>CM038469.1:5014968-6214968 GCA_021464415.1 Lonicera japonica | reverse complement strand
TGGACCTTTTTTGTTATCTCCTTTTCCAGATGACGAAACCTTATATTGCGATGAAGCACAATTGAATGGAGCGGATATAGATCAGTTACAGGGAAGCACGAGAACCAATCTCAACTCCAAGTTCAATAATAACAAACCAGGAGATTTTACGCAATCTGTTCATAAGCATAGATTAGTAAACTACCCTTCTGAGGAAGCTACCACCAGTGAAATTGCACTTCTTTGTGAGAGCACAACACCAGACCACAGGTACATTGCTGAGATATTATTAGCATCGGGTCTACTTAAAGACCTAGGCTCCACCATTACTGCCATGCAGCTCCATCCATCAGCCCATTTTATCAATCCTGACCTATTCCATATCCTCGAAAAAATAAAGTCAAATGATGAACGCCATGAAAAGATTGCACGGTCAAAATACAATGCGAAAATACGAAGAAAACTAGTATTCGACACTGTCAATGAGATTCTTGTTCGAAAACTAGTTTTGCCTGGTTCTTGGATCTTCCAGAATAAGCTAGTTGGAAGAATCCCAAGAGTAGAGAAGCTTCTGAGTGAACTATGTTCAGAAATTGATCATCTTCATGCAAACCAAAGCTGCAGCGTGGATGATGAAGATGATGGATTTACCAGTATCTTAAGTGCAGATATGATGAATAATCAATCAGATAACTGGGCAAATTACCGTGGTGAGGTCCCTGGGCTAGTGCTAGATATAGAGAGATTGATCTTCAAAGACTTGATCAGTGAGATTGTGAGTGGTGGTCCAGGGAAGCATATCAGGGAATTGTTTCTATAAAGTAAATTTCTTTACGGTTGTATATATCATAACCTTTATGCTTCATTTTGTTTTTCATATTACGTTACGCACTTGTAAATATATAAAAATGTAATAAATCCTATCATATTTAACCATTTCTCTTGGGTGCAAAGCAAAAAAGAAGTATAAATCTTACAAGATCTCTCCATCAATCTTCTTAAAACATCCGCCAGCAAAATGAATAAAAACGGTGGTAAAGGGTTTCCTTTGTCTAATTCCTCTAAATGCTCAGAAAAATTGACATTGATGCTTCAAGCTTCCAAATAAAAAGTTAAACATTTGAAATGAATCCCAATTGTGTTGAGCATTGTTTTAGTCTTGAAAAACATTCCCAAAAGAGCACAACATTTATTCTTTTGTGTGTGTGCGAGTTAATATATAAGATCATGGTAAGCAAGTGTTTTCTGTTGAATAGGGCCACACATTTAAAGTATTGTCGACCTTTCTTTTTATCCGATTGGTGTCACAACTGTATGTATTAAAAGGTTGTACAATCTTTTAACATGTTTAGCACTACCATATAAGGAAAAAGAGGGAAAAACAAACAAATAATTTCAATAAGAAAGAATCATCAATAACAAAGGCTCCATTAATTGTAGCAATTGAACAATCATATACCTATGAAATTAGTTTATGCGAGGGATTCCAAAAACCCTAAAAGTGCATGAATTTTACTAGCCTGGACTAGCATCTATTTACAGCTTCTGAAACAAGTATAGAATCCTAACAAAAGAAAAACCCTAATTTACAAAAGAATCGCACACTTCTAATTCTTCCCACTGCATCATATTCTAACATTTTTGATATAAATTCTTCACCTGGAACTGAATTTTACTTTCCCAGTAGACAGCATCCATCAGTGACGAATCCCCGCTTCAAAGTCGCATGATATTTTGAAACAAAAAAGGAGGAAAATCACCCGTTAACTAGTAGAGTATATCAAAACAAAACCGTTGGCTTCCGTAGCATAGTGGTAGTGCGTTCGCTTCGTAAGCGAAAGGTCGCGAGTTCGATCCTCGCCGGGAGCTTATATTTACTTTTACTAACATCGATTGTGTTTGGGCAACTTGCCGGGAGCTTATTTACTTTCAGTTCAGTCACCAGTTCAGTTTGTGGGTGACGATACATGGTTATCCTTGCATCATATCCTTGCAACGAGTAAGTGGTCTCTAAAAGGTTTAGGATCATGAGTTCCAACTCTTTTCTTTCCTTTCTTTATTCTCTTTCAGATTCAAACACTCGGATGTCTCTCTAAACCCAGTTTGCTTATTGCATTTTGAACAAATTGTTTTTGTTTCATTTCTCAAACGATTTAAAATTAAGTGAAATTTCTAGGAATATAACATGGAAAGAGCAACTACAAATTTCCAATAATGTATGAACGTGGAATTTGATTTGAAAAAAATAAAAAAAAAAACTAATATAGGAAAGTGCCGATAAGGCTTTATTAAAAGAAATAAAACAAGGACTTTTTTGAGTTACCCCATATTCATAATGATATATTTGAGATATCCCCATATTTCGATAATCTTTTGACTTAACCCTCCAGAATTTCACAGACCCTTAACTCTATCAATTTTTATGTCAAGTGGACGAAAATACCCTTATCTTCTTCATTGAATAACCCTTTATGAACCCTAATATTTAATTTCATTTATTTCTCTCTAAACATAATACCCAACAACTTTCTCTATGAAATTAGTTGGCATTAATCAATGGCAACAATTTATCTTCTTCCTTTCCCATCTCTACTAATACCCATTTTATAATTTCACCAAATTACTCCATCTCCACTCAAACCCCCATAATCAAACCCAATAAAACTTCCATCAATGGATTTTATAGTTAATCCCTTAAAACCAAAACCCTAAGACACTCGTTGATGGCCTAGAAAAATTTTCACTATAGAAAATTAATACACATACATAGAAATTGCCCTTTTGAGATGAATATGACACTGGATGATCCCATAAAATTAAAACCCCAAGACACTAGTTGACACACATATATATATATAATCCGATGGATTTGACATGGTTTAACTTCAGTAAATTTGTGACCCACTTTCTCTCTTTACGCACACTTCATCGTTGCCCCTGTCTTTTTTAATCTAAATGTTATCTTCTTCTAACAGTACTCGCCCTTACTCTATATGCTTTCTCTCTCTAAACTAGAGACAAATTCATCTCTCTCTAAATAAATGCAATTACACTAGAGACAAATAACAAAACTTGAAGAAGATCCCAATAACGACAGACAAGCATATCGAGCAACTCAAGCAAAAAAAAAGTAAAATTTGGAATATGCTCATAACTTTTATAGAACAATATTGGTGGCATTTAATTTTTCTTTCAATTTGGTGAACAAACCCATTCAATTTGGCATTTAATACACATACATATAAATTGCCCTTTTGAGATGAATTTGACACTCGTTGATCCCCTAAAACTAAAACCCCAAGACACTCGTTGACATATATATATATATATAATCCGATGGATTTGACATGGTTTAACTTTAGTAAATTTGTGGCCCACTTTCTCTCTTTACATACACTTCATCGTTGCCCCCCTGTCTTATTTAATCTAAATGTTATCTTCTTCTAACAACACTAGCCCTTACTCTGTATGCTTTTTTTCTCTAAACCTGAGACAAACTCATCTCTCTCTAAATAAATGCAATCAAACTAGAGACAAATAATAAAACTTGAAGAAGATCCCAATAATGACAGACAAGGAAATCGAACAACTCAAGCCAAAAAAATAAAATTTGGAATATGCTCATAACTTTTATAGAACAATATGGGTGGCATTTAATTTTTCTTTCAATTTGGTGAACAAACCCATTAAAGTGGCCAAGAATTAATTTCTAGAGAGAAAGAAGAAGATTAATGTTACCAACGATCTCGCCGACATAGTCGACGGTAGGGAGGATGAGGCGTGGAAAGAATGGGGACGAATGCAGAATCTAACGCGGAGTCTCTAGAAATCACCGCCGGTTATGGATGAAGTATGTGGGTATTTATGTTTTTGTAATTAAACTCTAAGTATTCATAATTTGGGTTTATAAATCTTGATTGGACGATTTTGGGTGTTTTGTTTTGTAAGAGACTAATAAATTGAATTTGGAATGGTGAGTGAGTGAGATAGAAATGGAGGAAATCAATGAAAGGAATGAAGGAAGGAAGAAGATGATGAAAAGGGTGCTTCCTTTTTATGTTGCTATGTTTTTACTGTGTAGAGTGATTCACAGAGTAAGGAAGGAAGAAAATGATGAAAGGGTATTTTGGTCAAAATAAAATTGTTGACTTTAAAGTCAATTAATCTTATTTTGATAATTACAATAAGTTAATAAAGTGTTATTTAACTCGGTTGTTCCAATGATGATAGCCATTTTAACCGATATATCCTCCGACCAAGTGTAACTTCAAACCGAAGCAATCAAAATCTTACACAAGCTTTACAAACGCCTCTACTCACAAGAAATGAACTCAAGTGAAATACATATACTATACAAAGCCAAGAAAAGATCTAGAGCATCAAGCAAGTGAAGATATGCACAAGAATGATCTCCACATGTTCTACAAGTTATCAAAACCAAGAAAGGATCAAAAACGTCAAACAAGTAAAGATACGCACAAGAAAATCAAGCATCACGAAAACTCGAATTATCATTAAATGGAGTGAGTGCTTAGATTTTATGTAAAGATACTTTATTGATCAAATCCCTATAGCTCAAACAGATTCTTGCATCTTTTAAAGATTGATTCAAACTAGCTTGAAATTGAATTTATTTGAAAAACATCATTTTACAAAAACCGAGTTTCAAAATAAATTCATATTAATTTTAAATGATCATATTTTAAGCTATAATAAAAATAGGTATCTTATAAACATATCTTTGAGGTTCAAAAATCATTAGAATCTTATTTGGAACTAAATTGTTAAATTGCAAAAATATTTTTTTTACATTTAAAATTCGCTCAATTTTTGCCCAGTTTTGATCTAACGGTAAGATGGAGGCCTTCCCGAACTCCGATCATTTTGAAATTTTTACAGTAGTTAGAAAACATCTCCTGGCAATTTTGACTAAAATTTGAGCATGATCCAACGGTTAAATTGGGAGAAATTAACAAAACAAATTTGATTTTTTTGTCAAAACTAGCTGTTGGAAAATTTGAAAAATATATACTTTGGAGCCAAAACCTCTCTTAATCATTCCCAACGGCCATATGGTTTGGCAAGCTATAAATATGAGGTTCTAGACATATTTTAACACACCTTGAATCATTCTAATACTCTATTATTCATATATTCAAATATACAAAGATTCAAGAACACATTTTAATCAATCTTTCATTTTTGAGCTATATACTTTGATCAATATTGATATCTCTTAGTGTGAGCTTCATTTGTATTTTGTTATATACAAGAAAGATATTATACATTGGTGTTTGTCACAAAAACTCATTTGAATCATAATTGTGAGAGGTGTATCTCATATAGGGATTTCTTGTGAGAGTATTGAGGGTGTTTCAATACTTGTAAGAGTATGTGAGAAGAATACACTTGTAGATGTTTGATCTTCACCCGGAAGGAGATCGGTTATAGTGGAAATTCTCGGGGAACTAACCGAGCGCGGAGTAGGGGAACAAGCCAAACCATGTGGACAAAAAATCTTCGACTACGATCGGTTCAATCTTTCTATCTCTTCCTCTATTATATTGTGCTATTTATTCATTGTGTTTGGAATTAACTTTGTTCTTGATTGCTTGATAAATATAGACATCAAATATTTTTAAATCATTTTTAAAAATCCGATTAAATTTTAAAAACCCTATTCACCCTCCCTCTAGGATATTTTCCGACCTACAAAAATGATAATTAACAGGGAGTTAACGTCATCTATTTTTAAGGGTTAGGTCAAAGGATTATCGAAATAGGGGGTATCTCAAATATCGCATTATAAATATGAGGTAACTCAAAAAAGCCCATAAAACAATGAACTTTTTGGATTTGTCTAGGTTCCAAATTCTTTTATCATGGAGAAAGTTATTAGCCGTAGAGTGACACACATTAGTTACCTACGTGGCTCATTAATAATTCTACTACTAAAGCACTTAGCTCATTAGTAGTTGTATGACTCAACTTATTTGAGAAATGATATTATTGTCAAGATAATTATGTTTATTATTAAAATAATGTATAATTTTAAAATCATATAGTACAATTTCGTAAAGCAGTAATCTGCTCTGACTTATATATATGATTGTTTGAGTAAAAAATTCAAATGGTCACTAAACTTTCTATCCAGTACCATTTTAGCTATTAAACTTTACAAAGAATCATTTTGGCCATCCATTTTTGGAGTGGCACTACTTTGGTCATTCCTTTCAATTTTACTCTTAAATTGAATGAAATGAAATCATGTGCAAGGCACATAAGTTCATTTAAGCTTATTTTGATCATTTTAGTTATAAAATAACCCAAATTATGTTGTTTGCTGAAAATATTGATATGTTTTATGCATTGTGTGTGTTTATTTTGGATGAAATTATCAGAGAGAAAATCCGTTTTGTTGCAATATAACCAAAACAACCTTACACGAAATCATGAGGCATGCAAAGGTATCAAATTAAACGGAATGGTCAAAGTGGTACTAACTCCGAAGTTAAATGACTAAAGTAATTCGTTTTAAAGTTTGATAACCAAAATGATACTAAATCAAAAATTTAGTTTATTTCTAGTTTCCTTAATGTGTCTCTAAATTTGTTGATCCTATATAAAATAGGGTTGTCGTGACCCTCTAATTTGATTGGCTGAAATGTATAACGGTAATTATAGTAACACTTTACAAAAAAATAGTATAACATTTTAAAATTATTTTCAGTAACAAAAAAATGTCCCAAAAATGCATATATATAGCAACTAAATATAATTTTAGAGCGATATAATACTTTTGTTTACCTCAATATTTAGCTTTATATTAGTTATTAAAAACTAATTACATCTAGTAAAAGTGACACAGCGGCATCCAATTGCACTGCCCTCTTGGCTGTTAAACTTATAGTCACCGACTTTTCTCCGATTGTTGTCGGTCCAAACCGTCATCCTAGTTACATCTAAATGAGAACCGACCACTTTATGAACCTTAATGGCTACGCCCCTGCACATAATATAATAAGGTTTGTAGATTTGATCTAATTAAATGTATACATTGCAAAAGTGAATTATCTGATAATTCATTTGTGCAGAGAATTTCCGGATTTGAAGACCAGCAGACAATAAAAATTTAGCCTAAACTAATTAATTTCATATGCTGAAATTTATTTGATTGAGTAGACTGAACATTGAAGGTAATGGTCGAGCCGGTAAGACGAGTGGTGGTGCCGCCGAGACGAGGTGGAGATTCTGGCGAAGAGCAGGCGGTGCTGGCGATTGTACAAAAAGTTCCGGCCACTAAAATAAAGTTTAATAATGCGATGACGTGGAGGTGAGTTGTATATTTCAACCAACATTACTGTAATCCTATTTTTATATAAAGTCAACAAATTTGAACCCTATCAATTGAAGTGTTTTATGGGTACTTCAAAGAAACACTGAATCCTAATCGGTAAACAATAAGAAATAAAACTTCCAAATATACGTTACAAATAATTTTTGGTTTAGTGGACTTAGGGGTGTAGTGGCCAATTTGAAAACCAACCAATCAAACCGAACCAATTTGTACCGATCTGAAAAAAAATAAAACAAATAAAAAAAAGCTGTACAAATCAAACCGAAATTGAAAAAGTTTGGTTTGGGTTAGGTTAGGTTAGGTCATTTCAGAAAAAACTGAACCAAACTAAACTTTAGACTAAATACAAAAACTGCTGTCATTTTGTTTCTAGCCTTTTATATTATTATTTTTTCGGCTTAAAATCCTAATTCAATTATACACCTATCTCTTATTTTTTTCATTTCAACATCTGTGTTGTTTCTCTCAAATCTCAAACCTATCTATTTTTTGTTATTGTGGACTACGTTGAGCATGTTTGTGGTTAATTTTGGGAGTATTTTGGGCAATTTTTTTACAACTTTTACGTAGTTTTCTCGACTGTTTTGTGCAATTTTTGGAACTGTTTTTAGCTTGTTTTGAGACTGATTTTTTACCAGTTTTGTGGACTGATTTCAGGTAGTTTTGTAAACTATTTTGTACCAATTTTAGGACTATTTTAATATTGATTTGCATCAAGTTTATAATTTTTTAATATTGCACTATTATATTAAATTAGTTTTTTTTTAAAAAAAAATATGTATAAAAACAAAAAAAAAAACGAACCGAAAAGTTTGGGTTGGGTATGGGTTTTAAAGACTTTTAAACCGAAACCGAACTTTTAAATTTAGGGTTGGTTTGAGTTTCTTAATTCCCACTCGACCGAAACCATAAACGCTTTTAATTGGGCCATCTTTTTTTGTTTTAGTTCCATGACAGGAGTATTTGGGCCAATTGTTACGTACATTGACTAAATCTCTTTTGCAAAGAGTATCAACCGCTAGTCACCAAAAATTTTGTATATGTGGAGATTTACCTTAAAAATTTTCTAATCGAACCTAATTTTTTAAAACCTATGTTTAGTTAGGAGGCCACTCTCTTATGCTATATACATATGGAACAAAAATTAACAAGACAACTAAAAAGGGGACCCGCCTATGAGAGCTGGTGGTCCCCTTCTCTTCCGCAGAGAAAAAGACAACAGCCTCCCAAAACCCTAATTATCTTTTGTACCTTCCTCTCCTTTTCTTTTTCTACTTTTAGGACCACAACCTAGCTATATATATCTTTTTATGTGATTCCACTTTAAGGATGTATACATACCTCCTCTAAGCTTACTCTTAACCTAATTTTTCTTCATAATGTTTCATTTTCCCAAATATTAACAAGAAAAGGAAAAAGGTTAAGTACATATATAAGATAATGTTAATTTTCTTACCAAAAATAATCAAATTTAATTTAAGAATTTCTAAATGGATCGTTCCAATTTCATTTGACTAGTTAACAACCATAACATGCCTTACAAATACTTGATTTAATTATTAACGACTAATTCAATAACAAGCGCATCATTTATTTACGAATTTTTTGTTCACTGATTACGCATTCATATTTATTGCTTATTGACAATGAATATATCTTGTTAATTTTTTATTTTTTTTGGACACAATGAATCTTGTTAATGACACGTAGTTTTATCATTTATGGCCAAGTTTTGAATACCTCGTTTTTGGAGTCAAATTAACCAATTTTTTATTGGATCTTGTGCAACTAGCTACTACACAATATCTACCTCTCTCCTGTCTCATTCACCACTAGACATTTCTCTTCTTCCTTCATTTTCCTGTTTTCTATACGGCCGGTGCAGTTTCCTTAGAAAGGAAAAGGAATTAACTTTGGCTATCCCTTCCACAAATGGGGTTCTTTTGTCCTAGCTAGGGTTTGTATTAATTTGCATAAAGGAGCTGCCAGTGTGTGTGCATGTGAAAGAGAAAATGCATTGCAACTTGCAAGCACAATGGGAAGCACACATGCAATAAACTATGTGGCTTAGCCAGAATTTCAAGTTAGTAGGAGTCGGACGAAAAAAATGTCCCTAATGACAAAATCGTATTACAAATTTTCCATATATATAGAGAGAGCCATTCTCTTAAGGACCGTCTTTAAGTTAACTAACTTAAGGACCGTCATTTTTGAGGGGGTAAATAGATGGATATTTTCATGAAATTTGGTGGAAATTATCTCTATAATGAGTAAATCATCTCCACCAAATTTCATAAAAAAAATCAATCAAGAAGTGGATTAACTGAAAAATTGATACATATGTATTTCTGGACGTTGAAATTTTAGATTTTTAATTAACCAATTTCCCATTTGATTTTTTTGATGAAATTTGGTGGAGATGATCTACTCGTTATAGAGATCATTCTCACCAAGTTTCATGAAAAAAATTCACCTGTTTACCCCTCAAAATGGATGGTCCTTAAATTAGCTAACTTAAAGACAGTCCTAAGGAAACTGTATATATATATATTAACATATTAAAACATTTATTACACAGAGATATATAACAAAACAACTATTACAGAGAGATGTGGACAAAATTTAAGTTACAAAAAAAGGCTGAAACCAAGGCCGAAAGTTGGAGTACGTAGTTGCTTTTCTAATTTTACTAAACCTTTATGAAATAATGATAAAATATGCTAATTCATCGCAATACCCATTTAGTATCAATAATTAATGATTCAACCAATTCATGACAACATCAATTAAGTCTCAAAATTAATTGAGATTCACAAAATCAACTATGACATAAATAATCTTAAGTCTAAACCTAACTCAATGGCTCAATCACAAATTCAAAACCAAGATTCAATGCTTAAGACACTAAGGTTTTTATTATATGAGACAAAATTGATATACCAGATCACAATAATATGAGTAATTGAGTTTTATTTTTTTGCAGTGACCATGTTGAAATTAGCGTATATGTGAAATTAATGCACAGTCTTTATCTAGGACGGAAGGAGTATCAAACAACCATGAAGGCAAAAAAAAAAAACCAAAAAACAAAGGAGAGATGAAAACTAATGTTTGTCCATTTGAACTCTATTACCATGTTTACTCTTAGGCCTCGTTTAGTTCACGGAAAGGAAATTAGTTCCCTTATCTTTCCCATGGAGGTGAGAAAGTAAATTTCCTGTCAAATTTCCTTTCTTGTGTTTGGTAAACCATGGAAAGTATTTAGGTAAGAGTATTATTGTCTAAAATTTGTGTAACAAATGCTTGGAAATCACATAGGAAAATCAATCCCGTGTGTTTTGGGAGGAATGGTTTTACCCCCTACTTTCCCTTCTCTCGGGAAAGTGTTTCCGGAATTTGTGCTTACCAAATAAAGGAAAGGAACGACTTTCCTTTCCCGAGTACTAAAATCCGTGAACCAAACAAGGCCTGGGTGTGTTTGATTGTCAACATTTTCCATGGAAAATGAATACTTTCAACTTGATTTGACAACTTTAGGTGTTTGATTGGCTTTTTTTTCTAGGCAATTCAATTCTCACTTTTGGCTCACACATGTGCATTTTCAAGACAATTGAGGAAAATGTTTTCTTTGGGGGAGGTGGTTTTTTGTTTTCCATGCTTGGGCACGGTTCACGAGATAAAGTTTTTATCATTTTCTACATTAAAAATGCCATAACTTAAAATATAAAATTTAAAATAATATAAAAATTTAATATTTAAAATATATTAATCAAGATCAATTAAACAAGATCTATCATGACTATATAATTATGTAAAAAAAAAATACCAATAATTTTTTCTACATTAAAAATGCCATAATACAACCAATATTTTCCTGGTAGAAAATTAAGGCAATCAAACACACTACACTACATTTTCCATGCAACTCAATTCTAGGCAATTCAATTGCCGGTAACTTATTTTCTTTCCATGCAAATTTCACGCTTGCAATCAAACGCACCCTTAGAAGAACTTGCATTCCTAGTAACATTTTACCTAGATTTAGAAGTCCCATTACTATGTAAAACGTATGTTTCTCTTCCATAAGCTAGAGCAAGATGTTCAAATTAACCTAGTTGTTTTTATGCTTAATTATGCATGTTATTCATACTTAAGCTGCGATACCTATAAAAAGTTTAAGGCTCGTGAATAAATACGCTATAAAAAGACATTATAACAAAACAAATAAATCACTACATCAAGATTTGTTACGGTTTAAATATGCTTCTTTAGAGCTTAATAACTGTCTAATATATATAAATATGAAGATGAGAGCATACAATATATGGTGCAATACCATACCAGTACTACAATGTTCATATGGTACCCTAATGGTGCAAATTGCTATGTAAAACATTTCAAATTTAAGTCCCTGGATCAACAAAGAAATATAAGAACTTATATATCCACGCACCATGGATTTTGAGCAATAGAATTCTTCTTCTTTCTTCGTTCTTTGTTCTTCCTTTCCTCTAGAAGGGAAACTCAATTATCCTTGTTTGGTTCACCACTGCTATCATTATGACAAGGAAAAAGATTGGGATTTATGCTCAAGTCAAACGGTCTCATTCCTTGGCTTATGTTGTAAATAGGAGGCGTAACAGAATTAATCGACAATTGAGGATGTTGCGAACTAGAGGAGCCCAACATTTGAAAGTTGAATTGCTTGTTAGGATCAAAATCCCCCGAGCCAGAAGGAAAATAAGGCATTAATGGTGCAACATTAAACCCATGATGATTTTCTGTTTCAGCTCCAAAATTTGACAAAGACAAATTCGAAGAAGGATCCCAACGAAGAAATGAACTATTTGGTAATATTGCGCTATTTATCAACCCTGCAGGGAGAGAATTAGGTTGATTGTTTCTTGAGAAAATATTATAAGCAACATTACCTTCAAGATGATCACTTCCTTTTCCCACTTGATCATTTCTTAAAACCTCCTTAGACTTATTCACGTCCAAAGTCCAATAATTTGGCCTAGGGATGTGCATTTGGTCATCCCAATTGATACTATTATCAATCTTGAGCCCTTCTTTATCAAATTGAGGAACATTAATATTATTAGAACTTTGGCCAAAGTTACCTTGTGGCATTCGAAGAGGAGGGAGCTCATCGATTTCGTTTTTAGCTGCATCAAGCAACCAATCGACAACTTTACTAGGCTGGTTAAGGCCGAGCCTATCTTGAAGATCATACAATTGGATGGCGGTGGGTACTGATAGCCTTACCCGCCTGTCTCTCAATCCCCTGACAGTACAGACTTTGCTGTGACGGTCTTTTCCCCCAAATGCGCGTGAAACACAAACGATTCTTGGGTCCTTGGATCTCGTGTATGAATTTGAGGCCTTGGAGATCTTGCCATTGCTTAATTTTTCTTCCTCATTTGTTGTCATCTTATGTATTTCATAATTTGTGCAAGAAGCACCTCAATTTGATCATTCTTGATATACTGAACCACTTTATCTTGAAGATGTAGCTCAATCAATTGTGTTCATTCTTTGTCTATCTGTATAAAGTTTCTTCACATTTTCTGTTCCATGTAATCCACAAAAAAGGAGACATATAAAGATTTTAATTATATAACAATAAAAATTCATCGAACTCTAGTACTTCTGATCATAAAATGAACATAATAAAGTTGATGAAAGAAAGATTTAGTATTTCTCTAATTTTGACCGAAAAACCATGAAGTTATACAATTACGTCTAGATAATCTATGAAGTTCTGAAGATTAGGAAAAAAAATTGAGTGCAGGAAGACATCAAACCATAGAAAGTATCAATTTGCAATAAAGATCCCATACTTCAAAGGATAAAAAGGATGAGAAAATCAAACTTACATGAGGAGAAAAAAGTGGTATTCTTCTTGTAGAGTACTAACAGCCTTTTGGGTTTTCTTGAAATGATGATGAGAGAAGTGAAGTAGCTATATATCTCTGTTAAACGAACCTTTCTTTCCCTGAATTCACTATCCAAGAAGAAATGAATTCACTCGAGAGGAAAAAAAAGGCCTAACGAAGAAGTGGGCCGGATTGATTAGAAAGAGAAGATGCTGGAATTGGACCGACCACGCCCCAAAGAATAAAACAAAGGAAAAAGCAATGGCTTGCAGGCTGCCACATGGCATACGTCTTCTGTTGTCAGATTAATGTGCTAGCTAGTCAAATTCTTATCAAAATTTATCTCCACGCATGTTGATGGCGAGCTAGCTATCATTGCCTTGATTAATAGGAGAATTGTTGTTTTAGTATAAATGAATTTCAAGGGGTTTGGCTTAGTTCAACTGGGTTGGGACCATTTGTTTTCTAGGTTCATTTTTTCAAAAAGTTGAGCTTCATGCTTTATCGAATACTACAACAACCACATATGGTTTTCGTATTCCTCAAATCATATGGGTCGGCAGATACACGCGTGATGAGAGGTGTGTTGAGACTAAATTTTGTTTATGTATAAACTAAATGAGGTGTATAAATTGGCAAGTATATTGAAGAAAGAAATTGGAATTGGAGATCAATTATTAATTAAGGTTGTAACTAATGATTGTTGCCAAGGAAGATGTTAGTGTGGTTAAATCCTGAGAATATCATTAACATCTATATTAATCTTGTTTGTTGGTACACGTTTGGCACTCGCAGCATCAGTTCAAACATTACTACTGTCATTTGAAAGTACAATACAGAGAAGCATAAGGCTGGAATTTGTACTAGGATAGTTCACGAAAGTTGGACTATGCAACTTCGGTTAGTCATTAACAAAATTATCTTCATTTAATTATGTGATTGTTATATCTAACATCTCGATCAGGTGACGACAATTTGATAAAAACTTAAGTAGTCGAAGATATACGTGTGATGTGTCTATATATTAGCCTACGAACGTATCGTTGCTAAATGTATTGGGGACTCCAAAGGTCCCCAGTGCATTAATTAGCAACATAATAAGTTCATTTTCAAAGCTAGTTTGTGTACGGACTATATGTATATATTGGCCAATTAGATTTGAGAGGGGTAGTACAGGTTTTTAAGCCAAGCAAGGAAATCCATTTAGATAAGCAATTGAGGAGGGGATATTGAGAAGTTGTGGTGTTTACTCAAAGGGCATTGTCATGTTGATGAGCATGACAGCTACAATGTATATACATATACATATATATATATATATATATAGAGAGAGAGAGAGAGAGTACCATATAGGTGAGGACCAACATATACCCCTTCTTTAAAACAACCAATATGTAGATAGAGGACCACACCAACTTTGCTGCACAAAGATTTGCATGAAGCTTGCCCCAATTCTTCAAAGTGTTCCTCAACCTAACAACTACAACTTGCAACTCAAAATACAATGATATCTATATATTTATAGAGATAGAGTATAGCTCTAAAACAGACTGGTTCGTCGCAGATCAGTTTCTAATGACAACTATTTTTTCATTAAACGCAATACTAATCAAAAAAATGTTAATTGTTTTAATAATGATCCCTAAACTGGCCGGTATGCTTCTGAGTTTAGCTAAAATAACTTTGTTAAAGTTTGTGTTTAATTAATTAAACTATGAAAAAAGGGTGTGTACACACATACATCTATGTCAAATTCTACTTTATTTTACTAAAATAATTAAACAAAGATTTTAAGTTAGATTTACATTAAATAAAATAATATAAGATTATAAGTGTACAACTCCATATATTTTTTTATTAGTATTCCAAATAAATTTAAACTCTACTTTATTTGGCTAAAATAAATAAACAAGTTAGAATTTGCATTGAATTATGTGTTATGTATAAGACCTCTATATAATTTCATAACAAACTTCCCAAAAATGATGGTATTAAAATTGCAAAGCTTTTAGGTCAGTAAAAAAAATCAAATGAATTTTACACTTCATACTTTGTTTTGTTTATTTATTATTATTTTTATTTCATACTAATTATTCAATTGTTTTGTTTATTTGCTATTATTTTTATTTCATACTAATTATTTAATTCTTAGTATGTACGTGTTTATTAATAAATTTAATAATATTTGTCAAGTACAAAAACTACATGCACATGCACAAAAACTAGTGTATATATATATATATATGCTTTTTGAGCTTTGTTTCAATGATTAGCTATCTCTTCAATCTCAATTGAGAAATGTGGATTCCCATATAGCTAGGCTTTTCAGTTAGGGAACATTATATATAATATTGATTGCTTCTCAAATGACAAGCAAGGGTACCCATTTGTGTCCTGAAAGCAAGCAATACAAAACTTCCATATATTATATTTAAAATTAACTTTTTGAATTTAGGTTTTACTATAAAACAATCTCTTAAATTAAAATATTCAACAATAGTATATATATATATATATATAAAAGACAAATTAATCTTCCAAATTCATTTATAAATGAGTTGAAGTGTACTTGCAGCTAGCTAGTTTATATCCAATATATAGTACTAAACATTCCCAATCTGTGTAAAAACCAAACCAAAAACCATAACCCTAGAGCTTTCCTCATGAAGAAATAAGAGTAATGTTACTGATTACACTAATTAATGTAGAGTTTGGTACTTTATTCTGCACGGTACAGAAAAATCAGTATTCCTTCTGACCTACTAAAAAGGAAAATAGGGAAAGGGGAGTGCCATCTTGAGAAGAGGGCTCATCCAGAGATTCAGTGGGATTTTTCAAATTTTTTTTTTCTTTGTTTTATCCGAAGGATACCCCCATTTAATCATTTATTTATTAACCAGACGTGGTCAAATACGTGTGCATGTATTATTTTTAATTTAAAATGGAAAATTAAGGTTCTGTTTGATAATAATATATAAAATGAAAAAAAAAAGCATTTGATTTGTGTGAGAAGTTGAAAGAAATTGAGGCATGTAATGAAATGCTTTCCATCTCATGGTCATTTTATGAGTAAGTGTCACTTGTCCTTCATTATTGTGGAAATATTTTCTTCCTCAACCTCAAAGAAATTTTTTCTATGAAAAAAGTCAAAAAATAAGAAGAATTCTCCACCAAGTATCTCAACTTATTTTTCAACTTCTTACAAATTAATTGTTTTTATTATTATTTTCTTTGTTGTTTTCAAACAAATCCTAAAATATCAAAAATTTATTGGGGTTAACATGTTAATTACTGTTTTGTACAAAATGATGTAGTACCACTCAAATAAATTAGTGCAGTCACACATTAAATGTGTTATTTTCAATTGGTATCAAAATTGTTTGTATAAAAAGTATGAGTTTATTTACACATTAATCGCATGAAATTTGACCAAATTTTCACTTTAATAAAATAAAAATTTATAAATCAAACTGAAACTTTGGTCAAACTTTACGAGAGTAAAATATAAATTAACTCATAAAATATGTACAAAAATCAAATATATTTGATACTAATAAATTTAATACATATATTGACTACGTCACAAAAAATAAATAAGCGTATCAATTTAAAGAATAACATTACACTTACTTACAAATTTTACCACCTATTTTTATATATTCTTATCGAATGCATTTACCTTCATAAAATATAATAAGAATACAATCTATTTAATATACACAGTTAAAATAAGCGATAAGAAACTATAAATTTAAGAGTATTTAATAATAAATTGCCAAAAGAAATATTGGTCCCCATGTAACATTTATGTTCCATAGAAACTTTGATTTAGGTCAGCTTAATCGTCTCTCTCTCTCTCTCTCAAATTTTCTCTCTCCGTCCATATCACAGCCGTACCTGGCCACCGACCCAACAGTCGATCATTACACACAGCCTACAATTTTTCCAATAAGATTTCCTCATTTATCATATGCTTTTAATTAAGTTCCGCGCCCCAATTTTCTAACCCCAAAAAAAAAAAAAAAAAAAAAAAAGTCTTTCGAATTAAAGAAATCACATGGAAAAAAAAAAGAAAAGAAAAGAAATGCACTTTAGATTGGAATCAATCCGTCATACTCCATAAGAAAATAACAACACGAATATATTATATATAAATGATGAAGATTGGTGTAGGGTACTTTCGACTATTTATTTTTTCTTATTTCTGTACAAACTAATGGTGCTGTCAAGGTTAGTATTGAAATGTACTCATTCTATTTTAAGATAAGAATGTCTGACTGGGATTTTTGTATTCTTTTAAAATGTATATATATTAATTTTAATATAATCATTAATCAAAATAAAAATAATAATTTATCATGCACGTTAAGATATATATATATATATATATATAATTAATATAGAAATATTTGACGAATTATCGTCCATAAATACAACAAAAATATATTTATTTAGTGAGGTATATATATATTGCAAATCATTAGTCAAATTTGTATTTTTTTTTACTTTTTTGTTTAGAAAAAAATATTGCAAATCTAGAGGAAATTTATAAATTTCACTTTAAGTTTGCAAAGAAAATTGTAAATTTCACTTAAAGCTTGTAATTAAGCTTGTAAATCTCAATGAAATTTTTGTAACCAAATTTCAAAAAAAAAATCATAATTTTGTAGAGGAATTTGATGTTGCTCAGTGAAACCAATAAAATATAAAATGCAAACTAGAAAAAAAATTGTTATAAGGTATGTAATTAACAAATTAGGAAATAGTTGAAGTTATAAAAAAATTGTTATAAGGCATTGGTTATCTTATTAAAGAGTGTCCTTGTCGTATTAAAATTTTTTTATCTTAAATCTTTGATAGAAAATATGATCAAATAAGGGATTTCCCCGGCCCTCCCCCTTTTTCCCGAAATTAAGTTGTATTTTGGACTATAAATTTATTCAAATTAATGTTTAATTTAAACGATGAGCCGGGCAAATGCGGCATCAATATCAATTACGTTGAAGGGATTTTACAGTGCCCTTAGGGTTCAAATTGGCGTCGCACTCTCTTCTAAAAGCTATAGACTGATATATATATATATATATATATAGTAGGGGATGGTAGGTACTTTTCACTATATATATGGCGGGTACCTCTCTAATTTATACATTTTTATTGTATTTACGAGTAATGATCCATCCAATATTGTTATATTAACTATATGTACGATGATTAATATGATAAGGAGTTGATGTTCTTGCTAATTTGTGGTAAATAATGGCATGGTGTAACTTATTATGATATGCATGCACATACCTTAGTGAATACTCTATATTACTTCGAGAATCAAAATAAATATATAGTTTCAGCTCTGAAAAAATTCTCAAATTGAATAATTGGTCTTTTTAACATCATGTAAACATAACTAAAATGTTAAATCGCCCGCACGAAACCTAAAGAAATGTTAATTTAGAGAAGTATTCACTATAACATATGGTGAAAAGTATACCATTCCACTACTCCATGTATATACATATATGTCAAATTTTAGAATTTAGTTGACTACAAGTTTACAAAAAATATTATAGTGAAATTTACAAATTTTAACTGCATAAAATTGAGAATAGCACTCAAGGAATTTTTTTTTTTTTTTGGAAAGAAAGAAGTAACCAATGTTAACATATTGGATTTTAATTTTTTCAAAAGTGAAAATAATGTTGAAGGTCATTTTTGTCAATATATAGAAATGCTAAGTTGGCAATAAAAAATTTTGATTTAAAAAGTTTGTATCATATCTAAATTTAAACATATATAGTAAGCATTTGTAACTAAATAAGCCCTTATATTTGAACATTGAGTTCCGTAACCAATTTTCTCAAAAAAAAAGTCTTTCGAATTAAAGGCACCACAAGGAAAAAAAAAAACATACACTTTAGATTGGAATCAATCCGTCATCCTCCATTATAAGAAAATATCAACATTAATAAATGATTAAGACTGTTGTGGGGTAGATATTGATTTTTTCTAATTTTTATACACACTAGACATGTGTAATTGGCGCTATCAAAAGACAATATGATATCTACTCATTCTGTTTTAAATTACGATGGTATCACTATAAGTTTTGTATTTCTTTAAAATAAATAGTAGTTTTAATATAATTAGGTTTTGTTTGATAATAACATGAAAAATAGTAAAAAATATATATATTTTTGTGAGAAGTTAAAAAATAAGTTGAGAGAATTGGTAAGATTAACTCTTACTTTTGACTTCTGCCATGAAAAAAAAATATTAGGACGGTGGTGAAGAAAATTTTAATATAAAGAATAATAGAGGATATATCTTCACAAAAATGAGTATCTCACCTTACCTCTAAACTAATTTTTTCATATTATCACCTAAATTAGTTGTTTTTTTTTTTATTTTTATATTACTATCAAACGGAACCTTATTAGTCAAAATAAAAAATTATTTATTGCGTTAAGATATATCAAGTTTGAACCATAAGCACAATTTAACATCCCTTTAAAATTGATAGGATATCTATACCACATTTGTCCGGCTCATCTTTAAATTTAAACATTCATTTGAACTTAATAAATGATCAATAATACAAGTTAATTTTTATTATAAGTTTAATACTTTAATTATTTCTCATAAAACAAATAACAAACTTAATTTTTAGACATTTTGGGGTGAAAAAAAATTAGAACAATGGGGTAGTACTATACATGCATGCAGCCTTTTGACAGATAAAGTTACATTCAGAAGGAGGGAAGAAGACAAAGACAAAATAGAGAAAAGGAAAGGGTACTACTTCTGCAGCAGCTTTAATTTTAATATTCTCTCACTCGTCCTTAAATAAATTTCACTCTCTTTTCTTCTCTGCCATCTTTGCATTATTGAATGCATGCTTTTATTTACTTTTTAAACTTTTACCTTCTTTTCTAGGGTTTCCATTTCCTTTTCCACTGACTATCAATCCAGATTACTGCATCCACAAATGAGGAAGCTAACGAAACTAAAGCACATCCAAAATGCTTCCCAGTTAGGTTTTTTCATGTAGTTGGATATGCTCTCAAATTAGGGTTTCCTATATTTTTTGAATGCTCTCTCTACATGAATTACTCCTTTCATTTTCATTTTTGATTTCATCTACATGCGTATGAGTTTGGCCTAGTGTCGCTTTTGTGCCGGATCATATCTATTTCGATTATTTTACCTATCCAATAATTTCTTTTTAGTTTTAGACATATCAGGTTTTGTACGAAATAGTGATAAGCATGTTCTTATTATACGAGATAGTATCATATATAGTCTGTTAGCAAACAAGTCACAAATTCAATATGACATGACTCTTAATTGGTCCCACGTACGTCTTAGTGACATTATTTTGATGGTGGCAATAATGTGGGCGGTAGTGATAGTTAATTAGATGGGAGGTGCATATATATCCAAGGAGCCCCTAACTACCACTAATTATTTGATCGATATTGGATAGCAATCAACATACTAATCAAAACAAAAATACAGTTATTTGCGTCCAAGTAATTCTACTTGTACGTACTCTAAAAACCCATTACAAATATAAATAAAATGTCCTCAAGAAAAAAGAAAAGAAAAGGTGTCACTAAATTTTTTTATTAGAGTGCGATGAATTGACTCGAATATTATATATTTTATGATATCTCGCACTATTTTCTTTGACCCGAATCCAACCCGATTGCTTTTACTATTTGTGTAAACATATGTGGGGTTTGAGTAAAAAAAACTCTTTCCAAAAGTAGTTAATTTTTTGTAGAAATGACACCACGAGACTTTACCATGCGCATGCCTAACAGTTGGTAAGATGGAACATATTCATGCCACAAAGGACTAGTCTTCCACTACAGCATGCGAGGATTCTGGGCAGCCAACCATTCCGAACAAATGGTCAATAATCTCGTCTTTGATATTGAATCAAGACCTTTTTGTTACCTGTGTAATTAACGAATATGTCAACAAGTTAAAGAACAAGTTAAAAGGCTTTTGGCGCGCACTCGTCTGACAAAAAAACTAAAAGATAAATTCGTGGCACTACTGGCAGAGTAGAACACACTGGTACATAGTTCTACTTATTTTAATTAGAGTGCAAATCCAACATAAATTTAGAGCCAAAATGTCCCAAAAGTCATTTTGTTGTTCAAACTATTAATTTGTTCAACAAATATCTGGGTAGTTTTACTAGCGTAAGTAAATTAAAAATTAGTACATAAAATTCATTTGATTGGTCAAGAGTTAGAAACATACGTACAAGTATATAGTTGAGATCCAAATTTATATAGTACGTAGTTGACACATCATTTTGTGAATTACTTCTCTTTTTTTTTTTTGTAATTTTTGTACACTTGCAATTATTCAAAAAGGCTTCCCTGTTTTCACACGGCGAGCTAGTCCAATTAATCATGGCATCTAAGGTCTTTGTCAATCTCTTTCACTTTCCTAATCTAATCTGAAAGATAATGAAAAATGCAAAAAAATTAGTCTAAAGTCTCATTTGGTGAGGCGCCCACCAAGTGAGATAGCCTAGTTAGTGAAGCGCCTACTTACATTTTAAGAAATATTCTATGCCTTTGTTTTATAGATAAAGAGAGAGTTAAACCTCATTATGTTTTTTGTTTTTTTTATTAAAAAAAAGGACTAGCCGAGATATGGTAAGAGAGAGGATCTGAGAGTTCAAATATTTATAACTAATCCAAAGTCTTGTAATAAATGTTCCCTTATTTTCATGGATCTTTTTGAGCTAAACGCCTAAACACCTTGGCTTACTTCGACTAGGACCCGGAAATTGGTTTCCGAGGGAAAAAAACGATTGTAATTGTATCATTTAAAAAAGAATTTCATGGAAAACTAAAATCCAAGAATGACGTGGTTTGTCAATTATGTGAAAAAGAAAAAAAGGTTAAATAAATTGTACTATGAAAAATGATTTAATGAAATATATGATCAATCAAACATCAGAACTTTTATTTCTGTTACAAACGGTGAATATATTCTGGTGGTGGGAAAAGGGCGACTGGAATAGAACTCGAACTTGAGCATTTTGTGTGAATACTCACACTTTAACAACTTGAACTTAAACTCTGATTAAGATTTTGAATTTTTCTAGAAGCGTTTATGCATATGGAAGAATATTTGAAATTTGTTTGATGTTGCTTCTATGCTACATCATATCCATATTCTCGAGTGTACAACAAATATTCGCCTTATAATGCGGTGATTGTACCAAATTTGAAAAAACTTTTAGAAATGATAGGGAGTTTTCTTAAATAAACCCACCAAATTATTATTCTTTTCCCACTTAATTTTATGGAAAATAAATTAAAAGCAAACCAAACACCCTTGAAATTCCCTTTTCAATTGGCACTTAGCAGATTGTCAAATAGGGTTTTGACGGGCGGAGGTTGAGATTATCGAAGGAAAAGGATATAATTGGAAGAGAGAAAATTAAGGGACTAATCAATAAGGTTCAACAACATTCATAACAACACACATTCAAGAAGCCATTAATTCCATTTTAAGTTCTAAATCTTGGTTTTGGATGTGATCCATTCATAACATTTGTATATCCTTAAACTATATTAATCGCTTAATTTGAATTTTCAAACATAAAATCTTTGAAACAATTTGTGCATTGAATTGGAATAGGTATAAACTTTTCCTCCACTCTCAGTTTGACGGGTTCAACAAAGAAGGGACTTTGTTTTAGAAGCAACAAATTCCATTCAATGAACAATCTTGGCTTTCAATTTACAGTTTTTTTTTGTGTGTGTGTGTGTGTGGGTGGGGGTGAGGATAGAGAGAGGGATAGAAAATGACTGTCAATGTCTAAATGATGGAGTTAAAAGTATCCCAAAATTAGAATGAGAAGAATAATTTGATATGTGTAAACAAAAATTCTCAAAAGATATTTATTTAGAGATCCGTTTTTGATAATTAGTTGAAAAGTTATAGAAAAAACAATAAATTTTTGTGAGAAGTTAAAAAATAAGACAAGAGGTATGGTGAAATATTTTCATCACATGCATGTTTTCATGAGTAAAAGCCTCTATCCTTCATTTTTTGTGGAAAAAAAAATCTCCATAATCCAAAGAATTTTTCTCCATGGAAAAGCCATAAGTAAAAATCTCACCAAGTCCACCAATCCATTTCCAACTGCTCAACAAAATAATTGCTTTGTTATTATTTTTCATCTTGTTATTAGACGGATGTTAAATAATATAGAGGTGTGAATTGGTACAATAAAATCCAAAACCAATCCGAAAAGATTGGTTTTGATTTCACATATTTAAATACCAAAAGCCAAAAATACCAACTTTCTTTGGGTTGGTCTTAATATTTTAAAATTTGAAATACCAAAACTTAGAATGCCATAAATAAAAGTAAATAATATATTTAACTCTATTAAATTGATATTCTTTTAAAACAATGTAAATATTATTATTATAGAATATCTTTGGCTTTATATATTATTAGAACAATTCTAAAGTTTATTCATATAATGTTATATTTGTGATAATATATACATATTTATCTAAAGAGACACACGAGATATTATAAGTTTATTAATATAATTATAGTTTAATTCTTAAAATTTGTATCTCGTTAGTTCAAAATTTTGTATATTTTAACACTAATTGTAGCATAATCCATACGTAAAGTTATGAAACAATATAACAATATTATTTGCATTGAGAAAAAACATAATAAAAATAAAATTAACCATATATAATGAAAAACTGAAATAGGTAAATATTGAAAATATAAAATTTAATACCATTAAAACCCCGAAAATTCCGAAAAACTGCATGGTATGATTTTGGTTTCATGTTTTGAAAAACCAAAATCAAAAATACTAAAAACCGAAATTACTGAACATCATGGTTTTGGTTTTGTATGGGCCAATTACTGAACTAAACCGGCTGATTCCAACCCCTAATCTTAACAAAGAGGTCTCGGTACAAACAGTCCTTACTAGAGCTCAGTGCGGTATAACCTACCAAGCAATGATACATAAAACCACTTCATCAACGTAAATGGAATGTACAACCCACCAATGCACCTGATAATTAAGCAGCACTCAAACAGAAGTTCAAGGTTGATATCTATCTACTAACATTATCTCCATGTAAACTGGATAAAATCCTAAATTTCACACTAGCAATTTAAATCATAACATGTTCTGTGCGTTGAAATGACACCGTAAACTTTATCAGGCTGATACCTCAAATAAGCTGTAATAGAAACAAGCTTGAGATGTGATTGTGGAACAACGCGGTTCATTTACAAGCTCAATAATGGGTCCCATCTCGTGATTTCGGATGATGGATGATCGAATACTAGAAACAACAAGGACCAGGGCGTGCTTGACGAGGTCTTTAGACCCAAAAGCTTCGAAAAACATAGTTTCACGGACAAGGCTAAACCCTAGGAACAACTATCAAAACTCAAGTGCTATCGAATATCTGAAACCCGAGTGCAAATAAAGTACCACAATTGACCACAAAATCCAACCTCTAAATTACGGAAAGATCCCTAGCCAGTATTGAGTCTATTGACTCCATACCTCATTTACGAGGCATATCCCAGCCAGTGTTTTTGCTACAACATTTATCCCACACGGAAATGGATTCACTAACAGCATGGTTCAAATGTGCAGCACAGGTTAACAGAAGGCCACCCCAATTTTCTTAGAACCAATGATGCAATTCAGAGTGGTAAGTAATCGGATTTTTAAGTTTCAAGAACAAAAAGGATAAACTGGATAGGATATAATTCAGACTAAATGACAATATCGACAACTGTCACACTTATCTAGTACCATACACCTGTTAATTCAAGAACAAACTGTCAAACATCTTATCAAAAAGGGGAAGGGAGGAGGAGAGAGAGAGCATCATTCCGCCCGTCCCAAATTTGGGATCCACTATTCCTTTTTGGCAAGTCCCAAAGTATGAGTTCAGTTTCCTTTACGGGCATAATAAATGTACCAAAAACAATACTAGACAAGTTTTGTTCTTGACCATCTATTGGATTGATCGATTAAACTTCTCAAAAACTAAAATAACTCTTTTGAACAACCTTTCCAGCCTAAACCTTTGATGTTTCCTCCCTGTCAGAATATCTTACAACAGGAAATAAATATTCTTTAACAAGAATGTATTGAACACAATGAGTACAAATAACACAATTAGTTGCATTCAGATGCATCCAAACATGTACAAACCTCGATGGAAAAAAGAAAAGAGGAACTTCGCAAGCATATAGAGAGAACTACCAGATTGAAGGGGCCTCCCATTCATAACAGTTGGGTAACACCTTCAAACACTTTAGGAGCATTATTGATAGCTACGACCCTTCTCCGGGCAGCCAAAAACCCTGGTACGAATAAAATGGAATAAAAAAATATTAACTTAATGTTAAGTAAATCAATGCTTTTTTTCCTATAGCAACTTGGACGAATAAGGAGGGATCACCTATCATGAATAAATTCCCTCAGGATTATTTGAAAGCGAGAAATACACAAGACATTAACTTCACACAAATTAGTTTATCTCTTAATATGATCTAAATTTCTAATTTTCTCAACTACCACAAAAGGCAGCAAATTGCACAGCACAAAACTGCCTGATAAAAATGAAAATCTGCCATCCGAACAAGAAAAGAAAAGAGAAAAACCAGCCTCCCAATCACAAGATAAAAGGAAAGGAGTAAATGAAATTGAACAAGGAAAGAAACTCATCCATCGCTTCACCCCAAAACCCCCTCTTCTAAAACCCAAGTTTGCAAGAAAAAACGCACAAAGAATTATAAGTAGCAATGCTCTCAAAAGAAGAATTAAAAAATGTGGAAAGCCTGCAAAGACAAGGAAACAAGGTTAAGAGGGGCAAAAATTATTTAACAGAATTCATAAGAATAAAATGTCTTCCCAGAATGTCGTACTAGAGAGAGCCCCTAAGAACTTGAAGTCTAGTGTTACTGAGAAGCAATGCAATCCTTGTGAACAATTCATGGACATTAGAAAGAACCATTGACCATCACTTTGGGATCCCAAAGCCATCTACAGTTAATGGTCAATTTCTCCGTTATTGACTGTTTTTTTAAAAAGGGCTTCTAATTACTCAAGTCCGGAGGATGTTTCATTGAACTTTACATTTGTGTCTCTGTTTTACTGTGCGCTTTTTTTTTTTCAAAAGAAACACTAGGCCTATACTTGGCAACGGGTTGTGTCGGGTCTTATCGGGTTCGGGTGAAAAATTACTTAAGACGTACACGACCCGTTAACATAACGGGTGGAAAAATCATATATGAACATGATTCATTACTTTATCGGGTAACATGACACAACTCGTTTCACCTGTTAAGCTAATGGATTAGTCCAGGTAAACCCGATAACCCGACATGATTAACCCCAAAACAACATAAATATGCTTCAAATGGGTTCTTAATGGGTCCTAACAAGTCTTAGCGGGCATAGTTGTAAAATCGTGAATCGTATCGCAAATCGAAAACCTATGAATCGTGAATTGTATCGGGAATCAAATCGTAAGATTCGGTGCAAAAGTAAAACAAGATAGTAAATAGTAAATAAACACATAAAAGACAAATTTTCGTAAGTAGTAAAGGCTATTACAATGTAAAACCATACATATATGACAAAAAGATTGTAGGTTCCAAGTACTCCTACTGTGAACCCATTATTGTAAGAATATTATTTACTAATCTTATTATAAACAGAGAAAATAAAGATGAACCAAAATAGATTTTAATTAGTAGAAGAATCAAGTGTAAAATATATTGTAATAGCTTCCGATTATCTTATGCCTATTCCAGTATTCCTATATCTATGTTAGTTATTCATAAACCAAATATTTAGAGATCAAACTGCTTAATTGCTACATAAAACATGCAAAAAGATCACCAAATTGTACTAGGGTTTTGCAAATTTTTACTGTATATGAAATTAAAAAGTAATATAGAAGTCATATCTATATTTATATAAAAGTGGGCTAGTCTGACCAAAGAAGTTGACCAAGGTAATTTGAGTATTGTGGCTTTTCAAAAAAAAAATTTGCTTGTGAATTTCACTATTAATTGTTACAGGAATATGTACAGTCATGCATGGAAAATCAAATTTTAATATGACTTTTTCTTGTGAAACGGTAATTTGACTATTAATTGTTATGGTCAGTGTCTTAAAAGGTGTTTGAGGCAGGAGAAAAACATTCCGAGGCGTGAATATTTGACCAATTTCTAAGGCTTACGCGCTTCTGTCTGAGGCGTAGGCTTCGACGCGTATGCCTCAAGACGTTTGAGGTGTTCTGCAGAGAGAGAAAGAGAAAACTTGAAGGAGATGATGAAGGTGTGTGAGAGAAGTGAAAGATGAAGATGAAGCGAGATGGAAGGAGATGAGAGAGGCAGTGTGTGGCTGGGGGCCAGGGCTGTGACTGTAAGTGTGACAAAGAGAAGGGTTAAGTAAAAGAAGGGTTTTAATTTTATGTGGTGAATGACCTATCCTTAGTTATATTGAATATTTACATAATTACTAATAGGTCCATTAAATTTATGAGGTGTTCTCTTTCTTTTTAAAAATAAAATAAAAACCGTTGCTTGTTTAAATGATATTTAATATTTTGAAAAGTAACACAAAAAAAATAATACATTTAGAAATTTTGGTATATGATGCAATTTAATTTATAAAAAAATAAAAAGTAATTTACTTTATATTTTTTGTAATTTTATTGGAGAAAAATTAAATAAAAATGAGGCTTACGCCTTGCCTCGTCCGGACAAAACACCCCAAACCCGCCTCTCACCTTTTAAAACAGTGGTTACGGTAATTTGAGTATTGTGGGCCTTGTGGCCTTCCAAAAAAAAATTACTTTTAATGATATATTGTTGTCTTATTTTTCTTTTTCTTTACTTTTTGTGATGAGTGTTGATCTGGTTTTTACATTTTTTTGTATTCTTCATTTATTCATAAATGTTCTTTAGTGTATTTATTCGTTTAGCAAATTTTTTTGGTTTGGATTCTGTCTTTAAGTATTTTTTAAAATAAATAAATTAAATGTTGTTCATATTATCGTACATTTAATATTAGTGATTTGATGACTATTTGATTTGTCAAAGATTGTTTCCATTGCCAGCAAATGTAAATACTTTATGCTTTTTGTATGATATTCATTGAAATTTATGTTTTACCGATTTTAATCTTAAATGAAATTGTCTACCAATTTCTTCCTACGTAGTTTTAATTTTCCTACATCCATCCTAATGTATCTTTAAGTATTTTTTTTTAAAATTTCAGTGTTTTTTATTTAATTTAATACATATTATTGCAAATTTAATTTAGTGGTTCAGTTTGGTTTTAATTTATTGTTTCCTTTTCATTGTATCTAATTTTTTGACTTTCTATTTCATCATTGCGATGTTCGTTTGTTCGATTACTAATTCTCATTATTTTTTCGCTATAACAATATTTTTCATGTTGTGTTACACGTGCAACGCACGGGTGATATACTAGTTGAAAATAAAAACAAGCTTTTTCAAAAGAAATTAAAGAAAAATAATAATAATCAAAAGTCAAACTGAATCTTTGTCTAAATCACGTATCGTATCGTGAATCGTATCGCTAATCGTGTGGTACTTTGCGATTCTATATCAATTTCGATTCTCGATACAATTCCATATCACTGACTTGATGAATTGCATATCGAATCGTGAATCATATCGCAAATCGTACTATTATAACAACTAAGTTAGCAGGTCTTATTCCTAACGGGTATAACGTGTCTTAACGGGTTTCACTAGTAAACCCGAGCACGATTCGTTATTAACCTTGTCTTATCATGTTCACCCGATAGTGACCGAACCCGATAAGGGTCCACCCATTAACTTATAATTACGTGTCGGTTTGTTTCTTGTTATCACGTCGTGTCTGACTTTTTTAGGTCTAGGCAAGTAGCACTAGGGTGTATGCATTGCAACAGAATGTTCATATCATTTAACCTATCACTTAGTAGTCAGTATCATTACAAAAGGAAGAGCCAAAGAGGTAAACACCAAATTCAAGCCAAACCACCACTTACTATTATTTGTTATTGTTTAAGTTGGGGGGTAGCAGGGTTTCTGATTGGAAATGGAAATAAGAGAGTATTCAGATTCATAATCATGCAGAGGATATAAAATCCTCGTTTTACCTTGCTCCAATCCATCATCGACAAATACAAACATAATGGATTCAAAATGATGTTCCTGCATGGATTGTAATAAGTACCAGTGTGCACTTTAATATTCTGACACAAACACTATATATATTTTGCAGCATAAGAAGTATGCCACGCTCTTTGCGCTTTGCTCAATAGTCAATACAGTTCAAACTTAATGCTAACCTCCTCAACAATACACTTAACATTGATTAACAATCCTACAGTAAGACAAGGGACAACAAGCGATCAACAAAGCACTTCTTGTAACCACACAAAAACCCAATAAATCCATAAGGGCTTGTTCAGGACCACGCCACTAGACTCGTACTCACAACTTGGTTTAGAGTGACTGCCAAATCATAGATATAAATAACAGTACCCAGCCTCAGAACAATAATGGAACACTCCGAATACGCCCTAAACATTTAAACTCAAAAATACACATTTGAATTAAATTCTTCTTTCCATGCAAGTACTAACACACAATGTAATAAAAAAAATCCCTTTCCCTAATCATTGACATAACTTCCTATAACCTTGCCCTGCACACAACTTTGTATTCACTCCAAACTTGAAACAACCACTAAATCAAAACCCATATCAAATGATGATTTACAAACATGTGTTGAATAATCAATGACTGCAAATATAAAGCACCTGGTTCACGTCTAATATTTGAAATTCAAATGTCAAGACTCCAAACCCAATAGCAATGTCAATCCTTCCCTATATTTCTCCCTAAAATTAAATTTGGGGGAGAAAAATCTTATAAAAACTCACTCCAACCAATCCCCATCCTCTCCCCCCATATTTGAGAGCTCTCAATCTCCCCAACTTTAAGAGAGTGCATAGGGGCCCCCAAAAGTTCTTCGAAACAAAATTTTAATGATTTTATTTTGAAATGACTCTTATGACCCAAAAGTTATCTCCCATATTTGAGGAAAATCATGATTGGAGAGCATTTATCCCTACAACTTTCCCAAACATAGGGGAGAAACGGAGTTTACATTTGGAGGGTGTCTTTGCATAAATGAACTTTAGCTCAAATTTAAGAAAAGTATAGAGAAAGGGTTCGAGATGCTTTTCTATACTTCTCTTGAATTTGAGGTGAATTTTAATCAATAAGTCGTATTTGGGGTGAAGGTCTCCAATGGTGAATTTCATTTTCCCCATGTTTGTGGATAAATGACCTCCAATCATTATTTTCCTCAAATATGGGGGATAAGTTGAGGATATTAAAGTCATATTTTTAAAGAGCATAAGAAACAAGCTTTGGATGAGCATTTGGGGATCCCTATCCATGCTCTCAAATTTGGAGAGATTTATAGGGAAATGATAGTGGAGGGTTGGAGTGAGTTTTTATACGTTCTTTCCACAAATTTAAGATTAGAGAGAAAACTATAAGGGAGGATTGGTGCTGGTCTAACATGTCGTCGTTCATTTAATCGATCATGGAATAAGAATCAAATGAAACACTAGGCTAAGAGAAATTCACAAATCAAAGGACCTAAATAGATACCTCATATCTGGTAACCTGCAAATCTAACATGTAGGCAGTGTGTCTTTACCTCTTAACGCTAAATGGGCTTCCATTAATCATTAAAAGATACAATAATGTGTCTGTTTTGTCAACTCTCCGTGCTTAATTTGATTCGGAATTGGAAAATTCAGCATTCAATGTTACTCTCTTGTTCTGAATGCTTAAATAAACATTAATGAAACCTAATTCCAATAGTGCCCCTTTCCTTTTCATTCATTGTTCATTTAGCTATTGATATGAATAAATTGTAAAATGCTATCTACTCAACATTCAGACTCAAAGCATTATTATTAATCATTCATGGTTCAGCAATCAGAAAAACAAATGGAGCTGTAGTCGTTCTATAGATCGATCATGGATGAAGAATCAAACGAAACCCTAGTTCCAATACAAATTCACAAACCACACACACACAAAAAAAAAAGTACCTAATTGAAAAGGCAGATTTTTTTCGACCTCATTTCTGGTAACCTCCGCCACAGGCATTATAATCTTCTTCAACCTTAGCAGTCAAATAAACCGGAGGGAAATCTGTAACATCGAAAGTCTTCTCCTTCATCATCTTCTCAACATCAGCCTTCTTCAGGATAGTCCGGCGAATAGGGGGGCGGTTGCGGCGCTGGTCGCGGCTATAGTACTTGATGTCGTAGACAGTCTCGGGATTGGAGGTGGGAATTATGGCCTTAACGGGCTCAGTGGCCGGACAGAAGGGGCGGTACTCGGTGGCTAAGGGAACGGCGAGCTTGTACTCCGGGTCGGCGCAAGGGCCGGTGATTTCCCAGGGTTTCTTGATGTAACGCCTTAGGGTTTGGATCACTGATTTTGCTGCTGCGGCCATGTGCGGAGGTTTGAGATGTGTTTGGTTTGCAGGAAAGTGGGAAGAACCGAGAAGAACAAAGAGATTCGTTTTATTGGGGGGGGGGGGATCTTCCACGGAGAAGAACGTCTAATGGATATTTTATTTTATTTTTTTCCTTTTTTAAATTAAAATTTGCCCGTCCAAAACTTATCAAATAATTTATTTTTTATTTCATTATATAGTAAAGATCGGAAATATAATTGTGCTTGTTTGGTTGATATTTTAAAATATATTTTTTAGATAAATTTTTGAGAAGTATAAAAGTAGATTAAAAAGTTAATTTAATTTTTTTTAATTCAAAAAAACTCATGAAAAAAATTCAAAAATAGTAATATTGGATCTTATTTTATAGATCTCGATGAGTATATTTTAAATATCTTTTTTTTATTTAAATTTGATTTTTGAATTTAAAATTATAGTGTTTTAAAAATTTATGAGAGAAACAATAAAATAAAATGAATTTTGAAAACTATGAAATAAAGTTGATTTTTTTATAAAAATTTTAAAAACTTGATTTTAAAATGTCTGCCAAACACCAACATTAAGGGGGGTGTATTCAATCAGGATTTTAAAAGACTATTTTGGGATAAATTAGTCTTGTGGTATTCAATTAAGACTTTTAAATAATCTAAATAAGTCTTGTGGTATTCAATCAGGACTATTCGGATATTTTAAAGAGGGTGTCCAAATCTAGTGGTATTCAATCAGGACTTTAAACAAGTAACAAAAAGTCTTTTGGTATTCAAAAACTTGCTAATTTCAATGGATTTTTTTAAAATTAGGAATTTGTGTGACTTTTTAGTAGAAAGTATAAATATCAAATACTATAAAGAATCTCACTCTAATCCATGAGACTTTTGTTTTCTGCTACAGATTTACGAATTCTCTCATCTCTCTTTTCTACATTTACCTCTTCCTTTCACCCATTTCCCTTCTCAACTTCACCAATGCTTCTGTTTATGAAATGGATATATATATATCATTTATATATATACATATATGTATGTATGTGTACATTTTCATATTTTTTGAGATTTGAACTATTTTTATGTATTTCAATTTATTTTTTCCCTTTAGTGCATTCTTGCCATTGAAGAGTGGGGCCCTTCAATTGAACCCCATTTTGAAGATTGCTTGCATAATTTTATTGATATTTTAAATAAATTTCATTGATGGGTATAAACACCAAAATCAGCACTATCTACCTTTCACAAAAATCATAATGTTTATTAACTTTTTTTTCGTTTCTTTTATTAAGAAATGGTAGCGGGTTTTATAGAACCTTTGGTAAGGAAAAATTCTAACATTATTTGGAAAGCTTAGATTGTAGAGGCTGATGCTGGAGAATTCATGCATCATTAAACTAAACATTAGTCATCATAAAATCCAAACATAAAATGTCCCAAGTATAAAAAATCCATGTGGTGCTTTCAAATCTTATAAATTCTGATGACATAATCTTTAAAATCCAAACATAAAAAATCCCGAGTATAAAAAATCTTTTAAAAAAATCTTATACGTCATTACATTCTTAATAGTCTTTTAAAATCCACTGGAGTTAATTGTCCATAAATAATCTTTTAAAATCTCAATTGAATACACCCCCCTAAATTTAAAATAAAATAATTATAAGAAACATTTATGAGCTTGGTCCTTAAAATAAACGATCATCTTTTTGGTGACATAGCTTAAAGGAAAATTTTTATAATAAGGGACAATATTTTTAATTAAGGATAAAATATTAATTATTATAATATTTCAATTAATTAAGTTAAATCTCAGTACTAACCTTTTTTAAAGATAAATATGCCATTAAATTCAAAATTAAATCTATAAAAATAAATTTAAACACATATCACAAAAAATTCAAACACAAAGATAATGTAAAAATTATTCAAAAAAAGTCAAAGGATGTAAATGTCACAAACTAACTAGATATAATTAGGGGTGTGCACGGTCCGGTTGACCGGACCGAATAGCCTAGGACCGGACTGGAAATTTTGATCCCAAAAATTAGAAGACCGAACCGGACCGAAACGCTTGTGAAGACCGGACCAGACTAGTTCGGTCCGGTCCGGTTCCGGTCAGTCCATTCGGTCTGGGCTTTTTTTTTTTGGGCCCAAAAGTTGTATTTTGATAAAAAATAAAAAATTAGCACAACAATAATACATGAATTGTATATGGACTTAATTTTAGTATTGCATTTTAATCATAACAGTTCTTATATGTAGGATTGTCCAAAAGTTTGAGATTTTATTATTTTCTAAAATTTTAAATTAATAAATTCGGGTAAAGAGTTTCACAAAAAGTTTGAATCACAATGTCTTAAAACTTTACTTTTGAAATTACCAAATTCAAATTTTATAAAATGGGTTCTTAGTATATTCATAAAAAAAAAACAGTGAATTGATAAGGACTATGTAATTAAAAATGCATGCATATTATATAGAACCAAGTCAAAACTAGTAAATTAATTAACAATGTTTGTTCAAAAAAAAAAATTAACAATGGTAACCTTCCTTAACATAATGTCGACTAAACAGGCATTAATTAATTAACAATGGTAACCTTCTTTAACATAAATTAATTAACAATGGTAAATATATATCTTTGTTCCTCCTTAACATAATGTCGACCAAGCATGCATTTTTAATAAGACTACATGTATATATATATATATATATATATATATCTTTGTTCCTCCTTAATATATATATCTTTGTTCCTCTTTGGATATGGAGAGAGAGAGGGGTTTCTGTGAGGCTGTGAGGATTTGAGGGAGACGAGTGAGGGAGAGAGGGAGAGGAGAGCAGTGCCGCGTGAATGCGTGAGTGAGTGAGGGTCTCAATTTAGGATTTAATTTTAGTAGTATTATTATTAATTTATTTATATATATATTAAAACCGGTCCGGTCCAACCGAAGTATTAAAATGTAAGACCGAAGACCGGACCGAACCATTTCGGTCCTTCAAAATTTGGACCGGACCGGACCGAATTCAAATGGTCCAGTCCAAGTCGGTCTGTTTTGCGGTCCGATTTATTCGATTTGGCGGTCCGGTTCGGTTTTTGAACACCCCTAGATATAATATGTGAGGGAAGCTGCAAATATGTCTGAGATACAATTCTCCCATAATAGCAATTAGACATATTAAGTTACGTTTTTTTAATTAAATTTATGGTAGACATATTAAGCTACATTCTTCAATTTAATGTCAGACATATTGTAGTTGATCATTCTTTTATAATTTTTTCACCATGATTATTCCGATATTTTATTACAACACCACATAAAATCATTCAAATACATTATAATCTCTTTATGTTTGTTCATATATCAATTTGTTTGGCTTTGCTCACTTTTAGACATTTTATAATCGTTTGATGTTTGTTCATCCATCATTATGTTTGGCATTGATCGCTTTTAAACATATTATCCCAACATCCAACAAATCCATCAAGGATATTATGATTTATTGATTAAAAAAAGAGAAAAAAGTTTGTTTATTCACCAAAATCACATAAAACATAAGTTTGTTGCTCTATTTCTTTTGCTTGTTCCTTTGGTTGTTTGTTCTCTTTCCTTTTGTTTTACCAAAAAAATAAAAATAAAATATAAGCATTCTCTCCTTTTTTTTCCTTTCCTTATTGTTACCCCCTCTTTGTCTCTTATTTTTCCTTCATATATCTATTTTTCTATTAATGGGTATTTTGATTTGCTTTATTCTAATTAATTAATGAGTGATGATTTCTACTTATTTTAGTTTAATTTTGGATTTTGGTTTTAGGTTTAATTTCTTTCTTACCTCTCTAACTTTCTAGATATGTTTTTTTTTTCTATATTCTAGGCGAGATTAATTTTGGATTTTAGTTTAATTTTGAATTTTGGTTTTAGGATTAATTTCTCTCTCTCAAGATACTTTTTTTTTCAAGTTTAATTTTAGTTTTTGGGCCCAGTTTTAATTATTACAGATATTATTTATAAACCATATTGGCCCGCTTTAATAAAGCCCAACTAACAATTCTCAATAGTCTCTCTAAGCTCGTTTTTTGAATTCTCACACATGATCTCGATCCATGTTTATCAAACATGATATCCCTCATAACAATAACCTTAGCCGCAGCCCCACCTCATTCAATTTTGTGTTTTTTCCATCTCTTGTCGGTCAAATTATTTTTCTATTTAGTTTAGTTTAATGACAATCTAGTGTATTTGATGTTCATGATCATGCTGCTATCTTATTTGTCATAGTCAAGTATAGATTCATTAGTATATAGACATTTCAATGCTTTTATTTTAACCACCTTGTGGTAAAAGTTTTCATATTATACTTTCTTTTCTTCTTTTTTTGTTCATAATAATATGATTGTGTAGTCCTTTGTGTTTTAATTTGTCCCGATATGTTCTTTCCTCTGTTTGTTGCTTAATGTTTTTCTCGATTTGCTGGCTTGGTTCTTCCCGTCCTACAAAACATAAACAATGTAACTAATACTCCCAAAGCACCTTTTCTTATTTTGATTCTTTGTTTTTTAGTTTTAGATTTTGATGCTTTACGGCTAGGAAATATAATAACACGAATATTGGCCATAGACGGTTATTGTAATGTTTGCATTAATAAGCTAACTATCCCATCAAACCAAAATTGAAGCATTGGTTTTGTAAACTAACTAATTAAGCTTCCTTTTGTTATGGAAATAATTATATTCAACCTTTCATTAGATGAGCCCTTTAAATAGGGTACAAATACAATAGTAAATAGGGTTAACAAGAAAGCCCAATATGGCCCATAATATATAATTTACACAATAAAATCCCTAATACATATTCTATCTATACGATAGCACACTACGTGTAATTTTTTTCAACACTCCCCTTTGTGCTGAGTCGGAGATAGAATAATACATGCCTTGTTGCCTCATTAAAACCTTGTCAAGTAAAAACCCTGTAGAAAAAATGAACCTTGGTCGAAGGAAAAATAGTACAACATTATGATAATTATGCTAGACTTCATTTGTTGAGTCTATATTTATATTTAATCATTACTTCGATCAATAGAGTTTGCACGCATCGTTACCTCGTTAAAAACATTGCCAAGTAACAAAACCCAGTAGAAAAAATGAACCTTGGTCTAAGAAAAATAGTATAACGTAATATCATGTTAATGATAGACTCCCCCTCAAGTCTACACCTCATCCTGATGTTTGCATTAATCAATGAATTTGAAAAACTTATGCATGAATCGTTGCCTCATTAAAAACCTTACCAAGTAATAAAACCATGTGGGAAAAATAACATTGGTTGAAGGAAAAGAGTACAACGCGTGTTAGACTTCTTCTAAAGTCTACACTCCCCCTGATCATTACATTGATCAAAGGAGTTTGGAAAGCCTACGCATTCCTATGCTTTTCACATGTTTTTCAAATATAGCCCTAGGCAAAGATTTGGTAAACAAATTTGCCACATTCTCCTCAGATCTTACTTGATTCACTTGAATCTTGAGGAGAGCCTGTTGTTGCTGATTATAGAAAAATTTTGGAGATATATGTTTTGTATTATCACCATTGATATAACCTAGCTTCATCTGTTCGATGCAAGCTACATTGTCTTCATAGATGCAAGTAGGCTCTTCAGTGGTATAACTCAAACCACTAGTTCCTCGAATATGTGTAATGATTGCCCTTAATCATATACACTCACGAACCGCTTCATGTAGAGTGATAATCTCAGAATGGTTCGAGAAGGTAGCCACAAGAGTTTGCTTTATTGATCTCCAAGATATTATTGTGTTTCCAATAGTGAATACATAACCAGTTTGGGAACGACCTTTATGTGGATCAGAGCTGCATCAGCAAAACCAACCAAAATATCATTTGGGGTTTTAACATAGAGGCTAGCCTTTTCGACATCAACATTTGCTTTATAAAATGTCGTGTCATCTGTAATTCCTTTTGCCTCTCTGTAGGGAAAGAACAGTCCCAAGTCAATGGTTCCTTTTAGCTATCTAAAAATATTCTTGATATTGTTCCAGTGACGCTGCGTTGCCGCTGAGTTAAATCTAGCTAATAAGTTCACTGAGAATGCTATGTCTGGTCGAGTGCATTGAGCCAAGTACACTAATACGCCTATTGCACTTAAATAAGGAATTTCAGCTCCCAACACTTCTTCGTCATCTCCCTTTGGACGAAATGGATATTTTTTTAGATCCAAACTTCGACCGATCATGGGAGTGATAGCAGGATGCGTTTTGTCCATGTTGAATCGCATGAGCATCTTTTGGACATACGCAGACTGGTGGATTAATATTCCACAAGCTCGATGTTCTAGTTTAAGACCTAGATAGAATCGAGTTTTCTCAAGATCCATCATCTCAAATTTGGATTTCAGGTAACTAGTAGTTTCTCTTGTTTTATCAAGAGTACCTATTATGTTCATGTCATCAACATATACAGCCACAATTGTAAATTCGGAACTTGTTTTTTTTATGAATACGCAGGGGCATAATTTGTCGTTCTTATATCTCTTTCTAGTCAAGTAGTCACTTAGACGGGTATACCACATCCGTCCAGATTGTTTTAATCCGTAAAGTGAGCGTTTTAACCTAATTGCAAACGCACTCCGTGATTTAGAGTCACTTGACTTGGGTAATATAAGGCCATCAGGCATTTTCATATATATCTCTAAATCAAGATTCCCATAAAAATATGCAGTAACCACATCCATGAGCTGCATTTTCAGTCCTTCAAAAACTACTAAGCTAACTAAGTAGCGGAATATTATAACATCCATTACGGGAGAGTATGTCTCCTTGTAGTCAATTCTAGGGTGTTGTGAGAAACCTTGCGCCACAAGGCGAGCCTTGTACTTTAGAACTTTACTTTTTTCATTCCGATTTCTGACAAATACCGATTTATGTCCTACAGGCTTTACACTTAGTGGGGTTAGCACTACCGGACCAAATACCTATGTTTTAGCCAGAGAATCTAGTTCTGCCTGGATTGCTTCTTTTTATTTAGGCCAATCTGCTCTTTGTTGACATTCTGCAACAGAGCGAGGTTCGACATCATCGTGCTCTATGATTTCTTGAGCAATAATGTATGCAAATATATCATCAATATATATGGAAGATCTTTCCATCAACTCGTATTCCTTCTCATAATCCATTGAAATTTTTTTGTTCTATGGAATCATTTCAAACATCAGAGCGTCCTTCAGTACTGATTCATGGACATAACTATAATTAGAGATAATCTTATGAGAATGGTTCTTTTTAATGATGATTAATGGATCGGTTTGTGCCTTACTCTCCCTTTTCTTCCTTGAGTGAGTGTCAATCGAATCGAATGGCCTCCCCCTCTTCCTTTGGGGAGTCACGGCCTTAATCACACATCTACTAAGTGTGGTTGCAGTATCTCTATCTGCGATACCGTGCCCCTCTAACCTTGCAGGCACATTTGCAGCTGGTATATGTGATCTCGTTGTTGACCTTAAAGTCAATTAATCTTATTTTGATAATTATAATAAGTTAATATAGTGTTATTTAACTCGGTTGTTCCAATGATGATAGCCATTAGCCAATATCTTTTCCAACCAAGTGTGACGTCAAACCGATATAGTCAAACTCTCACACAAAGCTCCACAAATGCTTTCACTCTTCACAAAGAATCAAAACCAAGAAAGAATCAAGATCATCAATCAAATGAAGATACGCACAAGATAATCAAGCATCACGAAGACTCGAATTATCATTAAATTGAGTGAGTGCTTAGATTTTATGTAAAGTTACTTTATTGATCAAATCCCTATAGCTCAAACATATTCATGCATCTTTTAAAGATTGATTCAAATAATCTTAAAATTGAATTTATTTGAAAAACATCATTTTACAAAGACCAAGTTTCAAAATAAATTCATATTAATTTTAAATGATCATATTTTAAGCTATAATAAAAATAGGTATCTTAGAAACATATCTTTGAGGTTCAAAAATCATTAGAATTTTATTTGGAACTAAATTGTTAAATTGCAAAAATATTTTTATTTTACATTTAAAATTCGCTCAATTTTTGCCCAGTTTTGATCTAACGGTAAGATGGAGGCCTTCCCGGACTCCGATTATTTTGAAATTTTTACAATAGTTAGACAACATCTCCTGGCACTTTTGACTAAAATTTGAGCATGATCCAACGGTCAAATTGGGAGAAATTAACAAAGCAAATTTAAATTTTTTTTGTCAAAACTAGCTGTTGGAAAGTTTGAAAATGTATACCTTAGAGCCAAAACATTTCTTAATCATCCCCAACGGCCATATGATTTTGCAAGCTATAAATATGAGTTTTAAGACTCGTTTTTAACAACTTGAATGATCATACAAAAACATTTTTCATATATTCTTATTATTCAAGTATTCTAGCTAAAGCATTGATCAATCTATTCATTCTTTGAGCTTATATTCATTGATCAATATTGATATCTTTTAGTGTGAGCTTCATTTGTATTTTGTTATACACAAGAGAGATATTGTACATTGGTGTTAGCCACCAAAACTTATTCAAATCATATTTGTGAGAGGTGTATATCATAGAATAGCAAGAGGGATTTCTTGTGAGAATATTGAGGATGTTTCAATACTTGTAAGAGTGTGTGAGAAGAATACACTTGTAGAGGTTTGATCTTCACCCGGAAGGAGATCGGTTATAGTAGAAATTCTCGGGGAACTAACCGAGCGCGGAGTAGGGGAATAAGCCGAACCGTGTGGACAAAAAATCTTCGACTTCAATCGGTTCAATCTTTCTATCTCTTGTTCTATTATATTGTGCTATTTATTCATTGTGTTTGGAATTAACTTTGTTCTTGATTGCTTGATAAATATAGACATCAAATATTTTTAAATCATTTTTAAAAATCCGATTAAGTTTTAAAAATCCTATTCACCCCCCTCTAGGGTATTTTTCAACCTACACGCATCACTTTTGCGATATTAGTAAACGCATCAGGCATCGAATCTGCTACGTTCTGAAGATCGATTATTCTTTTCACTTCACTTTTACATTATGAAGTGCGGGGATCAAAATGAGACAGGGTGGGAACAAACCACGACAATTTATGTCGTTCCCTTGGAAAATCTTTTTTCCTATCTTCTCCTAACGACGGAAAGACTGTCTCATCGAAGTAACAATCAGCAAATTTAGTGATAAAGAGATCACCTGTCAAGGGTTCTAAATAGCGAATAATTGTTGGGGATTCATATCCAACATAAATGCCTAATCGTCTTTAGGAACCCATTTTATTGCATTGTGGGGGCGCAATTGGCACATTTACTGCTGAACTAAATATGCCTAAGTGTGAAATGTCAGGCTCATATCCAGTGACCACCTGGTACGCAGAAAATGGTTGGTTAACAGTGGGTCTGAAACGAATAAGTAAAGCTGTATGTAATATTGCATAGCTCCCGGCAAATATAGGCAAGTTGGTGCGCATAACTAGTGCCCTGGCCACCATCAGCCACCATCTGTAATCTTTTGATGGTGGCTTCTGCGAGACCATTTTGTGTATGCACATTAAGAACAGAATACTTTACATCGATCCCAATAGACATGCAATAATCATCAAATGCTTTTGATGTAAACTCTCCAGCATTGTCAAGCCTTATAGACTTGATAGGATAATCAGGGTGGTGAGCCTTTAAACTCTCCAGCATTGTCAAGCCTTACAAATGTTGCATTTATTGTGGACAATAATGCCACGTGTGACCAGCGTGTCGACGCATCCACCAGAACCATAAAGTACTTAAATGGTCCGCATTCTGAATGGATAGGTCCACATATATCTCCTTGTATCCTTTGTAAGAATGGAATAATTTATTTTGTATCTTTAGCATAGGAATGTCTCGATCCTGTTTTTTCTAAAGAACAGGCTTTGCAAAATGATTGATGTGCTTTTGATGTAGTCAAAGAGGCATCATGGGAGGGTCGTAATGTTTCTGGTACTTTAGAAGGTAAGTTTTATTTTTGAACAGTATTAGAATCGATACCTTGCATTGTGATATTTTTTGTCCCATTTTATTTTTTACTCGAAAGAAGGGATGTCCATATGAGTTCTTTAAAATACGGATCATCTGTCACGACTAGGATGTCCTAGGCGGTCGTGCCAAAGCCTATATGAGTCAATGTCCCATATTTCATTATTGGTGACAGTGTACGATTCAATAATCCGAATAATAGTGAGGTACAGTCCACTAGATCGACTCATTAGTTTCCCTAAGATGCATTTTCTTTCACATTCATTAGAGGTAATATAAAAGTATTCTGTTCCATTCTCACAATGAGTTTCTATATGAAAACTGTTGTCACGAATATCTTTGAAACTCAGTAAGGTTCGGGTAGCTCTTGGTGTATACAGAGTGTCTATGACTTCAAATAATATGCCGTTAGGCAACAAAAATTTGGAATTACCTCGCCCTTTTATTACTTGCGATGATCTGATCATTGTAGTTACAGAGGAATTATGGGCTATTAATTCAACAAATAATTGCATATTCCTTAAAATAGTGTGGGTGGTTCCACTATTAACTAAACATTCAAGTTCTCCTTGAGTCATTCCTACAATAATGAAATCGAGTATAAAATCCGAACCATGAACAATAAAATCGAACATATATATCAAATACATCAGAATAAAGTTCGAAATTTAATTAATAAAACTAACGATAATCAATCAAATATATTATTCAAAAATCTAATCCATCCATTCAATCAATCATAAACTTTAAGACAAAACCATTGTCTAATTAAGAATTAGGCAATATGCATATTCAACTATTTCTAAAAAAAAATGAAGTGCATAAAGCAGATTAGTCAAAATCGAGTGCATCCATTGACTGAGCAAATTCCTTCTTGCCATTAAAGTCTGCGATTGTGAAGTTAACATCAGCGTCATTATCTTCTTCATTCATAAAATGAGATTCTTGTTCTTTAGACTCTCGATATTTCTTGTAGCTCGCTACTACTTTAGTGCTTGCATGGCAGTTCTTGTACCAGTGCCTAGCAACTCTACACCTGTAACATGGCTCATCGCCAACTCTTTCCTTTTTAATTAAAGGGTTCTTAGGGGCATTTTTCATCTTGTTTCCCTGACCACTAGGTCCAATAATATAATTTCTTCTCCATACTTTGGAATAGCCTCCACGACTCACACCACGACTCCCACGTCCCTTTCCACGTTGTGCCTTGTTGCCACATGGGTAGGGATCATCACGTCCAACCCCCCTTGCATTGGGGTTCTTTCCACTGTTCATCTTACCGTAGTTAGCCTCGGAAATTTTCTTTGTCCCAATGGGCCTGACATTGTTATTCAAAAGAACCTCATTATGCCTTTCAGCCACTTGCAATAGATTGATCATCTTATTAAATGTTATAATTCTTTTGTTCTCATACTCGAGCCTATACTGGTTCGCTAGTATAAGTGCTGAAGTAGGAAAAGTGGAAAGGGTCTTCTGAATCATATCATCTTCTGTGAGATCCTTTTCACAGAAGTTAAGACGTGCCTTTAGGCGCAGCATATCCTTGTTAAAGTCAGTAACCCTTTTATAGTCAAACAAGTGGATTTCATTCCACTGAACGGTCAATTCTGAGAACAAAGTGTCATGAATGTTCCCGAAACGTCCCTTAAGGGCATCCCATAGTTCTTTAGGTTTCTTCAATTGAAGGTATTCCCAACGTAGGCTGAGGTCAATATGTTTTCTTAAAAACATTAATGCATTTACTTTCACCTTATCAGACGGTCCGTTGTCTGTGGGGGTCTTTGGGGTCAGTAAGTGTGGCCGAGTATTCTTTAGCCACAAAGGCGGTTTCTACATCAGAAACTCACCGATAGTATTCAAGTCCTTCTGAGTCTAAAATGTCAAATTCGGGTCGAGTTGGGTCGGCCATCTTAATAAAAAAATAGATAAAATATTACACAGTTATAAGTACATCCATATTAATTATGTTTTAGGAATATGAATTAGATTTCAAAACCAAGATTCGTAATGGTCACATTTTCGATGTTGTATGAAAATACTTTATCATAGTGATTATAATGCGCATGAACTTTCATCATCATGGCAACTTTCAATTTATAACATACTAAATAAAATAATTAACAATATAAATAATTGTGAGTAAAACAATTATATAACTAATATTTGAATTTTCTTTCGCGTGCTGATTTAAGTAAAAAAGAAATTTAACTAAAATAAAAATTGTTTTTGACATAAAACAGAAATTTAATTAAAATAAAAACTGTTTTTAAGTAAAACAGAAATTTAATTAAAATAAATACTGTTTTTATGTAAAAACAGAAATTTAATTAAAGTAAAAACTGTTTTTAAAATAAAACAGAAATTTAATTAGAACAAAAAATGTTTTTATGTAAAATATAAATTTAATTAAAATAAAAACTGTTTTTATGTAAAAACAGAAATTTAATTAAAGTAAAAACTGTTTTTAAAATAAAATAGGAATTTAATTAAAATAAAAACTGTTTTTATGTAAAACAAAATTTTAATTAAAATAAAAATTGTTTTCATGTAAAACAGAAATTTAATTAAAATAAAAACTTTTTTTAGGTAAAACAGAAATTTAATTAAAATAAAAACTATTTTTATGTAAAAACAGAAATTTAATTAAAGTAAAAACTGTTTTTATGTAAAACGGAAATTTAATTAAAATAAAAACTGTTTTTATGTAAAAACAGAAATTTAATTAAAGTAAAAATTGTTTTTAAAATAAAACAGGAATTTAATTAAAATAAAAATTGTTTTTAAGTAAAACACGGATTTTCTAATTCAATTAGAATCATATATGGAAACACAATACTCTAAATTTCAAATCTCAAAACAGATTTATGATCAAGAGTGTAATCAACAGATCATTAAGAAACAGAGCAACATATTTTAATAGTAAAATAATTCGACTTAGGCAAACATAATATAGATCTTGTAATCAAATAACAAAAGGAATTCAAGAATGGAAATACCCGTTTTCAGTAGATTCGTATTAGAGCACACATATATGAAAATTGCATAGTAAAAGGAGCTACTGTGCGCACATATATATATATATATACATACATATAGATAAATAGTAAATATTAATAATAATTCATACAAGCATGAATCAATTAATTTCTATGATCCCATGTGATTTAATTTAATGATAGATATGAGGATTGTGATTGCAGTACAAAAAAAAATCGCGTGTGTATGTATAGTATATATCATTAATACATCCATAAAAATCATGTGTAGCAGTACATATATATATATATATATATATATATATATGTGCCGAGTGGGTTCCTATGATTAAAACCATCCTTATGTTTGAATCCATATATATATATCCGTATGTGTATGAAAAATCGTCCATAAAACAATCGCATATATACACACGTTTATGTATATATATATATATCATGATGGTTTACATAATTAAAGTGACAAAAATGAGTATTTTGATTATGTATGTATATCACAGATTGAGTGAAGAGAGAGAGAGAGGCGGCCGGCGGCTAGGGTTTTTTTAGTGTTAGGGTTATTAGCTCTGAGCGTGCTGATAACGTGTCATGGAAATAATTCTATTCAACTCTTTTATTAGATGAGCCCTTTAAATATGGTACAAATACAATAGTAAATAGAGTTAACAAGAAAGCCCAATATAACCCATAATGTATAATTTATACAATAAAATTCTTAATACATATTCTATCTGTACGATAGCACACTACGTGTAATTTCCTTCAACACCTTTTTGTTTGTTTGTTTTGATTTAAGTCAATCCTCCCAATTGAACCATATCTACAACCCCTCTTCTTTATAAATTATAGAAAATTAGTATTTAACCCATTTTCATGGGATTGTTTTTACTCAGATCCATTATGTTTCAGAAATTAGGATTTAGCCCATTTTTTTTTGTTTTTATTGCAATTGTTTTGCATTTGGCCTGGTTTTATTTTAAAATTAATTTCATTATTATTATAGAGTTTTAAGCATGATATGACCTTCTTACCCTGGTTGTTGATTGGATCGGTTATCGCTCCTTATTTTTTGCTGCTACGATCACAATAAATAGATTATGGTAACCACCTAAAGTATATGATAATGGGTAGTTGTTTTGGACCTTATCCATTATTAAACAGATTATGGGATTAATCCTTATCATTTAATTTTGTCCTTCTATTTTATTGGTGGTGTGTTTTATTCTCAAGCCATATGTAAAACAATTATTTTTCAGTTTCATCATTTGTATTGGTCTACACATCATCTTTTTACTTCTTTGCTATAATGGTCTTCTTTGGTCAGAGGTACATTTGCATTTCAGAAAGATTCCTTGCAATTCGGTCAAGATTTTTGTCACATTATTTCGTTATTCATCTGGTTTTTTATCATATATTGCATTTTATTTTTGTTGATCGATGATTATGTACGTTTGTGTTTACAATATCAATTTATTTTGTGGACGCATATCATTTTCATGAGATAGTCAGGGTGTATCACACTAATATGCCTACTTATGGTGTATCACATTAATATGCCCATTTTAAATATTTCTAGTGTATCACACTAATATGTCTGTTTTAAGTATTTTTAATGTATTAAACTAATATGTCTACCATGTAAATAAAACTATCTATATAATATGTCTCCCAAAAAATAATAATATGTCTATTCATATTAGATTAGATAATTCGGTTAGGTGTTAAAAATTTTAAAATTCAAAACGAAACTAGATCATTTGTGAATAGATATTTATTTTTAAAAAATATAAATAATGTTTATCTAGTCAACAAAAAAAATTATTTTTGAATATTTAATTGTTCCCTTAGATTATGAGAAGATATAATTTAGGATATTATTGAATATTAAAATTAGATGTCAACAAAAGGGTAATCTCGGAAATCAACTAAATAATTTTTAAAATGAAAAAAATAATTAAAAAATATTAATTAATAATTATCCAATCATTTGGGCTATTTACTAATTTCTAATTCGGAATGGGCTAATTGCAAAACGATTTAAATTAATTGGGCAAAACACAAAAAGCCCCTATAAATTATTGAGGTAGCAACATACTTATATATTTAAACCATCTATATACCCAATCAACTAATAACATACAATCGTCTTAAAGATTATTTGTTGTTAGTGAAATCATAGTTATTGTTAAACATATTCTTATTAGTTATTTGCATCCGTGACTATTTTTTTCGAAGCTTTTTTTGTCGATCTTCTTTTAGTTTATCTAGTAAGACAATATGTCATAGCTATATTGATTAGTTGGAAATCATACATATTAAAGATATGGTTGTTTATCCATTAGTTGATTGTATGAGGACATTCTAATTGGTATGTTTCAAAATTCTTATCTAGTTAGTTGACTTGTTTGATTACATTATGATAACTTACTTTATTTGAACTTTGAATTTTTTTTCCTTTCATTTGATTGGTTTGAATTTTATTTCTATTAATTTATTTCTATTAATTTGTTTAGTTATCGTTTATCTTTAATAAGGGTACTTTTGGATAATAATTCATATTTTAAGGATAATAAATAAGATTAGATTTTGACCTTCTAACTAAATTTGTCCTTTAAACTAATCCAAAAAAAAATGTATCTTTTTTTAAAAAAAGAGTAAGGCAATAGTCCTTTAAAATAAAAGCCCTAAATTTAATGTTGTAGCTGTCAAGAATTTCTTTTGGGTTATATCGGTATAGATAGTCTTCTTCCGCTTTATAATAATATAAATATAAGCATCACATCGTTTTTAAATATGATATACACAAAAGTACATGGTACATGTACATGCTTTATTTCATGTATGCATGCATGTAATTCAAGTTCAATGATTTAAACTATTATAATTAACCAAAAGGTTTAGAGTTCGAGTCTACTAATTAGTGTCATAATTACCGTAAAATATATTTGTAGACACTACAACCATTCCAAACGAATCTTATTTAAAATAAGTAGGATTATTCTTAAAAGGAAATAAAATTTGAGAACAATGATTGAAACAACTAATTATTATGAGTAATTTTATGAGGCGTCGTTCTTCATCAAATTTTCTTCACCCAAATTTTTTTAAAATACATCCCACTAACTTATTCATTCCAGTTTTAAATTTTTCGTAGAAGTTGTTATTTACAATCATTCTTTATTGAAAAACACACATTTAGGGGATGTTCATTTGGCACTTAAAATGCCACTTAAATTTGAAAACTTAAAATTTTTCAACTTTAAGTGGTTTAAAAAGTTGTTTGGTAACCTAAAAAAATTAAGTGTCTACTTAATTTTTACCACTTAAAACTTAAAATTTTCATCCAAAATTTTAAATGGCAACTTTGCCACCACTTAATCTGAAATTTAATTTTAAAAGGCGTAAAATGTTTATTTTACCCTCTCTCTTCTAACAAAATTACATAGCAATCATATAGGTTAACAATTCCTCTCTCGGTAGTTCTTCCTACACTTAAACATTTCTCATCTCCTTATCTAACAATTCCTCTCATCTCTTTTCGCTCTTCTTCCTTCCTCTCTCTCTTCAAACCTTTTTCTGTTGCATTCAACACCAATCGTCTCCGTCTCTTCCACTTCGATTTTCGTTTAAGGTTGTAATTTTTTATTCTCTCTATCTTTTACGGAGTTTTTTTTTAAATGTTCTAATTTTCATTGCTGTTAATGTTGACATTGATGATTTTATGTGTATAATTTTGTTTAGAGATTTTGTATTCTCGCGAATACAGGGTTAATAACTTTGTCAAGTGTACAAATTTTATTTTATAAATTTGTATATTTAGTGAAGTAATGGTGCTTTGTAAATTTCATAATGAAATAGGTTAGCCTGGTTAAAAAGTTTAAATTATATGATCTTTCTTATTTTCATTTAGAATCATGTAATCAAAATAAATTAATAAGGGTAAAATTGTCATAATAAAAAAAAATCAATTTTCATATGTGTTATATTCAAATAAACAACATTTTTTCAGATATGATTTTTAGAACTAAACAAAGGGCTTTTTTAATTTTCAGTTTTTTTACTAAACATCACTTTGCAAACAAAACTTCTACAAAGTCTACTACCGATATAATATGGAGCACTTTCAGGGATTTTAGAATGAAAAGCGTTATGACAAGGACTTCTAATGTTTAGCCCATGATTTTTGAATAGTTTTGTATTTAACCCAATTCGTTTTAGAAATTAGGTCTTAGCCCAAACTTAAAGATAAATATTAATTCAAATTGAAAATATTTATTTTTCTATTTTTAATATTAATTTTTTGTTTTACAATCTTGCCCTTTGACAATTGCTATTCAACTTCAATTTTTTTGAATTTTATCATAACGGATTATTGTGACCTTTATCTTTTATTACAATATCTTTTTAGATTCAAATTTCAAAAAATTAATTAATTTGAGTTTTAATTGGATAACATTTGAAAATTTCTTCATTGATTAGTCAGGTATGGTTAATATGACTAAGACTTGTGTGATTTTAGGCCTCGTTTGATTCAGGTATTAAAAAGTGGGATGGGATTATTAATACCACTTTTTTTATAATACCTTGTTTGATTCGCACAAATGTGCTGGGATTACTAATACCGGTACTAACTTAATACCACTCTTTGTGCTATAATTTAATACCGGGGGGGAGGTGGTATTGTTTATCCAGGATTAATAAAAATGAACCATATATTTTCAAAAATGCCACTACTACTACTATATTATTATTATTTAAAAAAAATTAATTTTTTTTTAAAACTTTTTTTAAAAAAAAAATTAATTAAAATATTTTTTTTAAAAAAAAAAATTTTAATTTTTTTTTCTTTTTTACAAATTCTTTTTAATTTTTTTTTTTTTAAACAAATTTTTTTTTTTTAAAAAAAAAAATTGTTAGTCCAAAATATAATTCCGTATACAAGTTACAGAACCAAACATGGTATTAATATTAGCATGAGATATCCCAATATTAATACTACATGAATCAAACAGGGTATTGGTATTAAATTAATACCATGATTAATAGTCCAGTACTATTAATACTGGTATTATTAATCCCACTGATCCTAATACCTGAATCAAACGAGGCCTTAGAGTATAACACACAATATGGCTATATCAACGTAATCAAAGTTCATGTACTACCATGGCTAAATGTTGGGACTAATATCACTGGTCTGAGAGGGCTAATATGGCTGAGATTTATATGATTTAAATATAACATTCAATATGGATATATTGAAGCAACCAAAATTCATTAGTAATATGGATAAATGTTTCTGCCATTACGACCTTTTTAATCTAGAGTTATATGATTTCAAAATATAACATGCAATAGGGATATATTAAAGTAATCAAAATTTATTAGTAATATGGCTATATATTTCTGCCATTACAACCCTTTTAATCTAGAGTTATATAATTTCAAAATATAACATGCAAGAGGGATATATTGAAGTAAGCAAATACAAAAACATTAGCTATTCACTAATTCAGTAAACCTATTGAGTCTGAGTATACAAGTGCCTAGGATCATCATGGGCTAAAGACAAATTTGCTCCCCCTAGTATTTAACTTTTTTGCCCCCTTCAAGTTTTTGTGCTGGATTTGTTAATACTCAATGGTACTTCAATGTAAAATATTTTGTACTTGTTTGGTTAGTTTTAAAGATCATGATAATGAGATTGAAGGATTAAAATTACAAAATGTTTTTTTCAAAGATTGAACAAAATACTATTTTTCAAAGATTGGTAATGTTTTTGAAAAAGAGACCAACGCATACACGCGCAACTGGTTAACTAAAAACTCCCATTACAAATTGCTAGCAGGTAACCTTGCATATTTACATTTGCTGTGAATGTCAATGAGAAACCATGCGTCCCTCTCTAACTCTCCAAAACCAAACTAAAACCTTCCAACAAGAATAGAAGTCTTCAAGTGACAAACTAAATGCCAAGCTCTCTACCCAGTCAGTTACCTTCTTGGAACTCTCCGCCTATAAAAACCGGATCAAAATCAATTGTGATGGCAGTTTCAGCCTTGCTTCAGAGCTTGCTTCAGTGGGAGTTTTAGCCTGGTCTTCCTTGGATTCCATTGTTGATGGCATTGGCAGATTAATTCGTTGTTCTTCACCTCTTGTTAGTGAAGCTTGGGCCGTCCGGGAGGCCTTTTGGTGCGTGCTAGGCCTGGCAAAAGGCGATCACTGAAAGCAATAGCAAAGTTGTTATCTGACTTGTGTTCTTCTGATCTTGAACCCCCTTGGAAAATTGAAGCTCTTATTGCTGATATTCAGACTACCTCTGCCCCTTTTGATATCTCCTTTGTTAGGCATAATTTACCTTTTAACTGGGTGGCTATTCCCCTCCCCCTGCTTTTTAGTTGCTCTTTTGTAGTTCTGTTGTCTTAGATAAAAAAAAGCGCCAAGTGCCTCCAGATTCTGTTGTAATACAAAAGAATGGGTCTAATCAGGAATAATGGTCATACACACAATATACACAGGGCAGGGGGAAACAAAATTATAGACCGAAAAACAAATTATATAGATCATCCGAAGGAGGCGGCAGCAAAATTTCACCAGCCGCAAAAGTTGCGATGATCATATGTGGTGAGCCCGGTAACAGTATGGGGTTGTGGTAAGTCTAGTGCGTGGGCAATGACATACGTAATCTCAACGCTTCCTGAGAGGAAGAAATGCCAATTATTTGAAGAATACTGGAACAAAAACCTGCTATGAGGTGGTTAAATATGCTTCGAGTATCATCAACATATCCATCAGCAGGATGATGATATGGGAAATAATCCACACCAAAATATAATCCCAAAAGATATGAAAATACAAATTGATAAATGCATGAATCTGATGTAACAAAAGGATCATTAATAAATGGGAAAAAAAAATGCCATTTTTTCAAGCTTCATCTCACCTGTAGATTTGAACTGTCTAAATACTCTTCCCTCGTGTATGATGATTGATAATTAATCTGCAATGGCAACTTCAACAAATTCTAATAACATAATGGTACCATGAAAATAGATCTCTATTCATTTGATTTTTATTAACCACAACAAATAGAAATGAGATTACACGTGTACAAAGTCGTGGGGAGAAATATCTGCACTCTTTTTGCAGACCCATCAATGAACTTAGAGCCCCCATAATCTGGGTTCCGTGGGATCGAAAAATGTGGAAAGAAACAGAGACTATACTAATAATATACAAACACCTAACATTTTTGCACTTAACCTAAAGGCAGAGCCCCGTCCCAGGGCCACACCCATTAGCACTTAAAAATACAATGTAGCAAACAAACAAATTACAAATTGGGCTTTACCTTCTACACACTACTATGTCAATCAGCTAGCACGAAGGGGGTTGAAGCTGCTTCAACCGTCGAACAACTTGCTTCATTGTTGGCCGTGTAGAGAGAGAATCAACGGTGCATACAACCGCCAAGTGCAAAACCTCGACCAAATCATCGTGGGGCCCAGCATCCCACAACCCTGCAGTGAAGAATTCTTTGGCACGTCCTTGTCGAAGGAGCATACATGCCCAAGCAACAATATTAAAACCATTGCCATAAGAAGAAAACGAAGGATCAAGAGCTTTTTTGTCCGATATCAACTCAAGTAGCACCACCCCGTAACTGTAAACATCGGCCTTGTCAGAAACACGGCAAGTCATCGCATATTCGGGTGCAACGTAACCAAAAGTTCCAGCCACACCCGTAGTAGCGTGGGTTTCTGACGTGCCCAAAAGCCTGGCCAATCCGAAGTCAGATAAATATGCATTGTGATCATCGTCTAATAAGATATTGCTCGGTTTGACATCACGGTGAAGAACACGAGGAACACACTGATCGTGTAGGTAGGCAAGCGCACGCGATATATCCAAAGCGATCTTGTGTAGTATTCTCCAGTCTACAGCCCTTGTGGACCGTTCTTGGATAAATCTTTCCAAATTACCACCCGGCAAGTAATTATATATGAGAAACATTTCCGTTTCACTGGCGTGGTAGCCAATTAAGGTCACGAGATTGGGGTGCCGGAGCCTACCCAGGGTCTTGATTTCCGCATCAAACTGTTGAACCCCTTGGAACCGTCCAACAGCAAGCCGTTTTATAGCCACAAGGACACCCGGGGAAATCTCAGCCTTGTAGGTCGCTCCGAATCCACCATTCCCAATGCAGTTGCTTGCGTTGAAACTCCCTGTGGCTTGCACTACGTTCTCAAACGTCAACGGGATCCCTATGTCGGTGAAAACGGTAACTTCTTTTCTAACGGATCCACTAACTCTGGAGTTGGGGTTCCATTTTCGAGTGTAAAAGAAGAGGACAATGAGAGCTAACAGAACCGATACAATGGCACATGCAGATGTTATCGAAGCAATCTCGATCGAGTTGAAGTTATTATGCCTGCTGCTCTGGGTCCCACTTGTTGATGGAGTAGAAGCAGCATAGTTTTGCGAATCGCTGACCCTCCCCTGCTGATCCGAAGGTTGAGCTGTTAACGAGACCGAGTGGCAGTCCTGCAAAAAGGGGTTCCCAAGAACATTGTTGCATTTCATCAAATTGCCATTCAGAGGAAGTGGGCCAGACAAGTTATTGAAGGAAACATTGAATGCCGAAAGCGTCGTTACATTTGCCAAACCAGAAGGAATCTGCCCGGAGAGCTTATTGTTGTTGAGGAGAAGAACGGTCAGGTTCCTAAAGTTCACAACATCGTTTGGAATCTCACCCGAGAGCGTGTTTGAAGATAGTTCGAGCATTTCTAGAGAAAGCAACTGTCTCAAGCTCGTTGGGATCGAGCCGGTCAAGTTATTACCGGCTAAAGAAAGACATTTGAGACCCTTTATCTGGCTGAGACTGCTTGGGATTGTACCTTGTAACAAATTCCAGCTCAAATTAAGAGCAACAAGAGAAAACATATCACCAAAACTAGATGGAATCGTCCCCATAATCTGATTAACAGAAGCGTCAAAAAGTTTGAGAGATTTGCACATTGCACCAATGTTCTCCGGAATTTGACCCGATAATCCGTTGCCACTGATATTAACAATCATAGCATTTAATTTGTCGCACTTTTCAAATAACCCTCCCGGAAATGGACCTGTAAACTTATTTTTAGCAGCCAGATATGCATAGACAGTCTGCTCCCCTAATCTCTCTGGTGAAATCGGCACCGGCGGGAAAGTGCCAGTGAAGTTGTTACCACCAAAGTTGTGAATAATTGCAAGATTACCACCATCTCCAAATAGTGGCAAAAGGGATAGAACTTGAGTTCTAAATGAAAAGAATGACATATATGCAGATGATGGATCATAGGATTCAAAAGGATTCCCATTGAAGGACGGAATTCGAGTACAAGGTCTGTAAATAAATCCAGGAATTGAACCAGTGAGAAGATTACCACTCACATCAAACAGGGTCATGCAAGGAACCACAAGTTCCTCGTCAAGCTCCCCGGTAAGCCTATTTGAGCTCAAATCAAGAAAATGAAGCTTCTTGCAGCCGCTCACCCCTTTGGATATTTCACCGGTGAAATAATTCTGGGCCAAGTTCACTATTTCCAATCTGGTACAAGCACCCCAGTTGCTGGGTAACCTTCCCTCCAAAGTCGCCCTCGGTGCCCATAACATCCTAAGCTTTGGGAGCATAGTAATCTCTATGGGGACTTCACCTTCGAAGAAATTATATTCATCACGAGTAGAAGTGGAATTTTCTAACTCAGGATCGCCACTTGAACTAGGAAGAGGGTCAAACAGATTAGAGAAAACAAGGATCGATAACTCGGAGCAATTTCCCAGCTCTGGAGGAATCGGACCACTGAGGCTGTTCCTCGAAACATCGAGAACTTCAAGCTTACTAAGCCGGCCAAATTCAACTGGAATAGCCTCCTCCAACATATTGGAATACAACTGAAGTGAACGCAGTGCACTACAATTACCCAAACTGCTTGGAAGCACACCAACCAAGAAATTACCCGAAAGCTCGAGATGTTCAAGTTTCCCACAATTGTCCCCAATCTCATTCGGAATCGACCCGCTGAGTTGATTAAACGACAAATAAAACCCCCTCAAATCCCTAAACCCACCAAAAAACGTTGGTATCGACCCGTTAACCCGATTCCCAGCTAAATTCAAGATTTGTAGACCCAAACAATTGGATAGCGAATTCGGTATCTCTCCTACAATCTTATTAAACCCCAAATTAAGAACCCTCACGTTCCTCAAACCCCCGAAACGAGTCGGTAGAGAGCCAGTAACTGAATTCCCTTCAAGATCAAGAACCTCCAACTTTTCCATGCCCCAAATTTCTGATGGAAGTTCCCCACTCAAATCATTGAAAGGGAGTGACAAAACCCTAAGTTCCTCAAGCTTGGCTATAGCAGGTGAGACCACACCCACTAAGTTTACATTACTGTTTGAACAAGACCTCCTAATTCCAAATCCATATAATTGAAATTGAGCATAATCACCACAAAAAAAAGACCCAGAATTACCTCCACCAGTGATATTGAGAGCCACCACCCGAGAATCTGAACCGCAAGTGACTCCGGTCCAAGAACAGTGATCAGAATTCTTTAAATTCCAGGTCACAAGAACTCCATATGGGTCTGAAAGTGAAGCCTTGAACTCCAAGAGAGCCGATTTGTCCAAATCGGCTGCAGAAAAGTAGACCCAGAAGAGAATCAATAGGGTTAAGGGTTTGTGAAGACGGTAGTACCATTTGATAGAATAAGAACGACCCATTACTGAAACCCTATAAGGGACCAAGAAAAGCCAAAAAAACAACCAAACTGAAAAATCCCAAAACTTGGTCTCTCTCTAGTGGAAGGTAAGAGGTAGTATGAATTTTTGTGGAAAAACCCTAACCCTAAATCTGGTTTTCTGGCGAACAGGGATAAGAGAGAGAAGAAAAAGTATAGGAGACAAAGGAGAGAGGAGAGAGAAAATCAAACAGTGATTGCCCTTTGAGACAACGCGGCGTTCATTCAATTCCCATTAATTTTTTTCTTTTGCATTCATTTCTTTCAAAATTTTTCCTTTTAAAATTTTCCATAGTTTCTCCGTTTTTGTTTTGTTTCTGTTTTTCCTTTTTACATTTTTCCTTGTGGCTGGTGTTTGTGGGGTTTTAATAAATGATTTTCAAATCCTCTAGTTAAGCAGCAAGCCAAAGTCATTATAATTTTTTTTTAGTAAGTATGATTTTGGATTTTTGAAAGACAAGCAACAAGTATTATTTTATATAAATTATCTATTTTTAATATAATAAAAACTTTGTTTGGTTGTAGGGGCGGATAAGATGACCAACGGTCTATCCTAATTTTTTTTAGTGTTAATTAAAATATTAATATAAGTTTAACGAATTATAATATAAAATATTAGTTTATTATTTATTAAAAAAAAGAGCTAAAAATATAATAATAATCTCATAGTTCAAGTGGTAAGTTATTTTTATAATAAGTGAGAAATTCTAAGTTCAAATTATCTTTTTTTAGGGGTTGTTATTTACATTTCCATATTTGTCATTAACACTTCCCTCATTCTTTTAACTAGACCCGGCAATGGGTTATATACGGATCAGTTTTGTGTCGGGTTGAAATCGTGTCGGGTGAAAAGTGTCTCCACCCGTACACGACCCATTTAATAAAAGAGTCTATTTAATTAACGAATAACATGACCCAATTCGTTTAACCCGTTTAAGATAAACGGTTCAATTCGGGTCGTATACGAACAACATTTAGTAATCCGCTAATAATTTAATTAAGTAATTAACCGTTAAAATATACACACACAATAATTTATATATATATATATATTATATTATATTCGGGTTACACATGTTACAAATGGGTTTACACGACCCAAAATCGACTCATATATATTCTTACCGAGTTAAACAGGTTTTATTCGAATCTCGCGAATGTACACGAAATCGACTCGTTTAATAAACGAGTTTGACGGGTTAACCTGATTATGACTCACACCCATTAAGGGTTCACCAAAACCTGATAAATTCGTGTTGATTTTGTGTCATGTTATAAATTATCGGGCCTACTTTTAACTAAAAACACATCTCAACACTCTCCTTTTTTTGTCACAAACACATTCTCATTTAACCCTTACTTAACTAATTTACCCAATGGTTATAAACATTAAGTTATATATTTATCCAATTATTAATAAATTAATCTAACATTAACCCAAATAATCAAACCCATCTCTCATCATCACATATTTCTTGCATCAAATAAAATGAGAGAGATGAGAGACTTACTTCTTTATCATTTGAGTTCCCAAAATCATAACCAAATCTAAATACAAACATGATTGGTGGGTAGTTTGAAACTTGGATTATAATAGAGAAAAAATATTGTACTTAAGATGGTGGAGAAAGAAAAAGTCGAAGAGAAAGTTTGTGGTGACATTCTATTCCAAAATAAAACCAAAGAAATATTGTAGTTGTTATTATTAGTGTATTAATATGTATATAATCTTTCATTCATCATTCTACGTCATTCAAATTGAAACAAATATATAATCCCTAAAATATAGTATAAAATGAGTTATGTTCAAGCATTACTCGATTTATATAAGGATGGTAAGCCAAGTACGACTCTCCCAAGTAATGTGAGTGTGTATAAATACACTCAGCCCATGCTAGACAAGTGTTTGTGATTACACCCATCTCTCATTAGATGAGCCTTATTTGGAAAACACTATAATACATTCATCACTCAATTGCTTTATGTTAGGTGAATGCTTAACAACACACTCACCCTATATGTGACGAGTATGTATGAATACATTCACCTCTCATTAGGCGAGTTTAATTTGAAAAACACTCAAGTACACTCAGCACTCCATTATTTTATGTTAGATGAGTGCTTAACAATATACTCACCACATGTGAGATAAGTCTATGTGAATGCATGCACCTTTCATTAGGTGAGCCTAATTTGAAAAATATTCCACATAGAGGACGGAGCTGGGGCCCACGGATGTGCAGCGAGGTCCAAAGAAATTGAAAGTGAGAGACGTGAGAGATGGGTTTGATTTAGTGACGTCGTTTTCTTCTTATTCTTCTTTGATTTCAAGTAGAGTTGGTTTTAATTATGTATTAAGTTTTAATTGAAAGGGGGTATTACTGATTAAAAATTGATTTTATGGAGTATTTGTGACAAGGGGATGTTAGTGACAAATATGAAAGGTGTAAATAATACCTCCCTTTTTTTAACTCTATTCCATTCTCTTTTTAAATATTAACGATTAATTTTAATTTTAATTGAAGCTAAATTTGTAATTAATAATAATTTTTTTATATATTTACAATAATAAAATTGTCGATAGTTCACTCTTTTAATTATATTTTGACGTATTCCTTTTACATAGTTCACATCTAGTAGAAATCCTGGATTTGCTCTTTGTTTAGTGGCATAAGTTGATTCAGTTTACTCAATTTATTTTTTTAAAAAAAAAATATTTTATATCATTATTTTAATTTTGAAGTAAAGAAAAAAAAATCATTTTTTATATATTTAGAAGTTTTGGGCTGTGGAGGAGTGGTGGAGGGGTCCACACTTTTACATACTTTACGTGAAGGGAGTGTGGGTCCCACCACAAGTCAATAAAAGCATCAGGCCGTCAACGTCGCCCTTCCAGGCGGCTAGCTCCCTCCCCCAGTCCCCCACCCCCACCCTTCACCGGTTCTACCGGTTTTCTTCTCTTTGGCCCACTGCTTCATGCACCAATTTTTGTGGTCTAAAATTAATATTAAAATAAGTTATATTACTATATTTTCACTAAGAATATAAAATATTTAAGGTATACTGTATTAATATTATTTTATATAAAACTAGGTAGACAATTTTAATTCGTCTTGATTTTACGATCGATAAATAAATCTGAATAAATCAGTGTTGGATAACTCCTAAATGAATTAAATATTATTGGATAACTTTTTAATGCGTTTGTGTGTGTTACATTAAATAAAAATAATATATTTGGGAATTACAATTAATAAAAATAATGAATTAAACATCTTAGATAACTCTTATTATAACACATGCATGTAACATTATTTGGGAATGTTATATGCTTTAACATTGTAAGGTTAAAATACATCATTTTTATAACAAGGTAAATATTATAAAATTATAGTTCAAATAAATTTTAATAATGTATTTGCATTGGAAATTGAGAGAAAACAAATTATAAGTAACCGAGATGTATTTACACTCCGTTTACATTCTTCTTTTGGGAATTTTTTTTTGGTAATGTTATTCATTCAAACTCTTTTATTATAGTTAAAATATATTTTTTTCCCTTTTGAGTAGATCGTTAGTCACCGTCCCTAAAATTTATAAAATTATATTAATGCATTTTTTTTTGTGATAAGTAATATTCTACTTCTATGGAAAAGGGAAAATGGACCCTTCAATCAAATTCAACCTGTAATAATCATGTTATTACAAGGGAAAAAAAATGTCAACAAAACATATAAGATCATTGGTGTATGTCTGCATTTAGAATACTCTAATCTTTTATGAGTTTTGATTTTTAATTCCAATCGGAAAAAATGGTTGATGAAACCCACGTTTGGCTGTCATTTCGGCAGGTGCGGATTGGCCCACTGAGACCCAAGTCACCCAACCATCTTTTTGAAAGTGTCAATCCTTTCACACGAGATATCATTTCTTTTCTTTGAAAATTTTTCTTTCTAACTTTATATTTTTATTCCTTCCACCGCAGACTACGCAAGCAAGTAGAAATAAGACTAAATGACAATAATATACTCTAAATTAAAAGAATATATTAATTTATATTTTAAATATTTATTTTTTGATACTTTGCATTTTATATATATATATATATATTATCTTAATTTATCTCAGTATTTTATTTTTGGACATTTTTTAAAATCTCATAGCACAAGAGCAAATTGCTGCATAAATATTTCATATTTAATACATCATATTCATCCTCATTACATCAAAATCGTCAAAATACGACAAAATCCATCATTATTTCCTACTTACTATCACAAAATATATTTTTCATTCCTACTTACTTCAACCAAAATCCATCTTTACTTCCTACCCATAAAATCCATCCTTTATTCCTATCACAAAATTTATTGTATGAAGTTTATCTAAAACCCTAATGGCAAAATAGAGCTATGTTTATTCCTTTCTTCTCCTTCTCCTTCTTCTTCTTCTTCTTCTTATAATAGTGCTCTGTGTGAAGTTCTTCTTCTGGTCTGGTCGGAGGTTTTAAAAAATGACCGAAAATAGAGCAATGAGATAAATTGATATAATTTGTATGCATATAGTGTAAAGTGTCGAAAAAATATTCAAAGTACAAATTGATGCATTCTTTTAATTTAGAGGGCATTAGTGTTATTTAATCTAGAGATAATAATACTGAGCAATTATCTTTTAGAAGGATTTGAACTTCTATTTTTGTTGCCTTTGAATCTTCTTAATAGGAAATTTACTAATCCATCAATTCATATATAATATTCTATTTGATTTTAAGCTCGTGATTTCTTACTTACAAAAAAAGGGACATTTGTCATTAAGTTAGAATATAAAGTTGTTTTTATGTTCTTCTAAAATATTTCTCTCAATATTTTTAAATAAATATTTCTTTCATTTTATATTGTAATTTATTTGTGTTCTAATTTTTTAAGTTAATCATTAGTATTGACTAATGTGATTATCAAAAGTCATTTAATTCTTATCTTTCTTATTTTTATCAACTTGATATTGCATCTAAGCTGCAAAATAACTTTTTACAAATCTTGAATGTTCTTGGGCCCTCTAATTTTAGGGTGGTGATATTGGCATCCCTAAAAACACTTGGTAATATTTACACTTTAATTCGGTCATTCGCAACCGAGTAAAGTATCTATTATTCGGTTGTTAAGGACCGGATATAGGTTTATATATTTTTTTTTATTTTTTTTTTTTAAATTAAGGGAGGTCTAAGTCTCTCCCTTAATCCTACAAATAAAGAAAAACCCTCCCCTCCCACCCCATGAGTCGAACCCTTTACCTCAAGGCAAGGGTGAAGGTTGCCTACCACTGGGCCAACCCCTCTCCTCTTATATATTTGGTTCTTGACAACCGAGTAAGGCATTTTCAAATTTTTGCAAGTTTATATTCGGTCATTCACAACCGAATAATGTATACGTTATTCGGTTGTTAATGACCGAATGAAAAGTGTGAGTGTTTTTAAGAGATTTTGGGGGTGCCAACATCACCGCCCTAATTTTATCATGCATATACTTTATGCTTATAAGTAATATTAAAATAATTTGAGTATTCAATTAAGGAGGGTGTATATGTAGATAAGAAAAACCCATGACGTGGCTTTTGGGGGGAAAATAGTTGACACCAAACAGTGAGACATTTCCTGGTTTTCATTTCATAATTTAGATCATTTGCTTTACACATTTTTTTTTAATTTTTTTACCCATTTTAGGGGTTGTGAAATATTTCACGAGGTTTATCTAGATTCTAGAGGTATGAATGACAGTTGTCGCTTTTGCCAGAGTATTATTAAATCCTAAGGTGATGTTTAGTTAACGTTTTGAGTTGAGTTTTTAAAATTTGATATTGATAAAATTTGAAAGTATATTGAAAAGGAAATTTAATTTTTGTTTGAGTTTTTTTTTCAACTAATTAAAAAGTTTTATAAAAAAGTTTCAAAAAATAGTCACAATGGATCTTATTTTATAGATCTCGACAAGTAGATTTCAAAAATATATATTTTATTTAATTTTGATTTTTGAATTTAAAGTTATGATGTTTTAAAAGTTTTTTCAGAGAGAAAAAGTAAAGTAAAATAAATTTTAGAAAATGTAAAAATAAAGTTGATTTTAAGTTAAATTTTTAAAGTTTTGAAAAATAAACGCCCAACAAACAGGGCCTTAAACAATTGTGTAGTGTTTTTTTCTTTCATTACACGCTTGCAATATCATTGATCCCTAATGAAATATAGTTTCTATCTATTTAATTAGGACTTTACAATACAAGGTAACAAAATTTTTGTGTACATGTAATACAAGCGTGATTTGGTTATATATAATTAAAAGAGGAAATATGTAAACCCAATTTGTAAACTTAATATACTAATTAATCTTTAATTTTTTTGTGAAATTACACTGCATATGGTAAAAAAAATGGTGATTTTAAATGTACCCACTAAATCACGCTTCTCAACCCAATTTGAGAGAACTTTCTTTTCACTCCACTAAATTTTATAAAAAAAAATTTCAATTCACCCTCTTAGTGGGGTGAGTTTATTGAAACATGTATGACTTCATAGGAGCAATATTTAGTAACAAAAAACTTTGTTGGTAACTAGAATATTCACAAAAATTATTTAATAGCAAAATAATTCATAATTTTTGTGAGCGAAACATATTATGATAAGTAAATGTTCATGTTGTGAGAAATTAATATTACGACATAATTTCTAATAACACAGAACCACAATAATAATTGTTGAAATAATTTGATTGATGAACTACTCAATGCAAAAAGTTTCACAATCCTTAGTTACAATTTAACTTTTACCCGTTAAAAAAAATAGTTAACATGAAAAAGGAATATTCATATTTTTTTCCCTATTACAATAGATTTAGAATTTCATACAATAATATGTAAAATAAATGTTGAGAATAACAAAAAAAATGTAACATCCCGTTTAAACATGTCTTGCAAAATCACGACCCGTATCGCGTATAAGGCAAAATCGGGTTCCGGACGGCCAAATTGGGTTCTGTAAAGGTTGGTATGGTTTGGAAACTTCCAAAAAGTCATATTAACATATTAAGTGTGTTATAATGACTATAAGTTGTTTCGGGTGGCTCGGACGGAAATCGGCTCGAAAATCACAAGTTTCGATCCTACGCGATTAATGGTTTTTGCCCGACTTTGAAAGTCCATATCTTCTTCATCCGAACTCCAAATGTGTCCCCGTTTTTGGCTACATCTTCATCTTAATTCCCTTTACAACTTTTATGTTTTGGCCGAGACCCAATTCCAACTCCTTGATGCCCAAAAGTGGGTGCAAAGTCGAACTGTTGACCAAAAGCAGAAAGGGGCACCTTCAGGCCTAGGGAGTCGGCTACATGGAAAGTGATGTAGCCGGATACCTCAGGGAGTCGACTCCATGAACAGTAAGGAGTCAGCTACATCGTGCTGGCGAGATTTTTATATATCTTCTTCTCCTCCTTCCTCCTCATTTGATACACACAACCTCAAGAGCTCTAGAGAGAGAAATGAGAGGCTTTCTTGGGGGATTGTGAGGGATCGCTTGAGGATTCTTATCCCACATCAAAAACACGCCATCATCATCATCATCTTCATCATCAACTTCATCTTCTTCCTCCTCATGAAGCCATATCTAGGGTTTTGGGAGAGAAATCGGGGATTTTCATTTCTACGAGGTTCCGGCCCGATTCAACGGCAATACTTCGAGGGATTGACCCTCTTAAGGTGGGAACAATAGTATTTAAACTTCTTTTCAAGTGATTATAGCATATTTACACCAAATCAAGCAAAACCTAGGTTTTCTGCTCAAAGTTGCATATGCATGGGGCTTGGGTCAATTTTTTTGGATAATTTTGATATATTTGCATCATATATGACATCAATAACTATTTTAGACAAAAAGCCCTAATTTGATATGATTTATGAGAAAGTTTCACATATGACATTCAAGTACATATACGATTATATACGTTAAGCTTTGATACGCTTATGTATGATGTCATATATGGGATTTAAAGTATATTTTGGACAAAGTTACTTTTATTGGTGGTATTGTTTTTGTGTTTTAAGTTATGAGTTGTATTTATGAGATTTTATACTTACCTAGCCAGTCCGTAAGTATGCTGGTCAAATACATAAATATGCTTTGAATAAATGAAGTCTTTAAATCATAGTGAGAGGCTATTTGAGAACTCATACACTTTGTTTGATTGTATTAGACTTGGCCTGGGGCCGAATTGATGGAAACATATAAAACCTCACAAACTGATGATTTTCTGGTTTCCTTTATTAACTGACGGACTTGGCTAATCTTGTTTAATGTCAACAACAATACCACTGCATGTTTTACAATATGTATATGTACACATATCTAGAATGGATACATATTTACGAGTTACACGAATACATATAGAATTTATGTATATTCATATCTACATCTGTTGGATTCTATATTCTTATGATTTCATGAATTTGATGAGTTTATTGTTGTTTGGATATATTATCAGATGGCCACACCATTCGTACTAGATAGATGGTTATTACCTATAGTGTATAGCCTTGGTGGCTACGTGAGGTAGCGTGCGCCTTTATGGCGGCGTGAGGTAGTGTATGCCTGTGTGGCTATGTGAGGTAGTGTCTAGGTGGACCTGGTAGGTGGTCCCTACCTTGGGCAGAAGAAACCGAGTTGCCGGCTATCTCTGTGCACAGTAGATGTATGAAAATCCTAGACGTGAGTATGATATATGTGATTGATGTGATAGATCTAGTCGCGGTGTTGTGGCATATACTATACGATGATGTATATATATACATACATTGTTTTTCTTATACTTTGGGTTGGGGACATCATACATACATTATACGAAAGGTTTTTCGTGCATTGACTGCTTCTTAAATGTATTATATACGTATATGTGTTTATATTTGTATATACACGTTTCTACCCAGTAATGGTTTATTACAGAGAAGCAGCATATAAACTATTTTCAGTATAATGCAAGGCATGGCATGCATGATTTTCAACCTACTTTCTTATACAAACCCTTATAGTTCCCACTGAGCCCGTTTGGCTCACTCCCATTTTTCAAACTAATGTTGCAGGTGTTCGCAGGAATGGTACGAGTACGAGTCTAGATAGCTCTGATGGACTCTGATCCCCTAAGTCGTTGGGAAACGACTTATATACTAATTGATTTGTTAATAAATGATTATATATTATAATGTCGTATTTTGATATAAAGCTTATTGAGTTTAGGATCTCATTGGAGGCTTTGTATAAATGACATTTTATTAAATGTGGAGTATCTATTGAATTAGATTGTATGTATATTTTAATAGGTTTTGGTATTGCTTGATAAATAAACTCCACATGCCAAATTTTCTCTTAAAATGCTTTTATTATTTGAACATGTTTTTGGTATAAAATTCTAAGTTTTACTACTTCTTACCCGTCGTCGCATATGACTCCGTGGCTAACCGGGTCCCGGAGGTATAATCCTCTCAACGGGGTTTCGGGGCGTCACAAAAAATATTACACTAAAAGTTTGTATTTGATTTGAAATTTTGGAATCTCGATTCTTGTACATTTTCATTAATAAAAAGTAAGAAAATTAATGAAGAGAAGAAAATGAGTTAGGAAAATTTGAATAAAAATAAAAAGGAAAGAAAATAAAACCAACGTTAGCTACAGGTGTAAAAGTGATTCGGTGAGTTTACAAGTTGGGTTTAGGGTTAAATTGCTAAAATTTAAGTTTTAGGTGGGGTGAAAAGATTAATTAAAATGGTACATTTAAAATCACCCTAAAAAAATTAGCCGTATGAATAAGTCACACCTGTTTGGGTAATATTAGTCTAAACATGCTCGGGAATGAAAAGAAATTTTTTTTCCAAATGAGCCATATGGGTGAGGCACACCCTTTTGAAAAAACAAAAATGTCCAAACGTGTCACACATGCTCGTATGAGCCATACAGTTGAGATACACTCTATTTTTTTATTTTTTTTTGGTTTTTTGTAATACAATTATTACACATTTATTTGGTGTTATACGAATCAAGCTTGTCTTCTAATGTTATATAAAACTAATCTAAAAGCATAATTTATACATGTATAATAAGATAATTAGTAATTTTTTACATTAAGAAAATGTAATAATGCTTAATTGTAAGTAAGTGTATTTTTCATGGCTATGAGTAGGGGTGTTAAAGTCAATCCGAAAACCGACCGAACGAACCGAACCGATCCGGACCGAACTGTAAAATCCCGAACCGAAAAAAAACCGAAACCGAAAACAAGAAAACCGAACTGAAACCGAAAAGTTTGGTTCGGGTTTGGGGTAAGCTAGTCTAAAATCGAACTAAACCGAACCGAACCAAATTATGTATAAGAAAAAAAATGTTAATATATATTTTAAGGGCACACTTTAATTATACTATAATACAAAAAAGATAACATTTTTATAAGAATATATTTCTTATTAATTACATATTATGATAATCTTAAAAAAATAGTCATTTGCGCGTGCCTTTATTATTTAATTAACTACATAATACTAAGATTTTTTTATCACATACATAATAGAAAAATAATTCATCATTTTATTTAATGTGTTTCATTCTTATAAATGTACAAATAAAATTGTAATTAAATATAAAATATGGTATTTATATGTTGCTCCTTTTTTCTAAAAGATAATCACTTTAATTTGAATATGATAATCTTAAAAAAATAGTCATTTGCGCGTGCCTTTATTATTTAATTAACTACATAATACTAAGATTTTTTTATCACATACATAATAGAAAAATAATTCATCATTTTATTTAATGTGTTTCATTCTTATAAATGTACAAATAAAATTGTAATTAAATATAAAATATGGTATTTATATGTTGCTCATTGTTTCTAAAAGATAATCACTTTAATTTGAATATAAATAATTATTACATTACTATTAGTATTAGTATTATATTTTTATGTTAAATTGATTTTAAAAAAAAAACATACGTCAAAACCGAATAAAACCGAACCGAAACCGAACCGAAAAGTTTGGTTCGAGTTTGGGCTTCGAAGATTTAAAAACCGAACCGAACCGAAACTGAACTTTTATATTTAGTTTGGGTTTGGGGTACCTTGATTTCTACCCCGATCGAAACCGAAAACACCCCTAGCTATGAGTGCAACCCTTGCCCCACCTCCATCCCCCTCTTTAGTATTTTGATGTTTTTTCTCGGTGCGAGACAGTAAATCATTAATAATTTTTGTGTCTGTACGAAATCCCTGAACATGTGTCATATATATATGATATAGATATTTTAACATAAAAGTTATAAAAACAGAGCAATCCCTGTCGCATATTACTAAAAAAATACTGTATGGAATTAATGGATTCTTAAATGAGAAGCACAAGCAACATGTATAATACTCCAATAATATGAGGTAGGTTTGTTTCCTTCAATATAAAATTAAACAAGGAATTCACAATCATTTAGCAGCCAACTCACCTATAAGATTGATTTCTATGATTATAAAGTGTTAAAGAATTGTGAGAAGACTTTCCTAATTAGTGTATCTGTCCTTTAACCAATAAAGACCATTTATCTGGCTCATAAAATGCAACAAATGATTATATATTGTCGAGTGACTGAGTTGTTCCGGTGATAGATGCCATTCGAATCGGAAAATCTTATGTTTGAGTTTTACCAATTGTAAAACTAGTGTTAATTTTTTTTTGATTGGGACTAATTGGTTCAAATCAATAGTCCCATGCTGGAAGCATAGGTGTGGTGATAGATACCCTTCGAATCGGAAAATCTTATGTTTGATTTTTACCAATTATAAAAATAGTGTCATTTTTTTTTTTCGATTGGGACTAATTGGTTCAAATCAATAGTCCCATGCTGGAAGCGTTGGTGTGGATCTACTAATTAATATCGAATCCCTTAAGTTAAAACCTCACACTTGTGGTTCAAAAGTGTTTTAGATGAGGACAATATCGATACAAGTGTGGATGCGCGGGCTAAACAAGTGGTATCATAGGTACTCCTCCAATCTCTCCGGATCCTGCACAAAGAAAAAATCCAAAGCTTGAAGAATAATGCCGGTAGCAACCCAGAGAAGCCAAAGATGATTGTTGGGAATAGTTGACATTAATCAATAGCCCCACATTAAAAGTATGGTTGTTCAATAGAGGATTAATAAAGAGGGTGGATCCAGTAATCTAGAGATCCCAAATTTAACTTTCACCCGCTATTATAATAATATTTGCTCGGAAAAATATAAAATATAGGTATTTTATATTTTTCATGTTGACAAAAATATTAACATTATAACACAAGGGAGAATTATTAATATTTTAAAATAAGACCAATGTTACACTTAACGGTTTCATTTAACATATATTCATACCAGATATTGGTGGGTTATACATTCCGGTAAAACTATCATTTTCAATGAAACAAAGAAGAAAGAACCAAACATCTAAGGTTCCTGGAAACCCAAAGGCCTCGTTTGATTCAGGGATTAGGATCAGTGGGATTAATAATACCAGTATTAATAGTACTGGATTATTAATCCTGGTATTAATTTAATACCAATACCCTGTTTGATTCATACAGTATTAATACTGGGATATCTCATGTTGATATTAATACCATGTTTAGTTCTGTAACTTGTATACGAGATTATATTTTGGACTAACAAAATAAAAAAAAAATTAAAATTTTTAAAAAAAAATTTTAAAAAAAATTTAAAAAAAAATTTTAAAAAAAATTTTAAAAAAAATTTTAAAAAAAATTTTAAAAAAAATTTTAAAAAAAATTTTAAAAAAAATTTTTAAAAAAATTTTTAAAAAAATTTTTAAAAAAATTTTAAAAAAAAATTTAAAAAAAATTTAAAAAAAATTTTAAAAAAAATTTTAAAAAAAATTTTAAAAAAATTTTAAATTTTTTTTTAAAAATAAATTAAAATAATAATAATAATAATATAGTAGTAGTAGTAATGGCATTTTTGAAAATATATGGTTCATTTTTCTTAATCCTGGATAAACAATACCACCTCCCCCCTGGTATTAAATTATAGCACAAAGAGTGGTATTAAGTTAGTACCGGTATTAGTAATCCCAGCACATTTGTGCGAATCAAACAAGGTATTATAAAAAAAGTGGTATTAATAATCCCATCCCACTTTTTAATACCCGAATCAAACGAGGCCAAAAAGTAAAGAAAGAGGGAGTGATCCATTACTATACCACCATCATCCTTATCACATATATACATATAATGTGAGAAAACTCAATTCATATCAAGAGTTGCACAAGACAAACTTAAAACAAATAATATACATGTGAAGAAGACACATAGCTAAATAGTATTTCTAAGTTTGTCTAAGCCCCTCAGATATACATATATAATAAATATATACATGTACATATATATATAATTGCACCCAAAATCTCCCATCACTGGCAATTTTAGCCTATCATCCTCATTAATTTCATTTGAATAATTTTGAACCAACCTCGCAAAACAGTCAGCGGGGGTATTGGGAATGAAGAGGAAGAAGAAGATTCACTGATTCTTTATAAGACAAGAAATGGTTTCGTTGGATCATCACACTTTATCTCTCAACAGCAGAGTGGGCAACAAGAGAAGCAAGAGAACCATTTGTTCTGTGGAGCTGGAGTGGCTCCAGCAGCTTGTGGGCTCGGCTCTGGCTTTGACTCTGGCTCTGGCTTTTGCTGTGGATGCGGTTGAGCTGGCCGATGTGGAGTCTCAGGTACTGGCTTCACTGAGCCATCACCACCTGCCAATCTGAGATGACAGATGAATTCCCAATGCTAAACTATGAGTCAAAATGTATTTCTAAGATTGATGTACCAAATCTCATGGTAGCTAAGTAGTTTTGTTCTTGACTGTAATTGTAGTAAAAGGAAGAGACGGGTGGGGGATTTTCTTGTTATTGCAGAAAAAGGAAGAGACTTTTAGACTGTCGTTTTATTTTAACAATGTAAGTTTTGTTCTTGACTACTGATTCCATTGAAATTAGCGTTTTAAAGCTGACGGGTTAAGACAAATAAAAGAGTAGTGATTAACAAAGGACAGCATGGCAACAGAATAATGGATGCTAGTTTTTCTCCAAATTATTGTAGAAATATGCTAGAGGTGCTTTTTTGGTTTGCAGTTTTTGTGCTTTCCAGTAACTCTAAGTTGGTCAATTCACATACCAAATTTATACCAGTTCGAGTCACACGATGCTAACTCCTTTGCTAATACTTGAATTCTAATTGTGAAATTATCAATTTATGATACTAGGAAAGCAGAAAATCTTGAGCAAATGAGCATTAAATATGGAGAACTATTTTTGCATTTTCTTTCCCAACAAATACAAACACGCCTCACTAGAAAAACTCAAGGACACACTTTTCTCTTTGTTCTTCAAAGTTTGAATACTAGATTTTGTGCTGCACAGTAAAGGACTCGGTGCAAGCTCACTTTAGAAAACTATCCGTATGAGCAAAAGATTTGCGCTTGCACGCATATGTGCACGTGTATGAGAGAGAGAGAGAGAGAGAGAGAGAGAGAGAGAGCGAGAGTACACTGGGAAAGCAAAAGATTTGCTGCTGTTACCACTGTCATCAGAAAGGCGAGGAGGGCTTGCTAAAACATGTGGCACCTCTACTTTAGGCGTCTTCTCCTTGTTATCATCTCCGCCAAATTTCTTCGACCCCATCTTTGGGGTCTCGTTTTCCTCTTCTTCAGAGTCCTTCATACTCGCTCGCTCATTATGTGTTTCAATCACAGTAGGCAAGGTCGGTAAGTTACTAAAATCACCAGAGGGAGAGTTATTCCACTCCTCGGGCCTCGTTAACTCCCCGGATTTGCCCAACAAAGCATGATCTCTATTGAAACTGTTGTTCCCCATATGAATACTGAACAATGACTCGTTTGAAGCCACGCTCCAGTCCATAGGTGAGGTGTTTCTGTTATTGAAAACCGATGATGGAATCCGGTTCGGGTCGTAGCTCGTGGGTCGATCCATCGTTTGAAGGGGAGGCGATGTTCTTGGGGATGCATTCCAATCGGGGGTGTTAGCTAAAATTTCTGATGATGATAGTGGCCCTGTTCCACTACGTGGGGATGCGCTTACCATGCTCCACTCAGGTTGATCGGGAGCATTCTTTTCGTCTAGATCCAACGGATTAGAAGAGGTGGAGGAGGAGGAAGAAGACGAAGAGGAACGAGATAAGCCCCTTTTTTTAGATTTAGTATGTGGATCACCACCATTGCTGGTAGCCTCAGGATGTGTTTTTGAATCCTTAGTACTTCCAGTCCCTTTTTCATTTTCCATTGCTTGTCGGATTCAAGAAAGTACTTGTACCATCTCAACGAATAAAGTTGTAAGCTGTGTTGTGAGAAAATATAATCTAATCAATTTACAGTTGGAACATGGACAATATAAGAGACCTATGAAATGGGCAAACAAACCACTTGTTATGTAGTTCAAGATACATGCTAGTAGAATGGAGTACAAACAAGTACTTGGCATATCAGAGTAAAAGTAATTCCAGTTTATACAAATTTTGGAAAGAGAATGCAACTTAAAGCCTTTGTATAAGGATGTTTCTTGTTTTCTCATCCCTTTCCTAGGAAACAAACATCAAAGAGATTTAAGGCAAAGAGAGGAATTAGGGTTTTCTTTTTTGAGGAGATAGAATTTTGGCTGGCTTATTTGTTCCATTCCAAGCAGCATTGTCCAAATGTATCAACCTAGCCATAATCCATATATTCGGATGATTCTAGTATGATAATAAATTTTAAGAAAAATGACAAATCTCAAAATGTTTGCAAGCTTTGCCTAACAGAAAATTTGATGGTACAGTGGAATAGTTTTGGATGTGCGAAAATTTATGAATATATATACGGTTTCCTGGTTCTGTATCGAGGGGGATAAACTTTGCACGTGCAGCTTATGAGACTCAACCCTGAGACCGAGTGGGAGTCCTTTACCGCTTAAACAATCCCTTGCGCTCGAATATTGTCTTTTTTTAGGCAACACAATTGCATAGTATTTCTTGAACCTCACAATTTGGTAACACGCATTTAGAATTTGATAGGTTGCCCAAATTATGCTTCATTAAAAACATAAAATCATCCCAATTTGACACCATGCTATCTTTCTTTTGTCTCATATGTTTATTAGATTATTCAACACTAATTACTCGACGATTTCCTTTTCTTTCTTTCTTTCCTTTTTCTTGCATAAATAGGAATATTCACAGATAGTCTCACAATTAATATCAAGACCTTGAATTCCCGCATGTCAATTCCTTTCCTAAAACTAAAACATACCCAATTTCAGAAAAAACCACCAAAACCCAAAAGAAAAATATCATTACAAATACTACACAGGTTTTGATACTGGGTATATTGTGGGTTTTGTTCAAACACAATGGTAACATGACAAAATCATAACAAACATAAAAAAGGGTACAAGGAATTGAAACTTACTTGAATCTAAAGGGAATGGCTTGAATCCGCAATGTATTTAGTGTTGGTGATCAGGATTCTAAATCAATCTAGGTGGAACAGGGCAAATTCTAAATACCAAGAAAAAATGATAACCCAGAAAAATGCAAAGAAAAGGGGATTTAGGGTATTTGGAGAAAGGGAGAGAGAGAGAGAGAGAAAGGGAGAGATTAGGGTTTGTTTGGGAGATAGAATTTTGGGAATAAGGGAGGGTTGAGCGGCCATTTCGGGGATTTTTCACTACTACTCTTTCCTTCCTATATTAACGACAACTCTCTCTCTCTCTTTCTATATATTCGTTATATAGTTGTTACGCGCCAGCTTGTTAATTTTGAACTTCCGTTTATAATTTACACTAAGAATTTGACAATTTAAACCATGGTCTTTTTCTATTTTCTTTAAAAAAAAATTAAAAAAATTAGGCCTTTTCGAATCCAGTCCTTCATAATAGGTGTATTTTCAGTTTCTACTCAGACAGAAATTAGGTACACCGAAATTCGAATTGAATTTAAACCTAACCAAAAAAATTTGTTCAGATTTATTCTGTTTATACTTTATATATATACATCAATTAATATCAATAAATGCATATCACATAACCTGCTGGCCCAAAAGTGACTACTACTAATTTATTTTTTTGGTCAAAGTTATTCATTTATTTTTTTGGATAAAACTACCCATTTATGCACTATTAACACTATTATTATTATTATTATTAGGAGGTTGGTTGATAGTGGTACTTTTTCCAAAGGTTCTAAAAGGCGCTAGTCGAACCTAAAGCGGTGACCTAGCACCTAACGCCTAGAGTGCCTAGTCGGGACACAGACCTAGCGCGGTGACCTAGCGCTTAGCGCCTAGAGCAACTAGGCTCCAGGCGGTTTTTTTTTTAATTTTTAATATATTTAAAATTATATATACAAAATAAAATACTGAAAAATCATAAAATCAAACATAGCACTCAAATAAACATAAAAAGAAGTTCAAATGTTCAATTAACAAATATACCACCAAACTGCGAATGTCAAAATTCAAGCATATTAATTAAGAATTGCAAAGAAAAAAATATAAAGAGAAGATTCAAGCCCTAATTGTATATAATACTTGTATAAAGCACAAACAAGTGAAATATAGTCACTGGGCTCACTATTCAAAAATAATTGAACACGGGGTCACATTTATTTGAAATTATCAATTTATTTTAAGCAACAACAACAACAGCAGCAGCAGCAACAACAACAACAACAACAACAATAATAATAATAATAATAAGCTAGTGAAAAGAAAAGGTAACAATAAAAGAAAAATAAGAAGAAAGTTCAAGATAAGATTGAAGAAGTAAGGTAGCATGGTGTGTTTATAACTAGTCAAAATGAGCTCTTCTTAAACATCTTCTAGCAATTTGCAATTGTTGGGTAAGGTTTTGTCTCAATCGAAGGAATGAAAGATAAATTTATTTATGTGGTTGATAGACTATATCCATTTTTTTAAATGATAATTTTTTAATAAAAAGAGAAATATGCAGCTCCTTAAAAACAGGAAAAAAAAGGTCTATCTGCCTAGACCCGCCCAGCCCGCCTAATTTATTCCGGCACCTAATCACCCGCCTAGGCACTAATTGGGGCACCCAGGCAGCCGCCTAGCCCGCCTAGGCGCCGCCTTTCAGAACACTGTTTTTTCCTTCGATTTTGCTCCTAGAACCAAAAACTAAGTTGCCTATTGGCTAGCCAGGAATTGGACTGGTTACAATAGTATGCTAAATTGAGTGGTTTCCCTCCCCTTAAGCTAGCTGCCCTCCAACACGAAAATGCCAGTAGCCCCCTTAGTTTGTTCTATGTTTTGCCATGGTTTGTTGTTTTGTGTTTAGGTTAAAAGAAAAAAAATACCAAGTAGTACTTACTAGCCAGTAGCCACTACAATTACTAACTTAAAATAAAAACCTTATGGGAATGGTCTAGTGGTTCACTAGATCTTTATGAGGGACAATTTATTTAGCGGGAGATCCCGTATTCGAATCCCTCCGAGTGCAATTACTCAAAAAAAAAGAAAAAAAAACTTAAAATCAATAATGTCGTTATGTATAATAGTTATTAAACATATATGGTTTCTTCGTTTCAGTTTCGATTTTTAATGGATCGATTCAATTCGATCGGTTTTCGAATTGCTCACAACACCCTTACCTTATATGAAAATTTTAAAATATGCGACTCACTTTTTCTTAAAGGATGCAGTCATTTGGGCAGATAGTTCTTCATAATATTTGCGTCACATTATTCGAAGATATTACTTCTAACGAAGACTTAATCTCATAGTATCAGTAAACTAGTATATCCACATAGATTGCATCCTTTAAAAAATAAGTGATGGATTGTATCCTAAGAATTTTTGAAATCAGGGATCAAATCCTGATTTTTCCTTACAAAATATTAATCATTAATTACCTTACGTATTGGATGTTAGTTGATATTATAGCGGCTAATGGGAATTTGTGCCAAAGGCACTATTGTAGACTTCTTATTCCACGATCTCACCCCCCCTAAATTTTTTTTTAATCAACCTTGCTTAACCACTAACTAGGCCAATCTAGTCACGGTTTCAGCATTACCAAATACATAATCACAAGATCGTAGGGCCCCCAAAGCCTTTAGAATTATGTCATCATGCATTTTAGGCATCATATGCTTTTTTGGGGCCAAACCGGTTGTCAGAATGCATTATCGGGAGTTTCAGGACTTATCTGGGAATTCCATGATTTATTTAAAGCTTGTCAGGAAATTTTTAAAATGTTCGGTAGCGCTGAAACACTACTTAGAAGTCTTAGAACTTGACCGAACTAATGTCAAATCAATCGAGACCAAAAAACAATGAGATTAGAAAAACCAATGGGCGGGCCCCACCTAATGGTTGGTGCGCACCTTGGTGGGACCCACTAAGGTTGGTGGACTCCTAGGGAATTCGCCCTAGGTTTGTGTGCACCTTCCCCTTTTCCCTGATTTTAGCCATAAATAGCCTCATTCATTCCTCATTTCTTTTATTTACAATCCCCACACACTCTCCATTATGTTTACAATTTCTATTTTTAAAATTATAGTCTTGTTAGAGTTTCTGGGGGTCTTTCTAAGAATTCTGGTGGTCTAGTGATCCAAAAGCTGAATATTTCTGTATAACAAATTTCTTTTAAGTTCGTCAAGAGGTAATAAACTTGCCTTTCCCATTTAAATTACACATACAACACATTTATATCATTGCATTCATTTTCATAAATATCACATTATTGTTCATTTCGAACACGATCGAGCTGCTTTGACACTGTTGGTGCTAAAATCTGGAAGGGTATTTTAGACAACACAGTCAAATGATTATATCAACTACTTAGAGCAGTAAATGTACTGAATTTAAGAGAGTCAACGATTTATAGAGAAGGTTGGCCTTGTATAAAAATATGGGTTAATCCTCCCATGTGGAATAGAGCTAGGAGCTCGGTTTGCTTTGTATTTATAATAAACTCGCAAGTATTACAAACTCACAAAAGTCTCTCTAACTATTTTATCATCGCAATATTACAATAAGAGGAAGGTTAAGCCACCCAGAGTTTAATCTCTCTAACTTAGGAGCTCCGAAGCGGGCTATGGAGCTCTATCTCTCTATATCTCACACTTGTAGTAAATGCTTGCAGGTTCTTGGTCGTTGGAGTGTTCTTTTCTAGTTGTTCTCCCCCCTTTTGAAATGCTTGATTATTCTCTCTATATATAAAGGAAACGTGTAGATGAGCTCTAGGAGCAGGTTGTGGCCATCCCCTGATCATCACCACTTCTGACATTGCTTCTCCCTGAATTCTTGTATTCTGCATGCAGTGGGTGAACATTTAATGAAGTTGAGGGATGCTCTGCTACGCCAGTAGAGTTGGTCGTAGTCGCCCATACTGTCCATGCTTTCTCTGACACAATGGTTAACGGGAGCTCCAAAGTTCATCAGAAGAGCTTTGGTATTCGAGCTTTGCAGTTTGAAGCACGAAAATAAGTCTTTAGGCCCACGCCCATACTCTGGTCTTTAGGAGGAGCTTTCGAGCTCTACTCTGACCTTCAGGTGGCCTTCAAGTGGAGCTTCCGAGCTCCCTTTTTCAAACTGTCCAGAATTGCGTGGAACCTGGCTAATTTGATCTGAAACGGCCAAATTCCTTCGTTTAGGTCTCCAAATCTGCGTAGGCTAAATGAACAGAGCTTCTTTGAGCTCCTCTGGCTATAGTAGAACATGTCGTTGACTTGGGTGGCCACGTGTCAGCTCGTGGTTGGTTGGGTAAATTAGATTATTAATTTACACCATCATACACTATTGTTGTTTAATTGGTCCGGAATCAATCTGTCCGACCCAACCACCATAAGGTGGGTCATTTTTATTAGGCTTAGCCATGTATAGTAATTCACATGGAATCATCAAATGATACAAGTCTTGGATAAGAATCTATAGCACACTAGAATGCCTACCCCCTTATAGGTGAGGGCATATGAGTGTTGGAGCAGTCGAAAAAATGCGTTCCCTTTAGATAAGATGCACTGTATGCCATATCGGCCTCCTTCTTTTTCAATAAAAAACAAAAAAAAATCTCAATCTCCGAAAGCGTTTTCTTTCTCCTACCGCACCTTCTTCCCTTCGTCAAGCCTTTCCTTTAATGGTTGGGATAAGCATTCACTTATTTAAACTTGGCAGGCATTATTTACGCAGGTATTTACTCAAGGATGGGACTCTATATTCTTCGAAAAGAGAATATGAGACTCAACGCTTTAGAAAGGCCTCATGGTCTATAATATCGCGGTTGCTTTTAGGAGCCTCGATGATCACACTTTCACTGCGATAGAGAAGCGAAAAGCCTTGAAAAAGAAAGAAAGAAAAAAAAATTGAATAAGGATTATATCCTTATGCTTATATAGATATTGTTGGTCGGAAAACAACCCTAGAGGGGGGTGAATAGGGTTTTTAAAACTTAATGCGGAATTTAAAAATCTTTTCAAAAAATTAAGTAAAATAATTTACTTAATAAATATATCAAGGAATGCAATCAAACAAATAAACAATCTCAAGCAAACAATAATATAGCAAGTAAATAAAGAGATTGAGTAAGAAAGATTGAACCGATTTGAAGTCCAAGGCTTTTTGTCCACACGGTTTTGGTTTACCAAACCATAGTCCACGCTCGGTTAGTTCCCCGAGAATTTCCACTAAAATCAATCTCCTTCCGGGTGAAGATCAAACCTCTACAAGTGTAATTCTTCTCACTACACTCTTTACAAATATTGCTTGACCACAATATTCCCACAAGAATCTCTCTCTTGCTAACCTTGTGAAATTTACCTTTCACAATATCTAAACAATAATTTACCTTCTTGTTTTTCCTATGAGATTTACCTCTCACAATTGAATACAAAATTGTTTGGTGATTCTCACCAATTTACAATAACTCTCTCAAGTGTGTAAAGAATACAATTTGAAGCTCACACTAGAGTTATCCTATTTGATTAAGATGATATAGCTCAAAAGATTAATGATTGATCAAAAACAATTTCTTGAATCTTTGAATAATGAAGATAGATGAAGAATAGAGTTTATAAATGATTCAAGGTGTTTAGAATGAGTTTAGGAAGTCATATTTATAGTCCCAAAAGTGATATAGCCGTTTGTGGTGGAGAAATAAATTAATGGGGCAAAAGTAGACTTTTGAAAAAGTTCCAACGGCTAGTTTTACTCAAGGGAGTCGGCTCCCTGAGTCTTCATGGAGTCGGCTCCATGACATTCCATGAGGGAGTCGGCTCCCTGACTTTCAATGGAGTCGGCTACATGGCACTGGAGTGGGGACTTTTGTGCAATTTTCCAACTTTTGCAATATGACTCCAAAATTGATTCTAATGCTTGGGGAGTGTTCCAAATAAGTTTCTAAGACTCTCAAAATAGTTTTTGTATAAAAATTCATTCATATGAATTAATTATGAATTTATTTCAAAACCGGTTTTTGCAAGAATGATGTTTTGAAATGATTTTGATTCAAACTTGATTTTGATCAATCTAATAATGATGCAAGTTCATGTTTGAGCTATATAATCAATCAATTAAGAAACTTTACATTAATCCTAAGCAAACACTCAATTACCGAATAGATGAGTCTTCGAATGCTTCGATTTGTTTCTTCAAATTGATTCTTCACTTGAAGCTTTTCCCTTGAAGCTTTTGCATATGATTCTTGATCTTTGTGCTTCATGGATTTGCATTGCTAGCTTGTGAGTGGTGAGAATGATCTTCTTGTCTTGTCCAACGCTTGTAGAAGAATGATCTTGATTCGGATAGATTGGTTTTAGTCGAATGCTTCGTTGACTTGATCGGATATTGATTGGATGATCCTTGTCAAGCTTCCTTTGAGCAATCATGCTATTCTTGATTTTCCAAATAAGAAATCTATAATCTTATATCAAGAACATGTTAAATTACACATGATTGATTTATTGTTATTATCAAAATAAGATTAAGACCTTCAAGGTCAACAGATATAAGAAGTGAAAGCTTCATGCTTTATCCATACATAGCCATGGGGCCTTGAGATCACCGACTTCTATGTAAAGCCTAACTACTTTGGAGCGTGAGCCATGTAGAAGGGGGCCTACCCTGGTTCCTTAATTTGGGGTCATTTTGGTAATTTCCTAAAGTTCAGGGGGTTAATTGTAATTTTTGGAAGTTAAGGGTCTTTATTGTAAATATATAATCTTGGCCCCTATTTTCATGTAAAAACCCAAGCGAACATAATAAACACGTAAATTGGACTTTTCCATTACGGGGTCAAAGTTAATCTCCAAAAGATAAGGGGGCCATATGTAATTTTCCCAAACTTTAGGGGCTAAAACTAAATTTCATAAATAAAATTTTCACATAAACTTTATAGCTCTAAATTACTAAAAGGGCCGAACTTACACCAATATCTGCCAACAGAACGTTACAAAAATAATTACCAAAGTAGGATTCATACATATGCATCGACGTAGGGATCTAACGAGAGGAGGAGACTCGAAAGGGGCAATGGAGATGACTAACACCTTATCCCATTGTAATTTAATCCCCAAGCTCAACAAATCTCTGATTTCATAAATCTTAGCAGTTTGGTAAATTTATGTTATTGACCGAGACTATTCTCTCCCTTATCCATTATAAGGTTAAACAAATTGACGACTCTAACATATGCGTACACCATGGGCCGGACCCACCGGGAACGCACAGGACCACGTAGTTTCCACATGATCAACAAAAAGCCAAACAACACGAAGAAATGATGTGCCACCTCGGTGCCTGACTCACCTGCCCACAATTATCAACCTTTGAAAAAAACATCCTTCAGTTATCTGATCTTTTATCTCTTATACATTTTTAGAATTCAAAAACTATTCTCCAATTTAAGAATGCTTTTCAAAAGCAACCTCGAGATATCTGATATTTACAAACATTGAGTATTGTCCCATGTTTCTACTTTAGCAAGAGAAGCGTTATTATTTCAAAAATTGTTATTGTATGTGACTATGATGTATTAAATTTTTTTGTTAATTAGATAAAGGGAAAAATTACTCTTTTCATTTCAAAGTAAAATTATATATTATGTGTGAATTCAAGCTTAAGTTGTTGAAATAAATATGATATCCTTCATGAAATAAGATTCGGTAGATATATTAAATCTCCAACAACCTAAATTTTTTAACTTTGAAAACTTAACATAGAAATAGAAATGAAAAGCATTGGTATTTTAATAATAAATTTTAATTAATTAATTAACTAGATAAGACTTGAACTCAAGTACTCACGATTTAAGATGGTGTCCTTTTCATCCAGACTAATCCACTGCTCATTTTTTATTTTTTTTTATTATATTATTATGTAACATGGAAATACGGAGGGCAGTTTTGAAAATATGAGACAAAATCAGGCTAAGAGATAAAAAGGAAGCTAGAGGTTCAAGTTTGTCATGTTATCTTGAATCTGAAAAAAGATTGTTCTTAACAATTAGTCCTCTTGAAAGCAGAAGGGAGTGACCATGGAAGGAGCTGTGGAGAAACAGATTTTCAACAATTTAATTCAAAATTTCAAATGTAAGAGCTATCTCTATTTATATATATATATATATATGTCTCCTTTTATTCTAAGTACTTGTTTATTGACCTCTGTTAATATTCTTGAAGGGAAAAAAGAATCAAGAAACCACATATATGCTAAAGTTCCATTTGTTCAACCAAGGTCAGAAGCTACTACTACTACTCAGTGCTTGAGTTCCTCAGTTTATCCTAAACTTCCTAAAATGGCCATCCAACAAAAAAATGCAGTAAAGGTATAATTATTTATATGTTCTGTCTCAAATTAAGAGTCACATTTTTCTCAAGGTGATATCTTAAGAATTACATTCTTGAAATCAATCGAGACAGCCGAACAAGATTCTACTTTGACTGTTAATTATATCAACTTCAATATTTTTGTAAAAAAAAAATTTGATTTTCAAAACGATAACTCTTAATTTGAGACCTATTTCATGCACCGTTGTGGTTTTAATTTCTTTGCATTAGCCATCGGATAGGATCTAATGGTCAAAATTAATTGCACCATATGTTGTGGTGCAAAACACCCACCATATTAGTCTTGCTCTGAAATGCCATCTTTTCGTCTATCACCATATTTTTTTCTTGTTGCTAAAAGCTGGTCTGCACAGGACCTGACCCAAACACACGATCTTTCTATACATACATATATATAGAAATGGAACACTAATATATATAGTGGTTGTTTGTGTTTTTGAATTGAAAGATGAGTGCAATGAGGAGGAGGAGAAGGTCAAATGCAGAGACAGGAACATATGTGCTAATGGAGCCTGGAGAAGATGAGGAATTTGTGAGTGAAGAGGAACTTAAGGAGAGGTTAATGGGGTGGCTAGACAAGTGGCCAGCTGGGGAAGCACTGCCACCAGACCTAGCAAGATTTGAAAGCAAAGAGGAAGCTGTTTCTTACTTGATTACTTCTGTTTGTGAACTTGAAATTCATGGTGATGTTGGTTCTATTCAATGGTACCAAGTTCGTTTGGAGTAGATCGAATTGTGACAATACTAATTATTTAATTAATGATTCATTTTGATGATATGTCTCTTGGACTTTTCTAACTGACGCCATCGTCCGGCACGAATAAATAAAAAAAATTTACCAGTCATAATTTCTCGAGAAGAACAATTTACACAAAAAGTAATTTAAACCACTTCACATCTTAAGTGACTTTAGAGGATCCTAATCCAAGTGAAGCCATTATAGTTATCATTAAATTTTGAACAACTTACACATCAAAAAATTAAACTCCGTATGAGTTTTGTCCGGTGTAATATTTTGTAATCAAACTGAGGGAAAATATAAACCTTTAAAAATATGATTGGAAGGGATAAAACTATATAAAATTTCGAATGCGACCTTCTTCTACAGTTCTACGGTAAACATTTTCTGTCATACCATATACATTTTTAACTTAACATTAGATGTAAAAAGATACCCAAAGCTAAAATAGGCCCCTAAATATACACATGTAGGAATAATATTTACCCAAATACATGCACAAAAAATTATAGGCATCAAAAAAAGAACAAAGTAACCAAATACCCAATCATATATATATATACATATATTTAAAGATCATTTATTCGTTTTCGTATCTTTGTTTCCTTTTTATATATTATAGTAATAAGTTTTGTGCCAGCTTTATTTAAAGACAAATAAAAAAGACTTTTTTTCCTTCTAAAATTAACAACTTGGCTTGGTAATTACGAGTTGAAATTTCTTAAATGGATTTGTACATTTGATTGATGAATATAATTAAAAAGTGATTAGTAAAGACAATAAAAAGTAAAAAACTCATCGTAATTATTTTATTATTATTTTATTACATCAATTAATTAAACATAAGTACGTACAGACCCGTTTTAAAAAGTTCAACAAATTTTAATTCCATAATAACATTGCTTATGTTATAATCTATCCACATAATGTTTCACTAAATGCACTTGCTCTAACTAGGCTTTCTAAGAAATTTGTTAAGGCTCCGTTTGATAAGAATATGAGTAATTATAAAAAAAATACTTGATTTGAGTAAGAAGTTGAAAAATAAGTTGAAACATATAATAAGATGCTCTTCATCTCGTATTCATTATGATGACATGTCCTCCATCTTTTGTTATATTTTATGAAAAAAAATTTCAATTTGAATAAGAAGTTGAAAAATAAGTTGAAACATATAATAAGATGCTCTTCATCTCGTATTCATTATGATGACATGTCCTCCATCTTTTGTTATATTTTATGAAAAAAATTTCTTTCTCAATAATTAAAGAATTTTTTTTCATAAAATAAGAAGATATCTACTCGCATGTCTAAACTTATTTTACAACTTATGACAATAATCAAACATTTTTATTTTAATAGGCCTTAATATAACATTTTTATCACAAAAGTAATCTCATTGTTACAATCACCTGAGACTAGGTAATTATTTATCTTCTTAAATAAATACCAAAATTAAATGAAATATAGTTGGAGATAACCCAATTAAATACTGTAAATTTGTCTTAAAGTAATTTTGGCACCAAAGTTTCTCGATTGTACTAGAAAGAAAGGAAAAATAAAATAAAATAAAAAAAATTGGAATGGTCCAAGAAAAAATAAGGTTCATAAGTCAGTGGTCAGAACTGAATCACTAATTTAGTGCCGTCGAGTCCTCGGATCAGTCAAACTCTAAACAAAAATTAACCTAAAATCCAACTTGGTGAAGGACTCTCTTTAGTCTATCAATTAAATTATATTATATTATATTATACCCACCTGTTTTTCTTTTTCTAAAACCCTAGCAGATCAGGGAAGAAGACTTTGGACCGAGAGGGAATTACTTGAAAGGTGCGCTTTTGTATCATATATACTATAATAATAGGATAATACACCTTTTAATTTATTATAATATAATGTAATATTGACTGATTGTTTCTGATTAAACTGGTGATGGTGATTATGTTTCGGTTTTGCTAATGATGTTTCCATTTTATTAGTGCTCTGAACTAATCAGTTCTCATATTTTGTGAAATTTTTTGTTGTTTGTGTTTATATATGTATACTACCTTTCGGGGCACACAAAATTTAGAGGTTTTTGTAGATTATTTAGAGGCAATTTAAATGGAAGTGACTAGTGGCAATCAGTGTACAGTTGCGATAAATTTAATAGATTGGGAAAAATAACATCAAGATGGTGTTTTATCCCCAAGTTTATATCTAGAAATTGTGCTCAGAGCCGAAATTTGAAAAACATGTATGTGACAATACTTTGTATGAAGATGCCTGCTAACTTTGCTTGGATTTTATGCCATAAGCATTCTGTTGGCATCAGGTTTCAATCCGTTTGTGTGCCGTTTTCTAGCCGGTTTAGGAGTCCAATAGTTTGTTCATTGTACTACTGTCTAATGCGAGTGTGTAGGTTACCCAATATCAAGCTTGCTGTAAGAAGACATGGTTTTGGGAAATTTTATTGTCTGCATTTTCATCTTTTCATTCGTTTTGTAGAAAATTTTATGACATTATCTCTTTATTGTAGGTTCAAAGATGGCTTTTGTCAATAGAATTGGCAGTATACTTAAACAGGCAGGGAGCAAGCATGTCAATGCGGGTTTAACTGCCTCTAATTCATCGGTTTACCAGGCAATAAGATGCATGTCATCTTCAAAGCTCTTTGTCGGAGGTCGTGGATTATTCTTTCTCTGTGCAAGCTGTTATTCCTTCCAACTCTATTTTTACTTGCTCATATATTTTCTGCTGCAGGACTATCATATGGCACCGATGAAATTAGTTTGAGAGAAGCTTTCGGGCAATATGGGCAAGTGGTTGAAGGTAATCACCTTTTTGTTTCTTCTTTGTGCTTGTAACTTTCTATCCTCAATCCACATATAGTTAATTTTGCTAAATGCTAATTGCATGAGATGAAATGTAATGACTAATGAACATTAAAATCAACACATTTGTAGAGAAAATGAGTAATTTTGGCATTGAAAGCAAAATATGTTTGTGCTTGAAAACATTAAGTTGCATGGTTAACGTTTGTGATCTTTTACTCCTAACAAATTTCATATTTGTATTGTTAATGTTGGTACTACTTGTGAAAGGATATATACTCGGAAACATCAGAGCATCAATAATAGTGAAAATATTAGGATTTCATATATGTGGTCTAGAATCTAGAATTAATCTTATATCTCTTGCAGCTAGGGTCATCATGGATCGTGACACCGGTAGGTCCAGGGGCTTTGGCTTTGTTAGTTATACATCAAGTGAAGAGGCTTCTAGTGCTGCCCAAGCCATGGACGGCCAGGTATCAATGTTCCTCCTTTTGGCTTCACAAACCATGTTTTATGTACTTAATCATTCATTTCTTTTTTGCCATCCCATTTTTGGGGCTTGTGGTGGGGTTGAGGTAAGGGAATTAAGGTAAACTGCTCCTCGAGCAAGTTGTACAACTTTTAGAGCAATTGATAATGGAAATGCATATCCCTCATTGAAACCCAAGCACTAGTATCTTTTGCATAATTTGATTTTTTGTTGTGAACATCACCTTTCTACATTGCAGCAATTTAGCATAATGTGCCAAACTACTTAATTGCTATGCAAAATACATATTGGGGTTGGAAATGTGGTATCTTGATCTAATAGTAACAATTTATCAATTAATCTCTAATACTAGAATGCCATTGTGATCATGCTCTAAGTTGCATGCTTTGTCACTGCAAAGCAGAATGCCATTGTGATGGAATACGCTTGAGTTTGTTCATCTATTAGTTGTAGAAGACTCTTTTAACTTATAATTGTTCTGGCGGTCGATCTCAGGATCTTCAAGGCCGAAGGGTAAGGGTCAGTTTCGCTACAGAGAAGCCTCGTGTTGGTGGATTTGGTGGGGGATATGGAGGCGGCGGTTATGGAGGTGGTAACAGCTATAGCAGTGGAGGGAGCGGATATGGTGGCGCAAACTATGGAGCTGCTGGTGGCAGCAATTACAGTGGTGGAATGTCTGGTGGCGGAAACTATGGAAGTTCTGGCAGCAGCAGTTATGGTGGCGGAAACTATGGAGGAGAGTCTGGTGGCGGAAACTACGGAAGTTCTGGCAGCGGCAATTATGGTGGTGGAAACTATGGAAGTTCTGGAGGTGGCAGTTATGGTGGTGGAAGTGGCAGTGGTTATGGTACTGGTGTTAGTGGCAACAGTGGACATTACAGTGTTTCTGGTGGCAGTGAGAACTACAACAGTGGTGGTCCTGTCGGCAGCGGCGGCTTTTCTGGTCCTGGGTATGGTGGGACCACCGGGGCACCAAGCATTGGTGGTGAAGAAAAGTTAGGCAGCTCGATAGGAGGCAATTACAGGGATGACGATGTCGAGCCTGATAACTATGCGAACACCAGGGCCTAAGACAATTTTATTTTTGACATTTAGAATGTGGTTTGATGAGAGACAGCTAATAGTTTGCGGCAATTAAAATAAAATCCCTCACTTTTCTGCCCTATTGCTATTGCTACTGCTACATATTGCTGTATATAGGAGGAGGAGTGGGAAGCTGCATATTCTTATTTAGAACTGGATCACATGTTATATTGTTCTGTGTTTATGGTATCTGTCTTTTATTCAAGTTTTTGTTTATTCCTGGAGTCCAAAATGGTTATTTCACACAAATTTTGAACCCATTCAACTTGTGTTTTTACATCTTGACATAACATATAAGAGACTCTTGGTGTAAATTTACAATCTTAAGATTCCAGGAACGAACTAGCGCTGTTCCTTTACCTCTTATCCCTCGTGTTTTGTATTGTGAAATACGGGAAAGTCGTTATGCCTTGTCTTTGTATTGTGAAATTTGGGAGTTGGTATCCCTTGTCTGGACTTGCGAAATAAGGCGCGGTACAATAAACCAACACGAATTGCTACAAGTCAACATATGGATATTTAACAAATATGGGTCACTATTGAGTCCACATGTGATCGGTTATCTTAACAAATTGGTCAAGGATATTGAAACACGGATTTTTTTTAAAAATCTTAGGCATTCATAAATATTTTATGTAGCTCAAATGTAATTTGTTGATGTATTGTAATTGGTAAACTCTTATGACCCTAAATATTCGCGAGCTTATTCAATTATAATAGATCTTTCGCATAAGTGGTTAAGCTAATGAACTGTGCAAATTTTAAAACAAACGATTTGACACAAATCATTGCAAAGTATGATGTTCATACACGTTATTACTAGATACGTTGTACGTTTTGAAGAATGCAGTTTCTGTTGCTTATGCCATGACTTTCGGATGTTAAATATAGATGAACTAATGGATCTATCCGCAGTATTGCATGAACACGTTAAAGATAGCACTAGAATTTAAAGATTTATGCTTTTCCATAGACTTACGATTATATAAAATTGTGCGCCATTTCTCAACAACAGCTGGAATAGCTCAGTTGGCTAGAGCGTGTGGCTGTTAACCACAAGGTCGGAGGTTCAAGCCCTCCTTCTAGCGTACGATTTCTCATTTTCTTTCGTTTTCCATTTTCCACTTTCTTCCCCACTTGTAGTTCTAACCATTTCCCCTTTTTTTCCACTTTCTTCCACACTTATATTTCCAAGGGTTTTTTCCACTTTCTTCCACACTTATATTTCCAAGGGTTTCCAAATATAGTGAGAACTAATGAAGAACAAAGATTACAGGCATACATACATCAGAAACTAAATAGGGCGTGACAGTGGTCTTCAAATTGTTTCTAGCATATGTTTTTGATGCCCCAATATCATGTCTTCCTATGCCCTGACGATGCAATAAGCACGGCCACAGCCACAATGAACATGAACAGCATACTCGTGAGTGATACATAAGTTCTTGACGACCTCCGGTGCTCCCCAAACAACAGTATACCCCAAAAGGCGCTAATTAGTGGAAGTGCCTGGTATTATATGCCAGATGAAATCAATGTCAAAAAGCTTGGAAGCCATTATAGACGGACATATATAATGGCACAAAAAACTTGACACATTTGAGATAACAATCATACGTTGGTTGGTGGGTTTTCTAATTTGTGGGCCCCACATGAGGTTAGGCACTTTGAACTGACCGATGCATAAATGACACATTATTGTCAGTTTTCATTTATTGTCTCGTGAAATAGATTTAGAATACTAAAACGAGTAATTCTTGAGGGACATACTTAAATGGCACAAAAGATGCCATTCATGCACCGGTTATTGTAAATTATGCGTGGACTCCACAAGATGAGCCCCACGAATCAATCAATGCATAAATGACACTTCAATCCCAACTTTTTGTCGTTTAACACATCCCCTTGGGATCACTCGACTTATAAAGATACAAAAAGGATTAATTCAGGAATAAATCAGGAATAAACCTAAAACCTTGCTCTTCAAGGACAATGTTTAGCCAGGAATTTACAGCTAACACTAGAAATTAAGATATGCCAAATAAGTACATGCGCTCACAAAAAAAAAAAACTGCGTAAAAATCTCCTGACCAGCATCAGCAGCTGCATAGCCAGCAACTTGACCTCCCATGAATTGAAGACCATATATTCACCAGTCCACAGAAGAAAGCCCATTTTCTACCATTCCAATCATTCAGATAAGCTCTCAAGGAAGAGCAAGGCAAGCCCAAAACCAGACGGTACAAAAATATGATATTTAGGACTAATGTGACTGCAAATGAAGAGATTGAGAATTAAAAAAATGCCATGTAGACAACTAAATGAGGAACAACTTTCTTCATGGTGTGCCATTTATCATTTGTTGCCAAGTTGAATTCCGGTGAGAAGAGAGAGAAACAACTACCCGCGAAGAAAGTTATGGACAACCCAATCAAAATACTCTTCCCATATACCTGTTATGTATCAAAATGATATAAAAACAGTATTGAATAGCCGAGGAACAAACTTGGTTTCTGATAAATGTTTTAATTAAAAGTTACTATTAAGGGTCGGTCTGATTGTAAAGATGAAAAAACAAGACCTTGATTGCTCTTCTGTTTTCAAGCTCTACGAGGAAATCAGCAGTTCCAACCTTTGGTCCCCTTCACTATTTCCATTTCCCATTTCCTTCATTCCTTCTAAGCATTTTCAAGCAAACGGTAAATTAAATAGAGGATTCATATTAAACACAAATTTAGAAAGGAAAAAAAAACAATATATAGATACTTGCATACCTTTGGTTGATATTGTCTGTTCATGACCAAACATCTCCATTGAACTGAGAATTTTAAGTTAAAGCACATTATCATACTACACAATGTCAAAGATATAAGTAAGATTAAAACCCAATATAACTTGATCTGTTTCGGTTACTATATGAGATGCTTCTGAGTTTAGCAGCATTATTGGCTGAATTGGACAAATCAACTGCGGACCCAATGCAAATGGCAATCACAAAGCATCCAACACCAGGGAAAAGAATAGTGGCTTTGTTGATTCGAACTTCCAAGAAATAGTTTAAGGTAGTGCCTAATATTACAAATTTCATATTAGACAGAGTAACTATCAAGAGTGGCCTAGTGACCAGCCACTAGTGGATGGGTTCAGAGATTGCCGGCATAGAACATAAATAATATTGCTTGGTACTAGAAAAGATAAAATCAACACTAAACTACTTTCTGGTGTACAATTGATTTACGTCAAAAAAAGTAAACAGTATAAAAGTGAATCAAAATATTCTTGTTTATGATATGAACCCAACACATTGTTAATGTTCCTAGTTCCTACTTTTTCACGCAAACAGTTGTTGGTGAGCAATGATCATAAGTAGGTTCTGATGAAGATGATATATATTAATTGACCTATAACGAATGCTACGCTTGATGTGATGACCTCGGTGACTGAAAGTCCTGTTAGAAAATGGGTATGAGAAACCACATGGTCATTACATGACATTATTAAAGCAGAAACATGTTCTAATAATGGCCTATATACCAATAGTCCAAATGAAGTAGGCACTTATTTTTTACGGCGCAAATTGTGAAAACAATATAAAAGTAAGTCACAATTATTTCAAGAATAATTAATATATCAATAGTCCAAATGAATATGCGTATTTATCCTACGCCTAAATGTATGTTTATTTTAGAGTACAACCACACGGTACTTTAAGAATATTTAATATTATTTTTTGTTGATTTTAAAGTACAACCACATGGTAGTTGGTATTTCAAAAAAAATTAATATTTTTTTTTGCCTTACTTCAAGAATAATTAATATTTTTTTTTACATGAATATATTCTGGTAGTTAACTCTCTAACCAATGGCATGAGCCTGTCAGTTTAGCCCAACCTTAGTTCAGCCCAGGCCTACCCTCTTGCCTGCTCTTATTCATTTATGATGGTCGATAATTACAGTAGTTCTCTTTTTGGTTTACGATGGTGAAATACTATAGTAAAAACTTGCAGTGGCAAGGTTTCAAACTCACTACTTGTTAAGCAATCACAAGCTTAACAATCACTGCACCATCGTGAGGGGATGGTTGTAATTATACACAATTAACATCTTATTCAAATTATTTTATAAAATTATTCCAACATATTTACGAAATCTTAAATAAAATAAATTATGGTGCTCATATATACACACACAAACGTATAAATGATTATGAGTACTACTGTAGACAATTTACACAAAAAGAGTTTCTACTTTTTATATTATTAATGTTTTGTTATCTAGTGAGTATAAAATGGTAGAGATAAGAAGCGATTATGACACCAAATTTTGGTAGGTTTTTTATTTTGTCCATGTATTTATTCTTTTATTTAAAAGTATTGTCGACCGAATTCGAACACGTGTTTGCATGAAAATAAGACGTGTACATGTATCTAGTTATTTAAAATCCCAACATTATATCAGCCTCGGCTGAAAAAATCCGCAAATGCCTTTATTTGTTCCCAGCGCCGTCTCATATAAGGGTAGATTCTTGCATCCCGTAATTTGACATTTCTAACTTGGACATTTCTAACTTCTACTCTTAAACACAATGCAAAACTATGTATCCATTACCAATTACCAAATCGTGGTTGAGAAGCCCAAAATTTATAGCAAGCTTTGATTACCCGTTTTGCTCGAGTTGGTAATTGCTCATAGTCTGACTTCATGGGATTTCAATTGTGTAACCAGGATGGAATTTATGGCCCTTACAGCAATGAATTAGCAGTAGACAGATGAAATTATTTGCACTACTGTCTTCGTGATAAATTAGATGAAGAGGGAGGGGAGGGTGTCATAAAAAATGGAGATGCAGGGTATCGAACCCTGTACCTCTCGCATGCAAAGCGAGCGCTCTACCATTTGAGCTACATCCCCTTGTGCCAAATTTTACTTTATATATATATAAATCTTTGCATATATTCATGTAAAGGCTAAGTGCAGACCACGCAGTAATGTATACACAAAATAAGAAAGTTTAGCATTTATTAAGAATCATAAGCTAAAGTTTTCTTGAACGTCCTACTGTAGGACTCCTACATACTTGTTGATTTATAAAATTTTAAATTTCATATAAAAAAAATAAAATTTCTTGAACTTAAATATCTGATATATATTTTTTTAATTATCACGTTCAATGCCGAGCAAAGCGCTTAGGATATCGAGAACACCGAAAATAAATTACTTGGGCCTAGACCAGACTTAGTTCATCAGAAAACATACAAAATGGTTCTATGAGCCTCTAACACTAACACGGTTGACCCAACAAAATAGCATTCGTTTGTTGTCTTTTCCATATTCGGTTCTCCTATATATTTACTAATCAAAACATATATTTTTGGGGTGATAAATGCACTATTTTTTTTTTCTGTCACTAACACATTTTATACTTTACATTATTTTATTTTTAATTTTTTGTTATCAACACCATACCCCACCCCAACCCACCACGTACTCTCTTACTTAACACATTAATTAACAATTAATTAATCACTAACCCTTTTTTTTCCTCCTCATTCTCTTCATTGTCTTCTTCAAAACATGCATATACGCACACCACACACACACATCTATCTATATTCTAAAAGGAAATAAACAAAGAAAAAAACAAATGAGAAAATGCATATATATATATATATATATATCTTCGAGAAAAAACAAACAAAAAAAATTCATACCCACAAATTTGTTTGTTCACTCAGTTCATGTCAACCGAGTTGCAGGCTTTTACACTTGATTTATGTCAGACGAATAGGGCTGTAGAAACTAGAAAATCATTTAACAATCACTAGTGACATAAAGCTAGTATATTAACAATCACTTAGCTTGATGCTTTTACAAAAGTAAACGGTAAAATTTAAGCACATACTTTAGCTTATGATATTAAAATTCCACATACTTGTTGGTTCATGTCAAGCGAATAGAGTTATATAAAATTTAAGCACATATGATATTATAAGGAACGTCAATTAATGGATCGAGTTTAGGGCGGGTTTGACCAAAGTCGATTTCGACTCACCCCATATTGACCTCCCCAAGTCCGATGTAATTATAGAGTATTATTAGGTAAAAAAAAAAAACCTATATATTTGTATCAGGTGGATTCAAATGGTTTTTTTTTTACTTAAACCTGAAACCGCCTTGGTACGGGTTTTAATTTTATAAACTCGAACCCGACCCAGTTGAAAAAAACCAGACTCAAAACCGTCCCATTCGGATCAGGGAAGATTAAAAATCCACTAGGTCGAGGCATTTTGCCATCCCTAGATATTATAAAATTATTAATATACTTATAGCCTAATTCTTAAAATTTGTATCTCGTTAGTAAAATTTTTTTGTATATTTTAACACTTTTATATTAATGTAGTCATAGTAAAACCAACAAATAAAAATACCAAAAAACCACATGATTTAGTTTTGGTTTCTTATTTTCAAAAATCAAGAACCGAAAATATCAACAATCATAGTTCTAATTTTTGTATATACAACCTCCCCCCCCCCCCCCCCCCCCCCCCCCCCACCCCCCAAACCAACTCGTGGTTAATAAAAGATGAGTATATTAACAAGATTCAATTCATCAACTATTTGTTTGAACAAAAGAAAACAATTTGTTATATTCTAAAATAGAAAATTGTTGGGTTAACTTATTTGGGGAGACGCCCACTTGGACTTAGGAAAGATTCAAGTTTGAGTCCCACAAAAGGAAGGTTTGGAGGCGGATCTTTTTTGTAATTAAAGGGAGACATTTAGACATCTCATTCCTTCAAAAAAAAAAAATAGAAAATTGTTAACTTAATTGAGATCCATTTCTGTAAATCAAAAATAATATTATTCCAAATATTTCAAATAAAGCATGAATTTATTTTTTTTAAATCCTTCTTTTAAATATTTAAGCGCGCACCAACTCTCATCTCCCAATATTATTATATAATCATTTTATCTTAAACTAGTTAAAAATGAACAAAATATTAGACTTATTCATGTTAACATATTAAAAACCAAATCACTTAACAAACATAGTGCATAAAAATATTACTGAATTCCATTCATAAAAATTACTTCATTTTATAATTTCCGCAATATAGTACCCGTATATGAGATTGACTTTTTGTGTACCAATTAAGATTAATAATTGACACTTACCAGTGAGTAGTTCAAAATAATTTAGTTGTTGTTTTTCACATTCGTTTTGTGTAGTAATATTTTATGCTTTTTTCATGAGCATCATAAAAGTCTTATTGAAATTGTTTGAAAAGTATATTATACTTCGGATGCAGTGGCACAGTCAGAATTTCGATTAAGTAGGGGCGAAATTCAAAACGCACCAAATCATATTTAAAGTCTTAAAATTTTAACGCAAACATAATACCATTAATAATAATAGTTTATACAATTGAAATAGCAAATGCTTATAATTACGAATAATTACAATATCATTATACGGTTTTTCATATTTTGGAAGGGTTGCAACACTTCCTATTTATCAATATTATTGAAAAACTTCTTGTTCAATGTATGTCACCAAACAATCGATCATAAATTCATCTCCCATTTGGTTGCGTAGCGCGCCTTTTATGATTTTAGACCTAAACCACAAAATAGTATGAAACTAGAACTAATATTTAACAATTAGGGACTAAACACCTAAATCAACTAATATTATCAAACTAGTTGATAATAGAATTAAAATTATGTAATTAATCAACAATAGAATCATTATTAAACAATTAGACCTAAATCACAAAATCAACAATAGACCTAAATAATAAAGAAATACAACTAATATTATGCAACTAATCAAAAATTAATTTAATCCCTAATTTTGAAAGCAAATCTAGAAATATTAGCTTGTAAAAGTACTTGTAGTAGAGAATAGGAGAGTAAAGAGCAACACGCTGCACTTGCACGCCAATCGCCAGCTCAGTGTTCACTGCTTCACTGGTGCTGTGGATTGTGGAGGAGTGGTGGTGGGCTAACGGCGGTATAGAGTAATGGAGGAATGGGTGAACTTGTGGGAGAAATAAAAGAGAAAGAGACGGGAGAGGAAAGAGAATTTGAGAGCTAAAAGAATTAAGAAATAAGTGAAGCTGAGAGTTCTGAGTGATTGTGGTGTTTAATTGAAAGTTTTATTTTTTTTACACTTAGGTACCCTCAAATATATATTTCTACATAAAAGTCTCTATATTTTTTTTTTTTAAAAAGACCCCATATATAGTAAAAAAAATCGGAACCAAGCGGGGGCGCTCGCCTCCGCTTGCCCCTTATTGGCTCCGCTAGTGTTCGGATGACTAACTGATTTTTGCAAGCAAATTCGATTACAATTTCAAAATAATGATGAGTTAATAAAACAAAATGTTAGGTTAAGCGAACAAAGAACGAATATAAACTCTGATCCATTTAAAACTTTACATGGAGAAAGTAAATCCAACTAATTGATTTAAAACTCTCTTGAAAGGGAAACTCATGTAAAGGCATGTAATCAAATACACCTTACAAAATTAATTAACAAACACAGACAAATTAAATAAAAAAGAAATTTTTTTTTAAAACATAAATATAAAAAAGCCAAAACCATTGAGGCAATCTTTATACAGCTATAATTATTCCTATAAAAAAACTCAAACTTCACCCATGATATCGATGGAAATGATGATGTAGAACAATTCTTTTATAACATACTAAGAAGAGAAGGTTAATAAGAGAGAAATTCAATTCAGTTATAATTGACAAAGGTTAAAAAGAAATTAAATTGCTGAGTATAATAACAAATGCAAAAAGATTTAAGGTGTTGGGGGAATTTGATTCATTCAAACAAAAAAAGGTTTAAAAATTGTTATTTAAATATATGACATTAATATAAAAATAAATTGAAAAATTTAAGAAGAGTTGAGGATGAATAAGGGGAGTAAAAGATATTATATTAACGTGGCTTACATCTTTACAGATTTTTATATTTTTAATTTTTTTTATTCTTATTGTAATGTTTGAATTATGAGATTATATTTTTATTTTCAAAATTAAAATAAAAATTAGAAGCTCTGAATATTTTCTTTTAAATATATCCCAATTTTTATAATGTCAATAATCAGAAAAATAAAATAAAAAAAGGTATAACTTAAATTGTTTTTAACTGATCCGTTATCTAGTCAACATGACCGCGGGAAAAAGCATAAAAAGAGGAGAAAATGGGTCATAAGACCTCACTATATAATATGCCATCATTAAAAGGACAAATTCATATCTAATAATAATAAAAAGGACTAATTTTATTATCTAATTATAAATTAAGGACACTTTTAATAATATCATTTTATATTAAGGATTATCAAAGATATTAATGGACAAAATTGCCCCCGCCAAAACCCCTGCTAAACCTTCGGTATACCAGCACGATCTTCCCCCGTCTCTTATTCAACTACCACGATCAAAAATTCTTCTCTATATAGACGATCAAAGTTTTCTCTCTCTATTTCTCTGCACATTCGTTATTCGTCGTTGTTGCTGTGTTTCGTCGCTTCACTTTTTATCCAAGGTACTCGTTTATTGTTTTGTTAATCGATTTATGAGTTTTGTGTTGATTTTGTATTTAGGTTTTGTGTTGATTTTGAAGTTGAAAACACATTTATGAGTTTTGTGTTGATTTTGTATTTAGGTTTTTTGTTGATTTTGAAGTTAAAAACACATTTATGAGTTCTGTGTTAATTTTCTCAATGGTTGGTTGCTATATGGATTTAGCACCGTCTGTGAGCATTCTATTTGATTATCTTTTGTTCGCTTTTGGTTTTAAATGATTTTGTTACGATTGAACTTATGGACAATTGATGCTAAATGATTTTTTTGTTATGGACAGTGGGGTGCTAAATGCATTTAGCACCCCCTGTCAGCAAAAGTTGATATGAAACCAGGAGGTGCTAAATGCATTTAGCACCCCTATTTGAGCAAAGTTGACAGCAAAGGAGGAGGTGCTAAATGCATTTAGCACCCCAATTTTTTTTGTTATTAGTTTTGTTCATCTTTTCAAATTTGTACGTAGATTTTGTGGAACATTTTTGTTTTTGTAGCATTTTATGTGAAGGAATGGATGGGTGCTAAATGAATTTAGCACCCCCTGTCAGCAAAGTTGAAAGCAAAGGAGGTGCTAAATTGATTTAGCACCCCACTGTCATTAACTCACATGAGGTGCTAAATGCATTTAGCACCCCCTGTCAGCAAAAGTTGATATGAAACCAGGAGGTGCTAAATGCATTTAGCACCCCTATTTGAGCAAAGTTGACAGCAAAGGAGGAAGTGCTAAATGCATTTAGCAACCCAATTTTTTTTGTTATTAGTTTTGTTCATCTTTTGAAATTTGTACGTAGATTTTGTGGAACATTTTTGTTTTTGTAGCATTTTATGTGAATGAATGGATGGGTGCTAAATGAATTTAGCACCCCCTGTGAGCAAAGTTGAAAGCAAATGAGGTGCTAAATTGATTTAGCACCCCACTGTCATTAACTCACATGAGGTGCTAAATGCATTTAGCACCCTCTGCTTTTTGAGGAAGCAAAGTTGACAGCAAAGGAGGAGGTGCTAAATTCATTTAGCACCCCCATTTGAGCAAAGTTGACAGCAAAACAGATTTAGGACATTGATGTTTATTATTGTTAGATTGCTAACTAGATATATGTGTATATTTGTTTTTTATAATGCCACTAGATAACAGTGGTAATGAAGGTTTATATCAATTGTGTTGAAGGGACAATGAATACGACTACTTCCGGAAGAGTTTCTGAGAAAAAGGGCGTTTCTTCAAAGAGGAAAACGAAGGATAATGTATCTAGAAGTAACAAGAAACAAAGTAGAGCTGTGATGAAAGTTGGAAAGAAATCAGGGGGGGTTGGAAAATCTGCAGTTAAAGAAGTGTCTAGACCAACTGTGTTTAGATGCAACCTTGCAGTAGTTGTTGAGGAAATTTCTAGTTTGAAGGGTCGGGGTGAGATTAAAAATGGTCATATTGAAACTATGATGAAGACGCCATTTGGTTCTATGTTTAAAGCAATTTTTGATGATAAAATCATTCCAGATCATATCGGAATGATTGGTCAAGTAGGCAAGAAGATTATTTCTGCCTATTCGGAGAAGCATTCTGCTTTTTTGATTGCTGGGGAGGAAGTTAAGTTGACTCCCGATGATGTTTCCGTTACTTTTGGACTGCCAAAGCATGGCAGTAAGATTTTGCCACGGTCGTCTGAATCCGTGTGTGGTTCAGAATTCATGCAGAGGCGATTCAAAGGGGAGTCGTCGTTGAAAGTTTCCAGTGTTCTATCGGCTGTACGGAGCACTGTTTTGGAAGACGGCGCCGAGGAGGATTTTGCACGGTGCCTTATACTCTACTTGTTAGCAACTGTTTTTTTTGCTAACTCAAATAGGGCACTTGCTTTAAGTTTTGTGCCCTGTGTTGAAGATTTGGATAAGGTAGCTGATTTCCAGTGGGCTACCATTATACATGATCATTTGATGAAAATGGTCAAGAAAAATTACAAAGACCCCATCCGGACTCCCGGGTGTGTTATTCAATTGCTTGTAAGTTCCTTAAATTCTATTTCTTGTTTTCAATGTTTGTGATATAGTTGCACCTCATGAAAATGATATATTATAACTTCTCCAAGGAATGGTGCTATCCCAATAAAATACAAATAATAAATTCAGCACAACAGTGGAAATGCTGAAAGGGGGTGCTAAATGCATTTAGCACCTCCTGTTTTGTTGTGAAGTTTGTTCACATGGGGTGCTAAATGCATTTAGCACCTTTTTTTTTTTTGTCAAATGTCCTGGCAGGGGGTGCTAAATGCGTTTAGCACCATCTGTTTTGTTGTGATGTGTGTTCACTATGTTATTTATTTATTGTTTCATGCATAAAATGGTGATAAATCATATTTTATTATAATTATTGAAGCACTTGACATCATAGTTTTTAATAGGCAGTGTCATACTTGTAAATTAAGTTTCTAAATCTTTTTATAGTTTCATTCAAGTTACATGATGCTGTGGGCTTTTATGAGTTTTTTTGTTTTTAAAGTCATTATTTTCTATAATTGCAGTATTGGTTTTGTGAACACTACAATGGTGTTCAACCGTATGACGGGCATAGTGATGATACGCCAAGGTTTGTTCGATGGAACATAAACATCTTGAGGCGTATACTTTATGAATCGGAGCTTGCAGATTTGGATGCATCAAAGGTAATGAAAACAAAATTTTTATATGGTCTTATGATTAATTTTTATCTTGTTTAACATTATTTTTCTTTCATAATCCAGGTATCCAAAGAAATAGGGAACATTTCTGCGGAGGAGGAAGTGTTGTTGAGTCCGCATTATGCGGATAAGGCAGCTAAGGACATGAAATTCATAGAGTGGCACCACACTCCTGAAGCAGAAGTGGTGAAGGAAGGTGACGACAAAGACAAGGAAATTAAAGATCTGAAAAAGAGGGTCGCGGAGCTTGAAATGATGCTCAAACTGAGCAAACGTAAAGATTTTATTGATCCAGAGTTTGTTTTTTGTGATAAACCTGAAGAAGACGACCCTGACTCATATGTTGACCTTGTTTGTTCTGGTGTACGGGGAGACTTGCAATTTGAGACACCATTGAAAGAACAAAATATAAGGGAAGAAGAGAAAGGCGAAGAAAAAAAGATGAGATCAATCATAATAAGACTCAAAGCAAAACCGAGGAAGGTTAAGTTCGATAGTAATTATGAATATTACTATTTAAAGAGAAAGAAAGAAAATGAGGATGAGGATGAGGGAGGAAAAAAGGATGAAGGAAAGAAGAATAAGAGGAGGAAGAACAAGAAAGGAGGTGAACCAAAGAAGGACTTGTTAGTGGAGAAAGATTCTCCAAAAGATGTTGGGGTTGATGTTGAGAAGGAGATGATGAAAAAGAGGCCAGATGTTAAAGGTGAAGAAAAGAAGGAGGGTGACCTCCCAAGTTTTGATTTGAACATTGACTTGAGTCGGGAATCGGGAAAGGAAGATGATTCCCTGAAGGAAAATTTTGGAAAGATAGCTGAAGAAGATGCACCCGCAGCAATTGAAGAAGAAGTCATCAATGTTGATGAGTTGCCAAATGTAGATGATGAAGTTGCGGGAAATTTTCTGCCGCTATCTAAAAGGAAAGATAGATTGGTTTATCTTGATGAGAATGAAAGGGAGGTCGTTGAGACGTTTTTCAAGAATGCAAATAAATCGTATGTATTATTTTTAATTTCATTGTATTTTATTTTATAGTTGTTATAAAAGAAAGAAAGTTGGTGCTAAATGCATTTAGCACCCGCTGTCGTCACACTTGACAGCAAACCAGCCCCTGTCATCACATTTTGAGAAACAATACCAGAAGGTGCTAAATGCATTTAGCACCCCCTGTCATCACATTTTGACAAACAATACAAGAAGGTGCTAAATGCATTTAGCACCCCATGTCATCACATTTTGAGAAACAATACCAGAAGGTGCTAAATGCATTTAGCACCCCATGTCATCACATTTTGAGAAACAATACCAGAAGGTGCTAAATGCATTTAGCACCCCATGTCATCACATTTTGACAAACAATACCAGAAGGTGCTAAATGCATTTAGCACCCCATGTCATCACATTTTGAGAAACAATACCAGAAGGTGCTAAATGCATTTAGCACCCCATGTCATCACATTTTGACAAACAATACCAGAAGGTGCTAAATGCATTTAGCACCCCATGTCATCACATTTTGACAAACAATACCAGAAGGTGCTAAATGCATTTAGCACCTCCTTTCAGCATTTGCACTGTTGTGCTGAATTTTTTATTTGTACTTTTACTGGGACAGTACCTTGGCTTGGAGAAGTTACAATATGTCAATATTCATATCGGGCTATCTTCTTCAAGATCTGATGTGCAATCATTTTGTGGATGGGCAGGTATTTTTATAATAACTTTAAAGTTATGGTTTATAAGGTGATAGAATTGTATAAATCTAAGAGTATTTTTACTAACTGTGCTCTCTATGAATGCAGATCATTGATTGGTATGTCAAGTACATATCAAAAGATATGCAACAAAGAGATAGTGTTATATTTTCTTTTTCTGCTTGGGTAATACTTTTATTTTTTATATTATGTAACTTTGAATGGTTTTTTCTGTTGTGTTGGATGCTAAATATATAATTTTTTTTTTTAATTTGCAGCAAGGTATACGGGATGATATTGCAATCTTTATTAAGGATTCTCTTGAGGATGATATAATTAAAATGCCCGTGGAAACTAAATATCTTATGTTTCCTATGAACCACGGGAGGTCTCTCGGCGACAGTGGTGGTTATCATTGGACTCTTCTTGTTTTCAATCTACCCAGTTTACGCTGGATTCATTACAACACAATGCTGCCGAGAAGAAGAGGAAAACAATCAAAGAAAGTGGAGGACCACTATTACGAGGAGGCCGTACAGATGGTATTTTTTTTGAAAACTTTTTCATTACTCTTAGTGTTCACAGTAATGATTCTAATGTTTTGGTTTTTATTTGATATGTGTAGAAGAAAGCAGTAATGAAGCGTTTGAAGGACCGGGGTGATTTGAAACTGAAGGAGACAAAGGTCATTAGGGCAGAGTGTGTGCAGCAAAGAGAAGAGTAAGTACTTTCCAGTGTAAAAAAAAACACTTTTTTGTTTTTTTGGTGGACAATTGGTGCTAAATCAGTTTAGCACCTTCAAGATATTTTGTATCAATTTGTACATTTTGACAAACAAATACCTGAAGGTGCTAAGTGCATTTAGCACCTTCCTGTCATCACATTTTGACAAAGAATACCTGAAGGTGCTAAGTGCATTTAGCACCTTCCTTTCATGACATTTTGACAAACAATACGTGAAGGTGCTAATTGCATTTAGCACCTTCCTGTCATCACATTTTGACAAACAATACGTGAAGGTGCTAATTGCATTTAGCACCTTCCTTCATCACATTTTGACAAACAATACCTGAAGGTGCTAAGTGCATTTAGCACCCCCTGTCATCACATTTTGACAAACAATACGTGAAGGTGCTAAATGCATTTAGCACCTTCCTGTCATCACATTTTGAGAAACAATACCAGAAGGTGCTAAATGCATTTAGCACCTTCCTTTCATCACATTTTGACAAATAATACCTGAAGGTGCTAAGTGCATTTACCATCCTTTTTTGATAAACTGTGCTATAACATTGTTTATTCCTTGGACTTAAATACTTTTTGTTCCTCTGTTTTTATGTTTTTTGCAGTCCTGATTGTGCACTATTCGTCTGTGAATTTATTGAAAGACTTCTTCGCGGTGAAGAAGTCCCGAAAGTTATGGATATAAAGTTGATGCAGATGAAGCGTGCAAAAATTACTCATTTGTTGTTGACTGATAAGGATCATAGCTGGGAACCTGTAGTAGAAGGAGTTCCCAAAGAACTTGCCGAGGAGGGAGTTGGTGATAAATCTGCGGATAAAGGCGGTGGTTGTGGTGATAGTGTTAATTCTATTATTGATGATGCTGTAACATTTGTAGTTGAAAATGCAGACGAATTTAATGAATTTGATGAATAGTTATTTTTGTAATTTTTTTTTTAATGATAGCTGTGAATATTTGATATATTTGTATATATGAAAAATGTGAAAGAATTTTGATGACTAGTGCTTTTTCTAACCATTGTTGTGAGATTTCTTTTTAGAGGACCATTTGTTTAATATGTTGAATCCTCTGTGAGCACACATCACAAAAATTCAGTAGGTGCTAAATGCATTTAGCACCCCAATCCAGGAGGTGCTAAATGCACATTAGAAAATCCTGTACATGGATGTGAATGTCAATATATTTATATAGTGGAAAATGTGAAGGAATTTGATGAGTAGTGATTTTTGTAAGCGTTGTTGTTAGATTTTATTTACATTAAAAGTCTTTTTTGAGTATCACTTGTTTAACTTGTTGAATCCCATGTGAGCACACAATACAAAAATCCTGGATCTGCTTAAAATGGCATGTAACAGCCCTTGTCAACACACATCACAAAAAATCCAGGGAGTTCTAAATTCATTTAGCAACCCATCTGATAACACATTACAAAAATCCAAGAGGTGTTAAAATGGATTTAGCACCACTTCTCAATACAGATTACAAAAATTGTTGTGGTGCTAAATCCATTTAGCACATCTTGTCAACAGATATTACAAAAATCCGGGGGGTGCTAAATGCATTTAGCACCCCTTGTCAACACACATCACAAAAAAAATCCATGAACACAGATGTAGAAGTATTCTAGGTGGTGCTAAAAGATATTTTAGCAACATTTTGTGAATATAAGATAACACATTAAACTATGTTCACAAAATAATCATTATCAATCAAAAGGTGTTTAAACAATTTGAGGACATGTTATAAGAGAAAATAGAAATTGTAAGAAATTGTTAGAACATGACTAGTTGCAATGAATAATTTTTCTGTAAGGTATCTGTATGAGTATAAGATCAAATATCTATGTATGTACGTTCCGCACTATTTCTAAGCAATTGGCTCGGTGCACGATTTCTTGTTGTGATAAACATACTTGTTGCACCTTCCACACTTGCGTTTCTTCCTCGTACTTGAAGTGTTTGTGTCGAATCGATTCTTTTTTGGTCGACCAGGTTGCGTGTTGCAATCTGGAGCTAATATCTCAGTTACATTTGCCAATACATTAGCACTTAGACCAGAAGTTGGGACTGGATAAATTGGTTTCGAGTAGGAGCTCTTATAGTTTACTGCTAAGAAGCACGGATCAATGTACTCGTAAATATTTTTATTATCTGCGAGTATGCTCAAAACAGCATGGGAACACGGGAAACCATCAATGTACCAGGAATTGCAGCCGCAGTGCCATCTTTGAAGATCTACGCGGTAAGTCTTTTGCTCTCTAACTTCATACAACATATCGTCAGATTTAGTCACCGTCCATGAGGAACTCTCGGTGACCTTATCTTTCAGCTTGTTTTCAACAGACGGGCACAATTCATTTCTCCAACTCCTGGACGCCTCTCTCCTATCTGACATTTGTTTCATTACCTTCACCCGAATTTGGTCTAGCATTGTTGTAATTGGCAGATTACGTTCATTTATAATCCAGGAGTTATAGCTTTCAGCCATATTTGAAGTCATAACACCATACCTTCTCCCCGGGAAGAATGCATTTACCCAACGTTCAACGGGTGCACTTTCTAAGAATTTATTCATTGTTTCGCCCGCAAGGATGCCAAGGTCTCGATAATGCTCCATATACTCATCAACTGTACGAGCATTTGCACAACTCGAGAACAATTGCACTGCTAATTTCTTTTTCCTAAAACTTTTGGGAAGTGCTGATATGAAGTTCTTTTTCAAGTGGAAAAGGCAATAAGCATGGAATGAATCATTGAATACTTTAGGAATTCCATTCTTCAAGCCAACATGTCGGTCATAAATAAACGTTATTTGTCTAAACGTTCCGACAATAACCTTCAGATGGTTTAAGAACCATTCCCAATTAGCAACATTTTCTGAGTCAACAACAGCCATTGCCAACGGGAACATACCTATAAATAATACAATCGAGTAAGAACAGCAGTCGTGCTAAACGTTTCCACAACCATTGTGGTCAACAGACATAGGGTACTAAAAGGTGCTAAATTCATTTAGCATCCTCTTTCAGCACAGTTTTACAGAAGGTGCTAAATGTATTTAGCACCCCCTGTGAGCACACTTTCAGCAAACCAGAAGGTGCTAAATGCATTTAGCACCCCCTGTGAGCACACTTTACTGCAAACCAGAAGGTGCTAAATGCATTTAGCACCCCCTGTGAGCACACTTTACAGCAAACCAGAAGGTGCTAAATGCATTTAGCACCCCCTGTGAGCACACTTTACAGCAAACCAGAAGGTGCTAAATGAATTTAGCACCCAGCTAATTTGCACATACTAGGGTGCTAAACCCTTTTTGGAAGCATTGTTCATACACAACTATGGTGCTCCACACTTTTTTAGCACCAATTATGCTGGAAATGAGACAGAAAATGAAAAGAAAAATAATTGGTGAACTTACCTCCATCACCATTAGTTGCAGTTGCAGAGAGCATGCAACCTTTATATTTTGCCTTAAGATGGCAACCATCTAAAGCTATTAAAGCTCGACAGAAGTTGAATCCGTATATACAAGCTTCGTATGCTATGAAAACTCTTTCAAACTTTCTAGTGTTGTCGTCAACTTCGAGGACTACGTAACTTCCTGGATTTGATTCTCTTATACTATTAGTGTAGGATGCTAATTGTTGATATGATGCATAATCGTCACCGTGTACTTCCTTGATCGCGTGGCTCTTACCGGTGTAAGCGAAGTAGTAGCTCAAGGTAACACCAAACTCACGTCTAAAGTAATCTATAATGTTTGATGGTTTTGTGAGAGGTTTGTCCCGAATCAAATCTAAAACAGTTGACTTGACAACCTGGCTTGTCATTTGTGGGTTCCTTAAATCCTTGAAAGTAATTCCACACGTATGCTCGCCCACCATTTTTCTTATTTCGAAGAACTTAGCAAACTTGAACTTTGGAGAAGCATGTATTCTCCACGTGCACCCCTTATCTTTTTGCCTACTACAAACAACCGTAATCCGATCACTAGAATTTTTCTTATAATCAAACTTGAACCCCTTGTGGATGGCATATTTTTTTAAACTTGTTCGGAACTCATCTGCACCACCCGGGAATCTCTGTCCAACACCAATAATACAATTTTCCCAAGCATTTGATTGGCGTGGCTGAGTATGAGATTCAGCCTCGCTCTCTAAAGTCCCACAATTGGAGGAGCTAGTAGTAGAGTTATTGTCTAAAACCAAGGATCTAGGACCATCACTTCTCCTTGCAACTATGTCTATGATTTCTACATTTTGAACAGCTGCAAAGCAAACTATGTATTGTATAGATGCATTACTATCAAGAACATACTCCTTTCCATCACGAGAGATGACTAGGTCCAAATGTAATGGATTTATATCAAACCACCTTTGGCAGATTGACCTTTTCAATACATCAAGTGATAAACCTAGATTCACTTGGAATCCAAAACTAGAATCATTGTAATGCACTTTGGCCAAAATTCCTCTGTCAATATTTCTGCAAAAATCATTTAGCACCTATTGTAAACATAGTGAGAAGTAATATAATTGTTCTAAAAGTCAGTTAACACTGGATTATAGTAGATTTCACCAAAAAGCAGAGGGTGCTAAATGGCATTTAGCACCCCCATTCAGCACTATTGAAAATAAAATAGAAGGTGCTAAATGCATTTAGCCCCCCCTGTCATCACATTTGATTATAAAACCAGAGGTGTTAAGGTGCTAAATGCCATTTAGCACCCGATGGAGAGCAACCAGTAGGTGCTAAGTGGTATTTAGGACCTGCTGTTATCACATTTGACAACAAAGCACAAGGTGCTAAATGCATTTAGCGGTATTTGTCATCACATTTGATTATAAATCCAGAGGTGCTAAGGTGCTAAATGCCATTTAGCACCAGCTGGACATCAACCAGTATGTGCTAAATGCTATTTGGCAGCACCTGTTATCACATTTGACAACAAACAACAAGGTGCTAAATGGAATTTAGCACCCCCATTCAGTAATATTGAAAATAAAATAGAAGGTGCTAAATGCTATTTAGCACTACCTGTTATCACATTTGACAGCAAACTACAAGGTGCTAAATGCATTTAGCACCCTCATTCAGTCCTATTGAAAAGAAAATAGAAGGTGCTAAATGCCATTTAGCACCATTTGTCATGACATTTGATAAGAAAAGACAAGGTGCTAAATGCATTTAGCACCCCCTGTCATCGCATTTGGCAATGAAAAGGAGAAAGTGCTAAATGACATTTAGCACCATATGTTATCACATTTGGCAATATACCAGAAGGTGCTAAATGCATTTAGCACCCTCTGTGAGTTCACATTATTAGAAGATGTAAAAGCGATTTAGTACAAGATTTCAACACGATAACAAGCGATTTTATATGTGTAAAAGCTATTTAGCAGCACGAGAAACAGCTACACATTGAAAACTAAGAAATATGATCAATGGAAGCAATATAATGTGTATTTGACGATGAACAAGTGTATTTAATGATGAATGGAAGCAATATATATGCGTTTTTTTGAGAAAAATACCTGGATAATAAATCGGAATTGATTGTTGGAACGATTTCTTGATTCATGTCTGTAGTTGCAATGATGATCGTTGTGTGCTTTGGTATTTTTTGATTTGGATTTGGTTGCAGCTGTGTTTGATCGTTTGTTTTAGATGTTTGAAGTTATATATATATATATATATTAGGTTAATTGTGTTATTAGTTAAAAAAAGAAGGGGTATTAATGTCTTTTTAATATAATGTCCTTAATTTAAAATGCTAATTTATAATTGACCTTTATTATGGTGTTATTATTATAATAAGGCCTTATATCTAATTGCCTCTAAAAAGAGCCCTATTTTAGTTTTGAAAAATAAATAAGAAAATGCATCAAAAAAAAAGTGTATTCCACGCTTGTCAATGGCGCGTGAGAACAGGCAAGCCACTTCATTTTGTCTACCCGAATCTCTCTACCTCAAACCGTAGGATCATCCAGTCCTTACATCAACGGCCAGGAACACGCAAAGATTGCACACATTAAACACAAGCCGACATTTCTCTTCTTTGTTTAATGATTACGAACAGGTCGGTACGTCCGAACCTTGACCGTTACTTTTAAGATTTTTCATTCAAATAGAAAACAAATATTTTTTTTAAAATTTATTTTTCAAACTTCAAAACTAGACTTCAAAATTCATATTAACATAATAAAATAAATTCCTAAAATCTAAAATTTGATGCCTAGTTCCTGAATAAATATCATTTGAAAAAGGTCTGGTTACTGAGAATTGTAAATTTGATGCATAAGGTTTTTAGCTCATTTGCTCTTGTGCGCATATCAGCAAATAAAATTGCCAATTGTTTAGCTGTGGAATTTTTTTCTGTCTGATCAGAAGATTTGGGTCACACATCCCCCTCCTTTTGTTTATGATATTCTAGATATGGATTTGAATTAATAGATTGAGTTGGTTTTATTTAAAAAATATATATATATGTCGTTTGAAAAAAATTGTACTTATATAGTTATTTTATAAAAATATCTATATTTAAAAGAATAAAAATGAAAAATAAATATTTACTTCTTTAAAATTTTAAAATTTAAACTTGAAAATAAGAATACCTCTTATTTTTAAAGATATAAAATAATTACTTAAATCTTAATCTTTAATCCAACCAAAAAGATTAAAACTTGTTATTTGGTTGAAATTTTAAAAAATATTTTAGGTATTTTTTTTTAAAAAAAATCACGTTTGATTCATTCATTTTAAAATTTTTATTCAAATAAAAAGAATATTTCTTCTTCTATATTTTAGAAAAAACTTTAATAAATGAACAAAAAATAAAAATAATATTTTTTATAAAATTTTAAAAATAATATACCACATATAAATCAAATTAAAAAACATTTTAAATAACCATATTTAAAAATAAATTTTACTTTGGACTTTTTTGGTTGAGTTTTTTAATTAATTTTTTTAGAAGTGTGAAGTAGGTTAAAAAAATAAGTTTAAGACCTGTCAATTATGTTTGAGATAAAATGCGCCAAGTTAATTGAGATAGAGCGGAGGAGTTTACCTTGTGCCAAGCTTCTCTTTCGAATTTTTGAACAATTGGAATTTGAGTCTTACACGCGTTGCAATTAAACAGCTTTTCTTCTTTTTTTAGGAGTAAAAATTATAAGTAGGATTTCATGGGTTAAAAAAAAATAAAAAGAAAATTGAGATAAAAAATTACCAGTGTGCCACTGTCTCTCTTCTCTATGCTTTACTTATCTTAAACCTTGTCTGTAAAAACCTTCCCAAGAAAAAAGAGAGAGTAGAGAGAGAGAGTAGAGAGAGAAAGTGGAGAGGAAGTTATATATATATATGTATATATGCAAAAAAAGAAGAGGCATTTGGTACTGTAACAGCTATATCAATCAATTATATAATTTGATTGGAATTAAAGGAATATATACTTTCAAAGTAAGTTCAAACAGCCTCTCAAAACCCTAATATTCACGCTCAGATCACACTCTAAACCTCAATAATTTTTAAGTTTCTTCCATTTTTCTTATTTTGCTTGCACACACTCTCATTTTCAGTTCTTTCTCTTGCTTTGGCTTATTTTTGCTGTATAGGCCAGTATGGTGTGGTAATTGTATGCTTTTTTTGCTTTTGTTTTGGTGAAATTATGAAGTAATTGTCAATTTCAGGGATTTAATTGATTTTTGCCAGTGATTTTAGTTTCAGAGCTTGTTAATTTGGTTGCATGCAGTAATTTTTAGGGTTTTGGATTTGCCCTTTAATTTCCGTGTGGATGTGTGTTTCTATATTTGAAGAGAGTGTTTTAAGCACTTGAGCTAACATTACTTTGAATTGTTCACTGGCAATGGTGTTTCATAATTTCATATGAAGGTATTAGTTTAGTTTTTTTCTATTGGTAACATTGGATTGCCTTTTATGTAATTTCTTTCTTTGATTCTCTTATGTTTTTGGACTTGCATTACGAATGTAATTATTTTAGTAACATACTTTTAGTTTTCAGTATTGCCATGAAATGCCTAATGTACTTTATATTGTTTTTAGCTTATGTAGTCCATAGGCTGTTAAGAAGTGAAGTTAGGAGCATTAATTAGTTCTGAGAATTCAAGATTCCAGCTATCTTCTGTACTTGAAATCAGTTTTGAGTTCAAATTTTTCCCAAAAAAAAAAAAGAAAAAGAAAAGAAAAGAAAAGAAATCAATCCTGATAATGATAAAAATAAAGTGCAATAGTCGAGTAGACTCTGGTTTAGCCGAGTTTGGCACTTGTATTTCACTAAATCTAGCTCCAAGCTTGGAGAAAGCTCAAGGGTTGATGTAGTCGACTGTTAAGAACATGCAAAAGCTTGACGCCACCCCCAACCCCCACCCCAAAACACAAACACCAGGAAAAAATACCCAAGTCCTACCCAATTGTAGTGTTTCTTGGCTTAGGAACTGGAATGATAAACAGAGTTAGGTTTACAGTTTACTAAAACATTGGTATTTCTTTTCCGGATTCTTTCCAAAGGTAATTTTGTTCTTTTATAATCTGTAAACTTCTGCTCCATGAAAAAAAATAAAAAATGCTTCCATTATGCGAGTATTCTTCAGCTTATTGTTCTTGTGTTTGGTATATATTTTATCATTTATGTGTAAGGTTGGTATTTTCCCTTTCTCTTGCTGAGGTACTTCTCTCATTCTGTAGGTTTACCTCAGAATTAAGCTGCAAACAAGATCTTTGGTTTGAGTCCACTTTCTTAAAGGGGAGTGTCCGTCTCAGGCTTATGCCAGAATTGCCTGGTGTTCTATGCAATTAGAGGTTAGGAATCCAAATACATGTGCTGTACCCAATTATGTTCGACGACTTTCAGATGGTACAACGGCAAATTATGTTGAAGCAGCTTCAAGAACTACAGATGCAACAGCAATTTCAAGAGTTGGGTGATCCCAGACAGCAGAACTACATAAATCAGCAATCAATGATGAATAAACAAGCGTCTGGGGCTCAGTTGTCACCCCTCATTAATGCAACACCTATTCAGGAATTCTCAAATGCCTTGACTTTTTCACAAGATCAAAGTAAGGATCTGCGTACAATGGGTCTGGTACCTCAACCATTTGATGTATCTTCGTATGAAAATCGTAGATTCTTTCCTATGAAAACAACAAACATTTGCCCTTCTGATCAGGATTTGGATTCTCTAGATCCATTGGAACAGAAGATTTTGTTCAACACGGATGACAACAGTTTCGAAGCTTCTTTTGGCGGGACCACAGGAGGCTTAGAACACACTGGTCATTTGAGTGCTTTTCCTTCTCTTCAAAGTGGGAGCTGGAGTGCGCTTATGCAATCTGCTGTTGCTGAAGCTACTAGCAGTGATGCCACTGGGCTACAAGAAGAGTGGAGTGGCTTGAGCTATCAGAACCCTGATCTTTCAACTGATAACCAGCCTTCGAATTTTGTTGACAGTGGGAATCAACACACTAGTTGGGCTGATGATAACTTGCAGAGTGCCTCCTTATATTCCAAGAGCTCTGGTTTCTCTGGTTTTCAGCAATCAGGCGGCCAAATTTCCTTTAAACAGTCTAGTGATTCTTCTTCTTTTGACACAAATCCAACTGTTGAGACAAGGTAATCATACTATTTTGATACGGAGAAGATTAAAGATGACCTCTGATTTATATATATATATATGTATAATCTGGTATAGATCCTATAGCATTTCAAGAACACTTTATGTTCGCTTTTAGGTAATATATGTAACTGTTGTTATCTATTCTGTAGCACTAGTGTTTTACTTTGACGACTTGTGACTTCCCATTTCACTTTCTGTTCTCTAAATTCTAATGTAAATTTTGTCTGATTTTCCATGGCAGTCAACATATGCTTGCCCTTCTTCACAAGGTTAGCAAATCCAACAAATCCATGGAATGTAGACCTGGAATGCAATTTGGTTCTAGTGACTCAACTTCATCTGAGCTTTCTGCAAGAGATTTTGAAGCCTTTGGCCAAACTTCGAAACCAAATCAAAATTACTCTTTGCTGCACCAAATTCACACTGTTAAAAATGAGAAGGCTGATCTAAGTAGGGTTTCAGAAAAACATAGTGGAGTCGATCTTGATTCAAGTGATCAAGTAACTGATATTGGGGGACCGCAGTCATTGTATGAACAAAATTTAGGGTGCCGAAATCCGGTGAAGAGTGAACTGCAATTCACGTTTGCAAAAAATGGTTCTCAGTGTCATTCTATTGGTAGCAATGTAGCATCTAATAGAACAGAACAGTCCAAGATTAGTCTGCAAATGGCACCCACCTGGTTTAACCATTATGGGACCTTGAAAAATGAACAGATTCGGTCAATGCATGATGCAAGGGCTGCAAAGAACACTACACAGCAGTTTTCTCTTGGGAAGCAATTTGAAAATTTTAGCATGGATAGTTCAATGATGCAAGTGAAGTCATTTGATGCTAGTCAAGTTAGCAGTGGCTGTCAAGCTACAAATACTAATTCGGTAGCAGTTACACACTTGGCACCCTCTCACGTTTTACCTCCAGATGTCACCGACCAATCTTTGGCTGTTTTAAGACCAAAGAAGCGTAAAATTGCTCCATTTGAACTTTTGCCGTGGCATAATGAAGTAACTCAAGGCTCTCAGAGACTTCAAAATATCAGGTGTGTGCCATGAATTGTTTTAGATCTCTGTGACAATCTCCACTTTTCAGTTGTTTAAATCTCTCTCCAATATTACAAGCAGTAAGATTCAATCTTGTATTTTTGTTCTGTAAGAATTAAGATAGTCCTGATCTTCTATTTTTGTACTTGCTTTTATAGTTGAAAAGGTTGCTTGGTGAATATTAGTGTAATACTAATTTTGCCAATTACTTTGTTTTTACCCTGTAGAATGGCAGAACTAGAATGGGCAAAAGCTGTAAATCGGCAAGTTGAAAAGGTGCGACTCTAATTGGAGGGTGACACAAAATTTCGATCCACTCGAGCATTCACCAAAAGTTATAAGCTTCAAAAACTGTTTCTAAATACATTACTTGTATATGCAGGTGGAACATGAAACTCAAGTAGTAGAAGACAATTTGCCAATGCTTCGACCAAAGAAAAGACTTATCTTGACAACACAGCTAATGCAACAATTGTTTCGGCCTGCAATTAACTGTGTTAGTGCTGCATACGTTGCTGCTAGATTAGCACTAGCGGATGCATGCAGTCTTTTGACCAGTAGCATTCGAACGCCTCGTTACATCTCTGACATGTAAGAGTTGCTTTCTGATATTATGTTTCTTTTTTTCATTTTAGAAAAAGAATCTAGAAAAATTGAAATTGTAGAGGATGAACCTTACATTTCAAGTGCAGCAGTGAAATCTCTTCAGAATGAAAAGAAATATCTTATGTAGGTAGCAACCATAGATGAATCTTCTGTTTATGGTTAAACTCTCAACCTTGCATTTGTTTGGAAATTTCTCCAGTTCTTCTAAGAAACCCAAACCTTCTGGGAGAATTAACTACCATGATTTCTCAAAATCTGTGGAAGACTTTATCAAACGAATAAGGCGGCTAGAAGGAGAATTATTGAGGTATGAGCGTACTTTCTTATTCATGAAATCATTTTTGTCATCTTTAGGGGCAGATCAATTTGACATGGACATTGCAAACATATAGCAAAATTTTATTTAAATCTGGAAATGCGACACATGAAGATTCTTATTTAGCCAAATTCAATTGTTAAAGCTGTACCTATGTGACAAACTCTACATGCATAATCAGCTAATAGTGCTATTTATATCTAATTCAAATTTTTAGGTAGATATTATTTTAATGCTTGTCAATTTGATGACACAGCTTGGACATGAGGGCATCTGTTTCAGACATAAGGGTAGAGTCCCAAGAATTGAATAAGTTTTCTGTCATCAACCGGTTAGCCAAGTTCCATAGCCGGGGACCATCTGTTGCAGCCGAGACATCGAAATCCTCGGGCCGCAATGTGAATATGCCAAGAATGTTTCTTCAGAGATATGTCCAATCACGTCCAATGCCTAAGACAGTACCAGAGGGGGCAAAATGTACTAAACTATGATCATCAATTGATCAATTCCATGTACCTATATGTTAGACCACACGAAGACCTGCAAAACCGGAACTCGAGATGAAATGCAGATGTCAGCTGCAATTAATCAAGACGCGTTGATCTTCTTAAATCGAAGGCCAGTCTTGTGCTGTCAATTTTTGAGAAAGTACATATTGTTCTTTGTATATTTCCACGAGAAATGAATCAGAATTTGGGGAGTGACCCCAATGATCTTTCGAAGGAGCAAGTGGCTGGCCGGTACGTACTGTTTCTTATATTATATGTATATATATGTATGTATTTCTAGTAAAATGTTGTTTCGCAATGGTTGGTAGCAGAGTTTTACTGAACACTTTGATAGTGTTCATTTTTCTCCTCTCTGATTATAAGGTGTATAAATTATGGGCTACACCTGTAACCTGTTATGACTTAGCGGGCATAGTACTGTTGTGACAAGTTGTACCATATGCATTTACAATTATACATTGTGTATTGCGTTAATGATACTTCTTTTGCTCTTGTAATAAGGGCAGCCTAAATTGTGTTGTTTATGACATAGGGAGTTTATTAGGTGGATAAAAAGATATCGGAGGAAAAAATATCCGAGGGTACTAGTCATCACTTCTGATTTGTTTGATTGTTCCTAGGTATAAGTACAAGGTTTTAAGACATTGATTCTGTGGGCCTAAATCTCAAAGGTGATAAAATGGATAAGACTGGGACCAGAAAAGGCCAAATTGAGGAGGGATTTTTATTGCAGAGGGACACAAAATAACACTTTGCATATGCTATCTTTTGGATTTTGTGGTACAAGGTTGTCTTTTAATAAGACACTGACACGTCAGTGTTTTAGATTGAGTTACTTGTCATATTTAACTAACAAACATGTCCAACTGTCTGTCAGTATATCTATCTATCAGTAGGGGTGTGTAGAAAACCGAAAAACCAAACTGAACCAGCCCTAACCGAGCTGAACCAAGCGGTTTTTCAAGTTTTGCGGTTCGGTTCGGTTATTGGGTTTTTGGTTTATAAAACCGACAAAAACCGAACCGAACCGACTAGTACGCTTATTACATTTCTATTGGTTTGGTGTATTTAACTAATGAGCTATTTTCTTTAAAATAATATAGGTTAAATAATTAAAAATAAATTTCAATAATAATAAATATTTAAGAAGAGAACGCGCAAATAATCAACAAGAAAAGAAGGCCCAAGAGATAGAAAAATATATAAAAAATTCCAAATAGTATAAACCCATGGTCCAAAACACTAATTTAAGTCCAAGGTCCAAACCAACAAAAACCGATTGCCCAAACTGACCCCAGTCGGTTTTAGCCACTCTGACGGTTTGGTTCGGTTGAACTTAAGAGTAAAACAGAAAAGTCGGTTTGGTTGATGACGGTTCGGTTCGGTTGAACTTAAGCATAAAACCGAAAAGTCGGTTTGGTTGATGGTTTAACAGCTCAGTTCGATTAACCGAACCGTGCACACCCCTATCTATCAATAGCCGAGAGAGAACAAAATAAAGAAGATGTGTAAATGAGACAAGGGCTTTGCTATAAAGAAGATGAACTGAAAACATGAAAAAAAAAAATTGTTTGTTCTACTGGTTTCGAACACCGATAATTTCACATTTCATCTCAAGTTCAAACTCGAATCTGTTTGTACTTTCTGCATTCCGGATCCTGCCCTAATTTTTGAAGTCATGTCTCTAGATCGAGGAACACTATCGTTCATAAATAGTTGTCGTTGCTAGCTTTATTGTTCGATTGGAAATTTGGGATTTCTTGTTTTACACTAATTCTTCTCTTAAGTTATATGTTCATCGTCTTCAACAAAAATGAAAAAAACTGAAGCTGCCCTTTTTGAATTTCAGTGATGGAAATTGTATAAGAAAAGTTGCAGGTATAAATGTATGTATATAACTAGTGTGCAGCTTGCGCGATACAAAATACACAAACTGCATTTGCATGTATCTAAAGTAAGTCGTCAAACAATGCTTTTTTTCTTGAGAAATTTTGGCTTGCCACATATTTGATATGATAATGGCGAGTTCCATAAATTAAAGTAGAATCGGCCAGTATATATCCATCTGCATTAATTATATAGAAAATCCCAATTAATTAATTAGATTTAAGAAAAGAAAGAAGATAGGAGCCTTGATGGATTATAAGCAAAAAATTTATGCAGAAGCAACAAAATAAACATCCTCCACCCGGCCAAATAATATATTTGTGTCAAATGATATACTTAAAATATAAAAACAGAAAAATTCTTCCATTTTTATATGTAGTATAAGGGGTCACGTAAATGTGTGTCTTAAGGGCATATGTTATACACCATTAAATAGAAATAATTAAATTATGCACATATTCTCATACAAAGTGTTATTTTTTTCATTTATAGTATGATTAACATGTATCATAAGAACACGTATTATCATTTTCCTAGTATAAGATAAAATGAGGGAAGTTATTGCCAAATAAATATGGGGTTTTTTTCTTTAAGTAAATGCCTCCATGTGAGTTTCAATCAGAATTTTAAGAATTGCTTATTCACTTTTGAAAGGTATAAATTAAAAGTCCGGTGCTCTTTTTAAGACTTAATCATTATATCCCATCTATAACAAAGTTTATTTTAACCATGGATGGTTTTGAAATCAGTCAAAAATATCATGCATACTCTAAATTTTAAGGACGACTAAGGTTATGACTTTTTTATTTGAACTCTTATTCCTTAACGTGAAATGCTAAACTCTAAATGAATTTTTTTTGAAAATGTGTCTGCTTTTAGTCGGTTCTAAATGTTGAATAGATGACATTCTACAATTTTACTTTTATTATTATGATACATTTTAGTAGCGGATAAATAAAAAGAATAGGGACACAATTTGAATAAAATAAAGTTAAATTATGCTTTAAGCATAACACTTATCTCATAACACTTAAATTTTAATCCAATCTATTACTAATAAGTGTGAAAACAAACACTATTTTTACCTCTTAATACTTACATTGAGTACTAAGATGTAAAAATACACATTATCTAAATTTGTTTTTCAGATAAGTACCCGGACTACTTCAAAATTGGGCCTCGGCACCAAAAATAACTTTCTTTGAGCAGATTGACCCAAGACGGCATTTCTTATTCTAAACTGAAATGGGTTCATCTGCAAAAGACATCACTGCAATCAACTCTTTTCTTTTGTTTAACAGGCATAATCTGGAATCTCGAATTTCCACTAATCTCCAAATGCAAAACATAAACAATTAATCCAAAATCAAATCAATCATTAATAATTGACATCAAATCAATTATAATAGATAATAATAATAATAATAATAATAATAGCTTAATATAAAAAAAACAAATTCCCCAACTCTAATACGAAAAAGACTGATGCTAATGTACAAAACCAATAACATGTGGTACCACAAAGATGCCACCAATAAAATTAGAGACGGTTCTAGGCCATCTGGGGCCTAGGCAATATATAAATAAAGTAGTACTTTTTTTATTATAAATTATTACTTTACAATATTAGTGTTCCATATCGTTTTAAATATTAAGTGAAAAAATATTTTTAGTTAATTAGTATTTTCAATTTGATAGTAAGTTATTTTTACTTTGGTTTTCAGATGCAAAATTAATAATTAATTATTTTTACTCGATATTTTAAGATAAAAGTTAGTATTTTTTTATATAAACTGGTGCTTTTAGTAACAAGTATGCACAAGATTAAAAAACGACAAAATTTAATTTTAACTTTGATATTTTATTGAACTCTACCAACTCATATACTCAACAAAAAGATAACTTTACTAATGCATAAAAGTATCAAGTGATTTGAAAAAAATTAAAAATATTAATAAAATAAAATCTTATTTAGAGTTGTTTTTGTAATGATAAAAAAAAAGGTAATTAAAATATACATTAGAAAGAGTTGTTCTTTCTTTCCTTTAATAAAAATATTAAAGATAATTTAAAACGCGGGTGAGAGAGCTGGAAAAAGTTTGTATAGTTATTTTTAGTAAGATTCAGTTAGAGTTGCAAACTCCACGTTATTAATGCGGGCAATGCTAATTATACACATTATTTTATTCGGTAACACTTCATTTTATTTATTCAGTGAAATAATACTGAGTAGGTGCACATTATCTTAGGCATCGTTTGATTCCCGGATTTTAATACTCGGGAAAGGAAAGTCGTTCCTTTCCTTTGTTTGGTAAGCGCAAATTCCGGAAACACTTTCTCGAGAGAGTGGAAAGTAGGGGGTAAAACCATTCATCTCAAAACATATGGGATTGATTTTCCCACGTGAATTCCAAGCATTTATTACAAAAATTTTAGACAATAATATTCTTACCTAAATACTTTCCGTGCTTTACCAAACACAAAAAAAAAAATTTGATAAGAAATTTAGTTTCCCACATTCATGGGAAAGATAAAAGGGATTGATTTCCCTTCCGTGAATCAAACGAGGGCTTAGTGCAATAAGATCGAACTGTTGTTGGAAACAAAAAAAAATTAACAGCTTCAAGTAATAGCGTCAAGTTAATGTGCACATACTCGATGCCATTGTGTCGAGTAAATGCGTACATAAGGACGCTGAATAAACAGGCTCAGCAGACAACGACGACTATATGTTTAGATGTTGAAATTGGACTACTCCTATGGGTGGGACCCTAGGCAATAGGCTATGTGACTTATGGGTTAGGGCCGGCTCTGGTTATAAAACCCTCATCAAGATCAAACTGCTCAAATATTCAAACCAGCTAAAAAAAGCAAGAATGGGGAATCCACATGTTCTGGTACTACCTTATCCAGCACAAGGTCATGTCCTCCCTCTAATGGAGCTTGCACAAAGCTTGGCCAAACGTGGCCTCAAAGTCTCATTTGTGAACACCGAGGTGATTCACAAGCGTATCGTGGGTGGATTATCAGAAGACGTGGCGGCGTTTGGGGATGATTTTCATATGGTTACAATAGCGGACGGGCTTGAACCAGAAGAGGATAGGGCTGCACCTGGGAAGTTATACGAGTCGATCAACCGGTCCATGCCACTGAAACTTGAGGAGCTAATACGAGAGATGAACACAACGGAAAAAGATAACAAGATCACTTGCCTTATTGCTGATACTGCTCTTGGGTGGGCCCAGGAAGTCGCCATGAAAATGGGAATCCAACGAGTAGCATTCAACGCTTCTGCAGCTGCGATGGCAGCCTTGGGATTTACCATTCCAAAGCTAATTGAAGATGGAATAATTAACCAAGATGGTGAGTATTAAATCCAGAATAAACAAGTTTTGTTTTTGACTGTTTATTATATATGTTTGAAATTAGTAAAGTCTAACTAGTAGTAGGTAACTTCCACTATTTTCTTAAAGCGAAGCCCCTGTTTGGTAGCTCTCTTTTTATTTTTTTTTCTACAAATTTTAAAAACTCAACTCACAAACATCTCTACTTTTACACTTCCCAAAAAAACTTTAACTTTACTTTCTCTCTCTAAAAAAACTTTTAAAACGCCATAACTTTAAATCCAAAAATTCAAAAATAATAAAAAATATATATTTGAAACCTACTCATCGAGATCTATAAAATAAGATCCATTGTGACTATTTTTTGAAATTTTTTATGCATTTTTTTCTTTGTTTGAAAAAAAATCAAACAAAACCAAATTCACTTTTCAAAAAACCAACTTTAACTCAAAACATTCAACCAAACACCACATTTTTAAAAACTTATCTAGAAAAAAAAAAAAAGAGAGCTACCAAACAAGCCCGAAGGGTTTGATTCATAGGTGAGTGGATTTTTTTTTTGTTCGTAGAATTAATGGAGAGACTTAGACCTCCTTTAATTATTTTAAAAAAAAAAAAAAAAAAAACTCAAAAGGTGTAGGCTAAAATAGGTTAGGATACATTAAATTTTATTTATTTTTGACCAATTGTATATTTTCTTTTGTTGGGGCGGACAGGAGTTTACTGTGCCAGGCCCAATTCTACTCCTAACATTATTAATTTTCAAAAGCACAGAGAAATTAAATAGAATTTACCGTGAGGCTGTGTGATTAATGGTTGTGGTTGAAATATTCATTGCAGGAACTCTAGTGAAGAAACAGATGCTCGAGTTGGCACCAAATATGCCGATCATGAACTCAGCAGACTTTGTGTGGGCGCGTATGGGCAGCTTGGGTATGCAGAAAATAATTTTCCGCGATATGGTTAAGAACAACACGCGCGTGAAATTAGCGGAATGGCTTATTTGCAACTCCACTTATGAACTCGAAGCGGGAGCATTTGACTTAGCTCCACACATCGTTCCAATTGGCCCACTTCTGGCTAGCAACCGGCTAGGAAATTCGTCCGGATACTTCTGGCCAGAAGACTCGAGTTGCCTAACATGGCTCGATCAACAACCAGACCGCTCAGTCATATATGTTGCATTTGGAAGCACCGGTGTTTTTAACAAGACTCAGTTTGAAGAGTTGGCTATAGGACTTGAACTGACAAACAGGCCGTTCTTGTGGGTTGTGCGGCCTAGTGTTGAAAACGAGGCAAATGAGGCTTACCCAGAAGGATTTTTAGAGAGGGTAGCGGCTCGGGGGAAGATGGTGAGTTGGGTGGCTCAACAGAAGGTTCTTAGTCATCGCTCTATCGCATGTTTTATGAGTCATTGTGGTTGGAACTCTACGGTAGAAGGCGTATGCAATGGAGTCCCTTTCTTGTGCTGGCCTTACTTCGCTGATCAGTTTACGAACGAGACATATATTTGTGATGTTTGGAAGGTCGGATTGGGGTTTAAGAAAGACGAGAAGGGGATAATCACACGTGAGGAAATTTTGAATAAGGTGGAACGATTGCTTGGTGAACATGAATTTGCGGAAAGAGCTTCAATTTTTAAGGGGACGATTACGAGCAGTATTAAGGAAGGAGGCAGTACATATAACAATTTGAGCAATTTCGTAGAATGGATAAAAGCAGGAAAGAGTTGAATTATTGTTTTTATTTTTCGAAGTCCTAGTCGGTAAATCATCATTCGAATTCAGAAAAGTTCCGAATTTCGAGTCTTATCCATTTAATTGTAAGAGATTTGGACCTTCCCGTTTGTTTTCTTTTTTCTTCTTTCTAAAAGAAACCCAATAAATATCAGCATGATTCATGATAGAATTTCAAGCTGAAAATTGGGCCTCGACTCAACAAATAACTTGGTTTGGATTTGAGCAGATCGGCCCAAGACAGTTTGAAGATTGACTTTGTAACTTCATTTGGAATCTTGATGTTCCGCATGTTTGTATTAAGAAACCTACAAATGCAAAAATAAATAATTAAGCCAGAAACAAATCAATCATAAATAATTGACAAATGGATAATAAATCATAGCAATAATAATGGTTTCTAAAGTCAATATTTTCACTTCTTTTAGTGAAAAACATTGAAGCTAATGTACAAAAGCCATAAGCATGTGTGGTACCACAACAATTGTTAAAAAAAGGGGGGGGGGGGGGGGGGGGGGGGGGGGGACACCAAGAATGGGGAATCCACATGTTCTGGTACTACCTTATCCAGCACAAGGTCATGTCCTCCCTCAAATGGAGCTTGCACAAAGCTTGGCCGGACATGGCGTCATCACATTTTTGTACACTAAAGTGATTCATAAGCCCGTCGTGTGTGGACTATCAAGGATGCAGCATTTGGAGATCAGATTCGAATGGTGACAATCGCAGATGGACTTGAACCGGGAAGGGATAGGACTGCACTTGGGAAGTTGTAAGAGGATAGGGGTGGACCCAGTATATCCTTACAAATTTAGGTAGAGGAGTAGGCTGAAATGGGTTAGGATACGTCAAAATTGTGCTTTCATGTGTAACTATGGTATATTTTCTTTTGTTGGGCTGTTAGGCTGTGTGATTAATGGTTCTAGTTTAAATATTCATTGCAGGAACTCTAATGAAGAATGAAAGGCTCAAGTTGGGACCAAATATGCCGATCATGAACAAATTAGACTTTATTTGGGAGCGTTTGAGCAGCTTGGCTATGCATAAAAGAATTTTTTCACGATCTGGTTATAGACAACATGCGCGTGAAATTCGTAGAATGGCTTATTTGCAACTCAACTTATGATCTCAAACATGAGCATTTAAGTTACCTCCACGTAGCATTCCTATTAGCCCAATTCTGGCTAGCAACCGACAAGGAAATTCTACTGGACTATAGTTATATGCTTTGCATTTGTAAGCATTGTGGTATTTACAAGACTTATTTTGAAGAGTTAACTTTGGGAAAAGGCATTATTCCTCTATCCTATTTCTTAACTCTCGTTTCAAACTATATATCTTATTTAAAATTCGTTATGTCCATACCTAAGATATTATTTAATCAAATATTTATTAAATTTTTGTTGCAAAATGCATGCTCAAAGACCCGTTCTAAGCCCGACTTCGTTAAGAAAATATATTAGGTTGTAAAAAAAATGCAATTTGACCGGATGCTTTCAAAGAACTCAATCCAATTGGTGGAGGTTTTGTTTTGAAAATCTAAACTCAAGTTGCTTCTATATGCATAAATCCAAACTCGAGTTAATTTACCCTACCCCCACGACGCATTGTAATTATATGATATTATAAAAACATTTAAAGAAAAAATGTTATATTTAGGCAAGGAAATTATTATATTGAAGTTGGGTCAAATGGTTTCAATTTATGTGAATTTGAATTCGACCAAACTTATGCCCAATTTTTGTGGTCGAACTCAAATCTGGTTTGGTCTTAAAATAATCCCTCCCAAATCCGACTAATTAAGGAATATTTTAGTTAGGGATGGTCTAGGTTTAACCAAACTTTAACCCAATTGCCTATATGTAAGCTCGATTTGGACCCACCTTGGCTTGTTGCGGGTTTTACATTGAAAAACCTATCATTGGCTCGCTTACTATACTAGTACATTTGAATTTGAATCCAAACTTAAACCCGCCTCGCCCCCACCTAATGAAATTATAGGTTATTACAAGGATTTTAAAGGGAAAAGGCATTATGAACTTGACCAAACCCAGCTTGGTATGAGTCTTACTCTAAAAAATTTAAATCGGAACCATTTCAAAAAAGACACGTCCTAAACCTGCCAAGTCTGACAATTTTTCCATCCATAATTATTAAAATTAACACGACTCAACTAGTGGTGCAAATATTGTTGTGAGAATTTTGACACAAATTCTACTATATGTATAAGTTCAAACTTGATTTGTCCTATCCTAAACTTGCCTGAAGCATTCTAATTATATAATACTGTAGGGGTAATTGGAAAAAAAAATGTTACATTCAAGCGGGGCTAGACGGATGAAATAGATTACTCTAATAATTTTTAAATAAGAAATAAATTTTACAGTTCTCTTAATTAATTCAAGTTGAGCGGAGGAGTTGGCCCAAGTTGTAAGCGTTTCCCCGGAACTCCTGGGCAACAGGAGTTTGAGTCTCCCTTTCTCCCATCCCCTTAGGAGTAGAAATCTCATGTGTTCAAAAAAAAAAAATTTAATTCAAGTTCACCTGTATAAGAATTATAAAAAGAATTGTGGGACATTTTATAAAATAATTTTTAAAATTTTTAAAATATATTTTAGTAATAAGAAAATCAATTGACGAAAATATTGTTCTACTAATGTTTAATACCACAATTATGTTTTGGAAAACAAAGAAATGTCAATATTCCTAATTTATTGCATATCGTTCATATTTAATACTCTTGCATATTAGATTAGAATAAATAAATAAAAAATAAGAATAAAGAGTTTTTAGAAATTAGTTGAATTTGGAAACAAATAAGAATTTGATATCTTTGAAATACTTTCAAATTCAATGAAATATATATATATGTGTGTGCATCTATAATCATGCTTTAATTATTGGAATAAAATTAAAATTTGGATATTTTTTTAATTTAATGGGAAATGAAAGTAGTCATAATTATATTTTAATTACTAGCGTGTCATGATACTTATAAGCGTTAAATTAAAAGACAAACAGTTGAAGACAAATTCTAGCCGCCACTTATTAAATAAAGAAATTTAGTAGTTTTTTGTGTTTTATTAATATATCTCAATGGTTGTATAAGATGCTCCATTATTACAACACATAAAAACAAATATACAATCTTAATTCTATAAATTTTGAACTTTGTGAGGATAATCTAAATTCTCGGCTTCGCCACTTATTATTTTTGAGAGTTTTGATTACATTGATTTTAAGCTTAATTAACTATGTTTTCTAAATTAGCTTAATTAGCTTTGAGGCTACTTTAGGAAATTAGGCATGTTTCACTGCCTTTTACTTCGTTTTTAACAAAGGGGACCACAAGAATCGAGTTAGAGTCGTATTCGTCAAATTTGTACACACATGACCCATTCATAAATACATCCAAACGAACTTAATTTAGTGCTTGATTAATTTAAAAATCTCAAACCTGTCACATTTAATATATACATAAAAGCTCTTTAAAAGGGTGGTGCTATTTCCACCCCACAAACTACTTGCTTCCACTCCCACCAAAAAAAAAGTTCTAAACTCCTATTTCCACCCCACTCAATTAATCAGAAAATTTAAATGCACAACCAAGGTGCTATGCATTAGCACCACTCATTAACATTAATTACTATTCATCTTCTTCTTCATCTTCTTCTTCTTCCTCTTCATCTTCCTCTTCTTCTTCTTCTTCTTCTTCTTCTTCTCTATGATTTTTACGCAATGGTTAATAATTAACAAAAATTCAGATCTAATTAACACATTCTATCTCATTCAATTCATTTCAAAAGACAACAAAAATTCAAAAGTAACTCACAAAAACACACAAAATCTCCATTAATGTCACACAAAAAATACCTTAAGTTGTAGAGAATGGTAGAGAATAGCAAATCAAGGATTATCAAAGTAGAAAAACCTAATGAAAGAAAGATATGTTTGTTTTTATTATGTTTAATGTTTATTTTCTTTAGTTAATATAAAAAAAAAATTTGTACCAACAAAACGAATTAGAGCATTAGAACAGGTTACCTCGGTTACGGGAAACCGAAATTTAAGCACTTATTCTATTTTCGGTGACCGAATGTGTAATTTGATTATATTTCAGACAACTTCGGTCCTAGGATACCGAACAATTTGATGAATTTCGGTCCTATGAAACCAAAATTATTCAAAATACTCGGTTGTTAAAGACCGATGTCCATAACCTTTAGTATTTTCCCGAGAGCTAAAAATATAGTCCAGAATACTTCGGTTGTGAGGGATCGAGGAAGTGGATGAACCTCGGTCATAGAGAACCAAATTATGAAATTGTTCTCAATACTCGATTTTTAGAGGGCGATGTAAGGTCCCGAGAGCTAAAATATGATACAAGGAGGCCACGGTTGAACCCATTATCTCTTTTTTTAATTTAAGGGACCAATGAGTAGATGGATGCAAAAATTTAAAAACCATAGCGTGTTGAGACTTAGAAGAAGAAGAAGAAGAAGAGAAGGAAGAAGAATTAGCCGCCATGATTAATTATAATTAGTTTGTGTTGCATTAAGGGTTATCTCAATGAATGTAAATGCTCCATTTTAGAAACCATTGTTGAGAAGAAGAAGAATTAATGATTAATTATAATTAGTTTGTGTTGCATTAAGGGTTAAATGAATGTAAAATTTCGGCTTAGAAACCATTGTTGAGAAGAAGAAGAGGAAGAAGAAGGAGGAGGAGGAGGAGTTTTGATTAATGATTAATGGTTAAATATAATTAATCATTAATCTATATATATTAAAATGGGAGCTACTTTGGTAAAAGAAGTAGTAGGAGTGTTAATGCCTTTTACTTCGTTTTTAAAGGGGAAAAGAGAGTTGGTGGGAGTGATTCGTAGTGAGAGTGGGAGTGACCCATTCATAAATACATCCAAGAACTTAGTTTGTGGGGTGGAAATAGTCACATTTAATATATACATAAACCACCCCTTTAAAATTAGAATGTATTTTTTCTTTTTTTACAAAATAAAGCCCACAAACAAACAAAGAAACCAGCAAAATCCCCAGCGAAACGAGAACGAAGAGACATGGGCCCCTCAGACAAGCTCGATCATAATAGGATCATTCCGAAGTACAAAACAAAAAATGTCATTCACGTATATGTTAGTCTCCCTACGACAATGCACAAGGGCGACTTCTAGCGAAACACACATCTAATGGATATCACCGATAAGCACCTAACTGTGGAGATTTTGTTCGGTTCCACCAACTAATAACCGAACCTGACGCATAGTCACTTTCAATAGTAATATCGGAAATACCAGCTTCAATGCAACGCTTCAAGGTTCTCTAATTGCCATAGCTTTAGGCCTTTAGCCAACTGAACCGAAAGAGCCGAACAGTGAGAATCGAAGCACTCCAATATATTTTCTGCACTATCTCTCGGAACACTACAAGCTATTCATATCACCCAGTTTTTTCCACATGAAAACAGATTTAAATAAAACTCCTGAGTTTAAGTAAACATGTTTGATCCGACTTGATTCTAATGTATTCTTTTTCATTTTCTTTTTAAATATTGTTAGAATATAATATAATTATAACTCTCCGGGTAATTACAATTACTCCTGAGTTAATAAAGATTAATACATTATTCTATAGATTAAGTTTTCATGAAAACAATATAGCACCATTTAAATAAACAACAAAAAGCACACAGATGTATTAAATATACGACCACACCATATCAGTTGTGCAGCATCACACACAAGTTTAATTTGTACCTATCTTCCGTTTTAAATTTCTCATACAACTGGAATTATGTGGGGAAGGGTCTAACATAATCGATAACAAAACCATCATTACTTTCTGACATCACCTCACACTTCCTACAAATCACACCCCCACACACAGACACATAAATTGTCTCCCAAGAAATTGCGCTAGTGTCTACATTCTCTTTAAAAAATTGTTCTCTTACTTCTTTCTACTGCACTATAATCTTGCCTTTTATGCAAATGGCGGTGAGTACTATTATTTGCACCGGTATAATCTAGACCACCGATCGAGATCGATTGAATGTACCAGTGGAAATGATGGAGCACTTTAAAAAATTCACGAAAGATATGTATATAAAGTATAATCTAGAGTCGTCGGAGTTGAAGAAGTATGGTTACGTAAAGTTGAGTGGAGATTAAGACGAGAAAGTTGCAAATGCTGATGAGGGATGAATTAATGCTCCAATTAATTTGTGATAATGTTTATTTCAGAAATTTTGGAAACTAAGTTGCGATGATTGATAGATTGACCGGATGGACTACATTTTCCACAATAACCGATTGTGAGCGAATGTTTTAATGTCAATGAAGGACAAAAGACTATCTTGTCATGCTCTGGTTACGTGGAGGGTTTGGTTACAAGTAAAAAAGGTGGAGGACAATTCATCATCATAATTGTTTGAACAATTTTTATGTTTCAGATCCTTGAGAGAGAGAGGATGTCTCACTCTCGGTGAATTGTCGTCAAGAACATCGAGATTAAAGCTCGTTGGAGAAAATCTATAAAAAGGTAAACTGTTTCTTCCTGTTGTATGTTGCATGCTTGACTATTTTTAATCCGGGACCCATCCGAGCACCCATCAGGGTTTGTTGGCCAACAAACCTGTTTTTAAGTGGGATAATTGATCGCGCGACAATTCTATCGCGCAACAAATGCACCCGACCAACTTTCTATTATGAGAACCCATCAATTCGCGCGACAAACAGGTTTATGACAATCCTCTCCGAGCAATTTAGGCCAACACCCCAAATTGACTCGCCACGGTTTCTACACCAAAACGCCTTATTCTCTCTCATATTTTCTAATCTTTAATTACGATAACATTTTTTGATTTTTCTCAGTTCATGAGAGAGAGGATGTCTCACTCTCGGTGAATTCCAAACGCGCCGAAAAGTAGGTCAAAAAGAAGTAAGAACAGTAAAAGTCGTTTTCCAACATAGAATAAACATATAAGACCACTAGAGACCGAAAAAGCTTAACACCTCGTAATATATTGAACCCTATAGATCCTGGTTTCGAAAATCTAACAGCCTTCCCTCTTACACAATCATTTTGTCCGTTTTCTCGAAGATCGAGAACCCTCTTGATCTAGAAATAGGATAGAGGGGACAATTAAAAGCAAATGGAACAAGGGATCCTTTCCGATCTCCCACCGAACGGGGACGAACTGTTTCTTCCTGTGAGTATAGACTTCAAATATATGCAACATGTAGATAGAATAAGTATAAAGAGACATTATTGTATATTCTTATTTTTAGTGGACTTTAGTGATTGTGTATCTCGGAACAGTAGTGTTTGTTTTCTGCATATATAAATACACGTGTAAGTTAATGTTCATAATGCAATCTTAATTGAAAAAATGGAAGTAAGGTGGTTGTTACTGTTGTTGAACTCCCGGAGTGTATACTAATGCATGTATGTTCATTTGCATTCATCCTTGCATATTCTTATAAGATTGTAATTGTTTCACCAAAATAAGAAGTATACAAAAGCAAGATGTATAATGAACCTTAATTGCTGAAGGACTAAACTGGAAACACTTGAAAGAAGCAATAACTGTCACGTAAGATGAACGTATATGAAACCTTATTGTCACGGGGTTAGACTTTAGCAAGACCTCATACGGCACTTAGCACTTTCCTAGACTCAAATGAGCAACTAAGTAAGCCTTGACCGAAAGAGGAAGAAGGTGATTACACAAGAGCAAAAGAAAAGTATGGTAATTTATATTATGCTTGGAGAGAGTTTACAAGACTTGGATGCATGCACAAATGATGGTCTTCCCTATTTATAGGCTCTCCACCACCTCAATGGACGGTGGAGATCTATTCTTAACCGATGGCCAGGATTGATTCTCCGGAATATTCTAGATTCTCCATACAATCTTGCATATTTCCATACTAATCTAGATTATTCCTTTACATTCCTTTACATACATAATATCTATACTTTCTAGAAGCTTCTAGGAGTATTCCATTTACTTGACATATTCTTGTTGGTTCTAGAACCTTTTGTAAGCTTCTAGAATGGCGGGACATGACATTATGCTGTGGACCATTGAGAAAAGACTCCCATATCTGGTACCCTTACCTGATTTTCTGAAATTACTACATTATTAGAGACACGGATAGTACCAATTGTTTTATAAAGAGTTGAGGGAGACCTCAGTGTCTTAGTATGCCTCGAACCCCAATAACTATGCTTTGGAGTATGATGCCAAATTACTTGGTCCTTGACCTAATTTGATGGTTGATTTGGTTAGTTATTTGAGACATTTTTGCTGCTTAAACTATGATGAAATGTACCAATTTATTCATGATATCATGTTAGTGTTTTTTCTCAGTGATCACTGGAGATTGCTAACTAATTTACTTATATCCGATAGGTCATGGCCTTAGCACAGACCCAACTCGACGAGGCTCTGAAGCCCGCTTGGTGTGATTCTCATGGTGTGTCTTTTGGTGGTCAAACCTCGGTTAATGAGCATTTGACATCACCATTCATATTGACAAACAACAAATAATTTCATCCAAGAAAATCCAATATGATAAGTACATGCATATAGTCGTACCAAAAGATACATTTACAGTTGCATCTTAATTACCTAATTATTCCATTTTTCTCTTTGTGAGAGAATTAATTGGTATTAAATATTAGATATTAGTATGAGAGCATAATATAATAAGCACTACTGTTGTGTCTCTTTTAAATTTATTTTGGTATATATATATACTAGTACCTTGTAAGAGAATTTGTTTTTATTTAAAAAAAAAACACTATATGAGATCATTGTAGTAGGTTTATATAGTTTATTGAATTATTTGTTAACTAGGATAATCATATCGATGTTTATTAATGTTAATTTGCTTGTTTTTACTTTCTACCATTGGTTTAATTCATATGTACCACCAATAGACATCTCTAACTATCACCAGTACCATTGGTGTATCTGCCGCCTTGGCACCCCCTTCCGATGTACCATCAGTAGACATCTCTAACTATCACACAATTATTCCAATGAATTAACCTTCCTCTGATACCAAATTGTTGTGCTAAGATACCGATAGAAGAAGCCTTAGCACAAGCGTAGGACCGACCGGACAATTATACGTACAATAATTAAAGAAATAAGGATCACTGATATTCAAGCAATACAAAAAACAAGAGATTAAAAAAGAAAACAACTAACCAAGTACGCAAACAATTAGGTGGTGTCGGCAAAACCGCCACTAATCCACCGGGTGATAACTATTATTGATGAGACCAATTCTGAGTACAACGCATAAAACAAACCCTATTCGCCAATTAAAGCTCTCAATATTATCTCTCAAATATACTCTCCAATCTAGTTAGTAAATAATATAACACAACTCATAAATAAACCCTATGACAAAGGGTCTATTTATAGAGTATAAATCATATGGGTCTGAGATTGTACAAAGCCAAAACCTACAAGAAATTGGATAATACAAATCTAACTAGGATTTGGTCAATACAAAGCCAATTAAGAATTGAAAAATATAAAACCTAATATGAATAAAATTCCTATACAGAGTCAAATCTTCAATTCTCCACCTTGGCGATGTTCCACAAGACCCCAATGCACTACACCATGATCAATTCATCGAATAAGACCCTATCACCCCTAGCGGTCCCTTAGGACCACCGCCCTCCCGAGGGGGCATCAACACTGAAGGACATTGACCAACGTCGAGTAATGGTCAAACTTGGCTAACTGGACAACCATTGTCAACATATATGCCGGATTATATTTGGTGCCTATCTTAACTAGATTTACAACACCGTTTTCAATAATTTCCTGGATGAAGTGATATCGAACATCAATATGCTTGGTTCTTCCATGATGAACTTGATTCTTCGCCAAGTGAATTGCACTCTGACTATCACAGTGCAGCACCACTTTTTCTGGCTTCAAACTAAGACTACTAACTAAACCACGAAGCCATACGGCCCCTTTAACCGCCTCTGTTACAGCAATATATTCCACCTCCATGGTAGACAACGCTACCACACTTTGAATCATCGACCTCCAACTCAACGGACCATTACCCAATATAAACACATAACCCCGTAGTCGATTTTCGCTTGTCTAGGTCGCCAGCATAATCAGAATCCGCAGAACCCTCAATAGTTGACATTCTAGATTTTTCAAATACCAACCCTTTGTCCATCGTACTCCGTAGATATCATAGAACCCAGTTAATGGCTTACCAATGCGATTTTCCAGGGTTCGCCATATACCTACTAATAATGCTCACGGCTTGAGCAATGTCCAGTCGAGTGCATACTATGGCATACATCAAACTTTCAACCGCATTTGTATAAGTAACTTGAGCCATGTACTCCACCTCTTCCTCGGAGTTAGGAGCCATCGTTGCCGATAGTTTGAAGTGCAGTGCTAACGGGATATTCATCGGTTTTGAGTTTTCTATCCCGAATCGAGTAACCACTTTCTCAAGATATTGTCTTTGTGTAAGACACAATCGTCCCCTCTTCCTATCTCGCACAATCTCTATCCCTAAAAATTTTCGCGCTCTATTTAAATCTTTCATCTCAAACTCTTTACTTAGCTGAGCTTTCAATACGTCAATCTCCACCAAGCTCCGAGAAGCAATGAGCATATCGTCAACATATAGGAGTAAATATATGAAATTGTCAGATTCGAGCCTTTTGAAGTAAACACAATGATCAAATTTGCTCTGAGTAAACTTCTGCGCAATCATGAACGTGTCAAACATCTTATACCATTGACGCGGGGACTGCTTCAATCCGTACAACGACTTTCAAAATTTGCACACACTATTTTCCTTACCAACAACTTTGAATCCCTCTGGCTGAGAGATATAAATCTCTTCCTCTAAGTCCCCATGCAAGAACACAGTTTTGACATCAAGTTGTTCAAATTCGAGATCAAATTGCGCCACCATAGCCAACAATGCTCGGATCGAGGTGTGCTTCACAATCGAAGAGAACACTTCATTATAATCCACCCCTTCTTTTTGCGCATAATCCTTGGCCACCAACCTTTCCTTGAAATGAACACCAAACTCTAGAGCCCTGTCTTTCTTAATAAAAATCCACTTGCACCCGATAGGTTTCTTCCCCTTCGGCAAATTGCATTTCCCAAGTTCGATTTTTCCAGAAAGAGTCCATCTCATCTTCCATAGCCGTTTTCCACTTCGCATTCTCGCTAGAATTCATAACTTTTCGATACGAAGTCGGCTCATCCCCATAACCTACTAATGCGTATGCCACCATATATTCATACCCATATCGAACCGGTGCACGTCGAGCCCTAGGCTCCTTTCCACTAGCCAAAGACGGTATTATTTGTTGTTGACTCGATTCCACTACCGAAATCTCCGAATCCTCAGCGGGAGTCGTCTTTTTCTCGTTGAACTCTTCCACCGAATCCCTAACCTGAGTATTAATTGGAGTAATCACTTTTATTTTTATCACTATCTCGCTCACCTTGTTCTCTTTTTCAACCAAAATTGGAGAATCACCGTTTGTCGACAAGGTCATCTTGAGCATAGACGCCTCGTTAAACGTCACATCCATACTAATCACAATATTCTTGCTTTTAAGACACTAAAATCTGTAACCTTTAACCCCATCACAAAAGCCTAAAAATATTGCATTATGAGTCCTAGGGTCAATTTTCTCATCACGAACATGATAAGAAGCCGGACAGCCAAAAACGTTAATGTTGTCGTAACTAGCATGAGATCCGGTCCACACCTCCATACCTGTTTTGTATTCCACTCCCAAGCATGGCAAACGATTAACCAAAAACGTAGCGTAGGATAAGGCTTCAGCCCAAAATTGCTTATCTAATTTGGCGTTAGAAAGCACACACCGCACTTTTTCAAGGAGCGTACGATTCATCCTCTTCGCTATTTCGTTTTGTTGAGGTGTATCCTTGACCTTGAAGTGGCGAATGATACTTTTTCGTTGCCAAAAATCCTTAAAAGGATCACAAGTGTACTCCCTGCCATTGTCTGGCCTGAGCACTTTAACTTTTTTACCAATCTGGTTTTCAACCATCGCCTTTCACTTTAAGAACACATCAAAGACCTGGTCCTTATGCTTCATGAGATAGACCCAAGTTCTCCTTAAGTAATCATCTACAAAAGTCGCAAAGTAATGATTTTCACCCAAGGATTGAGTCTTTATCGGCCCCTAGACATCCGTATGCACATAAGCAAGTGCTCCTTTCATGCTATGTACGACTGTCTTAAACTTTACTCAAGTTTGTTTGTCAAGCACACAATGCTCATAAAACTCTAATTTGCAGCTTTTCGCACCCTCAAGTAGCCCTTGCTTACTTAACACCGTCATAGCCTTCTCCCCAGCATGACCCAATCGCATATGCCATAACCTCGTCATGTCAGTCTCTCCAGTCATAACTGAAGCAAACTCAGTCACTGTACTTTCTTGAAGAAAATATAGATTACCCTCATTCTTTCCTCGCATCACAACCATAGTCCCGGAGAGAACTTTCAAGTTTTCACCCTCGAGTATTACACGATACCTATTGGAATTAAGAGCCCCTGAAGAGATCAAATTATTCTTCAGATTAGGAACATACCGGACATCACCAAGAGTATGTACCACCTCGTCGTGCATCTTTAGCCGGATCGTAACAATCTCCATCGTTTTACTCGCATGGTCGTTACCCATCAAAACCTTGCCTCCGTCAACCTTGGTGAAGGTATGAAACAATTTCCGGTTTGGGCACATGTGATACGAGCACCCACTATACAAGATCCACTCGCTTCAAGAGCTAACCCGTAGATTCACAACCAACATACTCTCGAAGTTCTCATCTTTTGGTGCTGTTATCGCGTTTGCGTTCTCCACCGCACCTTTATTCTCTCCACCGCCATTGGTTCTATTTGGATACTCCCGACGCATGTGTCCAGATTTCTTACACTTGTAACAAATTATCTTACTCTTTTCAGCCAGTCCCCTAGATTTCGATTGCGACTTTCTCCGGTTTTCCCGCTTTTTCTCATCGTTTCTTCTCCTAGTGAATAGTGCATCTGAATTGGATTCTCCTCTCTCCTTCAGGCGCTTTTCATTAGCCAAGATGGCCGACTATACCAAATCGTAGGTCACTTTTTTCTTCCTATGAATAAGTGTGGTGGTTAGATGATTATAGGGTTCCAGGAGCGAATTAAGAAACAAAATCGCCTTGTCCTCATCATCAATCTCGACGTCTAACCCCGCAAATTTGAGATTATCTTGTTGAACCCGTCAAGATGATTATTCATGGATGTACCCCTCGAAAATTCATATCGGAATAGCTTATTCTTCAAGTACAGATGATTCTTGATATTATTTGTCTTATACTGATCCTCGAGTTTCTTTCAAATTATCGAGGCAGATGTTTCACACATCACATAGTACATCACATTTAGAACAATGTGTAAATGAATTGTACTACATGCCTGCCTATCGTACTCAACCCAATCGGCGTCGGACCACTCATCGGGCTTAGCTTTATTCCCTAACAATGCTCTATGCAAACCTTGTTGGACAAGGATATTGGACATCTGACACTGTCACATCGCAAAATCTCTCTTCTTCCCGTCAAATCTCTCTATATCGAATTTGACCGCAATCGACACCTTAGGAGCAGTCGCCCCCTTCAAAGGTGGTGTATCTGCCGCCTTGGCACCCCCTTCCGATGTACCACTAGTAAATATTTCTAACTATCACACAATTATCTCAAGGAATAAACCTTCTTCTGATACCAAATTGTTGTGCTAAGATACCACTAGAACAAGCCTTAGCACAAGCGTAAGATCGACCGGACAATTATGCGTACAATAATTAAAAAAATAAGCAGCACTAATATTCAAGCAATACAAAAAATAAGAGATTAAAGAAAAAAATAACTAACCAAGCACGCAAGCAATTAGGTGGTGTCGGCAAAACCGCCACTAATCCACCAGGTGATAGCTATTATTGATGAGACCAATTCTGAGTACAACGCATAAAACAAACTCTAGCCACCAATTAGAGCTCTCAATATTATCTCTCAAATATACTCTCTAATCTAGTTAGTAAATAATATAACACAACTCATAAATAAACCCTATGACAAATGGTCTATTTATAGATTATAAATCATATAGATCTAAGATTGCACAAAGCCAAAATCTACTAGAAATTGGATAATACAAATCTAACTAGGATTTGAACAATACAAAACTAATTAAGAATCGGACAATACAAAACTTAATAGGAATAGGATTCCTATATAGAGCCAAATCTTCAATTTTGTTGTGCCCGCCAGCACTCGGGTCTGGCTCGGGGCACCAACTGGGCCCGCCGGTCCGCGCACATAATAACGATACTATCCCCAACTTAAACACCTTTGGGCCACAGGTGTGGGGGTTTTAACTTAAAAAGCCTCGTTACTATGTGGAGACTATCCCCCACTTATATACCCATGTTGAGTTCTACAAATTTTTCATGTGGGATCAATGGTTTGAGTCAACCATTCTCAACAATCTCCACCTTGGATAAAACTAGTCAACCATGGCTCCACCTTGGACTAACACCGGTCCACCTGGCTCCACCTGGACCTATGCCATAATTCACCATGAATCCATCTTTGAGCTGTCCATGTAGATCACCACTCAATAATGTCAATCCGCAAGAGTGTCCACCTTTTTTTGATCAATGCACATTTTGAGGTACACCCTATTTCACCTTACTCGAAGAACCTGCACAATCACCTTGATAGCAGCATTCCAGGTGTACGTAAGCTATATCGACTCCACCCCAAACTTCTCCAAGTCTAACTCCACCATAGGCTCCACCAAGTCCAGCTACTGGGACGCTTTTGTGGCGACTTATCACCTCAGGCTCTATCGAGTTCTTTCCGACTCCACCGAGTCTAGTTAACAATATTGCTTCATAAGTCTGTGGATCCACCATCGTGCTTTAATACCAATTGTTGTGCCCGCCGGTACTCGGGGCGGGCCCAGGGCACCAATTGGGCCCGCCAATTCGCACACATAGTAACGATACTGTCCCCAACTTAAACACCTTTGGGCCACAGGTGTAGGGTTTTAACTTAAAAGGCCTCGTTATTATGTAGAGACTCTCCCCCACTTATATATCCATGTTGAGTTCTACAAATTTTTCACGTGGGATCAATGGTTTGAGCCAACCATTCTCAACACTATTAAAGTGTTGTTTGATGTTCTTGAACTTTCTCGTGGGGCAGCAAAATTCTATTCTAAAAATGGATCAAATTATTTTCATGATACTAGGGCAATTAAGCTTACTCAATTTAACTGAAGGTGGAAACAAGAGGAATGTTATCAACTCTGTTTAGTCATTTTCTAGTGAATGCATGTATATGGAGGAATTTGTTGCTCATGTATCTTTCTTCGAGCAGTCTGATTTGTGTATTCTTATTATATCTGCAATCCTTGAGGTAATTTAAGCATTACTTTTCTTTTTAATTTATAAACTCTGTTACATGATGCTCGCATACTTTTTCATGGGGAAATAAGATACATTATTGAAAAAAGATCACTGGGCAAGAGGCTCGTAAACAATGTATGATAACCTTATAAGGAAGATTTGTCTCTATATCTTCCTAGCATCTAAAGTTTGACGGAATCGAAAGCATTTTTGTCATTTCAATTTTTATCTTTTTTTTAAAATAAATAAATTTAATTAGAATTAAAAAAAACTATAAAAAAGAAAAGGGAGAGAGAGAGAGAGAGAGAGAGAGAGAGAGAGAGAGAGAGAAATCCCTATCCGCCAGCCTCCCCACCACCGCTATCTTTCAAACTTATTCAAATTCTTGATTGTTTTATTAACAAATACATAAATAATGATATAATTTATCATTTTAATTGAAAGCTGAGATCTAATTTTCTAATTGTAATACTAAATAATATATAATTTTTTTATCTCTTTACTTCACTATAATAATAATCAGGTCAGTCCTAATATAATAGGACCCTTTTATGTTTATGTTCTCAACTGGTGGATCAAATTTAATGTGAATGTTTATCTTTCGATCAAATGTCTCATAATTATTAAGGCATATTGGTAATATTGATGATAATAATAGGTATTTAGTTAATTAACTATATTAAATATTTGAATAGTTTAAAACCTATGAACATTCTAATTATATCTCTATAGCCATTAAATATTTATTTGTAAATTAGAGTTTTTTTATATCTTCAATATGTCCCAGGTTATTTAACATGTAAATTACTTATATAATAGTATCTCCAGTACTACTATATATTCCTATTTTGTTTAATTATAAATTATAGTTTTTCTATATTTTTAACATCCCCGTATTATTTAACATATAAATTATCTATAAAGGTATATGTCGAGTAATAATAGTACATATTTATATCTTATTTGCAGGGTCACGTCAGCTTTCTCTCTCTCCAACTTTTTTTTTTAAAACTTTAAAATATAATAAATTTTAATTTAACAATATTTAAAGTTCATTTTTCTAGGGACATTAATTTATTTATGATTTTGTTTTTTAAAGTTTACAAATTGTATATACAAAAATAGATTAATATTATTGTGAAAGCAAAAAAAATATGTTAAAGAAATTTATCTTCCCTAAGCATAATTAATAAACTACAAATTTGGTTACTTTAAAAAAAACCTATAAATTTAGTTCGATAACAAATAAAACTACCTTAACAATAGCAATCGGGATTTAAGATGACAAAATATCCATCCCAATAAATTTTTGACCAACCATGACCCTAAAGCTTGATATTTTTTTAATTGTGAAAGTATGGATACATTCTAAGCATAAATACGATTTGGGTTATATCCAGTTTAGGTTCATATACATATAACATGTTGAACTCAAATAAACCCATATATCAAGTGAAGGAGAACCATATTTTTGGAGCATTGATGATCCCGTGGTGATGTCCAAAAATACTTAATAATATTTCGTCTCCTACCATTATTCGATTATTAGGCACGTATGAGTAGTTTTTACTATCAATATCAATTATTTATTAATATTTTAACATTTAATTATATTAAATTAAATGTAAGTTTCGATTGCTCAAAATTATTTATACGTTCTCAGATTTAATTCTATTTTCTTATCATAAATAGTAAAAATTAATTTTCTAAATGTAAGAATTTTAATTTTTAACACCACTTTATTTCTAAAAAACAAATACAAAGGGCATCATATCATATATACGTTAACAACTTCATTTTTAATCATTAAAAAATTTAGAACTCCCGAATTTATTTATTTATCTCTCAGGATTAAAGTAGTGATATTTCTAATACCAATTTGTTTGACAAAGAAAATATAATTAATTATAAGAAAGGATAAAAAATAAAAAAGTTAATTGTAGGTGATAAAGTTATATTCAAAACTTAGAGCATATCAAGTATTATATTTATTTATTTTTAAAAAAATAAAATAATAATAGTTTTTTTCTGTAACGACCCAAAATATTTCACATCGATAGTATAATGAAAAATTTCTTGGTATATATGTGGGTATAATGAACCTAACTTACAACTTGGGCTAACCATTTTGATAGAGAACCCGAATGGTTACATATGGTATCAGAGCGAATCCAGGACTACTATCATGTGATGTGTGGATATTGCGGTTCGGGTTTGTTCCTGACCTTACGAGGACGTCAAGAATTTAACGAGGGGAGATTGTAACGACCCAAAACCAAAATACCTCACATCAGTAGTGTAATGAGAAGTTCTTTGGTATATATGTAGATGTAATGAACCTAATTTACAAATTGAGATAGCTATTTTAGGGGAACCCTTGACTACAATCACGTGATGTGCTGATATTGTTGGTCGAATTTGTGCTGCTGACGATGAGCTGGAATAACTGAATGCGGCTAGCTAACAGGGGGAGATTGTAACGACCCAAAAATAACCCACATCAATAGTATAAAGGACAAATCCTTGGTATATATGTGTGAACAATGACCCTAAATCACAACTTAGGTTAACCATTTTAGGGGAGAACTCGAATGGTTACATTTTCTCTGAAAACTAATTATAATTTTGAAATATTATGTTGATCTAAATATAAACATATACATTTAAACTTATCTAAATGTAAACATATTAATTTAAACTTACTTAATTATTGTCTTGCCATACATTTATTTTATATGTGATTAATAATTTCTAAATTTTAAAAATTAAAAAGGTACTAATGGAAATATGTAAATGGATTATGTTGGAATTAACTTTAGGGGATCGATAGTTGAATTTAGGGTTTTACCAAATTCGAATTCAATATATCTAAAAATATGATTAAAACTAAACTTGACTAAAAGAATATTTATTTTAAAAAAATAAAAATCTACCCAGTTTGCTATACTGTACGTATAAATCTCAACTCACTATTTCCCTTCTTACGAGTTGTAATTAGATTGTATCACAAGGGTATTAGAAATAAAAAATGTAATATTTCAATAGAGTTGAGACAAATGGATAGAATTTACATGAACTCGAATTTAAGCCATTTAGCACCCATACTTTTCTAGATTATAAAATAAAAAAGAAAGAGTATACCCTATATTAGGGTTTGCTTAGTCGAAAATCCGTCGAATTAGGCCATTTCTCATCCCTAATTATAATAGAAGTGCAATTGGTCAGATTTAATTTACTGTACCACTACTTGAATAATAGGCATATAATTATATTTTTAAAATTTGGTTAAGATTAAAAATTAAAATTATTGCCGTATGGGAAAATTTAATTCATCTTATTCAAATTAAAAGTATACTACTACTTTTTTAGGATAATGTTAAAATTAATTTCTTTGAAAAATAACAAAATTGGAATAAGAACTCTTAATATGACATAAAAAAAAATTACGAGTAATTATTGATATAAAAAAAAGTTGTAATAAATATAATTTTAGATAGCGTGACCAATTACATATCGGCACAATTGAATCGTGCCGTAGGCACAGGTGTTGACTAGTATATATATATATGGATGAATTTTCAATTGTTCCCTTCTCTCTCTACCTATCGATGAGTATTGATAATAATTAATGCACATTAGACGTAGAATGCAAGCAAGCTTCCTTAGCATCTAAACCACCAATCCTTTTCATGGTAACAAAAGGTTCCAAGAGATCCTGTCACTTTGTCAACATATTTCGTCGGGGGATAGATGTTGCTGATTCCAATTCCAATACGGTGCTCCCCTACGCGGATAGCATCTATTGCGATACATTCTGCTGTGGTTATCTTATAGCGTGGGTCCGTAAAATGAATCAACTTTGGCTCATCAATCCTATCACAAGGAACATATATCGTTTCCCCTATGCGGAAGATCCCCCTAATCGTGTCATCATTGCTTCTTCTTCTTCTTCTTCTTCTAGGCGGCCCCCCTTGACCTTGTTCTCCAGATGCTCTCATCATCGTAGGTGTTAGTATGAGCCAGGAACATGTTCATTTCTAGTCTAGGGATGCCAAATGGACTATGCGTAAGTATGGCAACGAACCTGGGGAGATTGTGGATATTGTTAGATGGCCAAGTGCTTCAAACTTTCCCAGGTCCTTCCAATCTTAGACCAGCACCATTTCCTCTTTGTTATTTTCCGCATCAATATAAACCTTGCGGCACCATTGATTCTCTTGATGAGGACTAAACTAAACTGAACTTTAACTAAACTTCCCTTAGTGCTTCAGCTGTACTTTCCTTTTCTTTTTTCCCTCTAGTAAAACTTTGAATTGAGTTGATCCTACAAAATCTGGATTTTATATTGGCTACTGGGTTCGTTTTATCTTTTAGTTTCTAATGAGTAGTTATAATGGGATTATCTTATGTGGGCTATCTTTTAACGAAATTAAATGTTGTTTTGTTCTACTCAAAATGAAACTTTAGAGAATTTCTAATCCTATGTCTATGTAATAACACATTTGTTTAATAAGAAAAAGAAATCCTTTGCGCATGAATTGTTTGGAACTGACTTAAGAAGAGGTTCATTTACTAAAAGACTTGGGAAGACACTCCAAGGAATCTCCGATGCTGATAAATTGTCCGAGTATAATAAGTTTCTTGTGAAATTGAGATTGGAACTAGGAATTATTCAAAAAGAGTTTCCCTGTGCAAAAAAACTGATTAGTTTACACATACAAAAGGCACGAGAAGAAGCCAGTTTGTTGTTCTGAGTTGACCTGCTGACTGCTCTGTTAAAGTGTTTGGAGGAGTCGAAGAAGAAAGTAGGAAAATGATTTTTTTGTAAATGCTTTTTTTCTTTTGGAATTGAGTATTGACTATGCAATAGTATGATGTGGATGATATATTTTCATAGCAAAATTTTATCAAGAGATTCTTGATCTTGCATGCAGTTAAGTATCTTGTTAATTTCAATTCTAGGGGAGGATTTTAAAAACCAATTAATATTAATATTAGTATCATAATTGTTTATATTTTTATTAAAAAATTAGCAAAAAATTTCTCTCTCGGAATATTTTTTAAAAATGGTAATACTCTTAATGTCCTAATGTTGAACAACCAATGATAATACCAGTGTATATATTTCATGTTAGAATTCTTTTTCAGGTACAGTATAGGAGAGATTATGGTTCTAATATTTATTGAACAAAAACAGCTTGTTCACATAGATTTATTGAATGAAAACAGCTTGTTCACATGGAAGAATTGAAATGCATAAAATGCTATACTGATGTAAGTGTTATAATACTACCAGAGTTATATCTTTAGATTTGTATCTTTATTTGAAGACATGGCCTTTTTGGTACTTTCTTCTTCTTTGCCTTTCCCATATTCACCCATCCTCTACTTGACTCTCAAAAGTCACAACTCAACAACAAGAACCACTAGTTAGGTCCCTCCCTTAGTCGAAACACTAAAAAACATGAGACAGATGCTTTTGAAAAGGAGGAGGGCCTGGTTCAGCCCTCAAAGTGAAACTTTAGTAGATTCAGAGTCAAAGGCTCAGAGCACTTATGTTCTATCCTCTTCCAAACCTTAATTTCAGACATGAAATCTCCACAGGTAAAACTCACTCACTCACTCACTCTTTTTCAACAATGCTTTTATCTTCTCTAATGTGTATGCTAAGAACATTTGTCTCAAATTTCATTATTTGCCTGTTTTGTTACCGCTTGTTTTGATAATGGAAAAAATAATTGATTGAAAGTTACAAAAATTGAATATGAAATTGGTTAAGACACTCAACTAGGTTCCTAGTTAATCAGCTAAAAAAGAATGGGCAAAAATAATGTGTTTGGAAACCCGAGTTCTAAAGCTAGATTTCAATTCTGGAGCACACATGAGTTCAAATTTGGACACTTGAATTTCAATTTCAGTAGTGGTGAGAGAAACAAAGACAAAGACAATCAATAGGATAAACAGTTCGGTTCTTGATGGCTTTCTCAGAATAACCCACTGTGATTTTACTTTTATATTTTCCATGCATAGTGTCACGGGGCGTCCTTTGATGGCACAAAGGAGGCCGCGTGAACGACCGTGCTAACCGATAGCACGGTTGAGTGTGATCGAATTTTGTTAACAATCGACGAGCAACATGCAACAACAGTAATTTGAAAGAGAGCGTGAGCACAAATTGAGATTACTTCATTGCAAGAAAATTAGATTACATGGAAAGCTATTACAGTTCGAAAGAAAGTAAGAGCTTGAAAGCAAGTGCTAAACAACGTGCACTGGTAGGCAACTCGGGTGTGAGGCAGATAGTCTTATCCCCACATATAACCACTTAATGAAAATACCAGAGTGGTAGCAGTGCACGTTGGGTCTTACAAGTTACAAGAAAACAATTACAAAGGAAATGGAATACAATTACAAAGGAAATTCCTAGATCTAATTACATGGAAACAACAATATTTACATAAGGGAAACCTAAACAGAATAATAAAACTAGGTGCCGTGCTGCGCTCGGGCGCGTGCACGGTGCTGATGAAGCGGGGCAATCGATCATTGCCTGTCGGGCCGTGCTGCGCTCGGGCGCATGCACGGTGCTGATGAAGTGTAGAAGTCGGTCACGGGTTGTGTTGGAAGGCACCCCGTGACATCCTCCCCCACTAGAGCTGTTGACGTCCTCGGCAACTGGTTGAGGTATGATGTGATCTGGTCCTGGAAAGCGGATAGGTCTGATGCTCTTTCCCAAGTGTTCTCTTCTGGGTTTCTTCCTGCCCATTTGACAAGGAACTCTTGGTGTTGTTTGCGAGAAGCTGTCACAACTCGATCGGCCAGGATGGCTTCCACTGACTGCTTCCCTTCTGCTCTCTGCTTTAGCCCTGGACGACTAGACTCTCCTCGGGATGGATCGGTTGTGTCAGCAAAGTACGGTTTTAGCATGCTGACATGAAATACTGGGTGAACCTTCAGCCAGCTAGGGGGTTCAATCCGATAAGCCACTTTCCCAATTTTCTTCACAATCCTAAGCGGCCCCTCATATTTTTGCAGAAGGCGTGGGTCTCGACCCCTCAAGAACTTCCTATCTTGTGGAAGAAGCTTCACCATTACGAGATCTCCTACTTGGAACTCTAACGGTCGCCTTTTCTGATCTGCATACTTCTTCATTCGATGGGTGGCCTTCTCTAGGTGCGAACGAGCCAACTCAATATTTTGCATCCATTCTTCTGAGAAGTTACGGGCTCTAGGAGATTTGGAAATTGGCATCGAGTTGGCGGTGTGAGGAAGGATGGGCTGTTGGCCGGTAACGATTTCGAAGGCGCTCTTGCCCGTCCCAGAGTTTTTCTGGGCGTTGAAGCACAATTGAGCCACATCCAATAACTTGACCCAATTTCGTTGTGTTGCACTAGCGAAATGGCGCAGATATTCCTCAAGCATCGCGTTGTATCTTTCAGTTTGTCCATCGGATTGAGGGTGGTAACTGGAACTCATACACAGCTTGGAGCCGAGAACCTTGAAAAGTTCCTTCCAAAAATTTCCCGTGAATCGTGAGTCCCTGTCACTAACTATGCTCCGAGGAATCCCCCAATACTTAACCACATACTTGAAGAATAGTTGTGCAGTCTCCTCGCCCGATGTGTTCTTTGGAACTGCGATAAAAGTGGCGTACTTCGAAAAACGATCAACGACTACAAGGATAGTTGTCAAGTCCCCCACTTTGGGTAAACCTGATATGAAATCGAGCGAAATGCTCTCCCAAGGTCGTTCCGGGATAGGTAGAGGTTCCAGTAACCCTGCAGGCTGTCTCCGCTCAATTTTGTCTTGTTGGCAAATCAGGCAAGTTCTAACATAGCTCTCCACATCATCTTCCATTTGGGGCCAGTAGTACCCTTGCTTAAGGAGGGCCAACGTCCTTTCTTGACCAGGGTGTCCCGCCCATAAGGTATCATGGCATTCTCGAATCAGGGTGCGCCTCAACTCCCCTACTCGAGGAACAAAAACTCGATTTCCCTTTGTCGAGATGAACCCGTTGTCCAACCAAAACTGCCGTGTCTTCCCCTTCTTGATCATCTCTAATAGTTGGGCAGAAACAGGATCTTGCGGAAGCGCGTTCTTGATTTTGCTTCGAATTTCGGTAGACACTTGACTGTCGATTCGAAGAATGGCATTAAGGAACGCGTTAGCCTGTTCGTTGAACTCCACCCTGCGACTCAAAGCATCTGCTACTTGATTGGTCGACCCCGCCTTATACTCCATCCAAAAATTGAATTCAGCTAGTAACTCCTGCCACCTTGCTTGTTTAGAACTCAATTTTGGTTGACTAAGGAAATGGCTGACCGCAGTATTATCTGTTTTCACAAGAAATCGAGAACCGAGAAGGTAGTGTCGCCATAACCTCAGACAATGGACCACTGCGAGTAACTCCTTCTCGTGAGCAGAGTACTTCCTCTCGGTTTCATTGAGCTTACGACTTTCGTATGCTACCGGGTGGCTCTCCTGCATTAAGACTCCTCCGAGGGCAAAATCCGATGCATCAGTGTGCACTTCAAACGGCTTGGTCACATCCGGTAGAGCAAGAACCGGGTCTTCAGACATAGCCTTCTTCAAAGCATCGAAGGCAGCTTGGCACCCTGTCGACCATTTCCAAACTTTTGCCTTCTTTAGCAGTTCCGTCAGGGGCAATGCGATACTGGAGTAGTCTTTCACGAACTTTCTGTAGTAATTCGCCAGTCCCAGAAAAGAACGGAGTTCCGACACATTGGTGGGCGCTTGCCATTCCTGAATAACCTTGACCTTAGTCGGATCCATTTGCACTCTCCCTTGTTCAATGATGTGGCCAAGAAACTTGATACGCTTTTGCGCAAAAGAGCACTTCGACAACTTGATATACAACTCATGTTTTCGAAGTCTCTCAAATACCTTCTTCAGGTGCTCTTCATGTTCTTCCATGTTTTCGCTGTACACAACGATATCATCGAGATAAACAACGACAAAATCATCCAAGTAGTCCCTAAGAACCTGATTCATTAAGGTGCTGAAAGTGGCTGGAGCATTGGTTAGCCCAAATGGCATAACAAGGAATTCATAAGCCCCGTATCTGGTGACGCATGTGGTTTTTCCCTCATCTCCTGCCGCAATGCGAACTTGCCAATACCCGGATCTGAGATCGAGCTTAGTGAAAACTTTTGCCCGGCTGAGTTGGTCAAAGCAATCGGCTACAAGAGGGATCGGGTAGTTATTCCGGATGGTTACCTTGTTAAGAGCTCGGTAGTCGACACACATTCTCAAGGAGCCATCTTGTTTCTTTTGAAAGAGAACTGGGGCCCCGTACGGCGATTTGGCTGGCTGCACTAAACCTGCATCCAATAATTCCTTTAGCTGTTTTCGAAGTTCTGCCAGCTCGGGCTGGGACATCCGATAAGCTGCGCGAACTGGAGGCTTAGCACCCGGCTCTAGTTCAATCTGGTGGTCCACTTCTCTACGTGGAGGTAGCTTCTTCGGAAGGTTGTCGGGCATTATATCTTCGAACTCGGTTAACACCCGTCGAATGGATTTCGGTAACGGTCCAGAAGTCTCCTGAATTTCATCCCACTTCAGTGCAGCCACAAAAGTAGGATTGTCGTGCTTCAGTCCCTTCTTCAGTTGAATTGCCGATAAAAACTTCCCACTGCTTGACGGGGTCGTCACCGGGATAATGCATGGATTCTTGCCGAGCATCATGAGGCTATTCGTGCTGGGCATGACGCTAGCCTTAGTTTCCCTTAAGAATTCTAACCCCAGGATAACCTTGAAGTCGTCCATCACCACAACCGAGAAGTTAGTTCTCCCTTCGTAAGGACCCACTTTTACTAGCACAGATTTCGCCATTCCGGCGACAGGTTGAGCGGCTGAGTTGATGGCCTTCACGCGACCTACTCCTTTTTCTAAGATAAGGCCTAACCGTTCAACTTCGGTGCTCGCCAGGTAGTTATGCGTTGCGCCTGTGTCTACCATGGCCTGAATCGGCTTTCCGTTGATCTTGATATCAACATACATCAGACCATTTCTTTGAGGACTCTTCTCCACACCTGCTTTCCCTTTTTGTCGGGGATCTTCTTCAACCGTTACTGCGTTGTAAGAGTGAATGAACTGCCCCTGATAGGCACCCAATGATGCTCCTTCATATTCCTCAGTTTCTTCTTCAAACTCGGCGTGGTCATTTTGCTGAGTCCGATAAGATTGCCCCGAGGCGGCTGGGGCTTTCGGAAGCATGCCACCACCTCTAGCAACGAGAGCACTCAGAAGTTGCTTGTCAGGGCAGTTGGCCATGAAGTGAGCACCGTGACACAAGTAGCATGTTCCGGGGCTCAAGGGCTTTTTCCCGTTATTGCCGGTTTGGGAGTTCCCTGTGAACTTGTTCCCATTTTTGTAATTATTTTGCTGGGTAAACGGCCTGGTGGGTGTGTTGCCTCTCCAATCAGGTCTGGCAGGAGAATTCGGTTTTCTCTCCCCCGCATTCTTCGTCTGCCCACTTCTTGGAACATTTGATTTGGGACCGGTGGTGTAATCTTGCAGGCTTTCAGCAGCTGATATGGCTTGAGTTAACGTCTTCACTTGCCTACGATTTAACTCCGTTTTGGCCCACGGTTGTAACCCGATCATGAAGAAGAACAATCTATCAGCATCATTCATATCGTGGATATCTAACATGATGGTGGTGAACGCATTGACGTACTCCTTGATGCTCCCTGAGTGCTTCGTTTGAAGGAGTTCTTGTCGTGCGTTGTGGGAGGTGTTTTCGGGAAGGAATCGATCACGTAGCTCCTTTTTCAGATCCTCCCAAGTGCTAATCTCGCACTCCCCAGCTTGAACCTCATTGTACTTGTTCCGCCACCATAATTTGGCATCCCCAGACAAGTACATGGACGCGGAGGATATCTTTGTTTCCTCCTCGTCCACCTTTGTTGCCCGAAAATATTGTTCCATGTCGAAAACAAAATTTTCTAATTCCCTAGCATCACGAACACCAGTGAATGCTTTGGGTTCGGGCACTTTCATCTTTGTACGCTCCCCACCTCCAACTGGTGAGTTAGCGACCGCCATTGACAATATAGTCAATTTCTGGGTGAGTTGATCGATTTCAGTTCTCATCTCATCCATCATCTCCCCATAGTGATCCCCTGGTGGGTTTCCCTGAAGATTTTGGAGGCCTTCCTCCAAATCTTGCACACGATCGATAAGTGCGGGCGAGCTGCCCGATGCATCCCCTGCTGGGATACTTTGGATGCGTAACTCCAAACTTTGCACCCGATCGACGAGAGAGGGCGATCCGCCCATTTTCTCCAATAGAGAGCCAACATTTCTTTCGAGTTGTTCGATTCTCTGTCCATTGGTTCCCATTGTAACGTAACAGGATACCTAACTGTGATTCACAAGGCAGCAATCGAACACAATCCCTCTGATACCAACTGTCACGGGGCGTCCTTTGATGGCACAAAGGAGGCCGCGTGAACGACCGTGCTAACCGATAGCACGGTTGAGTGTGATCGAATTTTGTTAACAATCGACGAGCAACATGCAACAACAGTAATTTGAAAGAGAGCGTGAGCACAAATTGAGATTACTTCATTGCAAGAAAATTAGATTACATGGAAAGCTATTACAGTTCGAAAGAAAGTAAGAGCTTGAAAGCAAGTGCTAAACAACGTGCACTGGTAGGCAACTCGGGTGTGAGGCAGATAGTCTTATCCCCACATATAACCACTTAATGAAAATACCAGAGTGGTAGCAGTGCACGTTGGGTCTTACAAGTTACAAGAAAACAATTACAAAGGAAATGGAATACAATTACAAAGGAAATTCCTAGATCTAATTACATGGAAACAACAATATTTACATAAGGGAAACCTAAACAGAATAATAAAACTAGGTGCCGTGCTGCGCTCGGGCGCGTGCACGGTGCTGATGAAGCGGGGCAATCGATCATTGCCTGTCGGGCCGTGCTGCGCTCGGGCGCATGCACGGTGCTGATGAAGTGTAGAAGTCGGTCACGGGTTGTGTTGGAAGGCACCCCGTGACACATAGGAATGAAAATGGTCTTTGAAATAACAACTTAATGGCAATCTGTTTATTATAACACATGGTATTGGAGAATAGAGAAGTCTTTGTTGAACTACATTTCTGTGTTTTACTATACATTATTTGGTAGCGTACAAAGTTTGTTTCACTTGTTCATTGGTTATTGTAATTATAAGAATAGATGAGGTACACACTGGCTAATGAATATGGTGTGCATCTAGTTTTACTTGAACAAATTCTTAAACCAGTAGAATGGCAATTCTTGGATCCGTTTTGCAATTTGGTCAACTTATTAATGTCATCATTTTTCTTGCGATTATGTTCCATAAGCTTATCTAGTCCAATTTAATTCTAATTTTAGCTCCCTCAATTTTTCCAGGGACTTAAGGCACCACTATTGAAAAGTTTGCATTATCTGCTCATTCATTTGTCTTCAAACACGATGTGTCCTGTAAATAAAGGAGCTGATATTAATGAGTTCATCATGGAAATTGGTCAGACCATAATTAGGGCGCGTATGAAAGATCTATGTAGGCTATCCGATTTTATTGTTCGAAGAACTTTGGAAGAGATTTAAGCAGTTATTCTCTGCTTCATATGATCTTTCTAGAAGTAGGGTTCTTGGACAAGCTATCTTGCGGCCAGGTACATGGTCTGCTGCTGAAGAATTAAGTCTGCTATTAAGGTGTTGTTTGATGTTCTTTAACTTGCTCGTGGGGCAGCAAAATTTTATTCTAAATAATGGTCAAATTCTTCTCATGATACTAAGACGATTAAGCTTACTCAATTTAACTGAAGGTGGAAACAAGAGGAATGTTATCAATTTTGTTCAGTCATTTTCTAGTGAATGCACGTATATTGAGGAATTTGTTGCTCCCGTATCTTTCTTAGAGCCATCTGATCTGTGTAATTCCTATTATATCTGCAATCCTTGAGGTAATTTAAGCATTAATTTTCTTTTTAATTTATAAACTCTGTTTTCTTTAGCTAGCTTTGAAGTAGAATGCAAATTGCGAAACTAATGTTACATGATACACGCATGTTAGAATTGTTGGGAAATACTAGACGCTGCTAGTATTTAAATACAGATCTTGGAATGAAATGACAGAAAAAATATATTTGACTTGCACAATTGAAAAATATTATTTGGCACAATAAAACACACCAATAGCACAACACAAAGAATTACGTGGTTTCGGCAAATTTGCCACTAGTCCACAGAGCACCCCAAATATTCACTATATCAAAAAAAGGTTTACAAGACTGGTCAGCAGACCTATACACGCACACTGTGTATCTCTCAACACTCAGAAAAATAGACACTGCAAAAGCTCTCACTTAGACACTTTTACTTCTATTTTCTTTGACCCTTTTTCTCTCTAATTTTGCTCTCTCTGCAGAATTATATTTGCTCTTAATTAATTTGCTCTCTGCAAATTAATTCTCTCTCTCTAACTACTGCTGAGAGATGTTTGTGTTGTTGATGTTGATGATATTTCTCTTCTCCCCTTTCTCTATTTATAGGAGAGGTAGAGAGCAAAATTCTTCATGGATGATGTCATCCATGACATCGGCTGGCGGCTGCTTTGTTTTCTCTTTGGGCGGCTGTTTGTTGATTTCTTCAATTGGTGGGCTGGTGAAAAAAAAAAGTCTATTCAAAAATGGCTGTTTTTGTTTTGTCTCCAATTTTCAACAATCTCCCACTTGGAGACAATGCAACAAATCTTCCACCCCGAACCGTTTCTTTTCATAGTGAATATTTGGTGTGACTTATCCCGTCTTTCTTCAGCTTTTAAGACTGACAGAAACTGAACACAACTTTAGTTTCTCTGTCGTAACTGTCTTGGTTAACATGTCGGCTGGATTTTTGCTTCCTTGAATCTTTTCAAGTTTCAATACCCCATCTTCTAGGAGTGATCTGACGAAGTGATATCGAAGACCTATGTGCTTAGTCCTCGAATGAAATGCCGAATTCTTTGCCAAATGTATTGCACTTTGGCTATCGCAGTGTAAGACATTCTTCGTCTGCTTGAAACCCAATTCTGCCAACAAACCTTGTAACCAGATCATCTCTTTACTTGCCTCAGTTATGGCTACGTACTCTGCCTCTGTAGTGGATAAGGCAACTATCTTCTGTAGTTGTGATAGCCAACTGACTGCAGTAGCACCTACTGTAAAGACATAACCAGTAGTGCTTCTTCTGTGATCTATCTCAGCAGCAAAATCTGAATCTACAAATCCCTGAAGTCTCAGCTCATCTCTGCTAAAACATAGGCATTTGTCAGTAGTACCTCGTAGATATCTCAATATCCACTTTACTGCTTCCCAGTGCTGCTTGCCCGGATTTGTCATAAACCTGCTTACAGCTCCCACTGCATGGGCAATATCTGGTCTCGTGCAAACCATAGCATACATCAAACTTCCAATGGCTGAGGCATATGGTACCTTAGCCATGAAGTTTTCTTCTTCATTATTCTTGGGAGACTGGTCCTTGGATAGTCGAAAGTGACTAGCCAAGGGTGTGCTAACTGGCTTAGCATTACTCATGCTGAACCTCTTTAGAACACGGCTAATATACTCAGCCTGAGACAACTGCAAGACGCCCCTTTGCTTGTCTCTATTTATCCTCATCCCAAGAATCTGCTTTGCTGCACCCAAGTCTTTCATGTCGAACTCACTCGACAACTGTTTCTTCAACCTTCTGATTTCATCCATATCTGAACCTGCTACTAACATGTCATCAACATAAAGTAACAAAATGATGTAACTGGATTGAAACCTTTTGAAGTAACAGCAATGGTCAGCGTTGCACTTGTAATAGCCATTCGTTTGCATAAACCCATCAAACTTCTTGTACCACTGTCTCGGAGCTTGTTTCAAACCATACAAGCTCTTTTGCAATTTGCAAACTAGTTCCTCATTTCCCTTAACTGAGAAACCTTCAGGCTGCTGCATGTATATTTCCTCTTCTAGATCACCATGGAGAAATGCAGTTTTCACATCTAACTGCTCAAGGTATAAATCTTCTACTGCAACAATGCTCAAAACTGATCGAATAGTAGTCAGTTTTACAACTGGCGAGAAGATATCGGTGTAGTCAATTCCCTCTTTCTGTTGAAAGCCTTTGACCACCAATCTTGCCTTGTACCTTTTGGAACCATCGTGTTCCTCCTTCACTCGATACACCCATTTGTTGTGTAGGGCTTTCTTCCCTTCTGGTAGCTCGGCTAGCTCCCATGTCTTATTCGAGATAAGGGACTTCATCTCGTCCTTCATTGCAAGCTCCCACTTGCTCGCATCCTGTACCTGACATGCTTCATCATAGCATTCAGGTTCACCTCCATCAGTCAGCAGCAAGTAATTTAAGTATCTCCTATTTGGTACATGAGGCCGGGAAGACCGCCTAAGTACAGGAGTTTGAGTCGAAGGTTCTTCTGCCTCCGTCTGTTGCGTATTCTCCTGTTGTATTGCTTCCTCAGTCTGAGAACTTTCTTCTGTCTGTTCTGTCTGACTGCTTTCTGGAATATCACCAATATCGGCATACACAGGATTATGCTGCACTGAATTACTTGAATCTGCTGCGTTTCTGTCCTTGTACATCACCTTCTCATTGAATATGACATCTCTGCTTCTGATAATTTTTCGGTTCTTGTCATCCCACAATCTATAACCGAAATCATCTCCGCCGTATCCAACAAAAGTACACTTCTGTGATTTAGGATCGAGCTTGCTCCTGGCTTGATCACTGATATGTACATATGCCACACAGCCGAAAACTTTCAAATGAGAAAGTTTTACTTCTTTGCCACTCCATACCTCTTCTGGTATTCTGTGCTCTAACGGCACTGACGGCCCCCTGTTGATTAGGTAGGCTGCAGTACTGACTGCCTCTGCCCAGAATTGTTTAGGCAAGCCTGCATGTAGACGCATGCTTCTGGCTCTCTCAGTCAGTGTTCGGTTCATTCGTTCCGCCACGCCATTCTGTTGCGGCGTCCCTGGAACTGTCCTCTCCAGCTTGATTCCATTCATGTAACAGAATCTTTTGAACTCGCTATCTTCATATTCTCCACCATTGTCGGATCTTAGCTTCTTGATCCTCAAACTTGTTTCATTTTCTACCATGGCTTTCCATTTCTTGAACACTTCGAATATCTCGGATTTGTGCCTCAAGAAGTAAACCCACACCTTCCTGGAATGGTCGTCAATGAAAGTCACAAAGTATGACTTCCCGCCAATGGATGAAATTGGGGCTGGTCCCCATACATCTGTGTGCACTAACTCCAGCTTCTCTTGCTTTGGAGTTTTGCCACCTGTATTAAAACTAACTCGCTTCTGCTTCCCGTAGATGCAACTCTCACATAAGTCAATATCCGTTGACTGAAGCCCTGCTAGCTTCCCCTTTGAGTGCATGACCTTGAGTCCCTTTTCACTCATGTGACCAAGTCTCTGGTGCCATAAATTAGGATCGACTTTGCTTGCAGCAACTGCAATTGACCCACGCGCACCTGCCGTCATATAGAGAGTGCCTAACATACTGCCCCGAGCAATTACCATTGCACCTTTGGAGACCTTCCATGTATCCCGGCTGAAAGTTGTGACATAACCTTCAATTGCTAACTGGCTCACCGAGATTAAATTCTTCCTCAAATCAGGGATGTGTCGAACATCGTTCAGCTTCCACACGAACCCATTTAACTTGATATTTACTTCGCCTTTACCGACCACGTCGCATGGCTGATCATTACCAAGATACACCTTTCCATAGTTTCCTGGTTCGTAACTTGAGAAGAATTCTCTGCTTGAGGTGGCATGAAAGGATGCTCCAGAATCTAACACCCATGACTCCGTCTTGCTTTCCATGGAGCATATCAATGCATCTTCTGGCTGTTCTGCAATAACGTTTGCTTCAGTCCGCCTTTCTGGAGCCTTTTCTGCTGCTCGACACTGGTTTTTGTAGTGTCCAGTTTTACCACAATTCCAACACTCAATAACCTTTTGATTATTTTGATTTTGAGATCTGTTGAAATTCTTTGGAGCCCTTGACTTTGACCGGCCGTTCCTCGATCTGTTTCTGTTGCCTCCATTTCCTCTTGTTGAATTTCTGCCTCTTGATTCAACATTTAAGGCTGAGCCGGAAGTGGACGGTTCACCGGAATCTCTTCGGCGAATCTCCTCGTTCAGAATCAAATCTCTGATGTCGGTATATTTGAGCTTTTCTTTTCCGGTAGAATTGCTCACTGACGTTCTCATAGCCTCCCAGCTATTCGGTAGCGAGGCTAAAATTATCAAGGCTTGGACTTCATCGTCGAACTTGATTTCGACAGTAGACAACTGGCTGATGATGGTGTTGAAATTATTCAAGTGTTCTGCCGCTGAAGAATTTTCCGCCATCTTCAGATTAAATAATTTCTTCATCAAATGCACTTTGTTGTTTGCTGAAGGCTTTTGGTACATGCCAGATAACACTAACATCATTTATGCGGTAGTTTTCGCATTTACGACGTTAAACGCCACTGTTCTTGATAATGACAGACGAATGACTCCTAACACTTGCCTGTCAAGTAGTGCCCATTCGTCATCTTTCATATCTTCTGGTTTAGTGCCAAGTAGGGGAAGATGCAGCTTCTTCCCGTACAAATAATCTTCAATTTGCATTCGCCAGAAACCAAAATCTTGGCCGTCGAATTTTTCAATTCCTTTTCCTTCTTCCGCCATAACTCCCACTAGAACCTGACTTCTTCCGGATCGTTTCTGACTATTCCTGCAAACCACCGTGTATTAGAACACCTCCGTCGACAAACCGATATCGCCGGAAAATTTTTACTATTCACGGAATTCACTATTCACGTGAACAGTAACCTTGCAGAAAATTGACAGAAATCACCACCAAACGCTCTGATACCAGTTGTTGGGAAATACTAGACGCTGCTAGTATTTAAATACAGATCTTGGAATGAAATGACAGAAAAAATATATTTGACTTGCACAATTGAAAAATATTATTTGGCACAATAAAACACACCAATAGCACAACACAAAGAATTACGTGGTTTCGGCAAATTTGCCACTAGTCCACAGAGCACCCCAAATATTCACTATATCAAAAAAAGGTTTACAAGACTGGTCAGCAGACCTATACACGCACACTGTGTATCTCTCAACACTCAGAAAAATAGACACTGCAAAAGCTCTCACTTAGACACTTTTACTTCTATTTTCTTTGACCCTTTTTCTCTCTAATTTTGCTCTCTCTGCAGAATTATATTTGCTCTTAATTAATTTGCTCTCTGCAAATTAATTCTCTCTCTCTCTAACTACTGCTGAGAGATGTTTGTGTTGTTGATGTTGATGATATTTCTCTTCTCCCCTTTCTCTATTTATAGGAGAGGTAGAGAGCAAAATTCTTCATGGATGATGTCATCCATGACATCGGCTGGCGGCTGCTTTATTTTCTCTTTGGGCGGCTGTTTGTTGATTTCTTCAATTGGTGGGCTGGTGAAAAAAAAAAGTCTATTCAAAAATGGCTGTTTTTGTTTTGTCTCCAATTTTCAACAAGAATATCGTTGGATCCCAAAATGCATTGGATCCCTTTTCTTCCCTTTCCCTTTCTTGGATCCTTTTCTTTCTTTTTCCCTTCTTTCATCTTTTATATTTATTTCCTTTTCATCAATTGTTATAATTAGTTTTCCCTTTGTAATAGTATATATTAGTTAGTCTTGTATTGTTAATCTATGAAGTGATTGTAACAATGTAACCCATTATAAATTTCTTGCTCATTAATATAATTTCTCTATTCTTATGCTGTATAATTTAACAGCGCGTACTATTTCATGGGGAAGTAAGATACATTATTGAAAAAAGATCACCTTACAGGGAAGATTTGTCTCTATATTTTCCTAGCATCTAAATAATGGTAGATTTGACCACCATTTTATGGCGCACAGTTACAAGTATAGGTTGCTTAACATGACTCGCAGGAACAAAAAGTTAATTTCTGATGCAAGCTGAATCTAACTTGAGGACCAGAAAGCAGAAACATGGAAAAATAAAGGTGTTCAAGCATTGTCATGTATCCCGTGATTTTGGGAAAGTTCAAGATTTCAAAGTCATCGAATTTTTACTCAATAAAATCATAAAGTTTTAAATGACAAGATTTCTACTTTCTTTCTGTTAATTATCGTAAACACATCTTAACCACTTCTTTGAAACACAATACCTTTTCATTTCCTTTGGAGTGCTCATTGCCTTACACAGAATCCTCCAGTTTGATCCACGGTGTTTCATTGCTTCTCTCTAGATAGAGTACAACGGCTAAATGTAGGATATGAGGAAGGAAACAGGGGTGCTCTTAAAAAATGAAAGCGAGATTTATTTATATTTCGAACTTGGAACATGGTGATTAAATAAACTGTCGCTATCCTGCATGTTGACATGTTATGGCTTCTTCTTTTGAGAAGGGTTCATAATTGAACAAAGTGGCCAGTATCCTTGCATGACTAATGTGAAATCTTTGTATACAGGTGTTTCTAGATGAGCTTTTAGCGAAGGAACAACTAAGAAAGTAATTAGAGCTGATTACTTCTTTTTCTTCTACGCATGAAATGCCATGTGCAACCTCTTCGGATATTGATAATATTGGAATTGTTATCGAGGTCATGTGTGATCCTTTTTCGGTATCCGTTCCTCACGAGCAAGCACTTGAAGATTTTCTCATCAAATTATCCTTTTATTCATGGGCCATATCATTGCTTTGCAATTCTGTAATGCTGTCTGCACCAAAGTTTATGCAGGCACATATGAATTCCTTGGTGTCTGAAGCGATTTGCGGTGACATGAATTTTTAAAATTGGAAACCAAATCCTAAACGTATAGTTTGCTACTTAGTGGCATTCAAAAGGTTTGTAAACCAAACACGTCTAGTGTGAACATGGATGGTTATTGAAGTGGCGGAAATTCATTCATCGAAAAAGGTGTATGTGGTGAAAAATTTCAGCCATGTTTTTGAATAGATTCAGCCTGTCAAAAGAAAGAAACTTAATGATCTAATCACCACATTAGAGAATTTGTGGTTTTCACATTTTGGGCGGATGTTTTTAAAACATAACTCGACTTGTTAACTTCCTCGATTGCATATATAGAGGAGAGTCAGTGTATACTTGATGTTACATGTAGAGATAAGATTTTATCAGTCTTTCATAATATTATACTACATGCCGATGGGGATACAAGCCTACACAGGATATATATATGCCTTATTGCTTCTTTATAGAAGGTAATGAGCAGTTCATTGTTACAAGTTCTTTGGTCTGTACCATATAGTAATATCTCTTTTTGCGAGGATAATGAGTCCATTGTGGCTACCATCAGCTGTTTTATAAAATTTACTATGGAATTACCATATAGTAATATCTATTAATATAATTTAAGTTAGATAATGGGTGGTATTATTATCAAACCTATATTGTACTCTGGCGAAAACATAATTAATTTAACAATAAGTGAAAATGTAAAGCTAGATAATGGATAAGTGTTATTGTGAAGTATATTGATTACACCTCAAAAGAAAAAAAAAGCTTTTAATTTAAAAATTATATAAAAAAAACGAAAGTCTAAATTAATTTATTTGTTATGAAAGTGAGAATTCTTTTTTTAAAAAATTTCTACTTAAATTATAATATGAAAGTAACATCAATTTAAAATCACCAAAATGTTAACTTATATAGGTAAAAAAAATATTTTTTTAATACATAATTTTATAATAATAATAATGGATCTTATTTTATAGGTATTCATGAATAGGTTTCAAATATATATTTTTTATTAAAAATATATTATTTGATTAAAAGTTATTATATTTTTAAGTTTAAAGAAAAAAAGGAGAAAGAAATTGGATTTCTTTTGATTGTGTGTGGGTGGAGTATGTTAGTGGGTGAGTATTTTAATCTAAATGTGTAAAGTGAGTAAAAATAAACAAATCAAAAGTAGAGAATGCTTCTTAGAAATAAATCACATCCTATAATTTAAAATGTGTATAAGAAAAAATAAATTTATCAAACTAAATCTAAACCATTAATTAGGTAGAATTTCAAAAAAATTTAGTCAAAAAAACCTTTCTTTATTTATTTATTTTTGACAAAACAGGTATCATTTACGGAGTATAGATAAGGTTAAAACAGGAGCAAAGTCTTAAGAAAGCGTTCTCGGGTTTGGCGCCAAAACTAGAGAAAGTTTGCAGGTGAAAAAGGCGATTACTGAAGAAGGAAAAGAACCCTAACTTCAAGTCGAAATACCAAATCAATCAATTGCAAAAAAAACAAAAAAAAAACTTAGTCCAGATAGTCTAGTTGCACCGTTTTGGTTATGGTTTCAAAAAGGAGAAGGACCCGCTTCAGGGCTGAAAATGAAACCCTAGATTCAGAGCACTCGTTTCCTCTCATCTTCCAAACCCTAATTTCACAAATGGAATCTCCAGAGGTAGTCATTCTGCTTCTTTTTCATTATTATGGGAAGAATAATTTATTGAAATTTTACAAAACGGATTAACTAGGTTCCTTTTAAATTAGCTAAAACGTAAGAACAAAAATAATGGGTGTTTTTTGAACCCAAATTCTATGGTTGGATTTGGATTTTGGAGCAGTTATGAGTTCAATTTTGGAGATAGGTCAAACAATTTTTGGGATTGTTTGAATTTTTGAACTTGTTACGTTCCAATTCTAAATTTGAAACCTTGGAATTTCAATTCCCAACCACTATGCGTGAATCTTTGGGAAATGGGAAGGAAAGCATTTAATTACTTTTTATTAGTTTAAGAATCACGCATTTCTTTTGGGATGCCCCCAAATTAAATTAGATTTTTTGAGTCGTTGTAGTTCAACTTCCCATCGCGTCTTCCGGTGCATGATTTGGAGGGTCTACATGCATCTTTGGGGGAATGGCCTAGATAACCAATTGAATTTTGGGAAAGCAACCTCCTCTTAGACATCGCTTGAATTTCAATTTCAGTAGTCCTAAAAATAAATTGTGATACTCAGTTCAGTTCTCGGTGGCTCTTTCAGAATCATCTCCTGATTGTGTTATAATATTTTCCATGCGTTTTGTTTGACTCCTCAGCGTGAGATGGAGAACTGGTCTTTCAAATTATAACTTATTGATGATCTGCTTATTATAACATGGTATTGGAGAAAGCCGGATTCTTGGATCTGTTTTGCTATTATAATGGTCAACTTATTCATGTTTTCATTTTTTTCTTATGATTATGTTCCAAATAAGCTTCTATAGTCCAATTTGATTCTAATTTTAGCCCTCCAATTTTTTACAGGGACTTAAGGCACCACTATTGAAAAGTTTGCATTATCTGCTCAGTCATTTGTCTTCAAACACAATGTATCCTGTGAATAAGGGAGCTGATTTAAATGAGTTGATCATAGAAATTGGTCAGAATGGCATCAGGGTGAGTATGAAAGATATATGTAGGCTCTCTGATTTACTCTTCGAAGAACTTCATAAGAGATTTAAGCAGTTACTCTCTGCTTCATATGATATTCCTACAAGTAGGGTTCTTGGACAAGCTAACCTGCAGCCAGGTACATGGGCTGTTGCTGAAGAACTAAATCTAATATTAAGGTGTTGTTTGACATTCTTGAACTTGCTAGTGGGGAAGCAAAATCTTATTCTGAAAAATGGTCAAATTCTTCTGATGATACTATGTCAATTGAGCTTACTCAATTTACCTGAAGGACGAAATGAGAAGCGCGATATCAGTTTTGATCAGTTATTTTCTCGTGAATGCTCATACAGGGACAACAACTGTGCAATCTACTTTACCGAGGAATTTGTTGCTTCCTTATCTTTCTTGGAGCTATCTGATCCGTGCATTGCTGTTAGATCCTCAATTCTTGAGGTAATATGAGAAATCCAAATCTTCTTTTTAATTTATAAACCGTATTTTCTTTAGCTAATTTCAAGTAGACAAGAACTATGAAATTAATGTTACACTTACATGGACGAGGAAAATATATGATCTCATCATGCATACTTATTGCTACTTATTTTTAGAAGGGTTCATAATTTTCTCTACAGTGGACTTCCTTATGCACTTGTTTTCCCATGTAATTCTCGCTTTCTGCTGACATTTAGTTATCTTGCATTTTTGTTTTTCTGAAACGATGTGATTTGTTTGTTTCAGAATATCAAAATTTTAAGGTTCCAAGGACACCCCCCCCCCCCCCACCTCTCTCTCTCCCCTTTTTGAATTAATAATTTTCTCATCTATATGATTTCCTTATCCAGTCGGGTACTTCTAAAATTTTTGAGAAAGGATTTGTAATTTTCTCTTTTGTTTGAACAGAGGTGTTATATTGGACTTCCTTGTGTACAAGTTTTCTCATGTTATTCTTGCTTTCTGCTGGACATTTTTTCATTTTTGCATTTTTCTGTAACAGTGTGATTTGTTTGTTTCAGAATAGCAAAATTTAAAGGTTCCTAGGCCCCTTTTCCTTTTCCTTCTCTTTTTTCCTTTCTTTCTTTTAGGCTCAGTTCAATAACAAGATGGAAAATGATACTCTCTCTACCAAGCCTAGCCAGCTTTTTCTGTGCATCTTAATCTCCTTTTCACCTTTTTCACCCCTTCTCCTTCCATGGAGGAGGAGGGGAGGACTACCGTTTCTCTTAAATCCCAATAATAAATGTAATAATAGCCCTAGATCGGAGGGGCTTCAGATCAATTTTCAGATCTGTGGGGTTCTCATCTCTCCTTTTGTGGGAGTTGTTCTCCTCCTGAAACATGGAGGTATTCGTTGAGCAGCACGGATTGGAGCGGAGACAAGCGGTTATGCTGAGTGGAGATCTAACTCAAGGCTACAAAGATCTGGACTTGGTCTCCAGGCTATTTATTTTTTCATTTTCCTGTTTGTGTTATGGTGTTGACGAAGACTTCTTTTGGAAGGGCTTTTTTGGTATATGTTTCGGGGTATGCCTTATGGATACTTATCTTTGATGTCCCCCACTTTTCCAAGGTTTTACCTTGCGTTTTAAGACCCTTGTCGTGGTGTATGTCTTTATGACCTCCGCGAGCTCTTTGAAGCAGTTCTTCAATCTCGTTATAATGTTCTGATTATACTATTGATGATATTGCATTCTTGTTTCAAAAGAAAAAGATGGAAAATGATAGGAAAAACAATTGATTTGTGTGATAAAATGGAAAATAAGTTGAGGCATGTGATGAGATGCTCTCCGTCTCATACTCATTTTATGAGTAGATATCCTCAATCCTTCTTTACTTTTTGTGGAAAAAGCCAAAAAGTAAGAGAACATCTCGCCACATGCCTCAACTTATTTTCCATCTTCTCACACAAATCAATTGTTTTTCATATCATTTTCCATGTTATCAAATGGAACCTTAATTTAATTTTTTAATAGTAAGAATTTTCTCCTCTATATGTCTTTCTTCACCAGTCACGTACTTCTATAAAAGTTTTACTGCATCCTTACACGACTAATGTGAAAAAAATTTATTCAGGTGTTTCTCGATGAGCTTTTAGTACATGAACAACTAAGGAAGTACTTTAAGCTGATTGATTCTGTTTCATCTACACGTGAAATGCCATCTTTGCCCTCTTGTGATGTTGATAGTATTGGAATTGTTATTGAGGTCATGTTTGGTCATTTTTCAATATCCATTCCTAACGAACAAGCACTTGAAGATTTCCTCAACAAATTATCTTTCCTTCATGGGAATAATTTTAGGGTAAAGGAGCTAAGTTCGAATGCGGCCATATCATTGCTTCGCAACCCCGTAATGCTGTCTGCACCAAAAATTATTCAGGCACATATGATTTCATTGGTGTGTGAAGCCACTTGTAGTGATATGAATTGTGAAAATTTAAAACCTGATCCTAGATGTATGGATTGCTACCTAGTAGTGTTCGAAAGGTCAGTGAGCTTGTACACCAGACACATGTCTAGTGTGAAAATGGATGGCTATCCTACAAGTGGCGGAAATTCGTTTGTCGGAAAAAGTATATATGGCAAAAATTTTCCACCATATTTTGAATCTTACATTCAGCCTATCAAAAGAAAGGAACTCAATGATCTAATCACCAAGTTAGGTGATTCATGGCATTCACGTTTACGGAGTACATTTTTTAAAACACAATTTGACCTGGTTACTTCCTCAATTGCGTATATAAAGGAGAGCCAATGTATACTTGATGTTACATGTAGAGATGAGGCTTTAAAAGTCTTAAGTTGCATGATATTGAGAGCCTCAAGTGAGGTCAACAATATTGCACTACATACCGATGGTGATACAAGCCTGCAAGATTTATGTCTTATTGCTTCTTTATTGAAGTTGGTGAGCAGTTCATTGCTACAGGTTCTTCAGTCTCTAAGAGGTGGTGATAAATCTTCATGCAAGGAATATAATTCTATTATGGCTATCATCAGCTGTTTTCAAAAAATTAATATGGATTTACCAATCCAAAAGTCTTTCGGTGAAATTACAGAAACTCACCCACAGAAACATAAGGAGTCCAAGCTAATGCTTTTGCACTTTCTAGGCTTGCTATCATTGTGTTTCGGTAGTGGGATCGAATTCCTAGTAAAGGGCTGCTTATTGATCATCATGGTCTTGATGAATCTGTTCGTTTTCGAAGAGGGTAACCTAGATGCATTGAGGTCACTATTCGATTCACAATCGGATTCCCTTTCAAATGGACCGTGTTTTGCCAGGGTCCAGAAGGTGATTATTTTCCTTTCTCCATTATTCCCTCATTTTTTGGAGTTCTAGGCTTGTGTTCCATGTGTGCTAACTGCTGACTGATAGTGCAGGATGCTGTGGACCAGAGATCTAGCATTGTGGTTGCTTCTAAATTTCAGAAGATTCGGACCTGTTACTTGAGGTACATGATATTATTTTGAATGTTGTATAAACTAGCTGCTAAGAAATGTTAAGCGATTTCATGGTCTGTTGTCTCTGTCACATCAAATTTATTTTGTCGTCAGTTTTCAACACCCTTGCTTCTAAAGGAACGGGGTTTATATTGATTTACTAGTGCCTATGACAAACTATTTATACCTATTTGGTGGTCCCACAAATTAAGAGTTACATTATCCTTTTTAGACGTCCCACATTAAGAGTCGCGTTTTCCTTTTGCAGTACGGCTCCTTCTCCTCCTGTTGGAAGCAACAGTAACGGAACGGATGCTGGGCAACCCGAAAGCTTAGCAAATGTAATGGTTGGTAGTGGAACGGAGCGAGGTATTGCCATGGAAGAGGAAACTTGCGACGGGGAGATTTTCCTCAAGACCATAATGGGATGCTCAGACTCATCAGAAGTTGATGATTTGGCTGATTTCATAGCGTGCAAGCAGGGGAAAGACTATAATAGGTGGTTTAAGGGACGACAAAAATATCGCAAGTGGAAAGGCGAGAAGATGGCTGCATTAAGGTGGGAGAAAAAGAAAAGAGCTTGGAAATTTATGAAACGAAGATAGATTCTGTACAATTCTCTATGTATAAATGTAGAATCAGCTTCCTTTTTGGAGAGAAAGAAAAATATATTCATTTCTTCTATATGGATGGGGAGAATAGGAAGTAGGTTTCTGTTATTTTTGTTAATAATTTTTTTTTCTTTTCTTTTTTGAATTCTGTAACTGTAAAATTTGGCTGTAATGGTCGCTAGGAATATATCTGAAGCCAATAAATTGTTCTGCAGAATGGAAGGGTGCTGAGGATATATTTAGTAATATAATTTTGTTATATAATATAATTTTAGTATATAATTGGAAGGCATGAATTAAATGTGACTTGATGCGTATGAATGGGCCGGCTGCCATCCAGCAACCATTCTAAATTTGATTTTCCAAATTTATTATTCCATTTGTTTCAAATTAATAATGTTGACGTTAGTACTTTTTTAAGAATTAATTTTTGTGTACGTATGTTGCACGTGATTTTAGTATTTAATAAATGTGATAATTAAGTCCATTAATAAATATATACATACCAAGAATTGAATAATCACTATAAAATAAAAATAATCATAAATGAGTAAAAAATCATAGTATCAAGTGTAAAATTTAATTAATAATTATAAAAAAATCATAAAATTGGTCAACTATAGAAAAACGTTATAGATACATGATAAAAATTGATTAGATATATAAGAGAGTAATTTTTTTTAATAAAATTTTAGAATTGGTAGGTAATTAATTCTATACTAAACGTATGTGGATTAATACGTACAATACGACAAAATAATATAAGACTCATATAAATAGTAGATTGTATAGCCTGATGATGTAAAAGTTAATATTAAATAACTTAGTAATTTTAATACAGTTTATTAAATGAACTTGCTATTGCGGTGAGTTTTGAAAAATACCTAATTCAACACAAAATCTGTTATAAAAATATTAATATTTGGATATCCATAACTAATATTGGAAGATACAAATTATCCCACATTGGAATTGTAGTATGAATGGGGGATTACCTAATAGTATATATATTGGATTTGTCCCACATTGATTATGTAGAGAAGTAAGAAGGTTAGCTCTTAATATAAATAGAGCTAATCCCTACACATATTGGAGATGAGTTGAATAATAAGATTCTTTCTTTCTCTCTCTATTATTTCAACAAAATCTAAGTTATATAATTATTTTAACCAAATAAATTAGAGTTTAAATTTATTTGAAATACTAAATATAAAAATATATGGAGTTATACACTCACATTGTTTTATTTAATGTAAATCTTAAAATTTTTGTTTAATTATTTTAACCAAAAAAAGTATCCTTTAAATTTATTTAAAATACTAATTCTAATACAAAAATCATATGGAGTTGTACTGTTTTACTTAATGTAAATCTTAAAATCTTTTGTTTATTATAAAGGAGCATATTTGTCTTCACACAAAACAGGGAAAAAACCACTTAAGTTATTGGTACATATATATATATAGTATAGATATTGATTTCAACTTAATCAGTGGGCAAAAACATAATTTTATGTATCCGATATTTGGTACATTAATATGTCCGGAAAAAGGAATAAATAATCAATTTAAAACATTTCAAAAAAGAAAATGAGGTTACCGATTTGAGACAGAGAATATTGGGAAACCTCAAATCCTAAATATAAACAATCAAACAGAAACAAAACCCAATTATAATGACTATGAAACCAATGGCAATAATAGATCCTCTTTTGTTTCTCGAGTCACCTTCAATCTTTTTTTATATGCTAACCAAACTTGATCTCAACTGCCTCAAACAAACCAACTGAATACACGAGTAAACAAGAAAGAACAACAATGGTGAATCCACCACATGTTCTGTTACTACCTTATCCAGGTCAAGGACATGTACTTCCTATGATGGAGCTTGCACAAGTCTTAGCCAAACATGGCTTCAAACTCACATTTGTGAATACTGAGAATACTCAGGAGCGCATGAGGAACGGATCATCAAAAGACGCAAGTTTAGGGAATCAGATTCGTTTTGTTTCAATCTCGGATGGAATAGGACCAGGAGAGAGTAGGAAAGTACCTGAGGAAGCTTTCGGGTCACTCTATCAGGTTTTGCCTGGGAAATTTGAGGAACTAATGGTGGAGATTAATAAATCTGAGGATGAAAAGATCACTTGCCTTATTGCTGATAACAATTTTGGGTGGGCCCTCGAAATCGCAGCCAAGATGGGAATCAAACGGGCAGCCTTCCTCCCTGCTGCAGCTGCGCTTATGGTCGTGGCGCTTAACATTCCAAAGCTAATTGAGGATGGGCTAGTTGACGAAAATGGTGAGACCCTTTGCCACTAATAAGTTACCTAAATAGATGTCTATTTAGACTATGTAAATACTACTAATACTAGGAGAATGAAAATGTACCAACGGCTGCACAAACTTGCAAGTGATGAACTTAGAAAATGAGGTGTTCAACACTTTTTGCATAATTGTCAACTTAAATAGTTAGTACCAATGATAAAAGGTCGAGTTCAAAATTGTGAAAAAAGATATAAAACCAAGATGTTGTTAAGTATGGTATCAGGGTTTAATTGTCTAGGAGGTTCATGGTTCAAGTCTTAGTACCTCCGTCCCCATATGTTAATATTGCTTCTGCAAGATCCTTTCATTGCTTCCCACATCCAGGAGGGTCGTATGTAAGGGAAGGAGTTAAGCATGATTTCTGTTATGGTTCCTCAACAGATCCAAGCAACTACGTAAAAAGGGAAGGTTGTTTTATTAATGATATGATTCCTGTTGATTCACTGCAGGAACTCCAACGAAGAACAGGATGCTTCAGTTGTCACCAGACATGCTGACTGTGAACACATCACACTTTGGGTGGGCTTGTGTGGGCAACTTTACCATGCAGAAACTCATTTTCGAGGTTATGGTCAAAAATAACGCGTCTATCAAATTAGCAGAATGGCTTATTTGCAACTCAATTTATGACCTTGAACCCGGAGCATTTAACTTGGCTCCACAGATCGTTCCTATAGGCCCACTTCTGGCTAGCAACCGGCTAGGAAATTCAGAAGGAAACTTCTGGAAGGAAGACTCAAGTTGCCTAACATGGCTCGATCAGCAACCAGACCGTTCAGTCCTATATGTCGCGTTTGGTAGCACCACCATTTTAAACAAAACCCAGTTTGAAGAATTGGCTTTGGGGATTGAACTCACAAATAGGCCATTCCTTTGGGTTGTGAGGCCAGGTATCAAAAGTACAAACGGGGCAAATGACGCTTACCCAGAAGGATTTTTAGAGAGAGTTTCGCTTCGTGGGAAGATAGTGAGTTGGGCGCCTCAACAGAAAGTTCTCAGTCATCCTTCTGTTGCGTGTTTCATGAGTCATTGTGGTTGGAACTCTACAATTGAAGGCGTAAGCAATGGAGTCCCTTTCTTGTGCTGGCCTTACTTCGCTGACCAATTTACAAATGAGACGTATATTTGTGAAGTTTGGAAGGTTGGATTGGGGTTTAAGAAAGACAGTAAGGGGATAATCGGACAATCACAAATTAAGGATAAGGTGGAACGACTTCTTGGCAACCAAGAATTTGCAGAAAGAGCTTTTGATCTTAAGGGAAAGATAATGAGCAGTATTAAAGAAGGGGGTAGCTCTAACAAGAATTTAAGCAATTTCATAGAATGGATAAAGGCAGGGAAATGTTGAGTTGTTTAAGATAATAAAACCAACATTACTTTTTGGGTATGTAATCTTGAAGCGTGAAGTAATATCTTGATGCTATGTTTTTTGTGGAACTTTTAATTTTTGTTCCTCGTTACAGTTCTTAAAATCTTTCGAGTCTAAAGTCTCGCCCATGAACGTCTTAGTATCTTATCCTGCAATTTAGTTCCATATGTTACCAGCAAGAGCATTCTCTAACCTTTACATTCCAAGTCAGTTGATCCATTACGAAAGCAAAAACACATGGATTTATACAAACCAGTTACAGTGGGTATAGAACAAAACCACCCCAAGATTTTTCCATTAATAATTCCCCATACATTCCAAGCAACAAAGATTTTTCATAAATATAATTATGATTAGAGAATTGCTATTCAGCCCAAAAATTAATGTCCCAAAAATTGTAGCCCAAAAGCATTAGAACCACACATCTACACTGGAATTTGGGAGCAAGAAAGTGAAGAATGACATAGATGCACCGAAGCCTGCTTTCTAGATTCTTTCGGGATGAGTAGCATTGCGCTAGTGATTATATCAATAGGTGAAAATTTTGTTTTTCAAGTTTTATCATCTCTAGGACAAAATCTTGGTTCCGGCCCTGGAAGGGCATGACGGAGGAGAGCTGCAATTGAATATCCTACTCGAACTACTAGCTAAACAAATTTAGTATATCCATGGGATTGAAATACACTTGCATTATCTGTTGAAAACATAAAATACATGTAATTACATAAGAAGCAACGCATGGAGAACATAACAGAGCTCGATGAAACTAAAGCCTAGATATCTACAAGGAAAGAGGCATTATGACAATGGAAACACACCAAACAATAAAACTAGAGTCAAATAAAATAATACCATAAATTATGTGCATTAAAAGCAAATGAACAACAATTTTAAGCATTGGGAACTCAGCCATGGCACAAAAAAAAACTACCTATTTAAACCAGTGATATGAACAAGTACTAGCAATAAGTACTGAAGTAAGTGTAAGATTCAACCAGTAGAAATATGTGTAGCCCACATGTTCTAGCTATACCTTATCCAGCACAAGGTCATGTAATTCCCATGATGGAGCTTGTGCAACACTTTGTCAAGCGTGGGTTCAGAGTCACTTTTGTAAACTCCGATTTCACTCACAAGCGAGTTATGAATGCATTGTCAAAGAAAGATCGCTTAGGCAAAATGATAAATATGGTTTCAATACCGGATGGATTGGAGCCATGGGATGACAGGAATGACTTGGCAAAGTTATCAGAAACCATGTTAGAAGTCATGCCGGGGAAGTTGGAGGAGCTCATAGAAAATATTAATAAAACGGAAAATGATAAAATCACTTGTGTTCTTGCTGATGAGAACGTTGGGTGGGCCCTGAAAGTGGCGGAGAAGATGGGAATCAAGCGAGCAGCCTTCTGGCCTGCAGCAGCCGCACTGTTAGCATTGGTATTTAGCATCCCGAAGCTGATTGAGGATAAAACCATAAACCAAGATGGTGAGGGCCTCATTTCAAAAATAAACTTCTTTCTATTCTCTACCATGTATATAGCATTATTGGAGTTATTACAACTAGTCATAAAATGAGCGACTGGGTGTGTCCCAATAGTAAAAGACCCCACTTGAACGTAAAGTTCCTAGTTTCTGGTCTCACCAACAGTATGTTAGTACAACATTTAAATAAAAAATAGTCATAAAACTACAATTTCCATTGCAGGGACTATTATGAAGAACGGGATGATTCATCTGTCACCAACAATGCCTGCAATGAACACCGCAGAATTTGCTTGGGTTTGCATTGGCGACTCGAAAACCCAGAAAATTCTTTTTGAAATTGGAATAAAATCCAATGAATTCGTGAAAGCAGCAGACTGGATAATTTGCAACTCGGCTTACGAGCTAGAGCCCGCAACATTCAACTTATTTCCGAAAATCTTGCCAATAGGCCCACTCTTGGCGACAAAAAATGGGCTTAAAGAGCCCGCAGGCAACTTTTGGCCAGAGGACTCGACTTGCTTAACATGGCTCGATCAACAGCCAGTCGGCTCAGTCATCTACGTTGCATTTGGGAGCTTCACGGTTTTCGATCAGAGCCAGTTCCAAGAATTGGCTCTAGGACTTGAGCTGACCAACAGGCCATTCTTGTGGGTGGTTCGACCAGATATAACTGTGGATACTGACCACGGTTACCCAAAAGGTTTTAAAGATAGAGTAGGCACGCGTGGGCGAATGGTGAGTTGGGCACCTCAAAAGAAGGTCCTAGCTCATCCTTCTGTGGCTTGTTTCATGAGCCATTGCGGTTGGAACTCAATCATTGAAGGTGTGAGCAACAGGCTACCGTTCCTCTGCTGGCCTTACTTTGCCGATCAGTTCCTTAACCAGAGTTACATTTGCGATGTTTGGAATGTCGGTTTGAGGCTTAATGAAGATGAAGGAGGTATTGTAACGAAAGAACGAATCAAGAATTCGGTGGACCGACTACTCGAGGACGAAACATTCAAAGCAAGAGCCTTGGATCTTCAAGGAAAGGCTGTGAGTAGTGTCAAAGAAAGTGGTTGTTCTTACAAGAATCTTAGCAATTTCATTGAATGGATGAAGTAGATAAGTTGAATAGATGTTATTATTCAAGGACTGAATTTGATATGATCGAATCCCATATGAATAAAACTACCACACTAAAGTCTAATTCAAACCCGACTCAACAAAACTAGCTAGCTAGCCTTGTCCCAACTACTTGTAATGGGATTTATAAATTGGGTTTTGAAATTTTGCAGTGTGAATTTAATGATGTAATTGCAAATTTGCAATCAATAGTCAATATGCATATGTTGTCACGGTTTGACAGAGACAATTGAAGTTCTTTGCTTTGTCCAATAATCTTCCATGCAAGGTATAAGCAAAAATATTTATTAATTTTAGTTGGGTGGTACAAATCCTGATGACTGATTCTTGCACATGTTTGTTTTTAAGATCCGTACCACTAGGTCTAGGTAACTGCATTCTCATCAAAACAAGACATCATGTCCTCTCGTAACATGGGAGGGCACTCTTGTCAGTGTCACTCAGATTTGCATCGTGCAAAAATAATATTTCTTCAGATATTCTTTTCTAATTCAGGATTACTCATATTTAGCTTTTTATCATTTGAAAAGAGGTGATTCTATTTCCTTCGTTAATAATATTTGGTTTTACTCCCATCACTTATTCAATATTTCAACACTGAGTAAGAGCGTATTATTCAGTGTTTACGGGACGAGTAAGGCATTGTTAGGCTCTTATTCAGTGCTGAAGGACCGAATAATGAATTCCTACTTAGTGTTCAAGGACCGAATGAAAAGTGAGAATGAAACCAAACATTACTGGAGGTGGAAATGAAATCACCCTTTTCAAAAATACATTAATTTTAATCTAACAACAAAATTTGCTTAAAACATACCAGAAAACTTATTACGATCATTTATGTGCACATCGATTAATTCTTTACAACATATATCTTAAGGGCGTAATTTAAAACTCTAACCAAGAAGTGCTAACGATAATGAATGAAGGAATTGAATGAATATCATAGTTTCATTCTCATTTATCTTATCACCTCTTCCAACCCCAGCAGATATATATAACGTTCGGTAGTCTGTCACACAGCGTGCTTGGTTTTATTTTTGCCTGTAAAACTGACACGGGCACCTATGTAGATCGAGAGCAATATCTGTCTCAATTCACTGTCCCTGTGATTTTCCATTTTAATTATACAATTTATGTATCCTAGTATAAAAGACTGGTGTGTGTGGGGATCGAGTCGGGACGGTTCAGATCGGTTTTAAACATGATTTTAACAGGACTGACCTCGTCCATTATATTAGTCGAATCGAATCGATGGATTCGATCGGCTAAAACCAGCGTCAGATCAATTTTGAACATAGATTTTAACCGAACTAACCTCGTCAGTTTTGTCTAGTCGAATCGAACTAAAACTGAATTGATGCCGGTTGATTTGGTTGATCAATTTTGGATGGTTTTGGTCATAGGCATATTTCATTCCTAAATTTTTTACATGGAATTTTTCTCTTTTACTTTTGGATCTTTTATTTATATTTTTTTTATTGGTATATTTTTACTTTAAATAAAACCTTATGTACATGCTGCACGCGAGAAAAGAGGACAGATGTACATGTCACTTTACTTCGGTTTTAGGCGCGTTTATACTTGTTAAAAAAAATAAAAAAATAAAAACCAAACCAAACCAACCATCTCAGCTCTTATATTTTATTTTTCAATTGAACCGAACGGTTACCTTTGTAAACCGTAAACCGATCAGTTTGTACCGGTTTCTACGTAAAATGTTACACACAAATTTGATCCAGCGTTTGTTTAGTTAAAAATTGATTGCAAATATAAAGAAATTTCATTCAATTTTTTCTTTTTTAATTGGTATCAAAAATGATAAAAACCAATTACACTAATTTTTAATTAGTGTAGTTTAATTAGCATTAAAATGTAAAAATAGTGCACGAAAGTACGATTAAATCCCAGTATTTTCATTCACAACGCAACCAAACACATGCATCTTATATTTTCTCAGCAAATAATAGCCAAATACAACCGAAGTACCAAAAGAATTTGATTTATTCAACACATCCAAAAGTATTCAAAGAATTTACTAGCAAAATCAACGATTTCAGTGTTAAAATTAAATTATATAAATTATAGTCCCACCCAAGTAAACCTCCGGTGGTATTTGCTTGTCAATAGGAATTTGACTCCTAAATTTACCAGATTGATGCAGAAGAGTGCGCACTTAAAATCTGCCAGGAGGAAGGGACTAGTCGAAGTACGCGTAAATTGGGTCGGAAAACCTTTCCCTCGAAAAAAAGTCCTTTCGAAAAAGAAAGTCCCCATTCCAATTAAGACCCAAAATGGGAAAGATATATAAGGAGATACAGAGAGGAATTTGTAAGACGAGAAAATGAGAGAATTATTTATATATATAAATCTATGAGAACTAGGAATGAAAATTAAGAAGAGCTAGTAGTAATCTCATTCATTTTTCTTAATTAAATTGAACATAATAATAGTATTTTAAATAAATTTACTGTACAATTACGTTATCAGTCTGATGATGATCATAAAAATCTACCATAGTCTGCAAGATGGAGACCTGAGTACGTAGCATCAGAATGTAATCCGCCGTTTCCTCGAACAACTCGTCGGCCTTTATGTCACCGCCGGTGTGGGCCGGTAGGAGGCTCTTCAGTGCCTCCAATTTGTCCGAGACCGAAGAACAAGCTCTTGCGCCGCCGCCGCCGTTTGTTGATGCGGTCTTGTTACTGTGCCGCCGGGATAATTGGCGCCGAGAATTTGGTTTCCCTCTTGAGGGCATTGTTGTGCGTTTTATTGACTTTGAGCCCATGCGAGAAAACAAAAAGAAGAGGCTTCTTTTTATTATTTATTTTTTATTTTTAGAGAGAGAGAGAGAGAGAGAGAAAGGAGTTTGATGAGGAATAACGGATGATGGGGTTGAGGGATTGTGGGGTTTAAGTAACGGAGGCAAAGGAACATTACCACCTCTTTTCAACGGAACTACGTCGATGCCACGTTCGAAATTCCCTTTTAGATATACTTTTACTATTTTATTTTTTAAAAAAATTTACTCGCACATATGATAGCGAGAAATAGTTTATATTAGTATGGGTATTGGCGTACTCTATGACAATATATATATACATAAAAAAATTTAGGTGCAGATCTATTCATACGGACTAATCATTTTTATGATGATTTTATGTTATAAAAGAGACTCAATATTTTTATGACGAAAAATCATTATAAAAATGACCAGTTTGTACAGATTGGTTCGTACTAGAAATAAACTCTATATATATATACACACTAAGTAACAGACAAAGTGAGATACGGTTGTTGTCCCAAGTAGTTATGTTTGAATAGTAAAAACTGTTTGATCTCTGCTTCCATCCCTCTACCGCTTGAACTTGTGAAACCCTTAGATATATCTATCTATCGTTGTATAAAGGAAGTATGAGGGGAAGTGATAAGATAATGGGTTCTTGTCACATTATTTGAGTCATTTTTTTGTATGTCTAGGATCAATTTAATTGTCCTCCTTCCACTTGTGACACCATAATCAATTCTAAAAGTCTCAAATTTAAATCTCACCATGTGTAAGTGCACCATTAATTTACCTCGCATAGACTGTTATAATAGTGTAAGTTTGCTACCTCTAAAATTTCTCATACGTAATTGTTTGGATTCCCAATTACTTGTATTTAATTTACTTGAGTATAAGAGTACGAATATTCCTTACATTTTTTATTTATCAGGTGAGACTAATTCAAGTACTCTCAAATTCGAGAAGACACTTTCTTATCCAAATTAGACCACCACTCATAGAAATAAATATAAAGTGACATAATTGTTGGCTTTAGAAGAGTGAAATCAACATTGAAATTCACATACTACAAATTTCATAATGTACATGCACTCATTTTTCCCACTTGCTAGCATAAGTTCATCTTAAAATTTGAAAGCCATAATAAGTTTCTCTCACTGATTGAACATTACAGCGGCCAACTTGGTCATGTCATGGAATCACATGCATGATAAAAATACTCCCTCCAACTTTACATGGCTGGTTGCTAAAGCACCTAACTAAGAATTATTTGTTGTCGTTATATATCTAGACTTCTTCGCTAAAGCCCGATCGATCAGTAAGGAGTTTTGATAAGTAAGTGAAGTTACGAAACTACCCTTGTTACACAAAAATTACAACACATGAATTTTATTACCGTTTGCGCAAACATCTTCATTTGTTTTCTTAATTGAAAAATTACTGAGTATGTATCATATTATACACGTAGAGTGTGTTCTGATGCTAGTATATTTTTTAATACGATGTACGATTACATTATTTTAAGTATGTGAATAACAGAGTGAAGAAGAGTAATATACAAAAAATTTCCTATGTGGACCAGTCTGTATGGACCGGGACCTTTAGTGATGGTTTTTCGTCGGTAAAAATATATCCCTAATATATTCGCGACGAAAAACAGTCGCTAAAGGACCGATCCGTATGGGAAATGCTCTTGAGTAATATATATCTAAGGTAGTAAGGTGGGGGTGGTGTCATACAAATATGGAGCAATCTTTATCATGTTACTGGAGATGGAGAGGGTGATACAGTAATATAATACGATAGGGAAAAGGACACCAAATTAATCTCGTATCCCACTTGAAAATAATTAGAGAGAGATGGAGTGAGAGAGAGAACTTGATGGGCACGAACTGCGAGGGCATGCAGTAAGGAAGAAAGTGAAAGAAATATATATGTATATGTATACATCACAATCACAATCACAATCAGAGTCACGCAGGAGGAAGAGAAGTAACTGGGAAGGACATCGAGAATTGCCTTGCCACTGGTACTACTGCTACTGCCATAACCCCAAAGCCTGATCCTCTGCAATTGCACATGCATGTGAACGTTGGGGGACCTTACTTATTTCCATCTTTCTTTTCTCCCCAAAATGCCCCCCACATTAATATATCCTCTTTTTTTTTTTTTTTAATCCATAATTTTTAATCCATAAACAAGGGAGTAATCCCTAATTTTCTATTCATTGTATATAGTTGTGCCATAAATGTCGATCTGTTGTTTAGATAAAGGCAAACTAGGGAAGAAGGTAATGATGTTAAAATTTTGGACCTTCCAGATAATGATATATATATATGTGGCAAAAAAAATTTACAATTTTTTTTCACATAATACAATTTATTTTAGACAATTATGAATTTATATATTTACAACCTCCACAATAAGAGTTTATCAACGGAGTTCGACCACTAAACTTATGTGGGTCGAATCTAGAGTCTCCTTGTTATAAGGATAAGGAGGATGCCAATGGACTACAAAGTTGTTGGCAATAATTATAATGTTAATATTGTGTTAAAAATCATATTATGTGTAGGTTGGAAAATACTTTAGAGCGGGGCGGGGGTGAATAGGGTTTTTAAAACTTAATCCGATTTTAAAAATTGTTTTAAGAAGATTTAAAGTCTATATCAAGAATCAAGCCAATCAAATAAGCAATCCCAAACACACGCAATAATATAGCAATAAAATAAAGAGTTTGAGTTGGAATGAATAAACCAAATAAGCCAAACTCGTTTTGTTTACGCGATTCGGTTGTTCAGACCATAAATCCGTGCCTGAGTAGTGCCCCCGAGAAATTTCACTAACACTGACTTTCTTCCCGGTGAAAGTCAAACCACTACAAGTGTAATTGTCTTACTACACTCTACAAATATTGTTTTTCTCATAACACTCACACAAGAATTCCTCTTGTTATTCTAAGAGATAAATTTTTCTCAATGTTTGAATAATAAAGTTTTGGTGGTAAACACCAATGTGCAATAACTCTCAAGTATTTGAAGGATTACAAATAAAGCTCACACTAGAGTTATCAAGTTTGATCACAATTATATAACTCAAAATGAAAACTGAATGATCAAAATGTTTGCTTGAATCTTTGTAGAATGAATATATATATATATATATATATATAAAGATTATAGAGTAAAAATGATTCAAGGTGATTTGAAAAGTGTCTAGGATGATATATATATATATATGTTGGAACAAGATATGGTTGTTTTAATAAAGCAGGTATGAGTTTGGTGCCAAAAATGTTAAAAAAATTATAAATCCAACGGCTAGTTTCTGTGTCATCGGTCAACTGAGTAAGGTTCATTAGTCGACTGAGGGCCATCAGTCGACTGAGCCTTAGCTCATCAATCGACTGATGGGTATTGTCCTGCCAGCCAAAATCCCAAATTTTGGACTTTTGTATTTTAACTCCAAAATTAATTTTGATACTTTGGGGACCTCAAAAACATGTTCTTAAGATATCTATTTTTGGGAAAACTCAAAATATGTTCAAAAGGATTTAATATGAATTTATTCCGAAATTGGTTTTTGTAAGCATAAAGTTTTCAAATAAAATTTTATTCAAACTTGATTTGATCAATCTTTAAATGATATATCAATATGTATGAGCTATGTAATTGATCAAAGAAGAAACTTTATAATAATCTTAAGTACTCACTCAAAATTCAATTTAACGAGTCTTCAAGTACTTAGATTGTATTTTCGATTCTTCACTTGCTTTGAGCTTTGATCCTCAATGATTTGTCATATAAGTTTGCTTTCATCAAATTATGAGTGATGAAGACTAATGTATTTTGGAATACATGTTGAAGATTGATTTCACGATCGGTTTTGTCGGTTTTGTTCCATGTATGATATTGTTGAGTTTGTGGCTATACTTAAAACATCAATTAAGTTAAATTACACATGATTAATATTATTGTTATTAACAAAACAAGATTAGTGACTTTTAGGTCAACATCATGCAAAAGGTTAAGTACGATACTAAAGATAGTCACCAGAAATAAAATGAATATAATTGTGGAAAACTACAAATTATAAGTTCACTTTGGGCCAGGCCTTGCACCCATGAACTACAACATGGTCGGCCCATAGTTGAAAAGCCTTCTAGATTGAACCTTAAAGGCCCACGTTAATCCAGATCAAGAACGCCTTTGGCTGGTCAAATTGATCAAATAGTACTAGCCGAGCACATAAGGCGCCAAGGAAAGACTCTAACTAGTCTCATTGGCTGATCTCCAATGATCTCACCCCAATCTAGCAAGGCTGGCAGGGCAAAGTATTCAATCCAACCTGATAGTTTGGCTAACGGGCAGAAGACTGCTAAGTTGGAGGATGACTCACCATGACAATTAACTACTTTTGCAAGTGTGAATAAGGTTATTACAAAATAAGCGATGTGAACAAGACCTAGGACAGTTGTAATTTTGGCGTAATGCTCAAATTTACCCTTTATAGAAATTTACCTTGTTTACAAACGCTATTTCAAACCATATCCTATACTTTTACATAGGTGAGGAAAATTCCTTATAGAGGATATCATCTTCTTCTTCCTCATAGCCAAAACTCTGCCTAAATACCCACAGAAGCTATTATAATATCTGGAATCTCCATTGTAATCCTTTACTAACACTTTGAGCTAAAACAAAATACACACACTCAAGGATGGACGTATTGCCTGATTAGCAGCCAAACTAACCCGACGAACAATGCTCAAAACATATCCTCATCTATTTGGTGATTGTTACGTTGGTGGTTACTAATTAGTAGTGTTTTTGGATCACTTTGGTAGTGGAACTTCTATTTTTGATTGAGCATACCTTCTATTTTGGGTTAATTAACTTTTTGACACTCACAATAATACTACCACTCGCCCTCGTGTGAGATTTACTTATATATAACTTTTGGTATATAAAATAAATATCAAATATATAAATATACCATTAATAACATGGTTAAGAACAAATTTTCCTGACATTATAGTCCAAACGACCCAAAAATGCAAACATGAACCCTAATTACTCATTTGTTTTTTGTTTTTTTTCAAAAATTCCAATCAAAAAGTAGAACAAAAATTTTATTAATTGAGCATTGTTACATAAAACATAATAAGATCATCAATAAACATAAGAGTGAGAAAATAATAAATAAATAAATAAAAAGGAAAAGGAAAAGAAAGGGCAATTAGGGTAAAGAAAAAGGAGGGAGAGTTGTGAGTTGTGCCCTAGTTGATTAATTGTTGGGGTGTGGCCTCCCAAATAAAGAGGATTGCATGTGAAGATGCGGCATGGGCCACTGCCAGCACAGGGTCCTTCAAATGGTAATACAAATCCCTCCCAGTTGAGAGAGAGAAAGAGGGTGCGTAATGCACCTGGTGGGGGGTTGCACATGGGGAGCACATGCACAAGTGAGAGAGAGAGAGAGAGAGAGAGAGAGAGAGTTGGGGGAGACAGTGAGGCAGCAAGAAATGTACAGCATGTCCTGCACATTCCCTGCAGTGCTCTTACTCATGATCCCTATGTAACCTCCTCCTCTTAAACCCCCATGGATAATCTATATATAATAATCAGTTCAACTATCTAGTAATTCAATCTTGGTTTATTTATTTCATGTTAATTTATTTATTTCTTTGGCTTTAATTACGAATTAGATATTACTAGAATTTTGCATATACAAATTAAAAAGAAAAAGTTTAAAAAGCAATATATAGTGTAATGGTCAAAAGAGTCTTAGCTCTTGTTAACGGTGAGAGTTCAAATGCTATAATACAAATTTCGACTTTATATAATAGTAAATTGTTTCAACGTGATTTATTATTAATCGGTATGATATTTTCTTGTCCAATTCTCAAATCACATGGTAATGGTAATGTTGATAAAAAATATATAAAACAATCCAGAATTAATTGGGTTAATTACTCGACTTTTACACAAAAAGAAAAACATGTGTGTTATGCACACTATTACTCTTGCTTTAAAATTAAAAGATAAATGTGCGGGTCGTGGAAGGTACCTAAGCAAGGCTCGATCCAATTAATTAATACATATTAGCAACAGATATAATGCATGCATCTACAACCAATCGCGTTATTATTATTATTATTATTATTACGACGAGAGTATTATATATCAAGTGGTACTAATTACACACACCACTTTACTCAATAATATTCTATCTCATTTATTCAATCTTATTACACCGAATATGTGTACTAGGATCGAGTCATTGTTAAGAATAAAAAAAATATACTGACGACAGTCAAGCCAATATTAAAATGTTATATAATATTTTAATGTGTATAATTAACGCCACTCTATGTATCGCATAAACCGTATATTTCAAAAATTATACGTTTTTTCACTAACTAAATACAAATGATGATCTCAAAACAAAATACAGGTTAGATGTGCGAAGATGCAACAAGCCATATATAATTAAATATATGTTTAAATTTAACTATATCAATCCCACAATGCTTTTCGTATCCAATCATCGTACACTCTCAAATGATCAATATTATAATCAGTGTACAAATATTTAATTTGGGACACATGTTTGCATGTGATTTCCTCCTAGTTCTGTTACTATGACACGTGTACCACGTGTGGCTAATGAACATGTTTACTTAAATAATACAAACAAAATCTCTCTATATTTTGTCATCAAATTAAGTTGTGGACCCCTTCGTTGCCTTTATCGTTAATACCAACTTTTATGTTTGTTAAAATTTAAGTTTGGTCATGTATATATACATTCTTTGTTTGGGTTTAGGTTTGGGTTTGGGTATTTTAGAATATAATAATATTAGACATTTACTAGAAAATTGGTATGAAAAATTGCATAAAAATTCAAATGTCAATAGGCCAGGTATTAAAGATATACCAATAGAAGCTAGATTCGACTTGGACTGAAGGGGGTAATTTAAAACTTGGATCAATCACTTAAAACTTAGTATCTTATTGCCGATCTTCCAAATGTTTTTAAATTGGACAATCTACTCACGGACTATAATTTTGTTGATAGTTTTTCATTGCAATTTTTTCGTTTAAACTATTAACTTTCTTTGTTTTGTAACAAATCAAACTTTCTTATTGTGTAGAGAAGTTCAAATGCTCAATAGCCATTGTCGATTATATATACTCCCCAGTATTGGCAATGAAACTTGTACACATGTTGTAACAAACTGTCCAGTTTTAAACTCTACCTATACATGTTTCTTTATATATATATACATAGTCGTCAAAGACTAATCTCAATTACCATATATGATGAAGCTATGTAACTTTTTTTAGTTGCCGACTTTACCTATGCAGCTTTATTTTTCATAAAAACATATATGTACAATAGAAACCAAACCTTTATTATTACAATGCATCACGTGTTGAATAGAAAATAGTACTTAATTATATACATACACACTTGAGGATTCACTTTTAATTTTCAATAGAGGTAAAATTATTTGGAATGAGAAAATGGGGTGGTGGATATGATAGGAGCTAGGGACATGGAATGATGATGGTAACAACTTTTCTTTTTATACAAGTGGGAGTGGCCGGGATAGGTTAGCCAAACGCGGCCTTGTTAAGCTCAGCTGTACTAAGGGCCATGTGCACCACCCGGTTTTTGCTTTATTCCATTTGTTTTCCGGTCGGGCGGGAGAGGGGCTAACTAACGGCCCAAACGCCACCCAAAAAGATGAAATGAGGGTTTTAGTGATCTCTTTTTGGTTGAACCAGCCACATGACATGACCCACCTGTTTTGTCTAACGTGGACCAAAAGCTCTTTCAATTACTTATCTTCTTCATTTTCCATGTTTAGTGTTTTTTTCATGCTTAATTGTTAATAAAGATGTCAAATTATGAAATTGTTTTGTAGAATTTATACCAAGGTTGTGTTCTGATTGATTTATTAGGTAAACGCTAAATCACCCACAACGCCTTTATAAAGATAAAAAGTTATTAATGTATGAGATGGTACTTTATTATTATTATTGTAATTTGTTGTTGTTACTATTTTAAGACAACAATATACAACGGATAGACCCGTATTTGATTATGGAGAGGAGAGACGAATTAGGGTGGCTAGAACACAAGTTGTAGTCTTTGTCAACACTACATGGTCTCAAAGTCACGAAGAAAAATGGTACTTATTTCATAAGAACAAACAAAAAGTAGGCCGATAAAGGATTGAATCATAAATAGTAAAAAATTCCTCTAACGAGTTCAGAGTATTTGACTCTTCTCCATTACTATTTTCCTTAAAATAAATACCATTGATGAAAATTGAAGGAAATTGGTAATATAGAAAAGCCAAATCCACTATTTCCGAAGCGGCTAATTAATGAAATAGGCACACATTTGATAAAAAGTTAAATTTTCACTCACTTTAAATTATTAGAAATACGTTAATTCTATAATTTGACACAATAGAGACGTCTGCTTTAAACCCATTTACTTATGAAAACTTTGTATGAAAAGTGCATTTGTGTTTTTATTTGTAGTTTATTTTTACTGTTGAACTTTTTGAGCATCAGATTAGATATATTTTATGGCCCTTACTGGGGCTAAATATTTGTCTAGGCAAGTGGTTTGCTTTCTCCCTCCCCTCCTACTACGCTGAATGTATTTTCTTATTTGATCTTCAAATTAGATCAGTAAACAGATTGAATATGGACTAGATCATATATCTAAATTAGATCTGTAAACAGATTGAATATTTAAATAATTTTATTTTTATATGAAAAATAATATTTTCACAATACAAATTTTTTTTTATATACAAGCCAATTCACAACCACCACAAAAAAAGGTGGATACAAATTTTTGTAGCAAAGTTTCAGACAAAATTTGATAACAATTTTTTTTTTCCTACTACAATCTTAAGAAACTTTCACATAAAAGTAAAACTAATCAAAATACTTAAAATTGGAGTGAAAAGTGGAACAATATTAACATATTTGCTTTTAATTGTATGCATAAACAAACGATTAAATAAGCATTTAACTACAGGATTGAAAAATATTGGACATATATATATATATATATTTATTTCTGGACTAATATTTTTTAATCCTGTAGTTAACACACTTCCCGGTTTAATTTTTTGATGAAATTTGGTGGAGATGTTCTACACATGATGAAAAACATCCTCACCAAATTTCATCAAAAAATTTAATCGAAAAACGTGTCAAATAACTCGATCTGTAAATAAATATCTTAAGTTAAAGTCCTCACTTGAAATCTTTCCTGTACATAGAATATGTGTACTTTAATAATAAAGGAAATAGACCATAAAAAAAAAATTAGAGGAAACGGACAGAATTGAAAGACATCTACATATGCATACTGTGCCTTTTACTTAAAAGACACATCGGCCCACAAGCGAAAATAGTGAGGGACCATTGATAAGTGATAACAATTAATGGTTAGGTTAGAAAGGGATTTTCAATGGGCTGGGCTAGGTTAAATTTAATAAGTAAATCAGTTAGGAAGAAATTTTCATGGACTGTGCTGAAGCCCTGGTCAGCCCACCCCCTCTCTCTGCCCTTCCCGGTACGTTTGGATTGAAGGAGAGGGATAGAAAGGAAATGATTAATTAAGAGGGGAAGGAATGGATTAGAATGAAAAGGAATGAGTTTAATTTTATTATTGTTTGGATAGTTAAAGGATGAAAAAGAATGGAATGAAAGTAAATCTTGTTTGGATGGAAAGAAGAAAAGAAAAGAATGTGATTTAATACATTGTTAATAAATTAGGGTTAAATTTGGAATAATACGAATAATTCATTAAAAAAAATTCATTTTCCTCCCAACCCTACCAATATTGGAAGAAAACAAAATAAAGGAACCTTCCATTTTTTCTCTATTCCCTCTTATAAATCTATTAAAACAAGTAAAATATAATCCTTCATTCTCTTTTCCTTTCCTTCTCATTTCCTCAATCCAAACAGACCGTGCATAGACTTGTACATTCGCGATCTTTGATGCTACCCAATACTACTATGCTACAAGACTATTCGTTGACGACATATTTTACCAACACAAAAATTAAACACGAAAATAGTTTGTTTCCAGATAAGTAACTACAATGAATATATTCACTAAGCCAATTTTTATGTCTTTTCATTTTTCAAGCAAGCATTTCATTTCAAAAACCCTTAAGAGGTTGGAGAAAAAACAACAAGTAGTACTCGAAAAATCAAATTGGCTACTCATACAAGCCCTTATTTTTAATCTCTCTTGAGGCCCAATTTCAATAAGGCCAAAAACAAGGGACAGCCTACAACCTACTAAAAATATGGATTTTTTCTGCCATTCGCATTTATTCTTCTGCAATATATTATAAGGGAAAGAAATATTACATCTCTAATTTATCAAATCACATTTAATTACAATAAATAAAATAAATTTTGAACCATTAAATGTTTTTTAAAACATCAAATCAATATAGTCAGCAAAATTTTTATCTCTCATATTCCACCAATCTACTCTCTTCTCTCACGTTTCTTCCTCTTTAACTTATTTGTTAAAATTTAAAATACATTAACTTTAAATAAAAAAAATAAAAATTATTAAAATTTGGATATTTAAAATCTACTAATTAATACCTATAAAATAAGATTTGTTATAATTATAAAGTTATCTGTAAAAGGAAACAATTTTAAGAAAAGCTATTGTAACATACTTTTTCTCTCTCTAAACATATTTCTCCATATAACTTGTAATTATATCATTTTACATAATTTATCTATTTCAAATACAATTGTAACCTAATTCTTCCTTTAGTTTAAAAATTAAAAAAAAAATTATTTAATCTTTTACAAACTTAAATATAGTTTTAAAATTATATTACTTTTGTAAACCAATGTTACTATCAATGGTGTCATTTGTTAACGATTAAAATTTTAGAAATATATAATATCATTGTGATAGTAATAGGGTACATTAAGTTTTTATTTTATTTTAATATTTGCTTTTGTATATATTAGTGAATGATTAAGAATGTCAAAATGGCCTAACCCAACTTTCATGACATGTGAAACAAGTTCGAATTGAAGTATATCATAAACGGGGACAGATTCAAGGTTTTTTTTTTTTTTTTTTTTTAAGGGAGGTCTAAGTTTATCCCTTAATCCTACAAACAAAAAAAAAAACCCTCCACCCACCTCCATGAGTCGAACCCTTGACCTCAAGATAAGGGTGGAGGTTGCCTACCACTGGGCCAATTCGTCTCCTCAAGATTCAAGTTTTTCAATAGAAAATCAGCTCAATCTGGTTGGGTCAAATTTATCTTTTAGTGTATCGAGTTGGGTTTTAACAACTCATTTACGGTTAGATCAGTTGACATCTCTATCTATAATAACTCACTATATGAGTTCAAAAAAAAATTTGTTGCGTATACAACTTTTTAATTAATATTTTAAGTTAGACGTTATTTAGATATTGAGTATTATTTTTTCAATCTCACTATTTTCAAATGGTTAATATGTTTTAAATTGTCATGCCATTCAGCACGGACAATACCTAGTAAAGTAATATTACACTCATTGATTAAATTTATTAGTTATTTATATCGAATACATTAGTAAGTTATACATTTTAAAAATATATAAATAATTAATGCATTCGGTAGGATAATCCGAGAATATAACTAATAAAAATATTGTTTTTCTTTTTAGTATTGTACACATGCCGTCACTCTTGTGCAAGCATATGTAGAAAATGTGACATGAAGTGCCGACAAACATGAAATAAGACATGAACTAAGTACCTAATGGTGTGTTTGATTATCGTAACTTTTTATAAAAAATAGGGATTTTTCTGGGGGAAGGGGGGGAGGTGTTTATTTTCTAGGTTAAGTAGCACAAATTTCAAGACAAACTTTATTCATATTTTACATTAAAAATGCTATAACTTAAAATAAAAGATTCAAAATTTAATATTTAAAATCTACTAATTAAGATCAATTAAACAAAATCCACTGTGACTATAAAATTATATATAAAAAAATAAGACCAATGATTTTTTTTACATTAAAAATGCCATATTTTCCGAGTAGAAAATTAAGGCAATCAACACATTTAATTGACATTTACCATACAATTCAATTGAATTTCCTAGAACTTATTTTCTTTCCATACTTACAATCAAACGCACCCTAACAGTAAAATTCACAAGCAACAACACAGCAGCCGCACTACACAAGAACAACTTCAAGAATATAATATGAATAGATGCAAAATCAAATAAAGCTAGCTCAAGTGGCATATCTTATTATCTTACCCTCCTTCTCTCAAATTTAAAGCTTTATTTTGATTTTCATATTTTTTAAATAAAAATATTAAATCCAATCCAATTAATAAATTATTAAATATGATGAGATACATTAATCATTTCCACGTCCTAGTTCAACTTAAACTTGAAGCACGCCGAGACCAACTAATGCTAAAATAAAAAACCTAAACTTTTATTTCCCCTACCAGCAACACAATTTTCAGGGGAGTTAGATCTGCAAACTTAACTAGAGAAAGAGAACTAATAGATTTAGAGCTGTGTTAATTATATCCACCAAAATACTATTAAACAACATTGGTTCAGTGTAATAGTACCAAATATGTATACATTTGCCAATGTATTTTTTTGATATCAAACAATAGCACGGCCCATGTGCACCAAGTAAATGAAATGGAATATTATCGAGTATTTTGGTGTGTATAATTAACGCCGCAAAATTTATACTGCCAAAATGGAAAAATGGGGTAAAAAGAAATTGAAGTCTTAAATTAAGACGAAAGGGTATTACCAGAAAACAAATATTCATCAGCAGTTCAAAAACAGGGAAAAAAATATGCGGGATTGATGCGTTTCGTTTGAATTGCCTACAAAATTGAGGAAAATAAAATAAAATTTATTTGGAGAAATATCATTATCGAACAGTACCTAACAAATTGGAAAAGAAGGGAGGATAGAAACTGACCAATGGGAGAAATTGGTGATCTGCCTTTGCTAAATAAAAAAGAAAAGAAAGTTAAACGACAAAAGTAGTTATGGAATTTATGAGAAATGGTAAATGAGGTCGCTATACGTGGGTTTCTTGTACAATGTAGATAAAAACATTGTGAAATATCATCACGTGTTCAACTGGCACCGACACAACTCAAACTACAATTTTAGGAACAATTGGCACACAGATAACCACAACTTCTACTTCACAACTTCTACGTGTATAATATATATATATATATATACGGAAATTCTCTTCTAAGAGAATTTTCCACTGACTTCAGAGTCCACGTGTCCTTTCTTTTTTACTTTTGCTTGGTTTATACTTTATACTCGTTGTGTCCTTTTTTTTTTTCCTATACAAAAAGATAATAAAAATCATGGTTCAAAGTATCGGCCGAAACCGATCCGACATGACTGATACCGAGTTAGAATAGAGGGTGCCGAACCGCTATTATGACCCAATATGATTAAAATAGCGGTATTTCAAAATATCACCGATATTTTACCGAAATCACACCGAGTCGCTGATATTTCACTCATATTTCGCTGATATTTCACTCCATATTAAATAATTGAATAAAGTGACTAAAATTAAAAAAAGAAAAAAAAAGTTACTCCATGTTGGACTTTAGAGACTTGAATTGTAAATTGGTATTTATTAAAAAAAAATGTTGATTTGTTCCAAAATAATTTGATAATCTTTGTTTAATTAAATCAGTAACTATTAAAAAAAATATTGATTTGTTCAATTGTTCCAAAGTAATTTATTAATCTTTGCTTAATTAAATTGGTTTAATCCTAAAAAAAAGAAAATTAAAAGACGGAAGAAAAGAAAGAAGAAAAAGAAACAGAAAATAAGCAAAAAAAAAAAATAAAGCAAAAAAAACGTAGGCATCTAGTAGATCTAACTAAGTTCTCTAGTTATAATGAGTATTCTAGTGACTATGATCCTTATTCACAAAGCTATCGGCACATTGATGATCAATTGCAGAGCTTAAACTTAGGCCAACACTATTACGGTGGACATGAATACAACTATAGTTATGATAGTCGTAGATATAGCATTTTCGGAGGCAGAATATCTAGTTATGATTTTGGCACTGGTAATAAAGGTTTTGCACAAAATTATGCTAGTAGTGGAGGATCAAATAATAGTATTGCTACTCGCGGTGGTTATTATAGAAGTGGTCATGGAACATATCATAATGGATCTTCAAGTAGCAGCGATTATCGAGGATTCGGGTATTATCATCACCATGGCCGACCAATTTTTTCTGATTATGGGTCATCTAGTCATTATTCTCATCCTTACCTCACAAGTGCCAATTTCCAACCTCCTTTATATCCTATCACTGGAGTTCTTGTGTAATGATAATAATTATAATATATATCATTATTCTAGACCTAATTGACCTTATATTTAAGATATTTGTACTTTATAAAATTGTATTGTTATATATTTATTAAATTATGATGTAATATTTTATTACCAAGTGCGACAGATGATTGTATTTTGATATAGGATATGTAATTTGTACTAGATAATGTTATTATGCTTATCTAATTGATCCATCTTATTAATCTTATACTTTAGAATTTTTTTCATATTTTTTTTGTAATTTTTTGAGCCTTTTAAATAATAAATCGGTCCATATCGCCGAAACCGAAACCGATATCCAAGTTGAAAATTGAGTACCCGAGTTAACGTCTGAAACCGCTACTATGAACCATGATAAAAACTCTCATGTTAATACAATTATACCCCCAAAAACTTTATTTCTTCACATTAGCCTCAAATCTCTCCGCAAGTACTTCTGGCAAATCATCACTGATTCGAAAAAAAGAGAAAGAAAAAAAAACTTCAAATCCTATTAAAAAGAAGAAGAAAAAAATTAAGAAACCTTAAATCCGCATCACCAAAATCTCCAAACAAGGTAAGAGCAAGAAAAGAAGATAGAAGGAGGATGACAAAAGGATCAGAGAAGAGCTAGTTTAGCAGGGAGGAGTACGGAGCTATTTGCAGCCCTTTCTCTGTAATCAGCTCCAAACAACAAACTCAGCCCAAGTAAGGGAAGATGAGAACGAGTTGGGAGATAATCAGCAAAAGCCCCATTATTGCCACCACTAATTTCAGTTCCATTTTCACCAGCAAGAAGATGAAAAAGGTGAAGTCTGAGGCTTGATTGGGTTCCAAACTTGATGCAATTTAGTAATTTTGGACCAATATGTGCGGGTCTGTGATGAAGGATACCATGATAATCATTGATCAGGAGGTCGTCAAGATTGTATATGTTCCAATTCTCTTATAATGAAAAAAGTGAATTTGGTTAAAGTACAACATAAATCCCAGCGCAGTAGCAAAATGGAGGTGAAATAGCCGATCGAAAGCAAAATCAAACAAGCTAAATGCAATTGAACTGCTAAACTTAACATCAATCTGATAGGGGTTAAGATCATCTCCAACGAAATAATCACAATAGAGAGGATACAAATGAAACAAAAGGGTTATATATTCCACCATCATAACACTTTTTAAACTAATCATGATTAAATCAATTCTTTGATAATGCAAGTAACAAACAGAAGGTAAATCATCAATACAAACATGAAGTTTCTTGGCGGTAACAATACCAATAATCCTGTCTAAACATGATAAGTATGAAAAATCAGAAATCGCCAACAATTTAAGACAAAAAAAGTAAAGAATTCAACTGACTGCTTCGTAGAAAAAATTGCTCCCTCGTTCGAACACAAGGCCACTCAATCAAACCATTACCTTATGCCACAGCAGGCATGTCCTTGAGCCATGCATCCAAAGGCTTACCAATAGAGTACACAATGAAGCCAATCTCCCTCAGCTTCTCAGTATCCACAACGTTCCTCCCATCGAAAATAAAGGCAGGTTTCTGCATATTATCGTATATTTTCTGGTAATCGAGTTTCTTGAATTCGTCCCACTCGGTGAGAATACAAACGCCATGGGCATCTTTTGTTGCGTGGTAAGGATCCCATACAACGCTGACTTGCTTTTTTGTGGTAGGGCTCATTGGTTGGAGATGAAGGGGGTGGTCCCAATCAAACTTATTCATCGATAGGTCCCTCTGCATCTGGTCCTCAGTGACCTGAGGATCATAAATGCTCAATTGGGCCTTGTCACCCAACAACCCCTTGCAAACATCAATGGCAGGTGTCTCGCGGGTGTCACCAGTATCCTTCTTGAAGGCAAATCCCAGTATGGCGATTTTCTTGTTCGAGACCGTGTTGAACATAGAGGCAACAACACGGTTTACGAAGCGGCTCTTTTGATAATCGTTGATCTTGATGACTTGTTTCCAGTATTCAGCCACCTCGGGAAGGCCATTGCACTCACAGATGTAAACCAGGTTGAGAATATCTTTCTGGAAGCAAGACCCACCGAAACCAACACTGGCGTTGAGGAACTTGGGGCCAATTCTTGAATCCTTTCCAACAGCATATGAGACCTCAGAAACATTTGCTCCAGTAGCCTCACAGAGAGCAGACATGGCATTAACGGACGAGATTCTCTGTGCCAAGAAAGCATTGGCAGCAAGCTTTGAGAGCTCTGCAGACCACAAGTTTGTGGTGATGATTCTGTCTTCAGGGACCCAATGGGCATAAACAGATTTCAATGCCTGGATTGCCTCCTGGCCTTCTGGGGTTTCCCGGCCTCCAATGAGAACACGGTCAGGCTTAAAGAGATCTTCAATTGCAGTTCCCTCAGCAAGGAACTCTGGGTTTGAGAGGATTTGGAATTTAATGCCATTGCTGTTGTGGGTAAGTATTTTTTCAATTGCCTCAGCTGTTTTGACCGGGACTGTCGATTTTTCAACTACAATTTTGTTGGATTTCGACACATCAGCGATCATGCGTGCAGCACTCTCCCAATATGTCAGATCTGCAGCTTTCCCTGCTCCAAGTCCCCGGGTCTTGGTTGGGGTGTTGACCGAAACAAAGACTATATCAGCCTCAAATACATGTTTCTCCACATCGGTGCTGAAGAAGAGGTTCTTGCCTCGGCATTGCTTCACTACATCATCAAGGCCTGGCTCATAGATAGGAAGTGTGTCACTGTTCCATGCTGTGATGCGAGGCACAGAAATGTCAACAACGGCCACTTCAATGGAAGGGCACTTGAGTGCTATCACAGCCATGGTGGGGCCCCCAACATACCCAGCTCCAATGCAACAAATCTTCACCATATTTTCTCGTAAGAGTAGTCTGATTTAACAGAAGGTCGTGCGTTAGGCGGGAAACATAAAGATTAGAGAAACCCATTTGCAAATGCCATATATAATTTCATATTTGCAATCAGACAAATAAATAATATGATCATAGAAATGAAGGATACGTATTTGCACAAATTCTTCTTGGATCAAAAAAACAAGGTATTCAAAAAATACTTCTACCAGATTACATTCTTGATGAGCACCAAAAGCATAGTCACGACAATTTCTAATTGTTATCTACTCTATTATTTAAAAGGCAAGAACTTTTAAACTATAGGGCACCGTTTTTTTTCTCCAAAATTCTATATTTTACCAGCATAGTATAGGGAGCCACTACGACAATCTAGAACTTATAACTAGCTTGTCATATTTGAAGATTAAAAGAATTGAAAGATAGAAACCAGAACAAGATATACATGTTAGAGTTTGCAATTTGCAAATGAATATGCTGATATGCTCTGGCTTTGATTTCAAAAATAGCATACATATATATTCCACTTTCAGAGCAAAGGCAACATCAAAGGCAAATTAATTTGAAGGGACCATGTGATTTAATTACAATTCAGAAAAATCACAGAAATTAAATAACCATAAACAACATCTGTATACGTAAGTTTACATAAAAAAATAACGTCTTTATCTATATACAGAATTCGTCAACCTCGGATCTGATGCATAAAATGATAGTATAAATCCAGAAGTTAAATTAAAAAAACACAATAATTTTGCTATTAGAGTCAACCAGATCTATCACGAACACATTCGATCCATACTCCATTCACAGTGTTGAACACTGAAAACCCTAATTTCAGCAAAATCTCAACAAATCAACCCATGGCGACACTTAATTGAGCAAAATTCACAATATTGAACACTAAAACCCCCTAATTTTAGCAAAATCTCGCCAAATCTACACATGCAAAAACTTAAATTGAACAAAATTAAACGGATCTGAACACCTATCATCTAAATAACTAAAAACTCACCATTACATTACAATATCAACTCAGATCACAAGCAAGTAACAACAATAGAATTGAGTCAACAACAGTTCTCCACTCTATTTCAAAGAATCGTAAACCAAAAAACATGCAGTTGACATATGAGATTGACGCAGAGAATAAATGAAATGAGAAAATGAGATCGAACTTTTACCTCCTCTGGATTTTCTCAAAGAGAGTTGATCAAATTAGAAGAGAGAGAGATCTGTGTAATTGTTTGTGCGAGTTTAAATGAATGAATGCAAAGAGAGCGGTGGCACCTCTATATATATACTCGTTGAACGTTCAAGATCTACCCCGTCCATAGATTTTTTATTTTTACCGAGGACAGCAATTTATTTTATTTTAATTTTTAATTTTTTTTGACTAAACTACACCAACGCACACGCTAAAGTAATGAAAGTTTTCAGTTTGTACCTTAAATATTTTTTTGAGACATTTTGCACCCTTAATCAAGTTTGCAATAATTTTTTTGCCAAATTTTTAACAGGTGTCTAACAAATCACGTACATTGAAAAACTTAAGGGGGTGTATTCAACAGATTTTAAAAGATTCTAACTAACTTTTTAAAACGTGGATTATGTTAACTATGGATTGTTTTAAATCCTAAATCTGACATATTTTATGCATGATTCTTTTAATTTCTGCAGATTTTTAAGTTCAGTTTGATTTTAATTCATTCATAAAAAAAATCAAAAATCAAAAATCAAAAGACAAAAGACAAACAATAAAATAAATTAAATATAAAATAACATTTAAAAAATTAGAGACAATTAAGAAATACATTATAAAAACACTGTACCTGCAAAATTGCTTCTCACCTAGTATTTTTTAATGAAATTGACATGAATTGTTTTTTATACGATAATTAGCGGTTAACCATTTGAAATTATGTTAATGTAGGATAACCACATTAGTAAAAGAGAGAATAAAGACATTACATGGATGAAGAAAAAATTATAATGCGTTCATCACATAATAAGAAATTTAGATTTGAGAGGGGGAGAAGGGGGGAGAGAATATTAAAGTTCTTAAAGGAATTAGAAATCTATCTGAAATCTCTGAGTAATTGAGAAGATTTCAAGATGGATTTTTATGTACAAAAAAGGCTTTACAATCCACCAAAATTCACAACTAATTAAAATCTTACTTAGTCATTAGACTTTTGAATATCATAAGATTTAGATGGATTTTTTAAAATCTCAATTAACACGATTTTAAAAGACTTTTTAAAATCTCATCATGATTTTAAAAGACACGTATGCTTTAAAAGTCCATAAAAATTTGAAAAACTTAATTTTGACATAATACAAACTGAAAAGAATGAAAAATAAATAAATCTCTTATTTTTACTAGTAAAGTAGTAAAAACATTTGTCTCTAGAGACATTTGTATTTTTGCAAATAAATTGAAATTAAGTAAACTTGTTTTACTATTTTTTTTCCCTTCAATCATTTAGAAACTAGAATGGTGGGGCAATTAACCAATTATCATTTATTTCACACATGATCACTTTTGCTGCCAATATGAAGAGCAAAAATTAAGGAAAAAATTACTTCTTTTTATGCTAAAATTGGCTACAAAATACCGATAGGAGATGATTGCAAAAAATTGAAAGTATAGGGTGTAAAATGTCTCAATAAAAAAATTAGGATTCAAACTGAAATCTTCTATTACTTTAGGGTACAGTGATGTAATTATTTTGTTTTCTTCCGACTGTTTTAGTCTTTTAGATGTTGAAGTCTCAACGCGTCACCTACACACGTTTGGCGCATAAATTGGAGGGGAGGGGTCAAAAGGTAAATACCTTTATTTTTGGGATATGTTGTCGGTAATTTTTAACGTACATATTTTTATCCGAGATTTTGTTTTAGGTTGTTTTAAAGCAGGCGTTGTTTTTAGGCCCCGGGTTTATCTTGTATCTTTAGTATTGTTGACTTCTAAATTTATTGTTTAATCTTTAATTTCACTTTCTTTCTTCCTCTATTTTTTTTTTCACTTTAGGAAAAATGTTTACCTCTCTTTCATATAAAGTAATATATTGGTTAAATAGGGATGGTAATATTCACTTAACTATTCTAAATATTTGTTGCCTCATAAGTCATATGTTAAAAACAACCTGATTTTTGAAGTACCACGTAATTATATTCAATTTAATGATTATATTTCATATAGCAATGGATCTAGTAATTTATGGATTATGTTCCAAGTAGGATTCACCTTGTATAATATATGTATATATATAGGAGAATGATCTAAAAAGGATTAAGTTTTTTAATCTTTAAATACGGACCAACTATTTTGAGGGGTTACATGAATGATTTTTTTTATAAAAACTTGGTGAAATTGATCTCCATAATTAGTTGATTATTTCCACCAAATTTCATTAAAAAATTTAACCGGAAAGTAGGTTAGCTAAATATCTGAAATTTTAATAGCCTGAAATGTACATATATTGATTTTATAGTTAACTCACTTCTTAGTTGAATTTTTCAGTGAAATTTGGTGGAAAACATCATCACCAAGTTTTATAAAAAAAAATCCATTCGCTTACACCCCTCAAAATGATTGATCTTCATTTAAGAATCAAAAAGTTCGTTATCTTAAGATTATCTATATATATGTGGGTGTATATGAAAATAAATGTATGTGAGATTCTGCTATTAGTTCTAAAGTGCAATCACATGCTATTCTAAGAGTACTAGAAAAAAAAATCGCTAGAAACGGAGAGAGATAATAAAATGTATTCTTTCAAATTAATATAAGTTGGCGTGAACAAATCTTAAAAAGGGGGATTTTTAAAAGAATTTAAGGTTGTTAATCTTGCATTTGCAGCTAGTCAAAAAAAGGTTGTTAAAAGGAAATAGGTAAGCAGCAGTACTACTCCTACACTCTTAGTCTTAGCTGTAAAATAAATAAATAAATAAAACATATTCTTCCGCAACGCGTATTATTGATTGATGCCTTCAACCATCACTTTCGCACGACCTTTTTGTGCACTTCTCCGACGGTGCTTAAATCATTATATCATCATATATATTTGGTGGAAAATCATGATATATATATACCGAAATTTTTCTATGCGATTCATTTGTATGGATCAAGACCTTTAGAAAAGATTTTTCGTCGCAAAAAAATGTATCTCCAATATATTCGTGACAAAAAATTATCGCTTAAAGTCCAACTCGTATAGACCGATCCGTATAAAAAATATACCCTATATATTTACATATATCCAACTCACTCTATTTATCCAAGTAAATTATATTAATTTTTCTACACTAAAATGATCAAACAAAGGCACTTAAATTTTCTATAACAAAACAAACTGCAAAGAAACATTTTGTGCATTATGGGGAAAAAAAAAAAAAGTTATTGACGTGTCAACTAAAATTTAGTAAGACAATGAGTTACATTATTCCCATTTTTGCAAACAACAAACTTCTTTTGATTATGTGAAATTTTAAGAGAGTGCCTCCACCATCTTATATATCTATTGACGATATATACAAACGCATTCGAGATGAAAAAAGTTAAAACCCGCTTCACAGCATTTTGATTGCCTAACGCAGAGTGAGATATTACTCTAATTTTAAATTTTTATTTGCATAATCGGTGCCTAATATGTCATACATTATTCGTCGGAAGAAAAAGGAAAAAAAAATGATTAAAGTCTAATATTAATTATAAAGTAATTATTATTATTATTATTATTCTTTTTTTAAAAGAAAAAAAATCCGTATTATTCCTTTATTCACATCTAAATCACGTTTGGTGACAATTAATACTTTGGTTGAGGTTTGTCAAAAATAAATTGATCGATGCACCTATTTAACTGCGTGTACAAAATATATATATATATATATATACTGACCTCCTCCACTCATTTTTCTCATGGCATTATTATTATATTTTTCCTATTTACTGCCAAAGTTGTTGACATGTTATTAATTGATTATAACTTAGATCTCACTCAATTCATTTTGAAGCCACAAGCAATTTCATCATTCTTGGTTTTGAAGTAATCCCCTTTAATCATTCCCAATAAAAATAAACAATTAACAATATAATTAGGTCTCTCTTGTCTTCACTAATGTATTCCAAATTCGTAGGTAGCTTACATTATTTATGTTCTAATTGGAAATTCGACCTATTTAGCTTTTTTTTGTTTTAAAAAAATTTCTGAACATTTCATCCTAGGTGAAGATGTAACACCCTGCCTTAATTAACATGATAGTACCCGTAATTAAGATCTAGAGTGTTACTAACTCACTTTAATCTAGCTAAAATGGGTATGCGGGTAAGTAAGAAAATCCAAATAATACACATACAAACTATCAACCAAGCATGATGCACAAAACGATAGTATAATTCTTATATTTGCATTCAATAGTTATACAAAAATTAGGTTAAGTAAACTTAAGATAATATACAATATTTCGGGATAGCCATGGCTTCCCGTGGAAACATATACATCACGAAAATTATAATTGTATCAGAGCCTCTACTACGTTCCCGATCTTGTCACTTCTTTGTTCTCATTGGACTCCTGGATATCTGTATTATTTTAGAAAAACAGGGTAAGCTATTTGCTCAGTAGGGTGGATAAAGGGGCTTCAAGTTTAAACACATAATACTAGTGTAGTTCGTTAGCAAATCATGCTTCATAAAATACCATTCAAAATCGCTAATTATGAAATAATGCATGCTTATGCAAATACAAGTTACTTCATTTGTGTCAACCGTTAAGTCGTAGTAGTAGTAGTAGTAGTAGTAGTAGTAGTAGTAGTAGTAGTAGTAGTAGTAGTGTAGTGATGACACTGTTACATCATACCACCAAGAGGATACCGAAGCCGAGCCAAATCATAATCACGACAATAATACTGGGCCTGACCGCCAAAATATTAATCGGTAAATTATCATAACATAGCTTTTTCGTCTCGGATGAATATCGACAGATAATAAATAATTTGACCATAATCTAACAATGCCACGTCAATAGAACATTGTCATATCAACCGAACTATTAGTGTCTTGTCATTGTCTAAATTCTTGGACTCCTCATCGCTGGCTCTAGACAGCCGACAATTTGCTGCCCCTCTGGAGGTTCAGGAATTTTTAATCCAAGGACACCAGGCCGTACTTATTTCCATACCGACAAGCACTAACCATATTCATTCCCTTCACATATAAAAGGCTACAGTAGATACAAACAATCGTGGGCAACACCCCACCATATACATAGTAGAAAATAGATACCACGCAACTGATGAGTTCTCGAGAATAATAACCAACAATTCCAGAAATGCCGATATGAGCATAAAAATCTCTCCATCATCACAGATATGAGATATTAGCCTCCCAAGAAATAGATAACATGCCATATCCCATAAGAGTACTCTGAGCTTGTCAAGAATATCGCAAAGAATACCGAGTTGACACAATAATAATGCATAACATGCAATTCATGCTTCAAATGAAACTAGAAACAACATATGTCATACAACCCCTATTAAATGTCCATCATTGTCCCTAAGTGTACACAAGAATCATTTGCTAATTCATTTTCATCAAACCATCAACTATACTCCTAAAGGACATCCCGTAGTTATCAAATATTACGTGAATATCAAGTTTAGATGGCATATTTTACTTTATTTCATGGTCTCATAGTTTCAATCATGTATAGTTCATGAATATCAAATAATATGGTTTTTCATATTAAGCATACATGTATAAAATCATTCATCTCTTGTTGGATAAAATCATATTATCGAGTTTGAAAACATTTAAACCCCTACCTCGAAGTTATAAGCCGAAAGGAAGAAAAAAATACGACAATTGGAGCCCCGTCCGACGAAATCCCAAAAGCTCTGTCACTTCAATCATCTCAACGCGTAGAACGAGTTTCCATAAGGTCGAATCGGAATCCAAAATCCCAAAATTAGCTTAAATTTAAAAAGAAGTTGACAAAAGAAAAAGAGTTCTCAAAGATGATGTAAGGAGGTGATGGAATGGCTAAGGAAAACTCTAGAATCCTTTTAAACTTCTTAAACCAACATAGCAACATGTGCTATTGGCCCTAACATGCGCTTATCTAAATACGAGAGGATTTTGCTCTAAGAGATTTATATTTTTAGTGAATTTCGCAAGTTGAACATAAACAAACGCCTATTTCATCACTTAAAAATGATGAAAAATGATTTTTTAGTGAATTTCGCAAGTTTGGTGGACGATATTGATTTCTACGCAGGAATATGAAAAATTCTTCTTACATTTACAACACTTTTCCACACAAAGCAAGCAAAATAGAACTTAATTACATTAATGTAAACACTGGATGTTACATAAGAGATTTATATTTTTCATTATTTCGTTTAAAACAATATCTCGAACACAAGTCGTGTTTCTAATACTAGAGGTAACAAATTCAACTTTATCTAATTATTCACTTCATCCCAAATTAAGAGACTCGCATGTAGGTATTTTTTAATAATCATTCAAGCTTAGGATGTTTGATAACACCTTTTGTTCATTGAAAAATGCTCAAAGTTAATTTTCTTTGTCATATTTGGTTTTTTTTCCTTTTTCTTTTAAATAGAATGAAAATCCACTCTATTTATCCATTGAAAGTAGAAACTGGGATCTCTCCCAAATCCAAGTGGGTACCTTGCCAACTAGGCTAGCATAAATTTTCAAAAAATATTTTTTCATGTTACAATTTGATTTAGCCTAATTATTCATTTTCCATGTAAAAAGAAAACCATCTATATTCTGAGATTTTGTTTAAACAAATTTCCTCGTAAAATAACATATATATAGGCTCTGTTTGGTAACAATATGGAAAAGGAAAATAAAAACACTTGATTTGATAAGAAGTTAGAGTATAAGTTAACGCATGCTCTCCATTTCATGCTTATTTTATGAGTAGATATCATCCATTATTCATATTGTTTTGTGAAAAAAAATTCTTCCTCAAACATCAAAGAAAATTTATGCATGAAAAAAGTCACAAAATAAGAAGACATCTCATCACATGTCTCAACTTATTTTCCAACTTCTCACAAAAATCAACTGTTTTTATTTTTCTTTTCCATGCTATTATCAAATTGATCCATATAATCCAAAATTTTCTTATGTGTAAAATGTGCCCTAAGAATCACATTTTTCTCGAAACATAGTACAACCTATAAAAATTTGCTCTTAAACATTATATGTGCTTATATATTATATTAATAGTTTACACTAAAGTCTCTTCCCCTCTTAGTTTTTCCGTTTATTTATTTTCCTCAACTTTGCCCTTTTTTGTTTCTTAAAAAAATAATAACTCGTAATTCATGACAAAGATAGCAAAAAATATATATATGTTTTTATAATTATTGATTGTATTGAGATTCATATTTTCTTGTAAAGGTTAACTGATACTCTTATAGGGGCGAAAGAGTACAAAATCATCCTCACTTTTTTTTGACTTAATATTTATTACTATTTTTCTCTTCTCTTTTGATAAACCAATGGATTTTAAAAAAAAAAGGATGATCGGAACGGAAGTATAAGGTTAACAAATCCTTAGATCATTGCTCACAATAAAATGATGGTGAAAGTGTGAATATGATTGATAAATAATAAGAATAATAAGGAGAATCAGCCACACACGCACATGAAAGAGATTTTTTAGAGGATATAGTTCATCGGCTAATAAATAGTAAGACTATGGTGCGTTTAGCACGCCGAATAAGGAAGTATGATCAGATAGGATACAAACCAGATATGATAAGAGTCGAAATTAATCGAATATGAAGATAGGAAAAGAATCGGTTGGACAAGAATTAAGCGGAATCAAAGAAGACAAAAACTTGGATAAAAATTTAATAAACTTTGTATTTAATGGAACCATGGATTATATGTCAGGATATTATACAATACAACTAACTTTTATTTTAAAAATGCATGCAATTTTAATTGTTGTCCATAAATTTATTTATTTTTTGCTAATGTGATTCTCTTATTTATAAATAAGTTTTGTAAAAACTCTTCCGGGAGAAAAATTTTATATTACATATATACAATATTTACAAACTATGCATTAAGTATAGTTTAAAATTTTAATGTAAATTTTACTTTTATAAAACTAAAGTTTTTATTTTCATTAATCAATTTGATTATCTAAAGGGTTTAAAGAAGAAGATCAAAATAAAAAATTTATTAACTAAAAATTTATTTTTATATTCGTTTTGTTATCCAGTAACCACGAGCTAAAATAATACCACCTATAGGGCTGGTATAGTTTTATTCGATATTAATGAGATAAAAGGATAATTAATCCTAAATGCAATCATATTTCGCGTTGCACCAAACATGAGATAGGATAAAGATATCATATCCATATTTTCACTAAACACATGATAGGATTTGCTTATCCTATCATTTATATCAATAAACACCGGATATGATTAATTAATTCAATCTTACCTCTAATCCCGCGTGACAAACACACCCATCATTTTGTATTTTTTCTTATATAATTATGTTGAAAAAAAATGGAATACAAGATGTTAGCTTCGGTGTATGAGAGATTCGTGAGTTGCAAATCATTTCTAAATGGGTGTCCCTCACCTATTTAAAGATCTATAATAAGGGGTTACATATTTGAATATAGTGTTGGAAAATAGTAGTGTAATTTGATTTTGGTAAAATAAATTGGTCACGAAATAAATAGTAAAAATTACTCCCTCCCTCCTAATTTAATTGTCACACTTTAAAAATCTAAAAATTGAGACATAATGATTACTCCAAGAGAAAATACTTACTTCCAAAAATGTCCTTTACTTTTATTCTCATAAAAAAGGTGGCAGGACCCAAAACAAAAAAAGTGAAGGGAGTTTAAAGGATAATATTGGAAATAAAAAAAATTGTTATAATTAATGACATACTAAATGTGGAAAGTGGACAATTATTTTGGGACATCTATAAATAGAATAGTAGACAATTAAATTGGGATGGAGGGAGTATAGAGTAAGGAAATAAAGACAGAAATATAATTAAGGACAGAAAACTTATCGAATTTTGTAATTGATGTTAGCGTTGGATACTATGTCCTTAAGACAATTTCGCCCCCACTATGGTCCTGACAGACTCATGGACACTATCTCTCAAAATACAACGATTGTCGCGTACTTAAGTGGCACTCTATTAAGCACGCTCTGATGAATCGATGATTATTGCACACTTATACTAGATTTGAAGAATAAAATAAAAGGACTTGTGGAATGGGATAAAAAGTTCGATAATTAAAAATGCAGCGAAAGAACATTTATACAGTGTTAGAAAAATATCCGTGTTGAAACAATATTACATTCAGCAATATGTCGAAATACTATAAGGAAATTGACCCGAATCTTATGTATCACGCAATTTCTTTAAAATAGTTACGCCGCCTCATCAAACAGAGGTGCTTTGAGGTGGCTTGCAGCTTCTGTTTCCCAAGATAAAATAAGTTAGAGTATCCACCTTAAGCACGGAAGGTGTTACCCACAAACAAACTGAACACGTATTGAACAATATCACCAAAGAGATGGAAAGAATTTTGTGTAGTGTGTACGAACATTGTATTTATGTATGCTCTTGGAAAACGTGTGTGTTGTGCAAGAGGAAAATAAGTCAATTGATACAGAGGTGATGGAGTGTGGGGTTTAATTCTGCCATTTAAACCAAAACTGTTTTGGTTAATTATGAGCCATAATTCAGACAATTTTCTAAATTAAATTAACTGTTATGAGCCATAATTCAAGCATTTTTTTGAATGAAATTGACGATTACAACAGTTCAAAATTTAAATTTGAAATAAAATGGAAAAGAAAATTTTAGCTCCGGGTGCAAAACATGGCCCAAGCCAGCCAAATTCGATCAGTGATTTACACTCTCTGCGGACGTGAGAAAGAGCCTTGTTTTTCTTAAAAGCTTACAAAGCTTGTATTGAGTAATCCTTTATAAACCTATGTTATTTCCCACAAGGTTCCTATATGGGATACTAAGAATTCCAATTCTTAACATTCCACTTTATATTTCAAATGGCTCACTTTGGGTGATAATTTCTCACTCACCTGTTATTCATCTTGAGCAAATAAATGTACGATCTTAATGAACTCACAGAAGAAAACATATATCCGTAACAACTTTTCAAAACCGACCGTTTGGTTTTAGTTAAAATTACTCTCAAAATGGCAAAAACTCACTGTTTTTTCCAACGTGTAGAAATTCAAGTGACTCTTTAGAAAAGATGCGACTATCCGTTATGAATATTCAAAAGGATATGATTATTCGGAAAGGATATGTCTTTTAAACTTAAAGGCACTTGTTTTCAATAGACATATGTTTTAAAGAAAATGTTGCTGCCATTAACATTAAAATTAATTTTCACTCATACGTAAATTATTAATCTTAATTATAATTCCAACAATCCCCCACACAAGCGAAAATATCAAAGAGATTAACATATATGGAAGAAATCAACGAAAAGATAGAACTTTGGTTTAACAAATGTATAAAAGTGCAACAAAATGATGTACGCATTGGGATAGATGGCCGAACATCTTTGAATCTTCCCTAGTGAAGGACTATCGGATTTACTGATAATATAGTGCAATTCGTAATTACAAGTAAACTGTAAGTTCTTTAATACCCTAACAATTGCTCGCCAGTGCTCAGCTCCAAGATTACTCGTGTATCTGCTTAGTTTACTAACTGCATAAGTTATGGCTAGCCTTGCACAACTCATTAAATACATTAGGTTGCCTATCACTCTAGAGTATTCTACTTGAAAAACATTATTTCATTTATTCTTAGATAAATGTAAAGTTAAGTCTATAAGTGTTCTCGTCATCCCAAAATTATCTTAATCAATTTTTTTTAAGAATATTGTCAACATAATGAGATTGACTTAATATGAACTCTTCTGAAGCTCTTGTGATTTTAATTCCCAAGATAACATCAACTAATCTCATATCTTTCATGTCAAACATTGCATTCAACATGTTCTTTGTAGATTTGATCATTTTATTATTACTTCCAACATGTAATCTACATACAACTACACAATGATATATGCATTCTCAATATCTTTAACATAAACGCATTTGTCACATTCATTGATTTGAATCAACTTGCAATTATAGCGTTATCAAATTTTTCATACCATTACTTTTGCTTTAAGTAATGAACTAATATTTTACATTGGTCTCAAAAAAATATATATATACTATTATTTTATATTTAAGTTAGGCTAAACATATATTAACATTCTAATTAATAATGAAAAAAAAAACCTTGGGATGGACTCTACCTATGCACTCCTTTAAATCCAAAACTTTAAAAAAATTAAAAAAAATAAAAAATGGGGACTCTGAGTCTATTTTAAATTTGGATCGTGTTTTCTAAAGGTACATATTAAGTATCTATTTTTTAAAAAAATTAACTTTTAACATGTATTAAATATAGCATAAATTTTTATACAAAATTTTATTATTTTCATTTATAATCGATTTTAACGTGTGTCATTTTCCTTTAAATTTTTAAATTGGTGATAAGAAGTAAGAATTTATTTCCACTTCCCACCTTCTTAGTCAGGAGAATCCAACGGCCTAAAATCAAATGAGAATTTAAACAAAACGATCCAATGCCTTCAAGCGCAGCCCAGCAAAAGTAGCCGTTACCCCGCTCAAAATATAACGTTCCTCTTTTTTTTCTTCTCCTCCCATTTATTCCGCCTCTCATTAAATTCATTCAACAAGAACATTCACACACCAATATTCCTAATCTTTACTTCACTCTAAACTCTAAAACCCTAATTTCATCCCCCAAATCTCCGATTACACACCAATTCCTTTCGACGGAGATTTTTCCGATGGATTCATTGACTCCTTTAAAAAACTCAGAATCAATGAAATCAAAGACATCGAAAGAATTGGAGAATTTTAATCCTAATTTTACAAGCCCTAATTCGAAGGCTTCAAATTCACCGGCGATCAAATCGACGGCAAAATCACAGAAATCTGCAACGAAAAATCCTAAGCCGATCACCTCGCCATCGCCACGTAACAAGATTCGAGAGAGAAAGTTCGTGGTGGCGAGGAAGAAAATGAACAGAGAGAAAGTAAGTTCTTCAAAATTGGAGTGTAAGTGTAAATTCAGTGGTAAGTCAAATAATTGTCTTTGTGTTGCTTATGAGAGCCTTAGGGCTTCACGGGAAGAATTTTTCAAAAGTCGATTAGAAACCGATGATCAGTATGAATTAGAAAAGTTAAACAAATTAGATAAGGAAGTGAATGACCCTAAAATTGAGAATTGTTGTGAGGGAGAATTAGGGGACAACTATTGTTCTGAGATAAACGAAATGCAGGAAGAATTTTTCAAAAATCGAGGAGAAATCGATGATCGGTGCGGATTAGAAAAGTTAAACAAGACATTAGATAGAGCTGAGAACAAAGTTGGAGAAGAGGAAATGAAGAACCCTAAAATTGATCATTGTTGTGAAGGAAAATTAGGGGAAAAGGATTGTTTGGAGACGAATGAAATGATTTGTAGCAGTGTTAAGAGGAGGAGGGAAAAATTGTTAGAAGAAGCAAGGGAGAGTGTGCCTGAACCTGGGTTTGGGAGAGTTATGTACTTGGTTAAAGCATTTGAGAGCCTTCTATCAATACCAAAATCAACTGAATCAGATAAAATAGATGAGAAGCATTCTGAAGACGAGAAGAAAATAATGAAATGGGCATTGCCAGGATTGCAACCGAGGGTTTCCGAAGCACAGGTCTCTTCATCTTCGTTTTGCCCCTCGGATTTTTTCCTCACTTCGGAGAGTCTGGGGTTGGATTCGCACATTTCTTCTTCGCTTGATCATGGAAGGTTGGTGTTAGTGAACTGATTGAGTTACACGACAAAAAAAATTGCTTTTCCTCAAGTCCCCTTGAGTTTTATTCTAATTGGAATTATTTTCTTCATTTTTTTGTCCGTCTTTCACATTATTAGTATTTCAAGCAGGACTTCGGGTGGTGGTCGGAGGAGCAGACGTAATGTATGAAGTATTTTGTTCATTATATAGTTGAATTATGTAAATGTTTCAAATGATGATCTTAATTTTACTTCTTCTCAAATGCAGAGCACTGAATCAACAGGGACATTTGGTGGAATTCATAGGAAGAGGAGACAGCGTAAAATTACCTCCCAAAAGCCCTTCAAGCTTAGAACCGAGGTTGGTGGTATCGGTGGTATTTATGCGGCCTTATGAAGTTTTAACTCTTGAGAAATATCTCCACTTGGATTATATTTTTAAGCTTGTTTAAGAAATGAAACAACAATTATATTATATTTTTCACAATTAGGAACTGGTTCATGATTACTTCTGGCCTTCCGTTTGCCCCATTTCACTTGAAATCACTAGAACTCTGATTGCATTGTTGTAGCAAAGGGGAAGGTCTAAGGAAGAAGAATTCATCAAGAAAGTGCAACAAATGATGACAGAGGAGGAAAAGCAGCGGATACCAATTGCACAAGGTCTCCCATGGACGACAGATGAGCCAGAGGTGAGCCCATGAATGTATTTTTTAACCAATGAGATTTCATACCATTCAATACATGTATGCGCCACCATTAGTTTGCTATGTAAAACCCAAAATTGTTCAATGGTTGGCCTCGCCCAAAGAAGTAGAAAATAGAACTTATTTGACATGCAATTGGATGTATTATGATTTATGAAACACAAAACCCATACATTGTACTCTGAGGAGTTCACTAATAAAACCTTAAGTGTTGTATACTTGCGGCACACATTTTGAGATGTTGCAGTGTGACTTATCACAGTGCTTGGCAAAAAAACTCAGGTCAAGGAGAACATGAAACTTTGGAGTTCTACTAATAACATTGTATGTTTGCATGCACATTTTGAGATATTGCAGTGTCAGTTATCTCAGTGCTTGGCAAACAAACTCAGGCCAAAGAACATGAAACTTTGATGTATTGTTAAAAGTTCCATGTAATATGGAAGTTTTTACTAATTGTGGTGGTGGTGGGGGGTGTTATTGAAGTGTTTGGTAAAACCTCCTGTCAAAGAAAGTACAAAGCCTATTGACTTGGTGCTGCATAGCGACGTGAGGGCTGTGGAGCGTGCTGAGTTTGACCACCAGGTATTATTTCCTCCCCTTTTCAATACACATAAGACTTCATTCTAGTGGACCTTCAAAGTCGATCTTTTTCTGAAATTGATTTACAGCACATTCTTTCTGTTGAAGTATATGATATGACCACTGGGGATATGTTGTCGATTTGAATTCTTCATGGGCATCCTATTGTGCATATGTCTAGGCCAAAAAACTGACACATAGTAAATACAGGATTAATTAAATTAGATCACCAAACTTCCATATTTATCTTTTGCTTTTCATTTATCCGTATCTTTTTATCAAGTTAGTGAATTGTGACAGAACCATCACGGAAGTTGATAAGGATTATGGTTTAATGTGCTTGTTTCGTGAGCATCCTAGGTGGCAGAGAAAATGAGCCTTATCGAGCAATACAGGATGGAAATGGAAAGACAGCGAAAGGTACATAGGACCTCGTAATTTAGTTATGCTATTGTATTATAATTTCACTAACAAAACCGTGTTGTTGTTATGCTATTGTAGTTGGACGAAGAAGAAGAAATAAGGAGGTTAAGAAAAGAGCTAGTTCCTAGGGCTCAACCCATGCCCTATTTCGACAGGCCTTTCATCCCTAGAAGGTATCAAAAACATAACCTCTCTGTTAAAGCAATGTGCTTGGAAAATGTAATAAAAAAATCTTTTGGATTTTTTTTTTCAGGTCAGAGAAGCATCCAACTATACCAAAGGAGCCGAGGTTCCACCTGCCTCAACATAAGAAGATCAAATGTTATGTATCCTGGAATGACTTGTACACACACCAGCAGTGAAAGGCGGAGGCGATTTTTGGGGGAGAAAAAAACAAGAGAGTAATTTTAGGATTTTTTGGGACGTAACTAAATAATGTTTTTCGTACAAATTGTCTTTTCACAGTTGTATAGAGGAAGCAATCAGATTTGTTACAGTTTTGATGTAACAAACTGAGAAATGATTTTATTGGTACCACAATGGTGTGCCATATTCATCCTAAATCTTAATGAATATCCCCATATTATCTTTTGGTTTATCAAATTTTGTGAAACATTCTTTTTGTTGTTGCAAGCATAGTTCATTGTTCATTTAGCGAAAGACTTAACTCATCACCTCTTGAGAAATTAGCACAAGCAATATAATATAGTGAATTTGTGGTGATACAACCTTTGTGGGCAAATTTGAGCCATGATAAGTCTCATAAAGCATCCAAGTCACGAGTTTAAGTCTCTTGAGATGCAACTTTTTGAGGGCCAGGCCACAAGCAATATTTTGTGAATCTCCTAATTTTCAGCATGGATAACCCGCCTTAGAACATGGAGGGATTAGTCGAGGTACTTACAAGTTGGCTTGAACACATCCTTACCATTGGAACAAAAAAAAAAAAAAAAAACCATTGATACACGTACGTATCCATCTATTTGACCAAAATCTATGTACAGGTGATGTGGTACACATAAAAGTATCCATCAATTAGTATTATGAAAGTACACAAAAGAACAAGGTGAAGTTAGTTAGGTTGTCAGATAGACCTTTATTGAATCATTAAATAAATCCATACACCTTGCTAAGCATCCCTGCCACCGCGCCCCCCCCCCCCTTCCCTTCTTTGGGTTTATGTGGCATACTGTCACGGGGCGTCCTTTGATGGCACAAAGGAGGCCGCGTGAACGACCGTGCTAACCGATAGCACGGTTGAATGTGATCGAATTTTATTAACAATCGATGAACACCATGCAACAACAGTAATTTAAAAGAGAGCGTGAGCGCAAATTGAGATTACTTCATTGCAAGAAAATTAGATTACATGGAAAGCTATTACAGTTCGAAAGAAAGTAAGAGCTTGAAAGCAAGTGCTAAACAACGTGCACTGGTAGGCAACTCGGGTGTGAGGCAGATAGTCTTATCCCCACATATAACCACTTAATGAAAATACCAGAGTGGTAGCAGTGCACGTTGGGTCTTACAAGTTACAAGAAAACGATTACAATTGAAATGAAATACAACTACAAAGGAAATCCTAGATCTAGTTACATGGAAACAACAATATTTACATAAGGAAAACCTAAACAGAATAATAAAACTAGATGCCGTGCTGCGCTCGGGCGCGAGCACGGTGTTGATGAAGCGCAGTCGGTTATCACCTGTTGGGCCGTGCTGCGCTCGGGCGCGTGCACGGTGTTGATGAAGTGTGGGAGTCGGTCACGAGTGCTGTTGGAAGGCACCCTGTGACATCCTCCCCCACCAGAGCTGTTGACGCCCTCGTCAACTGGTCAAGGTATGCTGTGATCTGATCCTGGAAGGCTGATAGGTCTGATGCTCTTTCCCAAGTGTTTTCTTCTGGGTCTCTTCCTACCCATTTGACAAGGAACTCTTGGTGTTGTTTGCGAGAAGCTGTCACAACTCGATCGGCTAGGATGGCTTCCACTGACTGCTTCCCTTCTGCTCTCTGCTTTAGCCCTGGACGACTAGACTCTCCCCGGGATGGATCGGTTGTATCAGCAAAATACGGTTTCAGCATGCTGACATGGAATACTGGGTGAACCTTCAGCCAGCTAGGAGGTTCAATCCGATAAGCCACTTTCCCGATTTTCTTCACAATCCTAAGCGGCCCCTCATATTTTTGCAGAAGGCGTGGGTCTCTACCCCTTAAGAACTTCCTATCTTGTGGAAGGAGCTTTACCATTACGAGATCTCCTACTTGGAACTCTAACGGTCGCCTTTTCTGATCTGCATACTTCTTCATACGATGGGTGGCCTTCTCTAGGTGCGAACGAGCCAACTCAATATTCTGTTTCCACTCTTCTGAGAAATTACGGGCTCGAGGAGATTTGGAAACTGGCATCAAGTTGGCGGTATGAGGAAGGATTGGCTGCTGTCCCGTCACTATTTCGAAAGCACTCTTGCCTGTCCCGGAGTTCTTCTGAGCATTAAAGCACAATTGAGCCACATCCAATAATTTAACCCAATTTCGCTGAGTTGCACTAGCAAAGTGGCGTAGATATTCCTCGAGCATTGCATTGTATCTTTCGGTTTGTCCATCGGACTGAGGGTGATAGCTGGAACTCATACACAACTTGGAGCCAAGAACCTTGAAGAGTTCCCTCCAAAAATTTCCCGTGAAGCGTGAGTCTCTATCACTGACAATGCTTCGAGGGATCCCCCAATATTTAACCACGTACTTGAAGAATAATTGTGCAGTCTCCTCACCAGACGTGTTCTTCGGAACCGCAATGAAAGTGGCATATTTCGAGAACCGATCAATGACCACGAGGATGGTTGTCAAGTCCCCCACTTTGGGTAGACCTGATATAAAATCAAGCGAAATGCTCTCCCACGGTCGTTCTGGGATGGGTAGAGGTTGCAATAACCCTGTAGGCTGTCTCCTTTCGATCTTGTCCTGTTGACAAATGAGGCAAGTTCTAACATAGCTTTCGACATCATCTTCCATTTGGGGCCAGTAGTAACCTTGCTTGAGGAGGGCCAGCGTTCTTTCTTGACCAGGATGTCCCGCCCACAAAGTATCATGGCATTCTCGGATCAGGGTACGCCTCAAATCCCCTACTCGAGGGACAAAAACTCGATTTCCCTTTGTCGAAATGAATCCATTGTCTAACCAAAATTGTCGAGTTTTCCCTTTTTCGATCATCTTCAATAGCTGAGCAGAAACTGGATCTTGTGGTAATGCGTCCTTAATTTTCCTTTGAATTTCAGTAGACACCTGACTGTCGATCCGAAGAATGGCATTAAGGAACGCGTTAGCCTGTTGGTCGACCTCAACCCTACGGCTCAACGCATCCGCTACTTGGTTGGTCGAACCCGCTTTATACTCTATCCAAAAGTTGAATTCAGCTAGTAGCTCCTGCCACCTTGCTTGTTTAGAACTCAATTTTGGTTGGCTAAGAAAGTGGCTAACCGCAGTATTATCTGTCTTCACAAGAAAGCAAGAGCCGAGAAGATAGTGCCGCCATAACCTTAGACAATGGACAACTGCGAGTAACTCTTTCTCGTGGGCAGAGTACCTCTTCTCAGTATCCTTGAGCTTACGGCTTTCGTATGCGACTGGGTGACTCTCCTGCATTAAGACTCCCCCTAGGGCAACATCCGATGCATCGGTGTGCACTTCAAACGGCTTTGTCACATCTGGTAGAGCAAGAACCAGATCTTCGGACATGGCCTTCTTCAAAGCATCGAAGGCAGCTTGGCACTCTGTCGACCAGTTCCAAACTTTTGCCTTCTTTAAGAGTTCTGTTAGGGGCATCGCAATACCGGAGTAGTCTTTCACAAACTTCCTGTAATAATTTGCCAGTCCCAGAAAAGAACGAAGTTCTGATACATTAGTGGGCGCCTGCCACTCTTGGATGACCTTGACCTTAACCGGATCCATCTGTACTCTTCCCTGTTCAATGATGTGGCCCAAAAACTTGATGCGTTTCTGTGCAAAGGAACACTTCGATAACTTGAGATACAACTCATGCTTTCGAAGTCTTTCAAATACCCTCCTAAGGTGTTCTTCGTGCTCCTCCATACTTTCGCTATAAACCACAATATCATCGAGGTAAACCACGACAAAATCATCTAAGTAGTCCCTAAGAACCTGATTCATCAAAGTGCTGAAGGTTGCTGGAGCATTAGTGAGCCCAAACGGCATAACAAAGAATTCGTAAGCTCCGTATCTTGTGACGCATGTGGTTTTTCCTTCATCTCCTGCTGCGATACGAACCTGCCAGTATCCGGATCTAAGGTCGAGCTTTGTGAAAACTTTTGCTCGGCTCAGTTGATCGAAGCAATCTGCCACCAGAGGGATGGGATAGTTATTTCTTATGGTTACCTTATTGAGAGCTCGATAATCGACACACATCCTTAAGGAACCGTCTTGTTTCTTTTGAAAGAGTACGGGGGCACCGTAAGGCGATCTGGCCGGTTGCACTAAACCGGCATCCAAAAGTTCCTTTAGTTGTTTTCGAAGCTCGGCTAGTTCAGGCTGAGACATTCGGTAGGCTGCACGAACTGGAGGCTTGGTACCCGGTACAAGTTCAATTTGATGATCTATCTCTCTACGGGGAGGCAACTTCTTTGGAAGGTTGTCGGGCATCACATCCTCGAACTCGGTTAACACCCGTCGAATGGATTTCGGCAGGGGTCCTGATGTCTCTTGAATTTCGTCCCATTTCAGTGCAGCCACAAAAGTGGGATTGTCATGCTTGAGTCCCTTCTTCAGTTGAATTGCCGATAGGAACTTCCCACTACTTGATGGGGTCATCACCGGGATGACGCATGGGTTCTTCCCAAGCATCATGAGGCTATTTGTGCTGGGCATAACGCTAGCCTTAGTTTCCCTTAAGAATTCCAACCCCAGAATAACCTTGAAGTCGTCCATCACCACAACTGAGAAGTTGGTTCTCCCTTCATAAGGGCCCACCTTCACGAGCACAGATTTCGCCATCCCAGCGACAGGTTGAGAGGCTGAGTTAATGGCCTTCACTCGACCCACTCCTTTCTCCAAGATAAGGCCTAACCGTTCGACTTCGGTACTTGCTAGATAATTGTGCGTGGCGCCCGTGTCCACCATGGCCTGAATTGGCTTCCCATTGATTTTGATATCAACATACATTAAGCCATTTCCTTGAGGGCTCTTCCCAACACCTGCTCTCCCATTTGGGTTTGGTTCCACCTTCCCTTTCTGTCGATGATCTTCCTCTATTGTCACCGCATTGCAAGAATGCATGAACTGCCCCTGGTAAGCCCCAAGTGAAGCTCCTTCATACTCTTCGGTTTCTTCCTCAGACTCTGCGTGGTCATTTGGTTGGATACGGAAGGGTTGTCCGGAGGTAGATGGTGCACTGGGAAGTATGCCGCCACCTTTGGCAACAAGAGCACTTAGAAGTTGCTTGTCAGGACAGTTGGCCATGAAATGGGCACCATGACACAGATGACACGGTCCAGGAGAGAAGGGCTTCTTCCCATTACCGCCAGTTTGGGAGTTCCCAGTGAACTTGTTCCCATTACCACCAGTTTGGGAGTTCCCAGTGAACTTGTTCCCATTCCTGAAATTATTTTGCTGATTAAACGACCTAGTGGGTGCATTGCCTCCCCCATCTGGTTTGGCTTGATAATTCTGCTTTCTCTCCCCCGCATTCTTCGCTTGTCCGTTTCTTTGGGCATTAGTTTTGGGAGCTGCAGAGTAATCTTGCAAGCATTCCGCAGCTGAAATAGCTTGAGGTAACGTCTTAACTTGCCTTCGGTTCAATTCATTCTTGACCCAAGGTTGCAACCCAATCATGAAGAAGAATAATCTGTCAGCATCATTCATATCGTGGATATCTAACATGATGGTGGTGAATGCGTTGACATACTCCTTGATGCTTCCTGTGTGTTTGGTTTGGAGGAGTTCTTGTCGCGCATTATGGGAGGTGTTTTCGGGAAGGAATCGCGTCCGCAATTCTTTTTTCAGGTTTTCCCAGGTGCTGATCTCGCACTCGCCAGCTTGAATGTCATTATACTTGTTCCGCCACCATAACTTGGCGACCCCGGACAAGTACATGGATGCAGTGGATACCTTGTCTTCCTCTGCGTCAACCTTTGTGGCACGGAAGTACTGTTCCATGTCGAACACAAAGTTCTCTAATTCCCTAGCATCACGAACACCAGTGAATGCTTTGGGTTCCGGCACTTTCACCTTAGTGCGTTCTCCACCCCCAACTGGGGAGTTTGCGACCGCCATTGACACAATAGTCAATTTATGATTGAGCTGATTGATTTCGTTTCTCATCTCCTCAATCGATTCTACAAAGTTTCCTCCCGGTGGGATTCCTTGCAGGTTTAGGAGGCCTTCCTCCAAATCTTGTATACGGTCTATGAGCGTGGTCGAACCGCTCGACACATCTCCGGGTGGGACAGTTTGGGTGAGCATCTCCAAACTTTGCACACGATCGACCAGAGAGGGTGTTCCACCCATCTTTTCCATCAGTATGCCAACATTCCTTTCGAGGGCCTCAATTCGCTGGCTATTAGTTCCCATCGTAATATCACCAGATAAACAGACTAGGCTTCACAAGGCAGCAATCGAAAACAATCCCTCTGATACCAACTGTCACGGGGCGTCCTTTGATGGCACAAAGGAGGCCGCGTGAACGACCGTGCTAACCGATAGCATGGTTGAATGTGATCGAATTTTATTAACAATCGATGAACACCATGCAACAACAGTAATTTAAAAGAGAGCGTGAGCGCAAATTGAGATTACTTCATTGCAAGAAAATTAGATTACATGGAAAGCTATTACAGTTCGAAAGAAAGTAAGAGCTTGAAAGCAAGTGCTAAACAACGTGCACTGGTAGGCAACTCGGGTGTGAGGCAGATAGTCTTATCCCCACATATAACCACTTAATGAAAATACCAGAGTGGTAGCAGTGCACGTTGGGTCTTACAAGTTACAAGAAAACGATTACAATTGAAATGAAATACAACTACAAAGGAAATCCTAGATCTAGTTACATGGAAACAACAATATTTACATAAGGAAAACCTAAATAGAATAATAAAACTAGATGCCGTGCTGCGCTCGGGCGCGAGCACGGTGTTGATAAAGCGCAGTCGGTTATCACCTGTTGGGCCGTGCTGCGCTCGGGCGCGTGCACGGTGTTGATGAAGTGTGGGAGTCGGTCACGAGTGCTGTTGGAAGGCACCCTGTGACACATACGTATGCTATGGCTCCTTCAGTTTTGCTTATGATTTATTTACTTCTTAAAAATTAACTACTATAATTGTGAGAACACGTAGTTACTAGCAAAATTTAGGATTTTACCAGACAAAAGACAAAAAAATAAGTTAAATATATGTCAAAAATTGCCACTAATTAACAAAATTAATTTCACATTGTAGAATCAATTGTACCCTAAACTATAGAATGGGAAAATATCTATTTTTTCATGGAAAATAAATTAATTTTTTATTAGTTATTAAATTAATTTTTGAGTAAATTACCAAAAAATACAATGTACTTTACCCGTTTTTACAATTTGGGTAATATAGAATTTTTTCGACATTAGAAACATTGTACTTTATTTATTTTTTCATTTTGGGTAATAATAACCCATATTACCCAAAATGAAAAAATAAATAAAGTAAAATGTTTTCTAATGTCGAGAAAATTCTATATTACCTAAATTGTAAAAACGGGTAAAGTACATTGTATTTTTTGGTAATTTACCCTTAATTTTTCTACGAAAATGCTAGACAAAACTTAAGGGGAGATTAAGTAAATTTTTCACCCTCCTGTTATTGTAAAAGTTAATTTTTACTATCTGCTGATTTTTAAGAAGTTAATAATAAATGGTTTCAAACACCATTCTATTTTTTCACTTCAAACACTATTCTCATTGTAAAAGGATGTTAATAAAGAATGTATAATAAAGGTTTCAAGAAACAAAGGATATGCTTGGATAATTGTGAAATCTACCTTCCAAATAAGTTTCTATTCGATCTTCTCTGTTCCTGAACAACACACAGAAGGGATTTTTAAAAACTGCAGAATGTAACGAAACAATGCATTTATATTGAATCATTGATACAAATCATTAAAACGGCACACCATTGTGCCTGCAACAACACCACATCACTTTCTTCCTCCTCAAAAAAATTCAACAAATTTGATATGTTTCATATACAACTGTGAAGATAATATTGATCGTAAACAAAGAGTGGCTTCATCATTATTACTAACGCCTAATAACAATCAATCTATTCAGAAGCTTTTCACCTCACTCCACTTTTGCCTCATTGTTGGCTTGTGCACAGCATGTCGTTCCAAGACATGTAACATTTCATCTTCTTGTGTTGAGGTAAATGGAACCTAGGCTCCTTGGGTATGGTTGGATTCTTCTCTGACCTAAAGAAAGAAAAAGGCACAAACCCAATATAGATGAAACGGTCACTTAAAACTCTCCCTCCATTCCAGATTATAATAAGACTCCATGTTTGGCTTTTACGGCTTTTAAGAATGTACCAAGTTAATTAGTGGGCTCTTAACTCTTTTTTTTTAATAAAGAAAAACCCCCCCTCCCACCCCATGAGTCGAACCCTTGACCTCAAGGTAAGGGTGGAGAGGTTTTGCCTACCACTGGGCTCTTAACTTGAGACAAAGGGATTATATATCTGCAGCATTCAGTTTGTATAGACATTAATATTGAAGAACTAGAGGTCATGTTATTTATACCTTCTAGGAATGAAGGGCCTGTCAAAATAAGGCATGGGTTGAGCCCTTGGGACTAGCTCCTTTCTAAGTCTCTTTAGTTCTTCTTCTTCCGCCAACTACATGGGCGAAAAAACACAACTATGTTATAAATATGCCAGTTAACATCGTCTCAATAATAAGAAAGGCCTGCTAGCATATGTTTACCTTCTGTTGTCTTTCCCTTTCCATCTTGTATTGCTCGATAAAGCTCAATTTCTCCGCTACCTAGTATTGCACATAAAGAAACACACAAGTGTTAAAGTGTAATTCTTGTGGCCCATTTAAAAGAAAAAAAAAATCATCTCAACACTCTAAATGAGGATTCTATGGAAGGGATAACTAAGAAAATTTACAAATCACCATCATATATCACAAAAACGAGGTTAAAGAGAAACGGTGCATGTTCTAACGAAACTTTCTGGTACCTGATTGTCAAACTCAGAGCGCTCCACCGCCCTCACATCGCTATGCAGCACTAGATCAATTGGCCGTGTACTTTCTTTAACCGGAGGCTTAGCCAAGCACTGCAAAAGCTCACACCACAACAATTTTCAATTGTAAGGTCCAAACATACATCTACTGTCGTAAAGTTCTGTAAATACATTACATTTCCATCTTCAATTAAGTCCTATGTTCAATAAGTCCTCATTTCAAGTTCCATACTCAAATTTTACGAGTTAAATTAGGTGCGAGTTCTGTTTTGCAATGTGCCAACAGAATTATATAGTTCAAGTACAACATAAAACTATATACAGCTGATTTAACATTGTTTCCATCATTCTTTCTTTCTTTCTGTTGGCTATAAAAATGATGATGGGCTCACCTCCGGCTCATCTGTAGTCCATGGGAGACCTTGTGCAATTGGTATGCGCTGCTTTTCCTCCTCTGTCATCATTTGTTGTACTTTCTTGACAAATTCTTCTTCCTTGGACCTTCCCCTTTGCTACATTATGTTAATTACCCAAGTTATTGTGATTTCAAGTTAAAGGAGCATAAAATTGAATCATAGGAAACAGTTTAAATTGTGAAAATACTATAAGAAATATTTGTTATGTAAATGTGCAGGAAGGAGAAGAAGATTATGGGTGGTAATGGAGTTTCTCCCAGTGAAATGTTCCAAAATTGTAAATCCATAAAGAAGTACCGATTGGTCATGACTAAAGTTAATAAAAATTCCAAATGTGTAAATTTTAACGTCACTTGCTTGTGGGTATGTTAAATTTTCGAGGGATAGAAGTATTCTGTGTGTGGAATTCTATATGTATCTATGAGATCAAGTATAGGATTCCATTTACTCGCTTTGATGTTACCTTTTCTTTCAATTTTTCTTAGTGAAACTTAATCACTCATGCTAATTTTCATCTTTAAAAGTGTGTTCATTTAAGAACTCAAGTTACATAATCTAAAATGCAATTTGAAAGTGTGTTCATTTAAGAAATCAAGTTACATAATCTCATTTTAATCACGCGGGCATAGTTGACGATGAAGAAAACAAACCTCAGTCCTAAGCTTGAATGGCTTTTGGGAGGTAACTCTATGCTGCCTCCTCTTTAGTTGCCTTCCTCCAAACGAACCAGTTGAATCGGAGCTCTGCATTTGGGTAAATGTAAAATTAAGATCTTTACTCAAAGGCATACTTATCAATTATTGATTTTAAATTTTAAAATACAATACAATGAGCAGCAAAATTCTTACATTTCTTCTGCTCCTCCTCCCACCACCTGAGTTCCTGCTTGAAATACTAAAATTTGAAATGTATACAAGAAAAACTATCAGAATCAAAACCAACAGGACTCAAAAAAGAGCAAAATATATCAAAAATTTACTAAAACTAACCTTCCATGGTTGCTATCCAATGAAGATGAAACCCGAGAATCCAACCCTAAATTCTCCGAAGTTAGGAAAAAGTCCGAGGGACAAAATGAAGAGGAAGAGACCTGTGTTTCAAGAGCCCTAGGTTGCTGCTGCAATCCAGGCAATGCCCATTTCATTCCCTTCTTTAAATCTTCTTCTAATTCCTCCTCCTCATCATTTACTTGATCTGATGACTCTTTTGTTTTCGGAATTGAGAGAAGCTTCTCAAATGCCTTGACCAAATGCATCACCTTCCCTGATCCAGGTTCAGGCTCATTCTTCCTTGCTTCTTCCAACAATCTTTCTCTTGTCCTCTTCACATTAGTACTACCCGTTTCACTCGATTGCTCAATCTCATTTTGCCCTAATTTCCCTTCAGCACAGTTTTCAATTTTAGAGTTCTTCAATTCCTCTTCTTCAACTTCATTCTCAGCTCTATCTAATAACTCCAATTGATCATCGATTTGGCCTCTATTTTTGAAGAATTCTTCCTGTGAAGCCCTTAGGGTTTCGTAAGCAACACAGAGACACTTGTTTGACTTATTACCACTGACCTTACACTTACATGTTGCTGCTGTTGTTGAAGTGTTTGATTTCTCTTTCTTGGAGTTCTTTTTTGCCACAACGAACTTCCTCTCGCGAATCTTGTTGCGAGGCGAGGGGGAAGAGATACGATTAGGGTTTTTGGTCGCCGATTTGTGGGGGGTTTTGGTTGGGGTTGATTGCAAAGAAGTAAGATTGGGATTGAAGTTCTCGGATCCAAGTTTGGATTTTGAGGCCTTTGAAGGGGTTACAGATCCGGCGTGCTTACCATTGGATTCCATCGGAAAAAAATCACCGGAAAGTGTAGATGTATTTCGAAATCGAATCTAGGTTTAGAGAGATAGAGAGATTGATGGGTGTGTGAGTGTGAGAGTGAGAATTTTTGTTGAATCATTTGGATTAGAAGAGGAGATTAGAAAAAAGAGAACCGTTGAGATCTGGACGCTCTCATAACGGCTAGTTTTTTTCTTGTGGGCTTTTTTCTGGACCTCTAATTTCTTATTGTGGACCTTGGGCTTTTGATTGTGCTTAATGGGGTTCATAAAACTCCCACAACTTCGTTTATTGACAACATAAAAAATAATATATATATATATATATATTAATTTTTGTAAGAAATTAAAAAGTAAATTGAGAATGTAGTGAGATGTTTTTTTTTTACTTTTCGGTTTTTTCTATTGAAAAAATTTCTTTAGATAGCGAGAGAAAAAAATTACAAGAAAAATAAAAAATGGTGGACGACATCTACTTATAAAAATTGGGGAGCATCTCACTATATCACACAACTTATTTTTCAACTTATCACACAAATCAATTGTTGTTCTTATCATTTTCCGTCTTGAAAAAAAAAAAAACATTACGTGCTCCGACTCCTCCAAAGTTCACTACTTTTATAGGTAAAGTGATGGTTTGAACTATTAATTTTAAATTGAATGGTTCAAATTACCATATCTATATTACTATATATAAAGCGTGAGTAGCTCTAAAGCACAAATACTTTAGTTAGGGTCGGAATATCAGTATCGAATACGCATCCTGCACGGATACGACAAGAAACGTATCCGAGTATCCAACATTATTTAATTTTTTTTAAAATTTCAGATACAGCGAGGATACCTGTGGGATACAGCGGGAAAAGTTTTGTAAAAAAAATTTATTAGAGTCTCTTTAAAAATAACAAATAATTCTTTTAACATATAAACATCTAAAAGATATTTAGACTTTTCTTTTACAGCTCAGTGCCTTTTATCAGAAGATAAAACGATCGACCAAAACACTCTGTCATTCATCTACAATTATCATTGTTCGGTCTCTATCCTTCTTTTGGTATTCAAGTCATAATATTATATATACTTTTAAGTTATTATGCAATTAAATTGCTTAGTTGCTTGTTTTAGTTTTATGAATATTAATTAATGATATTATTCATAAATTTATAAAATTCTTATAACTAAATAATTATAATATATATATATTATAATTATTTAAATTTTACCTTATATATATATATATATATATATATATATATATTATTCATAAATATTATTCATAAATTTATAAAATTCTTAGCATCCTTATCCAAGACGTATTGTATCTTGTTTTTTTAAATTTTACCTTATCACTATATCGATGCAGTGTCGTATCCGACACTCGTATCCGTCTCCGTGCTTCATAGGTGAGTAGTAGTCTTGGAAAATATCAATAACAAATTATACTTTGACAACATCAATTGCCTTGTGAAATTACCCTCTATGTTTCGGAAATTACAATAAAATCAATGCTTTAGGAAGGACTCAAATATCTAACCTTCATGTCGAAAACACGCATCATTACTAATTCACCAAATGCCATTACATACTTTACCCTTACATTAAAAAATGTTTACATTATGTCCTGATTTACTAGGTATTGCGTGCGTAAAATATGCTCAAAAGGCCAGTATTTAATAGTCCCTACCAAAGGAATCACTTCCTCTGACAATGATTCAAAATCTAAAGCGTTTAATTTCGCTAAAGTGATTTTCACAACTTTAAATACCTTTTTTATGAAAAAATTAAGTCAGAAAAACATAATTGATTTGGTGATATTTCTTTATTGGAAAAGTTACACAGCCTGAATGAATTCCCATTAAAAGCCAGGAAGAAAAAATGAAAACACAACATCTCACTAAAAATTCCTCGGCACATGACCAATTGTTGTGCATTTGAGTTCTCAGCAAAGAGTACTAGTTCATTTGAGTTCTAAACGGACAACATTACCGAATAGATTACTGTTGTTCATTTTATACCCCAAAAAAATACGTTCAGTTGTTAGCTAAAATTCACTGTACAACATGGCACACCAGTGACACCACTGCTACCACTATTTACACAAAACAAACATCACAGTGGCTCCTCAAACCGCATCCCTTTAGTACTCGTGTAATTGATAAACACGCACAGCTCACAGGCAATAGGCAGTGAGCTATATCAATGACAACAAATGCACAGCTTCAGTATGAATCAGGACATCTACATTCTCAAAAAGAATAAGTTTGGATCTCCCGTATTATGACTCGGAATAAAATCGCTGAATACAGTATAATTATTTTTGAATGGTCAACAATGTTACAGAAACAAAATAAAAAAAATAAAAAGAATGGCAACCCTTGTGGCCATTCCTTGCAGATTCGCAGAAGAAAGAAAAATTTTGGATCACCCATAAAGGAATGAAAAGCCTAGTATCGGAGCCAGTAGGTCCTGCGCCTGAACCAGTTATAGTCGGGTAAATTCTGGATGGGCCCCACAGCAGATATCGCAACATCCTGCAAAAAGTTTATACAATGATCAAATATGCGTCTATGAACATATATATAAATCATCATATATAAATCATCATAAAACTTTGGGAAAACTTGACGATGGGTGTTATTAGGACAGATTTTAAGTATATAAATCATCATAAAACTTTTGCGAAAATTTGACGATGGGTGTTATTAGGACAGATTTTAAGTAATCATTACCCTGTCAAATATGAAACGGTTTGCAACACGTTTCACAGTGCTGGAATCTACCGCGTCTATCCTAGCAAACAATTCCGCAAATGGAATTCTTCGACCATATGTAAGTAACTGCAGAACAAAAGGATATTAATGAATAAAAGGGAATAATACTGCACTAGTTCGTTTGATGTGTTTCTTCCTAGTAAATATTTTTATTTGATATAAAAAATTGTACCTGGCGTCCAATATCTTCAGCAACAGGACTGGTTCCGTCCATGTGGAGAAGCAGAGAAGATTTCAACTGCAGTGAAACAAATTGATTGCCTTATATCACAGGATAAATAAATAAGAACTACATAACCAGCCACAATCAAGGTAAGTAATTAAGTGGTAGTTACCTGGTTACGAGCACGAATCACATCAGCCTCAGAGACTCGATAGCACAACTTGCTCATCTCATACATAATTGCATAGGCCAAGTCATCCAAGCAATCAGGCTGAAAGCAAAATGTAACAATGCCAATGAATCAACAAAATTTATTGGAGCATAGATTGCAGGGCTTATAGTCACCAACTGTCTATAAAGAACTATTGAATTGACTAAGCAAGTGTGAGTTCCACATAAAGTAATAGTCGAAATGAAGATCTGCAAATTAACAGGAAAAACTGCTTCTACAGGAACTCTATATAGCAGAAACCTATTGTTCTCGAAGCACGATATATGTCAAAATAAGAACGGCTATATAACACCCACATCATTTGACAATAATTGCACTAGCACAACTATGTAAAGAAATATATAACAAACAGCCCCCTGGCCACAACAATGTTCCCAACAATCTTAATTTTACTTATGTTATGAACAATGTTTTTCATGTCGATGTGGTTTTGAGTCTTAACTCATCCACAATTGAAGCATCAGTATGGTCAACCTTATTATTATTACTACGCAAGAAAAGTAAATGAGGGAATAAGTAAGACAGAGGAAGAAATAGGTAGATAACATATACTGATCTTAAGGTAAGAGGTATGCATATCAACAATGTATTATTCTAGTCTAACTCATCCAAAATGGAAGCATCAGTATGATCAACCTTATTATGCTATAATTTATTTATTTTACTAGGCAAGAAAAGTAAATTAGGGAATAAGCATGATTAGAGGAATAAATAGGTAGATAACATATACTTAAAGGTAAGAAGTATGCATATCAAAATTTTACTACAAAAATAAGACGGCATCATTGGAATCAGTACTAAGAATAGAGAGAAACCACCCTATCACACATGTATCAGGAACTACAATATGGAGCAACACCACAAAACTGACCAAGTATATTAAACATTTAAACGGGAAGCAACCAACCTTAGCAGCAGCATAAACACCAAAAAGCCCAGTGTCCTTATAGTTGGTGTTAAAAGCCATCATGCTTTCAGCTATTTCATTAATCCCAACCCTCTGTGCAAGTTCGGAACTGTATGCAGATTTTAAAAACTAGTCAATGCATAAGATCACACGATGATGTCGCAGCCAAGCAGTCAATTTATTTTGGTTAATTATAAAAACTCATAAATGATGTTAAAGGACTCACCCCATATGTTTTCCACCACCTGCACTCTTATTCCAAGAACCCAACATAGATTGCATCACCATCAAAGCAATAGAATCTGGGTCTGTCCATGATGCGCCATTGAAAGCAACGGCAAATTGGGCCAGAGGGATATCATCATCAACGATCCTAACCTGATTTTAACAGAGCAATAACAGGGAATTAACTTGGCAAGATAGAGTGCTATAAAAAAAAATTGTGCCCGGGTAATGTAGCATTTAAAGAATATAAGCAAACCTCGGATCCCGTGAAAATTGCAGGCTCATTGGCAGCTAACTCGGAAGTTGTCGTAGTATCCGTAGACAACTTGTTAAACAATTTCTTAACTTGCTCAACAATATCTTCATGTTTAACAGCTCCGGAAGCAGCAATTACCTAAGAAGACCCCATATATAACATATCCGAGTTGAAACTATAAAATGTTACTCAACAATAAAGAACAACTGAATTAACTCCACATTAACTAAAAGCCACATCGCGTCTTTACCATTCTGGGAGCAGCATAGTGTGTTGATATGTAATCTTGAAGATGCTTTTTTGTGATTGTCTTGATATTCTGAGCAGGTCCAAGAATCGTTCTACCCAAAGGAGTATATTGGAATGCAGTTGCATGCAAATGGTCAAAAATAACTTCCTCTGTTTGCCCTTCTACCTAAAAAATAGATGCATCGTTTTTTAACAAGTATAAGCAGCAACACTCCTTTCTCACAAATAAAATTAATGTGTGGCAACAAATAAACACTTAACATGCAATAAAATACATATACATGTCAATAAACCTAATAGAAACAACAATTAGAACTAACACAATAAAACCAAGTGCAAATAGTTAGCTATTGTGCGAGAACTTGTTAAAAAAAGTCTATGTTGAAAGCATCCCAATAGTGTCCACGTTAAACTAACATTAGTAAAACTTTGTTAAAGAAACCACTGCACAAATACTAAATGCCCATTCTACTATTTTTTTAAGTATATTCTTGGTTCAATTTCATGTTCAGCAGTACAAGTCGGCCGCAGCCACCACACAGAGACTCGAAGTTGCCAGTAGCAACCTGACCTCGATTCATTCGCAAAGTTGGAATCTTCATGAAGGTGAACAAAATTCATGAGAAACTATTGAGCATCACCCAAATTACAAAGCTGTGTTACTGATCGCTGCATTGGGTACAAGTGTACTGTTAATACCATCTCCCAATCAAAACATTCATTATGTAGCAAATGGTGGGAAATCTTCATCTCCCCTTTGATTTCAGAACTTTAAAAAAAAGTATATAATATCACATAATATTTGCGAAAAAAGAGACTATAGTGGTGTTTGTTTTACCTCTTAATGCTGAATGGCGCCCCTATTCTATTCATTCATTAACATTGTAAATGTCATATATTCAGCATCCCAATAAAACAAAACATATTTTTCCGACTTTCTATTTAGTATTAAGCATTTAATTTAAAGTCGAGCATTCAAACAAAGAGAGGCTAAAAAATCAAACGCCGGCTAAAAACATAAACTTCATTAACAATTAATAATACCTCCTCCATCTCTCTGAGAATCACATCACGCTCGCGATTGATCCTATGCTCCTCAAACTTGGAATTTTGCAGTATATCAGCCAATATATCCAAAGCCTTAGGCACATCCTTATCCATAACCTTGGCATAATAAGTAGTTTGCTCCCTAGAAGTATACGCATTCAAATGCCCTCCCATATTCTCAATCTCCTCCTCCAATTCCCTCGCAGTCCTCTTCTCAGTCCCCTTAAATATCATATGCTCTAAAAAATGCGCAGTACCGTTGGTCTCATCGGTCTCGAACCTCGATCCAGCATCGATCCAAACGCCAACCGTGGCAGTTTTGGCGGCAAGATTTGACTCGGTGGCTATGCGGAGGCCGGAGGGGAGAGTGGTGAGGCGAGTGAGGGGTGCGGTGAGGATTGAGGTGTGGTCGGTTAGAGTTGGGTGAGGAGAGTTGTACTTGAGGAACTTAGGGTTAGGGTTTTCAAGCTCTTTGAGCTTCTGTTTGACGGATTCAGCGAGGCGGTCGTAAACCATGGCGGTTGGTGGGGGAGGGGAGGGGAGTGGGGATGGTGGTGAGGCAACCGCGGCTGCGGAAGTGGATAGGGATCGGAGGGATCGGGGGGATCGGCGGGTCCGGCGAGCTAGGGTTAGGAGGTGGCGTATCGCCATGGTTGCGGACTTTTTTGGGATTTGCTCCGAAATGAAGAAAGTTGAGTCCTTTTCAAGAGGAGGTTTTTCACTTTTCACTCTGTTTGTTGTAGAGAACGGCGTCGTCTGCTGCACCTTTTGTATCTCCCCTCCCTCCTCTTTGGTCAAGATTACATACATACGATGATACGAAAAAATAATTTTTCTACAAAAAAAGTTAATATATACTGCCTACTATTATTATAGTATGAAGTTAAAATGAATGAATTCGTGTTTGTAGATTATTATTTCACAAGAAAAAAAAATTATTATCCCGTGACCAACAAGATTCAAACTCTGTTAAAAAAAGTAATGAAGTTTTTAATTGTTACACTACTTATTAGTTTTTTCAAAAAAAATAATTATTAACTTTACTTGAATAACACACATATCACATGTGCACAAAATTTAGTGCGCAAAAAAGATAGCTTTTTTTCCCACACAATTACAATCCAATATTCAAATCAACGAAATCTTATTTTTCTTTCTTTTTTGTCAAACACGATTTATTCACGTTTGACAACTTATCTTGTTATTGTAACAAGAAAATTTGACGTGTACCAACTGCAAAAAATGCAAGTTATTATTTAGTATCATATATATATATATATATATTGTGCACAATTATTCGTGCTGTATTATTAGATGAGTATCTAACATTGTTTTTCTCTCATGGGTAATAGGTTTACATATGAAAATACATTTGTTAAACAAAACAATTAATAATAATAATAACTTTTCTATTTAGCAAATGCTCGTTCAGAATAACAAATGCAAGGGGTATTACGTTCGTTCAGAGGATAAATCAAACAGGGAAAGGAAGCAACGTTCAATGAGTGCTAATGAGTAAATGCTGTAAAAATATGCTTCTCTGTAAATAACTTGAAACAAGAAGCAAAAAAGGACAACGCATCTGATTTCATTTCAAGCTACTTTTATACTATGATGACTACAATTTAAATTGTTCCATTTTCTAATAATAATGTACAATCCATTCCCTAAACATATAACTGAACGAAGGGGTAAATACACCTCATCATCATCATACATTTCCCACATTACTCTCCCACAAAAAATTGAGAAAAAAAAAATACAAACCTTCCCTATACTCATCATTTTTCCACCATCAAGGACTCATACTAAATGCTACAATCACGTCATCTCGGCAATAGCTCTCACAGTACCCTCCTAAATATGTTGTGTATTCCATGAGAAACCGCGTTGTATTTCATATTTTTACCTTTTTGTTTCTCACTAGCTTGCTTTCTTTCTCTTCCTACGCGCTGTACACAGTTAGATTTAATGTGATCTATTTACAACTATAACCGTTGTCTACTTCTACTATTATAGACCTTCCTGGCACTGCTGTTGATTCTCCTTGATCCTCCACTAGCCCAATTCTCATCATCGTCATCATCATCTTCATCGTCCCCACCCATCATATGCGCCGACTTTCCGCCCCTTCTTGGAGGAGGACGTTTCCTTTTAATGTTTGCTGTGTAGGCTGAATAGTCAACAGTGTCTTCCCTCAATGCATTTTTCAATTCCTGTGCAATAATAATAGTAGTATGAGAACATGCGATGTAAAAATAAAGAACTCCCAGCAAGAATGACAATATAGAATTATGGGTGATTAGGTAAAAGAACATCTCAGAAAATCACTCTTATTTTCAACTTCTCATAAAAGTTAAAACTTGGATCGTTTTTCCAATCATTTTCCAGCTTTTTATCAAATAGGCCCTGACGGAATTTTTTTATTAAACTGCCTTTCCCTAGAAAATGCTCAAAAATTCATATAGTCCATCTTTGATGTTTGAAAGAGTACAACTTATTTTAGCCCAATTGTCTCCCTTTCCACTTGTACTTGATTCAAAAATCACCTTTTTTTTCCCTGAGTTCTTATTTTCCCCATGGAAAACTGTTTACGTAAGTAGTAGGTCCTCAGAAATTCAATTATTTTCCGTGTAAACCAATCAAATGCACCCCAGAACTTAGCTGGCTGGACCCGTCATTTGGGTTCACCCAGCCAAAATAGGTGGAGCGGGAGGATTGATGGGGCTTCTAAATAACTATCAAGATTCAAGATAGAGAATGATGGATCTCTGGTACCGGGAACTTGTATAAGATAATGTTACCTGATATCTCTGTAACAAGTCTTGATAAGTGGTAGGCAGATCGGTCCGTGTCTCACTGATATTAAAGGGAATGTTCGACCGCGAGAGAACCTCCCCCGATTTTAAAGGCTCAGTTGGTGAGAATGCCTGGTCAGAAAAATCACTCAAATGAATTCACAACTGAAGTTTCACAACAGCAAAAAAAAGAGTTTAAGGAAGCATTGCATTACCTGGCATCGGGCATCATTTAGACTATAAGTGATCTTTAGGTGCCGTTTTAACTTCAGTAGTAGTTGTATTGCCGAGGCCGCTATACAGTCAGTCTGAACAACCAAAACCCCATATTACCAATACATCAAAACCAATTTATATATTAAGTTGTTTGATTTATTGAAGTGAGACTAAACGTTCCACTGACAGACAAGCAATGTGAAGAACATGTAGAATTGTCAAGGAAAAGAGATAAGCAGTAGCGTGGAAATCATTAGATGTTGCAAATCACCATGTTCCAAAAAGAGTGAATCCATGAGAACTTACAGTAAATAAATTCATGCTTCACAAATATTGAACAGAAGAAAATTCTAGTCATCAAGGAATATGAAAATCAACTTACATGGTCAAACAAAAAACTTGTTGACTATAGTAAATTTTGCAACATTAATTATTCCCCAAAAAGGAAATCTGACTCTCAATTTGGGACATCCCGAAAAAGAATAATCACTCGTAAGTTGGGATGGAGGGTGTAAAATATTATACACAGTAACTTACCTGGACTTTGCGGAGATCGTCTTCAGAGATGGCAGAAAAATTGCCTAAAACCTTAGAATTCAAATCTAAATTCGCGGACCCGTTATGATTAGATACAGGAGGACTAACTAACTCTTCTTGAACCCTCCCATTCAAATCAACTGATACCGAATCATGCAAAACAGATTGAGTAAATGAATCCTGCTGGATTATCCCGTTTCCAGGAAGTGTCTTTTGACCATCTCCTTGTAACAAATGCAAAAAGGCTTTCATATTTGCCTCTAGTGTTCCAGCTCTAACTTGTACAACTCTATTTATAGCATAGATCAAATAAAGAGGCTCATCAGGCACTGTGAAAGGGAGCAAAGCAAGGATTTCTGTGCAATACCTGAGAAAAAATATAAGCAGCTTCAAAGGCAACACGTTTAAAGTCAACATATTGAAAGAAATCCAAGAAAAGAAAATTTGGAAACTCACATCAGAAAAGGGATTACTGCATCATTCCAGCTTGGGGTATCAAATTTCCGGACAACTGAGGACATAAACTTGTTCCTCGAAACGCGATTGCCACGTATGAGTTTGTAGATTCTAGAGACCCCTGCATAAGATATTGATATATTTTCTGATTTTCCCTTCATATTACCAGGTACCTTGGATTGCACTTTAGCATTTGAATTTTCGGGATAACTTCGATTCATGGTTTGTATGAAGTGATATGACATCTGAAGGCCATCCCCAAGACGACTTTCAAAAAAAGCAGGATATCTGAAACGATGCTCCCACTAATTGGCATTAGCACATCAACAGGGTAAAAATAAAATTAAAAATAACTTTAAAGACAGAAATAAAGGAGAGTACTTCTCATTCATGTTCATCAACAAATGATGGGCCAGCTTCGAATTGACCTCCTGAGGATCTGTTTCAAGTGCTATAAGGTATGGAACACAAGTAATAGGATGAACTAGACCTTGCCGTAGCACAACTTCCACAATCTGTTTTCATAAAGGTCACATTAAATAAAAGGCTAAAGGAGATAATAGTAACTAAAGATCCAAATTATAAAACAACCTGCACAAAAAAAGTATAAAAAAATAGAAGTTAAAAATTGGCTTTCACCTTGACAGCAGACTGGCGTACTTGTTCATTTATATCCAAACATGTCCGCAAGATGCTATCCCAATACAACTGAACAATACCTCCACAGATGTTGGTATCACCAGCACCTGCAGCAACAGGCACACTACGATCTCCATCTACAGCATATTTAACATCGTCATTACTGCTTTTATCAGCGCCCATTTGACTTTCCGCATCAAGAAGATATTCATACATGTTCTGTAGTGTTTGCATCTGCCCAAGAAAATATAAATTAAGGCCTTTCATTCCAAATATTAGGTCCTTACCGATTTAGTCTCAACGATGGGACCAAATCAGTAATGGGCTTTTACAATAATTAAGCTGCAAAAAAGGAAAAATAAAAGAAAAAGAATACTATTACCTTAAGACGAGCATCAGTACTAGAAGCCAGTGTTGCCTCTAAAATTTTCCCAACATCCTTTTCCAACATATAGTCAGGTTTAGCAATTAAGAGATAGCCTAGTGCCTACACAGATTTAAAAAAAATTACATGAGCAAAAATAAAAATAAACGAAATCAGGGTTAAATAATGAAGAGACGCTCACCTGCAACGATCTGACCTTCATAACAAAATCCTCTGCCTGAAGATACTTCTTAAACAAGTTAAGGCTGCTTACAACATTTAGATACTTGTTACCAGCGGAGGATGTACTCAGCAGAGAGTTGCCATAGCGAATAAGCAACCCAAGACAGAAAAGAGACCGCCCTACTTGCTAAAATCAAAATCAAAAGTTGAGTAAGTTTATCTCTTAAGCCATCTAGCAATAATGAAGGTGGGAAAAAAAACATAATACCAAAAATTCCGACACTTTGGAACTGCAAGCGTAAACTCTTCAGGTAGCAGGAAATACAGTGCTAAAGGTACCAAATCAAACTACTAACGAAGATGCAAGAGCGAAGGAGTTCCAAAAATAACTTTGGATACAAGGAGCCAGCAAAATATTGTCCTCATTTTTTCAAAAAATTATATGAGCAACATGAAAAACAAGCATGTTGCAAATTGATTAAGGTACACAGGAAAAGTGGAAATATAATCAATTATCAAAGAGGAGGGGAAGCTAGTTACTGTAACCACGAAGTTTGATCAAGTAACCACAAACCTGCTTATTGTCAAACCCCAAGGCAACCAATCGATTGAAAAACACCTGAACGAGATATTCAACTACTGCTGCACCATTTCCAGCCAATTTACTCACAGAGCAAAGGCACCTGTGAAAACGAATCGACATTAGGAAGAAAAAGGGGAGGGGAAGTGAAACGGCCAGTGACATTAATGCACTTTTACAGGAAATCACATAGAAAAATATGTATGAGTCAATTAGATGGAGTAATTTAATATTAGAAAATGGGTGCCCAAGTAGCATCAATGATCATTGTAGTTCACATTTCAAAAGCTCACAGATGACGAAATTAAAAGAAACAAAAATGTATATTCCAGCCTTCTATCAATATGGGACACTCAAAACTAATAACACAGTGATCTGAGAGATGGACTTGAAGACAACCTTCTTGTAGCAACACCAATCAGAACCTTTCTCTACTTAAAGCTTTGAAAGATTTCACAAAAAAGGGCAGCACAGTACGAGGTTCTTGCCACTGCGATGTTTGGGAAAGTAAATTTAAGCATCAAGTGTATTAAACTGAAAGATGAAACAATAATCGAGTACTTTTTGCAGTCTTTTGGTCTTTACTTTTCTTTTTGCATTCTTTTCCTTTTCCATTTTTTGTTTTGAGCACATTGTACTCTTCCTTTGTTGAGTACTTTCTTCACTTCATTAATAAATCTATATTGATCCAAAAGACAAAAATTACATGTTATACATTTCACCAATGTGATATTAAATTTACCGACATAAGAAAAATAGTGTAGTTTATATCATATAATATATATATATATATATCGGAGCATTTCTAGTAAGGACCAGTCACTAGTCCGTACAGACCGGTCCCTTTTATGACGCTTTTGCATCATATAAACATTTGGGGGGTGTTTTTTATGATGCAAAAGCGTCGTAAAAGGGACCAGTCCATACGGACTAGTCCTTACCCAAAATTTTCCATATATAGATATTGACGTGTCATCAACGTGTGTTTGTGCCCTGCTTTCTAATTATCAGCCCTGTCCTTGTGATGTCATATCCAAAGCCCCGAGTCTGATTCCATGATTGTCATGTTACCGTCAATGGTAATTTACATAAATGGCCTCACTACATTGTATTACAACAAAACATTCTTGGCAAAGAAACCAAATGATCTTACTGTCCTCATTGTTAAATTTCCAAGCACTACTTGTAACATGTTAATGGTTTTTTAGTCTAAAAACCAGGCATTCTAGATTGAATAGGCTTGCCAGTAAATAAAATTTTCCACAGCATATGATAAAGCAGTATAGACAATGAAACAATTTGTGACAAGTCAAAACTCAAAGCCTATATTTTGAGGAAAAATATATGTGCAATTTTCTAGTTTCCGCATCTATGCAGCAACATAGAAATATCACATGTAAAATATATAAGGCAAAGGAATATATTATTCAACTATCATAATCGCAGTCACTTGGATGAAATCATAATCAAAATTCAAAAATAATAATAATTAAAAAAAAAGAAGGAACATACATAAACACAGCAATATTGTGAACGGATGTAATTTACCATGACTTTCATATACAAACACACGCATATATATATGAAGTTAGAAAGGTAATGTAAGTTAAGTTTCTCCCAGACGCATACATGAAGTTGGTTAAGAAACTCTTATGAATTTTATGTACCATGGAACTCATCAAACCTAAACTTGATACTAACCAAAAGCGTTCCTGTAGACTCATTAATCAAGTGGCTAAAAACAATTGTGGCGGCCTTCAGAAACAAAATACAAATTCCTTCACAGGTCAAAAGTTTGATAAGAAAGGTAACATGTCCCTAGAACACAAGTAAACCACTTTAAGAACGAGAGCAGTAGTAACAAGTGAGAAGTGAAAATTACTTGATGCAAGCATGGACAACAGTCAAAAAAGAATGCCGAACGATCATTTGCTTGAGATCTTGTTCAAGTTCTTCAACTACAGCTTGAGGAAGCTTTCGAACCAAGGGCACAATAGAATCAATTATGAAGACTATACTCTCCAATAGTTGAGCAACAGTTCGATTGTCGACCTGAATACATGCAATATATAGTTAAAAATATTACTGAAACTTACACCTGAAGCGCCTGAATTTGTCATTTTCAAATGTCCCATGGAAAAAAGAAAGAGGTAGATAAATGAAGTGATAAAATTTCAAGAGAAACAACAAACCACAAGTAGTGCAGTAGCAGTGTGAGGCTCAAGTCACCGAGTCGTTAAATTTCATTATGTTTGTTAAAAGGGAAAAAAAAATTAAAGGTCACAATGTGTCGTGGGCAGACCAATGATCAAATGATGGCACAAGAAACTAAGTGTGCACATGAAAAGGAGATGAGTGATAGATTCTAATGCACAAGTTTTTCTGCAATATGCACCCATTCACCACAACATTTGAGAAGAAATCTTCAAATAGAAGAGAGTTGCACTGCTCTGTTATGTTTATTGACGCAAAAAAGTAATATTTTGTGTTAAAATTCAAGGAAACTATTAATAAAAAAAACAATCATAAAAATGCTTTACAGCCTTGTTGAGAAGGAGGAAAGACAGAAATCTAACTGTAATATTTCTAAAGAAGAAGAATGTGGATAACCTGAGTCTTCAAATATGGTTGTAGCGTGACGACAAACTGGGAAGGATCAGAAGCTGGTGCACAGAGTGCTGGATCCACAACACAAAAGGCATGCAATAGCAGCACATAAGGAAGTGTGCTCAACTCCACTTGTTCATTATTCATCTCCTCCACCTGAACAAGAACGGATTACTTATCATACTTATGTTTTTAGAAGAATTTTTGTAAGGGCTTAATGGCTTGATTAAACTGAGGGGCAGAGCTTAGGAAACAAAGCTTATATTGATTGGCAAAATCAGATACAAGCAAGGGGGCTAGAAGTGGATGAGAAATCCACCACCAAGCCTAATAAGGATAAATAAAACAATGATTTCCAACATTTTTAATGGGAGTGGGAGAGAGAGAGAGAGAGAGATGTATGAAGCATCAAGACAGCAAAAATTACCTGTAATATTCTCTCCAACAAGCACTTGCACATCAACTCACAACGCTTGCGTACTGCTGCAAGTGACACAGGGTTGATCCCAGCGGCTTTAGCTGATTGTGGAAAAAAATCAAGGGCTAAGTTGCGCTTAATGACAGTTACAAGCAGTTGATGATTTGGCATCCTTCGCAGCATCTCTACGATCTGCTCAGTCTTTTTGGACACTTCCAGTGGTACAGAACTACCATCTCCAAAATGATGAGACCCCGAACGAGAAGGTTCCTCAAACCAGAACTCATAAAAGGTCTTGCAGACAAGATCCTGCAATCCAAGGATGAAAAATAAACCTTGGGTCTAGCTTGAAAGAAACAAAAATGTGTGGAGAACAACGCAACATAAAAACACGCCATCTTTAAAATCAACAAATCCATGAATGAACTTGGCCTAGTCCATGTCTAAAACAAAATACAGCTACATAACGCCTAAAAGGGCTTTGCATAGACAAGTGATGATATAAAAATGCCCGCAGACCAAAAGAGCCGAATATTCTTCATTAACGTTGCTACATGCAGAACTTAACAACTGATTTAGCCTAGTTATCTGATGTTACTCATAAAATAGCCGCGAACGTAATGATAATTATCAGAACAAGAAATGTATAGAAAAATATATTTGCTCCATACCCCTTGATAAAACACTAAAAAAAATAATTAAAAAAGCAGTGTGGTGGTTAAGAAATGTCACGCACAATCACGAGAAATCTTAGAAAGAGCCTAAATTACTATAAAATAAATCATATGCTCCTCTTTCATGGCTTCAGAATACCTGAATACTGGATTCATCATCACTAACACGAGAAATAATCTCAATGCAAGCACTTGTAAATTCTGAGAAGTTAGCATTTGAAGTGCACATATCTCTTATGATTTTGATAGCTCGTTTCCGAACACTCACTCCAGTGTCCTTCATCCTCTCAGCGACCTTCTCAAAATACTACAAAAACATGAACAAGTTCTGGTTCAGTGGAAAGCGGATAGAGCTAGCACTGTGTCACCCAGCATATATGAGGATGGAAAAGTAAAGCTTGCAATACCTGCAAACCAACATCAGGATATGAGGCAATATGTCGACCAACAAGTTCAAGTGCCGCTTCTCTTACAGATATAGCCGAGTCACAAAATCTTCCTTCTACCGCCGTTTGGACAAGCTTATCACGTAAAACCTCCGGATCAGCTTCTACAATAATGCTAACCTGCTCTCATCATGAAAAAAAAAAAACAGAGGAAGAAGATATAAAATCAGTGGACAAAAGACTTTGCCCCAAAGACATGGATTTAGATTTAAGAAAGGGCTTCAACACTCACAGCTCTCAATGCCTTGGCACGAATAGCAGAAGAGTTCTCCCTTAAACTTGCCTGACACCAATAACATTGCAACATTAAATATTTGCTTTTTACAAACAATAAAAGAAGCAAACAACATTAGACCAACCAGAAGCATGTGAAGAATTTTATCAAATCCTCTGGAGAACGAATTCTTTTGTCCCAAAGCTAAGGTTATCTTCTTCACAGAATTCCTCGTCAATAACGAAGAAACAATCTGAGAGTCACGCAGAATTGCTTTTGATTTCAGTCTAGCAAGGTAGTAAGAAAGCTTCTGCTGACAACTTGGGTCATCCTTGTACCACAGGCAAACAAGGAACCTGGATACATTTTAGTGTTAATGCAAAAATCACCATCATACCCAAAATCCTAGAGTAATAAAAAAGGGGAGTTTCTTTTATAATAAAATAGGTTAATTTTTTTTTTTTTTTTTTGCCATAACGGTAAGGGCAAACTTGGGACTGTGTGGGTAGGAGCACAGTCTCAGGTTCGATTCCCTGCTGAGTGAAACCTTTCTTGGGCCACTGGGGGCATTACCCGGTTGAGCAACCAGGGCCTCATGGGATTAGTGGGGGTGGGGGCCCGATACCCATGGTTATCAAAAAAAAAAAAGGTTAATTTAGATACGGACCAGCGCGTAAAAAGATGCACGTCATCAGCAGACCCAGCATCCTGGAGGTAATTCAAGAGCATCTGCTGAAGAATCTCAATTTTTGAAGTACCAAAAGATTCGGAAGATTCTTCCGACCGACTTTGATTTTTCTTATTGTTATCCTTGTCAAGCGACTTGCAGTATGATTGTAAAACAAGAAGTTGCTTCCTGCAGTGGCAAAGCTGACAATACCAGGTGCGGGCAGGAACTTCGTGTTCTGAAACTCCCATGCAGTCAATATGGAACAATCTGTGACAACCTTCACATACAACCAATGATTTTTCAATCCTTGCATCCAAACAAATAGAACATACATCGTTTGGATAGCTTTGATCCACATTATCCTCACTTAACAACTCCTTCACTACCCAAAAATTTTCCCTCCTGCAAAGTACAGCATCGTGTTTCAACCTAGCAGCAATTGTACCAAGAAGGTCAATTGCCATTGAACGAGCAGCAATATCTTTAGATTTCAGCCCCGCATTTTGGAGTAGTAAAACACAGAGAACCTGCAAGCAATTAATTGCTCCTTAACAAGAAAATAATGTGATGCATTCCACCAAATGTAGATCATATATGGATGATATTGATACCTCCAGTATAGGTGCAGAAGCAGGATATTCAGGTAAATTCAATGTTGTAAGTAGGTCCATAACCAGATTCTCCATGATTGTCTTCAACTCAGACGTATCTTGACTTTTTGTACTTGTGAATCGCTGAAGAACTCGACTCCAGAAAAGACAGCATGCCTCTGTAACTGCCTCGTGGCACTTGTTAGGGTGGCTAACATCGATCGAGACTTCAACAAAAGAATCATTAGATGCTTCCCTTAAAGCGTCAGGAAGGTTTGCACTACAATGAACTAACTGAATCAACAATGCAGTTATTAGCTGGATCTGCCTCTGTTCTTCATCAGGTAGATGATAAGTTCTGGGTAGTCGCTTGGTGAATGGTAACTTTAAAAGCACCTGAAGTGCTTCATCCATCACATATGTACGATGCTGTGTGTACGTATAAAATATCTGCAACCACATTTGCCCATCAATACATTGCCAAGTATACTGGGGGGCAATCACAGTTTTCACGTATTTGAAAAGAAAGCAGTCAAGAACAGCAGTACAGAATTTCCATACCCCGCTAATTAAACTGATTGCCTTCAGTTGCAAGAGCTGGATATTATCAACCAAAAACGTTGTGTAGCTTGTCTTCACCAACTGTAGAATGCAACTATCTGATAGGCGTTCTATTGACAACAAATCCTTGAGAAAGCCAAGAATGGTGCACAGTTTCTGCAGTATGGTATTCACAGCAGAAGAAATCCCTCTAACAAGGGCAAAAATGACAACATAAGAAGAAGCCTCATTCTTGATTACCCAAAGAAGAAAAAGGAAAAAAACTCTCAGTACACTCAAATAGTCATCTTTTATATTTAGAAGCTCACCTGCTTGCTGCTGATTTCTTCACTTTCACACTCCTAGAATTGCGTCTTTTCCTACTTGACACACCAAAATCAGCATCAACCTCCTCATCGTCTTCACCTGAAAATAAATTTGCAAAGACCAACAGAAAATGAGACTCGGGAGAAGAACAACGCCCAAAGTAAACTTTTACTATTAATGCACAGGTTTTTCTGCTACTTCTTTCCAAGCTAGCCAAGAGCCTACCATACCTTCAAAAAACCCATTTTCAGTTGGTTTGTGTAGGGCACGATATGCTGGATCACAAGCTGACATAATGTCATTGATCTGATGCCTACAGAACTCCAGGATTCTTTCAATGACCTAATATCAATAAACTTTAATCACTCAAAACCAACAACAGGCACACATTTACACAAAATCTCATCCACTAAGGATGAATACGTCAGTAAAGCATTGTACATGAAATGCAAATAAGAATCTTAACAAATATATAAACTTATGGCATCTACCTCTTCTTTATAGAGCTGCTTTGGCATATCCTTATGAGCCATGACAGCTAGAGAAGCATGAATGGAGTCTAGAGCACCAAAAATTGAGGATACTGCATCTGAATCTGACTGGAATATAATGAAAATAATAATCATAACCACAAACATAAAAAAAGATAACAGCAAACAAGGATATGCGAAGGAAGGACAGACAGAACACATCACGTGTTACTACCAAACTTGATCCATGAGCTTAGAACGCATGTGGCACGGATTCTATCTAAATAATTCTAAGTCTAAAGCAGGTAACAACCCTATGACCATTCTCTAAATGTGAGGTGTTTTGACTTTGCTAACTCTTTATAATGCAAGCTTCGACTTACCTCCCTATTTTCATTGAAGTTCAACTATTTTCATTTTCTCCCTCTAACACACTTTTGCCTCACTACAACTTTATTTTAAGTTTCCATCAAAAACCTTAGACATGGCTAGAGTGTTCTGGTACCTCCAATTCTTTTTTGTATGAGCTAGTTGACACCTTTTACAGTCAACGACTCAAGGCTAGTGAGTTGGCAGAGAAATGGGGTCCCTAAGAGCAAGAGGTTATGAGAGGCTTGGGAATGTAGTATCGCCAATTCGCCATACCCCACATGCGAACTAAATTGGGTAGAGAGAAATATGAGATCAGTTGCAGGCGTTCAGAAATAGATCCATAAGCTCATCAACATGGTTTGAGTACTTCTATTAGCAAAAAATAATGCCATGTAAACATAGAAACGTTTTTTAGAGTTTTGGGGGGACTGATCCATCTTTTCTTGGCATAGCACCTCTCATACTCAAAGTTTAGTGGGGATTGACCCCATTTTTGGGCACCTTAAATTATTTTGCTTGTCACAAAATGAAAAAAGTGAATGAAAGAGAAACTTGAGAATGCGCATAAGAAATTGCAAAGATAGGAGAAGAATCTAAAATAATTACAAGGTTTAGGTATACTTATTTATGACTTGTTCAGGAATAAATGAGGGATACTTGAATAGGCCTAGATGAATGCGCAAATAAGGTCAGTGAGTGGTATATGCAGCACAGAATTCACATAAAATTCAAATAATGCTACAAGTGGTATAATTACTGGATTATGGTTAAGTATGTATGTATAAGGTGGATAAAGACGGATAAAAAATGTAAAAACTTTAAAGACAGTTAAAACTTTCATCGGGTCAGGTTGTTGGTAGTAGGAAGCACTACTGTGATCTACCTCACACAGCATGAGCTTCAAAAAACTAGAATCTCGATATACTGATTTTCTGTTAGGGGTCCATGAACATGACACCATCTTGTAAGTATTTTTGTTTCCACACTATTACGACAAAAATCAAGAGTTTTTTTTAATCATCACTGTTAAAAAAGAATCGCGAAATGCCACACCCATTGGCTTACAAAGACTTAAAGACGAAAGGAAAAGAAGATTGGAAGACAAAGATCACAAAAAGATAAATTGACAAAAGTCACTATCACATTTAATTTAACTACTGGTGTGGCCCTAAAATTGTCTGAGATACAATGATTTGCAGATGTGGTGGGTGGTGCTGTTGGTACACAATAATCACATTGACAAAAAATCAATTTATTGCCTTATTGGCAATCAGGTATGTGGCTTTAGCACAAAGATCCCATAATTTCAAATAACAAAAAGAAAATCCCATCAAATCTTTACCATCCAAGATAGAAAGAATGACAGAACAGGCAAGGGCTATTTATCCTCCTAGGACACGAAGGACTACTTTATCTACAAGTAAATTTAAACACTACACGACGAAAGCCCATGGAATTTTTCTAGCATATGCCTCCATATCAAAGAAGCAAATTAAAGAGTTCCTTGCTAAAATTATCAATGACATCTACCAACTGTTTGGAATGGTTTTCAAAGAAAGCAAGCTCCACCAACAGCTGCTTATGGGGGTCTTCTTCCCAAGTCATTGGTCCGGGGATATTCAAAACAAAGATCTCCTATTATTGCTGCCTTGTGATTTCTAGACTTCGTCTCCTCATTCCTCTATTAAAATTGAATGTAACATAAAGATGTATCCTTAAAAGATGAAGCATTCACTTCCTAACCTCACAATCTTCGAAACCTATAACATACCTTATATGGCTGTGCCATCATATTTGCCTTTCACATTTGTCTCTAAGAGATTGGATTCTTTATAGTTTGAAATAAAATACTTATTATGTCAATAGCAAATTGCAGATAGAGAGCCCCCAGAAGGAACAAGTTGACCGAACACAACCACAGGCAAGGGCCAAGTTGTGACAAGGTTTACTAATGGAGAATGTGGAGTTCTCTTTTTTGGTTGATGGATAGGCGGGGAGATGTAACAAACAGAGGGGAAATTGTGTGCAACGCAAAGAATTAACTGTTGTATCATCCATATTAATAAAACTACCATCCCCGGTGTATTTTCTTTAAGGAAAAAAAATCAATAGTCTGGCAAAGTAGTACAGCGCTGAGGAACTCAAGCAGCGAAAAGCTTGTGCTTAACTTGGCATTTTAAAAAGTAACAAAAAAGACAGTGGGAAACACTAATCGCGTCTTCATACTAAATATAGTCCACCATATAAGGGAAATGTTTTGGCTCCACCTTTGACCTTGACAAGGACAATATTAAAATTCACACGTTAAATGTGATCCAATAGCCATTGGTGAAAAAAAAGTAACCTACAGCACCCCCATATTTAGCCAATTTTTCAGTGTGAAATTCAAAATAGTTAATTTTGCCATATGACTACTAAAAATTGCACAAAATCAGAACGCTACCAAAAACATACCAATGTAAAGACTACAGCACAAGACAAGGTATCGGAGAGGTGAGAGGGTAGGTAAAACTGCCGAGTGTCTTGGAGAGGCATTTAATCTATCTGGAAGTTTCTTTTTTAATTTTTTTTGAATATAGAAGGTGCAATCATTGAGCAAAATCCATGATTCAAGTTCATAGATCATTCGGATCATTTCCATTTTCAAAAGCCCAAAAGAAAATTCCAAGAGGCAATCAAGAAACTCCAACCATGCTAGGTTGGCAGTTCTCAATGTGTGCAACAAGTAATAACCGTGTTCCAAACAAGACATTTGTACGCATAACATTGTGTCAAATTCAATATACAAGAAGTCTGCAACAAAAAAATTCAGTGAAGAAGATTATATGCATAATTAACCAAAATAGTCCCAGCCACCATCCAAATTTTTGTTCATCACATGTATATTTCATAGTAAGTTTAAACACCACTGTTAGAAGCCATTTTGCACAGCAACCAATATTTACTCAAGAAATCAGAAGAAAACGCCATTCCAAAATATTTATTAGGAAAGTTGTTCCATGCTAGTATTAGATCACGTTATTGTCTCTATGATAGGGGCTGTCAAATATGAAATGTAGACACTAGGAAACACCATGCATCTATTTCACTCCATATAAAGAATTACTTGGTTTCAATCAAAAGTTCAAAATCAAAATCGAAGCACCACCTAAACTAAAGTACAAGAGGCAGAAACTTAAGAAAGTCGGCCAAGTTTTTTAATACATGATAACAATGAAGATTAATTAGATTTTTTATTTTATCCATTTGAAATTACAACGATGAGATTTGAACCCTTAACCTCTCCCAAATGCCACCCTATACTACCGCTCTGCTCCAAGACTATTGGCCAGATTCATTAGATGAACAACTAAAATTTCAATGTCAAAACAAGGGGATATCTGTTGTGTTGATGTATATAATGATGGAGTATCAACTTGTAACCCATATAGTGAGACTATAGACCTAAATGAAGGTCTCTCAAATAGTCAAATCATTGTTGAAGATACAATATTATATACTACTCCCTCCGTCCCAAATTGCTGGTCCCTCTTTCCTTTTTTGGATGTCCCAAAATAAATGTCCACTTTCCATAAAAGATAAATACATACCTATTTTGCCCTTTTGTACTTTCACTTTTCAAGTAAAAGTTTTAAATAAAGTAAAGGGTAAAAAAGGAAAGTCAATGTAAATTAATCAAAAAGTGCAATGATGATGTTGGGTCTTTAATAAGTTGGATTCCCCAAAAGGGACCAGCAATTTGGGACGGACGGAGTATTTGATTGGCTGGCGCACATAAACTACCAGGAGAAACACAGATGCAAAAATAAACCGTGTCAAATAATTTAACTACAATCTACACAACAAGCTGGATAAACATATGATACAGACTTACATGTTCACATTCATTAATTGATAAACCTTCTGCTCGATGAATCTGATGATCTAAAACCCTCAACATTCTCACAAGAATATCTACAGGAACCAAATGGAGGAGTTTCTTTGCTCTGATAGACATAATTTCATTCACAAGCACTCTAACATCACCTACAGGCAATGGTAACCATTCTGCTTCATCACGATCATCGCTGAGAATTTCAGCTCTACCACACATGTCCTCCAACACCTCACAAAATCCTCTAATAGCGGCATCTAATCAAAGAGGCAACAAGCTTAATTATTCCAGTAGAAGATATCAAGAAGTATGAAATGAAGATACAAGAAGCTGGGAAACCTTGACGCTCGGTGGCACCTGGACCAGTTGACAACAAAATGTCATCATTTCTTTTCTTCTTGACTTTTGGTTTCTTAGAAGAAGATGCAACTGTCTCCTGCAGTTACATATTCCAAATTTAGGAGCAAAACAACCAATTTATCAAATTCTTTAAACAAATGGAGACATACATTAGGAATAATGTAACTCTGCTGATGATTTTGAATTCCTCTAAAGTCCTTTTGGGCTTGGTTAGGCATGGGAAAACCTTGCTCAAAACTCTTCTTTTCAGGTACAATACTACTAAAGATCTGCTCCTTGACAGGACCTGAGAAACTTAAACGATGCAATACACAATAAGCACGGAAACATGAGTTTCTTCAAAAGGTGATTGTGCGTTTATATATTTGAAGATGGATGATGACAGGCATATAGTGTCCTGGGAAAAAATTTCAGACAGTAACGCCTAAAGGCTTTGATGCATCATTATACAAATCTAAACAGCACCAATCCACCAATGGTCGCTTAAGCAACTGTTGAAAAAATGATTGTGAAGTTATTTAATTTGCTTCATTGATCTGATCTGCATTTTCCTTCTAAAAGTTAATTCTATATATAGAAAAATCAAAATGAGACAAGTGAGAGCTTCCATGACTTTCCACCAAAGCTAGAAACCTTTAATATAAAGAATATTGCTAATGGAAAGAAGGAAAACCATGTCAGAATTCTCTATTAACAAAATAGTGACCCTAACTAGAAAGATAAAAATAAAAAACTAAATCCATACAGATATAACCATGTCTAAATTGCTGCTAGATTTCACAACAAATGAAAAGAACATGAACGGGAAATCACAATTACACCAACTCTGTTATTTATTGTTCTGACCAACATACATAGCGCTCCATTTCATCCACCTAGCACACTATCATTACTTGTATCACTTTTAGTAAGAATGCACCTTCTGATCGAAAGAGGTATGGGAACGGGGGAAGCCCCCAAAAATGACTAGGGTGCTAGTGCAACTTCAATGTGAGTTTTTGGAGTGGAAGTGTTCGCGAATAGATATAGGTGGATTAATAACAATAATATTCAGCCTTGGTTTAGCTGGATATACTCTTTACTAACCCATTGGGTGGAGAAGAGATCCAAAAAGAAGTGAATACTTCCAACCTACTCCAAAAGAAGGGACCTTTATTTTGTTTTTCTCCCTCTTTAGGAATCTTTTGTAGGGAAGAGAACGATGAAACTGAACACACTTTTTGTAATTTCTCAAAATTCGTGATGAATTGGTAATTAACTGGCAGAAAATGCATCTCTGGAGATGCACTCTGGTAGCACTAGATTGATTGTTTTGGAATTAAAGTAGTACAGGAAACAGGTGTAGAGGTGGTCTAGGGAAAGGTCAAAATTCTATCTTCTGGATGGGCACTGAAACTAAAATTCTTTAGGCAATGTGCAAAGTAGTCAAACAATGTTTTAAAAGGCACAACGTGGGTTTGAGGCGTTTTGCCTGGTGAGGCATAAGCCTCATTTTTAATTTTTTTTTAAAAAAAATCCTAAAAATATCCTAAAATATAATAACATTGATCATTGTGAGAATACGAGAGAATTGTTATATTCATTGAGTAAAAGGTACACATATATATACAAGAGAGAGAACCTAGAGGAGAAAGGAGTTTCTTTCTAGTAAGGATTCTCTAAATATATCCTAAATATATACATACTATAAATAGAATATATACAAATCTCAACACTCCCCCTCAAGCGGGAGCATACAAGTTGTATGTTCCAAGCTTGTTACAAATGTAATTGACTCAAGAGCCACCGAGAGACTTAGTAAAAATATCAGCTATTTGATCATTCGATTTCAAGTAGCTCGTTGTAATCTCCCCTGAAAGAATTTTCTCTCTAATAAAGTGGCAGTCAATCTCGATATGTTTAGTCCTCTCATGAAAGACCGGATTAGAGGCAATGTGGAGAGATGCTTGGTTATCGCACATTAATTTCATTTGTTGAATCTTTACTAGCTTCAGCTCCTGTAATAATTGTTTCATCCATATAAGCTCACACGTTGCTTTAGCTATGGCTCGATATTCTGCCTCAGCAGTGGATAGAGAAACAACTGATTGTTTCTTGCTTTTCCATGAGACCAAATTTCCTCCAACGAAGATACAATACCCACTAGTCAAACGTATATCATGTGGGCAGCCTGCCCAATTAGCATCAGAGTAGCCAACGATCTCAGTGTGGCCTCTACTTTCATAAAGAAGACCTTTCTCTGGTGCCTTCTTTATGTATTTTAAAATGAAAACAGCTGCCTCCCAATGACTATCACACGGGACACTTAGGAACTGACCGAGTACACTCATCGAGAACATGATATCAGGACGTGTCAGGGTGAGGTAGTTGAGTTTCCCAATGAGTCTCCGGTACTTACTATAGTGTGATAACTGCTCCCCCTGATTAGGTAGGAGTTTGACGTTTGGATCCATCGAAATCTCTATAGGTTTACAATTTGTCAGGCCAATTTCTTCTAAGATATCTAAGGCATACTTCTGCTGGGAGATGAGAATATACCCCGTCAGGATTGAGCAACTTCTATTCCCAAAAATTATTTGAGTTTTCCCAGATCTTTAGTCCGAAAGTAGTGAAATAAATGATGCTTAAGTCTAAATATGCCCTCTTGATCATTCCCCGTAATAGCGATGTCATCCACATAAACGACCAAATAGATGCATCTGTCAAAAGATGAGTGCGAGTAAAAGACAAAGTGATCAGCCTCACTATGAGCCATACCAAATTGAAGAACAACCGAACTAAAACGTCCAAACCACACCCGTGAGGATTGCTTTAGACCATAAAGAGAACTACGGAGACGGCACACCAAATTAGACTCCCTTAAGCAACAAACCAAGGAGGTTGCTCCATATAAACCTCTTCTTGTAATTCACCATGTAGAAAAGCATTTTTGATATCCAACTGATAAAGAGGCCTGTGATGAATGGCCGCCATAGAGAGAAATAGGCAAACAGAGGACATCTTAGCAACGGGAGAAAACATGTCACCATAATCAAGCCCAGACCTGGGTATACCCCTTCGCAACAAGCCAAGCTTTCAGACGATCAATATTCCCATCGGGCCCAACTTTGACAGTGTAAACCCAACGACAACCAACTATGGATTTACCATGAGGGAGGGGCACTAGATCCCATGTGCCACTCGAATGCAAGGCGGACATCTCATCAACCATAACCTAAAGCCAACCCGGATCAGAAAGAGCAGCTTCTACATTTTTAGGTGTAGAAACATGAGACAAAGACGATACAAAGGCAGTATACTGGAGAGATAAACGATGATAGCTCATAAAATTATAAATGGGATAAGGGTTACGAGTAGAACGAATACCTTTGCGTTCGGCAATAGGAAGATTCAGGTCAGGAGTCGGAACAGGAAGCATAACCGGAATAGGGGATGAGGCCGGTGGATCAAGTAATGGAGTTATGGGCGTGGATACAAGCTCAGTGGCAGGTGCGGTGGAGGGGTTCTCAACAGATATGGTACGAGACCTGCGATGGTAGGTAAAAAGAGGAGGTTGTGAGGCAACGGTAAAAACAACAGGGTCAGGAGAGCACTGAATAGGACTAATATCTGATTAGGGGGGCTCACTATCAGGATGATATGTGATACACTCTGTAGCGGAAAAGAAGGAAGTCGTCTCAAAAAATGTGACATCTGCGGAAGCAAAGTAGTGTCTAAGATCAGGTGAGAAACACCGGTAACCCTTTTGCAAGCGAGAATACCTCAAAAAAATACATTTGAGAGATTTGGCATGCAACTTATCTTATCCAGGAGTAAGATCATGAATAAAACAAGTGCAACCAAAGACTCGAGGATGAACAGAATAAAGAGGCTGGGTGGGAAATAACAGAAAATGAAGGACCTGATTTCCTAAAGTTGAGAATGGTATCCTATTAATTAAATAGCAAGCAGTAAGAATTGCGTCTCCCCAAAAACATTGCGGAACATGATTATGAATAAGAAGAGTACGAGTTGTTTCAATCAAGTGTCTGTTTTTCCACTCAGCTACTCCATTTTGTTGAGGATTATGAGCACAAGAGGATTGGTGAAGAATGCCCCGAGAAGTCATAAATGATTGAAATGGGGCAGAAAAATATTCTCGTGCATTGTCATTGCGAAAAACGCAAATAGTGGTGCCAAATTGGGTTTTAATTTCCGAGCAAAAAGTTTGAAAGACGGAAAAAAGTTCAGAACGATATTTTATTAGAAATAACCAAGTACATCAAGAAAAATCATCAATAAACGGAACAAAATATTGATAACCCAAATTTGATTTAACACAACTAAGACCCCATACATCCGAGTGAACTAAAGAAAAGGGACACTATGCTTGTTTATTGACACAACTACGAAAAGAACTTCGAACATGCTTTCCTAACTGACAAAACTCACACTCTGAAGGCACTAGACTTGCAAGGCTCGATACCATCTTTTGCAATTTCTGAAGACTAGGATGTCCCAAATGTTGATGAAAAATGACAGGAGGATCAACAACAACACAAGCAACAGGGGATGGTGGTGGGGTGAGGTAGTATAATCCATGGTACTCACGTCCTACTCCAATTGTCCTCCCAGTGTCCCAGTCCTGCACAAGAACTGAATCGGCAACAAAGATAATATAACAGGGTAATGTTTGGGTTATTTTGCTAATGGAAATTAGATTAAAAGGACAATTTGATATAAAAAGAACATAATCTAAAGATAAAGACTGCAGGGGTGTGGCCTATCCAATTCCTCTCACTTTAGTTTGTGAACCATCAGCTAAGGTAACAATAGATAATGTACTAGAATAAATAATACGGAAGAATAGATCTTTGTTACCAAACATATGATCAAAAGTACCAGAATCAAGTACCCATGGTCCAAGAGATGATGATTGAGAAATACAAGCAATGTGATTACCAGTTTGGCTGGTTGAGGCTATGGCTGATGACTGGTTACTCTCTCGAAACTTCTGAAATTCGACATACTCAGCACTGGGAACAGTCAAAGTACTAGAGGGATCCCCAGAGAATGAATCATACTGTAAAAGATTGGCCACCTTAAACGGATAACCATGGAGTTTGTAGCAGCGACCTACGGTATGGCCCCGAGTATTGCAATGAGCACTTGGGGCGAGGGCGATTTCAACCTCTCTGCGTGCTGTTGTCATCTCTCCGATGAGTCACATGAGAGGCCAAGATAGCAGAATCAGTGAAAGTGGTAGAATGCTCAGAGGCGCAGACATACGAATTAACTGCTCGAATATCATATCCATGGTAAGAACCCCAGGATTTGCCAGAATTTAATTGCGAACATAATCGAGTTCAGTAAGCAAGTCGGCTAGTGCAAGAACCATGAAAAATTTGCCACGATCTGCTTCTTGTTGTACAATATCAGTTGAGAAAGACATCATTTCATTAAATTCTTGTTTAAGAGTCTCAATTTGGCCCAAATACTCTTGCATATCAAGATCCTGCATTTTAATCGACTTCATACGAGAGACAACGATATAGAGGCGATTAATGTCATTTGAACGGAGTCTTTTAGCCTTTTGCCATACTTCATAGCAAATACGATACGGTCGGTATTGATTAACGATAGTGAAGTCAATAGACTGCCAGAGAATATTGCATAAAAAGGCATCGATTTGTTTCCATTGTGGACGGTCTTTCTTGGTGATATCAGTAACCCGTTTGATTAGATGTTCTTCAAAATCCTGGCCAACAAACCATAATTCTACCAAGGCAGACCATGACATATAATTTCCTGAACCAGTTAATTTTTCTGAACAAATAATGGGCGTATTTGTGAAGTTGATGAAGGATTTATTAGCTAAAACAGCCATTAGGATTAAACACAAATATAATCGTTAAGAGAAGGTAAAAACAAGGCTGGAAACCTGTTGGAATTGGCCCGGAAAGACAGTCTAGAAAATTCGGATTGAAACTGACAACACAAGCCCAATCACGCGCAGAAAAAGTGGAGGTGCATGGATCTCACGCATAAAGATGGCGGTGGCGCGTGGAGACACGTGAAACGTCATCTGGTGACGCGTTTCCGGTGTGGGGCTCGCCTAGGGATTCCGAGCACGTCTGTGTAGGTGGTTCCTGGAACGAATAAGTATTGGATGCGTTATGGAAGAAAGATGGGCGGCGGCTAGGGTTTTGTGTAAGAAAAAAGGAAGACAGCTAGGGTTTAGGGGCAGCTAGGGTTTTACCCTGCTGGAATGGAGACACAGCAGGAATTTTTCATAAAATAGGCTCTAATACCATGTGAGAATACGAGAGAATTGTTATATTCATTGCGTAAAAGGTACACATATATATACAAGAGATATAACCTAGAGGAGAAAGGAGTTTCCTTCTAATAAGGATTCTTTAAATATATCCTAATTATATACATACTATAAAAGTATAAATAGAATATATACAAATTTCAACAATCATCATTATTACTACAAGAGCAAATAACTTCACAAATATAATAACATTCTCAAAACATCGCACTAAAATAGCAAATATCAATGTGAGTATGTTACTACATAATTAAACTAGTGCATCACCATAAAGTCATCACTCAAAAAATATCATATACCATACAACCACAAAATATATTTTTTACAAATAGTTTGATCTCAAACAATTTATATATACAAATATATATCATATACTATAATTATACAAATATAATTTCACAAATAGTTTAAATTCTAAAAACATTGAAGAGAAACAGTGTCGTCTACAAATAAATAAGGAAAATAATATTAAAAAAATGTTTTTTAAAGCCATAAAAGAGTGAAAACAAAGAAGTCGTCTAACACTCAGACTATATAACATTCAAAAAATCATTAGGCGGTCTTAGGTCGGCGTGTAGGAGACTAGCGTTTAGAGGATTAATTGGACAAATGATTTTTCATTATAGATATTATTTTAATTATATAATACTAAAAAAATACAAAAAAGCATATGGCAAAAAAAATTATTTGAAAACATATTAATAAATTGTCATAAACACACCCAAAAAAAATATCAAATTGTATAAAACATTTTTGGAAACCAACCAAGTAAAAAGACATCCACGGTTAGTAGGGTTTTTACTCACTTTTTTTTTCCTCACTGAAAGGGGATTTTACTGACTTTGAGTTGCCTTTAAATTATATAAATAATATATTTTATTCAGATCAAAGTTCTAGTCAGTTGTATCCCACTTCAGTTGCAATGACTAAGTTCACAAAAAATTGGGGGGTTTTACCCAATTCAAGTCTTCAATACACTAGAGCCATCAGATCCAAAAAAACAAAATACACTAAAGCCAACAAGATCGGAGAAACATTTAGCCATTGCCACCGACCAGTCAAACATGCATTCAGCAAGCTAAATGCTGATTCTTCTTCTTTTCTTATAAATCTGACCAAAACGACCTAGCTTCGAGAGGCGTACTCCTCGCGCCTCAAGGCAGAACGCCTCAAAGCATGCGCTTCAGTCTCCAGAGGCATAAGCCTCAAATTTTATGTATTTCCAATAGCCTCGGAGCATTCCACTGGCACCTCACCTCAAGGTGTACACCTCGAGTGCCTTTTAAAATATTGTGGTCAGATAGTACTAAGTGATGAGCATTCTTATGCAGGGGTTAATTGATATTGAGAAAATCCAAATAACTTGACAAATTCTAACAAGTGGTCCAGCTTTCAAGAAATCCTCTCAAACAAGTTGCAAAAAGAAAAATAACTAAATTTGAGAACCTACTCGATCAGCTCAATGGACTTTGTTTACCTGGAGTAGCATACTCAAATGCTTCAGAATTGCATCGAAGCACTTCATTGTGAAGGTCCATAGAGCCCACAAAGCCGTAAGCTAGCAAACTCACGTCTTCTCTAAGGTTCCTGCATAGAACACATTATATGCCAATAATGCACACAATCCCAAAACAAATAAAGAAATAAATTGCGATTTTGGAGAGTTTTATACAAGATACACACACAAAAGATACAGTGGGCAGTGGTGACAATATTTATAAGGTCTCTGTGACCCAAACAACTTGACTACAACAATAAACCTCCCGTTATCTGAATTTGCTCAAATATTAATTAAACATGGATTGAAATATTTTGTATCAACATGGACCAAACAGCTAACAAAACACACAACACGCACACTATTTGCATTTCATTGAATTATATCACTATATAGTCATGATTGTCGCATAATATTAAAATTTGAATACAGTTATCTTTGTTATACACTTTTTCGCAGCTTCGTAAATAACAGAGTTTCCATCATGAAATTTATCCATCATGATAGAAGTTGGAAAACTAAAGGGCTTCATCATGGCAATACTTCCAGGCAGGTATCCAAGTGGAAAATTCCCCCGCCAACCCAAGAAACACCTTGCATGAAGATACCGCTCTCCTGCCTTCCACATATATGATTTTATGCATTTCCTCACCTCTCTATCTTTATGACAACAGCCACAGTGTATAAAGGTGAAACGCTATTATAGTGATGAAAAATGAAAATGGCTCCTTTGCATTTTTTCTTTTTTTCCTTTTACTCAAGGGTGCAAAGATAAACAATAAGCATGAGTCATAGAAAGGTTAGGAGGAAAATATCATACTAGTGTGCTGTGAGTACTTTTTGTGACGAGAATGACAATGACGTGAATCAATGTGGGATAGAACAACTTTTCTCACTTGAATTATTTTTATAGAAAACAAAATTTTATTGATCAGCTAAAGGAATTACAATACAAGCAATGCTAAAGAACAGTGGATAAGAAATTGACTGGAACTAAAAGCAACAAAAGAAAGTAATTCCTAAGCCTATGGAAAGGTTACAAACAACGAAAACTCTAACCCACGTATCCAGCCATAAAGCTGGCACAACCCAAACTAAACCAAAAACGCTCAGTATCATCAAAAATGTCTGAAGCTTTAGTCCATAAACCAATCAGAAACTGTGTATGCTCCCAGATTTCATTAGCGCTGTTGCTTTTATCCTCAAACGTTCTTTTATTTCGTTCCATCCAAATAAACCATGCCAAGGCCAGAACGGCAAATCTCCATATTAATTTCAATTTCTTACTATTATGCTTAAAATTCCATTTGATGAGTATAAATTCAGCCCAACTCTTAGGGAAAGCACCCACCAAACCCAACATATCAAAAATCCTAACCCACACATCATTAACAAAGCTGCAATGCAGCAAAATGTACCACGAAGGAGAAAGGTACATGAAAGGACTCCTCAATTGGATCATGTCAAGTATTCACTTTCCCCAAAGAGGCAAGCCATGTAAAGACTTTGATTTTGGAAGGGACACCACTTTTCCAAATGAAACACAACTATGGAAACAAAGGAACCGGAGAAGATTGCAAAAGGATTTCAAGAGAATTTCCCCGAATAATGTCCCACCCATACTCTCTTATCAGAAGAATTACAGTTGAGTTGAACGCTATCAATAGAGTTCAACAGTGTAATAAGCTCATTACACTCCCTATCACTAAAATTCCTTGAAAACCTTAAATCCCATGAGTGATTGAGATGGGAGTGCCAAGAGATGACCGATTGAATTAACATATTGCGATTATTGGATAATTGATATAATCTAGGAAATAATTCATTTAATGGAGAATTACCCACCCAAAATAAATGGCTTAACACTATCATGAGAAACAGAAAAAATATTACTTGATTATTGTCATAGACTAAACACTATCATGAGTGGTTAAAAGAAATCTGTACAGCAACAAAATTCTGTCAAATGCAGAGACTTAACCTTGCTCTACATTTGACAAGCAATCACTTGAGCAGTGAGCAACCTTTGGTGGTAACAGATTTTCTATTGACATCTGCTTGGGCAAAGAAAAGAAGAAGGGTTCTTGGAGTAATTATCAATTTGCTTGTACTAAAAAGGGCTAACCTAGCTGCTACATATTAGTAGTTCTGTCTCTAGAGTAGATATTTTCAGCGACGGTGACACAAAATAGGTCATAGGTGGCTATCCAGTGGCTATATCAGCCAAATTTGTGAAGAATGTATCTTACCCTTCTTGATTTTCAATTAATGAGTCATCATCATTTTGAAAGCTGCAATTATAATTCCTGGTTTATTTATCTTCAACGGAATGAAGGAATGATGCATTTTTGCATACTCCTATTTAATGGTCCCTGTGGGCAGAAATAAATGCCCGATAACAGATCTTGCGAGGATCTAGTGGGTCATAAATAAAAGACTATTTTGGCTTACCCATTGTTACAGGCCTTAAAGCTATTTACACATTGTCATTCAATGTTTACCATATTTAGACTTTGGTGACATTTCCAACATAATCCATCAGTTGACCACAATTTCTTTATTGTAATTCCCAAACTACCGTTGTTTGCTGCATACACATGTACTCAGTATTATAGTAAGGAAAAACCTCTCCTAAGACCTACACTTTAACTTCTGAGTTCCAATCCATCCAACTCTTGGTTTCACAACAAAGATTCACAAATCCAACTAATTTCTATCTTCAATTACTGTCACAGTGCATCTCCATCACTGACTACAGGACTGCTGGACTACAAAACTGTCATCACTTCAAAGACAAAGATCATCTGAAGCCAAACACTGTTAGAGATTGGCCACAACATCGCTGGTAGAGATTAGCCACAACCAGAATGGCAGAAACACCATCCCTCTCTCCTCTATCTCTTCTCTACAGTCCCACTCTTTCCATTAGGCATTAGCTGAGATTTTTCAGTTTGCTGTATTATAGAAAGAAATATTTATTGAGCAAACTGATTGCCTTTATTTTGGTTGGTTCTTCAAGGAAAATCTTGATGCTTGTTTATAACTTTTTGTGTTTCTTTTGTGATTTAAAGAAAATCTCGATGTGTGTGTTGTTCCTATTCCTAGTTCTTAGTTTTGTAGGGCTTTCTTAAAAAAAAAATTATGCTTGGCTGCTGAGAATATTGACAGCAATAATTTGATATTTTTGTTTCGGTTTTTTGATGCAAGTGTTTAACAGTTGACTTGGTCAATTAACTGGTTACACTGAAAAGGCACCCACAGTCAAAACAAACTGATGGTAAGTACTTAGGCCCAGAAGGATGCCAGTTTTAGTTATGCAGCTGAAAAAGTGGGCCGGCTGCTGGCCTGTTGAACATGCCACCAGCCTTTAGTAGCTCCACTTCACCATCTGCCTAAAATTATTAGGTAGCTGTAGAAAGGGAGAAGTGAAAAACAAATGGTAAGGTCAATAAAGGAGTAAACGTAAGAATGCGAATGTTCAAACAATATTGAAATAGAGCGCATTGATGCTACAATTGCACCTACTTCTAAACCAAAAACAAACAAAATAAAGCAGCGCAACTGCTCTCCACCAATCCACCCTTCCCAAGCAAAAGACTAGCCCTTGCGGTCACAGAAACACTCCAGAGATCAGAACACACTCATGTCAACTTTCACTACATACTCATGAGAATGTTTAGCAATGCTCACAAAATAAATAAACCAAATCTTGTTCAAGTTAATGACAATCCCTAGTGGAGTATATGAACTGTGCCTTGAAATTTAAATTTGACTTAGAACTATAGTTCAATTTCTGAACTTGTTTCCAACTACGCAAATGATTCCATGCTCCCAACCACATCTTCAAACTAACTTTACAGTCTCACATTTTAAAATTTATTCATACATAAAGTCAAGTGTTCCGGTAACCATAATTACAACAATAACAGTTTATCATAGTTCAAGCTTAAAACCACCTTGGAATTTGAATTAAATTGAAATTTGAAGTTTGCGTTAGTTCAATTTTGAACTTTTTTCGCAACTACACAGTTCTAAAGCAACTATTCCATGCTCCCAACCACACCTTCAAACTGAATTACAGGTCTAACATCTTAAAACATATTCGCACATAAAGTCAAGTGTTTCGGAAGCCATAATTACAACAGTTAAGCATAAATAAAGCTTAAATCTAGAAAAACAGTAGCACGTCAAAAAAAAAATAACTCACAAATAAGACACATCAGTATCTTTAAGCATATTAGCGATCTTGCCAGCCTGGTTAAGTACATCTTTCCGATTCAAAGATCTCAAACCACTTGACTCGTCCAACAACCGAAGCTCCTGATCGATTGCACCGCAAAATACCGGGAGCGATGGCAACGGCAAGCACGGCGCTACTTCAGAGTGAACTGTATTGGAGAGACTAATGCCCCGAGGGGCTCCACCACCGGTATTTGCCATTAATCAGCAACAGATACAAGCTCTATATACACATATGAACACTCATTGAGGCTTAGAATGAGGCGAATTAGGGTTTTGGTGGTTTGAATTGGGGTTTTAGTGCTTATAGAGAAAGCCCTAGTTGTGAAAATGTAGAGAGATAAAGTGGGAGAGACAAATGGCGGGGAAAGCGTATAGAAAAATTTTGGGATTTTTTTCTGCGCACAGGTCGGTCAGAATATTATGGTACAGGGTCTGAAATTTACAGACATGCCCTTGTTGCCTGCCTTTTAATGTCAGAACGTCGTCGTACTCGAGAAGCTTTTCCACTGTGCTAGTTTGGGTTTGGTCGTTCAATTTCGCGTAGATTTTAATGCGGTCTATAAAAGGATTTTTTATTTTTTATTTTAACTACCTATATAAATGGAGTTTTAAGGTAAGTGTTAATCATTGTAGTATAGATGAGCTGTAATTATTGGCGTATGATATTTAGGGACAATAAAGATAGTGACTGAATCTAATAAAGTGATTTGTTTAATTTGTGTAGGTGATTGGTGTTATGTTTATTTTTTATGTAAGTAGTTGTTGATGGTTCATATGATATGAGTCGTAATGATTCGTGTGATTGGTAATATGCCTACCTCTTATGTGAATAATGGTTGATAGTGCATATGATATAAGTTGTAATAATTCGTGTGGTTGGTAACGTAAAAGAAAGTTGAAAGTGCTCTCTGGATTGAGAGATTTTTATGAGAGTGGTGCGAAGTAAAACTTGCTTATTTATCTCTTTCGTCAACGAATTACGTAGTTTGTGACAAAATTATATATATATTTGACTATATATAATTGTTTTTGATATAAATGATTAATCAAAAAAAAAAGATAGATTTATTATTTCACAAAATTCAAATTTAAAAAAAAATGAAAAATTGATACTCTAATCTTTCTTGATTTTCTCCCTATATTTACGGACTCCCCAATTATAAGGAAAAAAATGAGGCTTGCAACGATCATCATTTGAGAAGTGAAAAATGATGCAACTTACAAAGGTATCAAGATTAAGAAATTTATTTCTATAGTTAATATTATATTTGAAAATTACATATTATTCACCTCCCTTGGGGAAAAATATATATGTTAACCTCAAATTCTCAATTCACTATCTCTTTCCATTCGTATTTTTCTTACCTTTCAAATTAAATTTTGCAAATGTATTTCCCCTCTATCTTTTATTATTAATTTCGTGAACAAAAATGAATTACCATAAAAGTTTTTAAAATGTTTAAAGTTTAGAAGAAACTTGTGGAATCTAAATTATTGCTCAAAATAATCGTCGAGTAGGAGGCAAATCTTTTACAATAGTAAAAAGATGAGGCATTTTGTAGAGCTTGGTTGATTATTTCTCAAGATCCGACTTTAGGTAACAATTAAAGTATTTCTCTGGATTTTTAAAAACGTTTGGGGAGATTATAAGTTTAAAGCTCTTCATCAAATATAAATATTTCTCTAAATTTAAAGAAACTTTTAGCAGAGACCTAAACTTGCTCTTTACTATATGGTTTTATCTTTTTTTCCCTTATTAAAGCATGTTCATCAGATAGGGTAAAATTTAGAATAAATTTAGCAATTGTTTCCTAAATTTCAAAGCCTACACACAGTGTAAAGGATAAAAAAATTTAGTCATACGAGTGTCCCACACTCGTATGATTTTTCTTTCTAAAAATAAAAAATAAGAAAGAGGCAAAATTTTCAACCATACGAGGCTGCCACCCTCGTATGGCTTCTTTTGGCAAATTTTTTTTATTTTTGTCTCTCTCTCAAATGAGTGCCAAAAGGGGGGGGGGAAATGCCCATACGAATATGGCTTACTTGTATGGAGTCTTTTTAAAAAATAAAAAAAAATGAGAAAAATGCCCATCCGAGTGAGCCATACTCGTATAGGTTTGTTTTTTTTTTATACGGGTGTACCATATTCGTATGAGCCATACAAGTAGCCTTCATCCGTATAGTGTAAAATTTAAGAGAATGGTAAATTTACTCGCTCTCTGCCTTATATGGCAAAATTTTCTCACCTAAATTCCTCTGTTGTGGCGTGAGATAGGGTAAATTTAGCCATTTATGCTACCCGGTGTACATGCTCTTAATTACAAACGTTTAGATTCAAGTGAGAACCTAAACGGGGGAGGCGAGAACGTCTTCATCGAAAACTCTACTATTTTGAATAGTGAGAAAGATTTTTGAAAATTCAATCAAATCGATCGAGGATATCATCATCTAATAGAGGGACAACCGACCTATCAAGTCGAGCTGGGTGTTCATGTCACATAATCTTTCTCTAGCAATAATTCCATTTTATCAAATCGGGGTGGATCTAATTCATTAGCAAACGCAAAATCAATCTTTCTAATAAACTAGTCTAAAAGCACACTCTATGAATGTATACAATATGATACATTCACACTAAAAATATATAATGATGTATAGCTTAGTAGTAAGTAAATAAGTTTTTATGTTTAAAATTATGAGTTCCATCTTACTTATATCATTATATAGAGAGAGCATTTTTTGTACAGATTACTGTTCATAGACCAGTGATACGGAACTAGGCCATTTGGCACGCTTTTCGATTGAATTGTTGGATGATATTTGGTGGGGATGTTCTTCATCATGTGCAAAACATCTCCACCAAATTTTATCAAAAAATTCAACTGAAAAGTAATTTAACTACATGATTGAAAAATATTGGTCCAAAAATAGATATATAAAATCTAATATTTTTCAATCATGTAGGTAACATACTTTACGGTTGAATTTTTTGATGAAATTTGGTGGAGATGTTCTACACATGATGAAGAACATCCACAAATTTCATCAAAAAATTCCATTGAAAAGCATGCCAAATGACCCGGTCCGTACCACTGGTCCTTGAACAGTAATCCGCACCAGAAATTCTCCCATTATATATATATAATATGTGTGTGGCTTGATTTAAAGGTATGGAACAAGATACATGACTCAAAACCTTGATGCAACATGTTACACCTGTAGTGTAGTAAAGTTTGAAAAAAGGATTCTGTTGGTCGGATTTCAACCCTAGAGGGGGGGTGAATAGGGTTTAAAAAGTTTAATGCGGAATTTTAAAAACTTTTCGAAAATGGTTTAAGTAAAACAAATTTGCTAAACAAATTATCAAGGAATGCAATCAAATAAGCAAACAAGCAAATAAACAATCTCAAGCAAACAATAATGTAGCAAGTAAATAATGAGATTGAGTTAGAAAGATTGAACCGATTTGAAGTCCAAGGCTTTTTGTCCACACGGTTTTGGTTTACCAAACCATAGTCCGCGCTCGGTTAGTTCCCCGAGAATTTCCACTAATTCCAATCTCCTTCCGGGTGAAGATCAAACCACTACAAGTGTTGTTGTCTCACACACTCTTTACAAATATTGCTTGACCACAATATTCTCACAAGACACTCTCTTGCTAACCTTGTGAAATTTACCTTTCACAAAAACTAAACAAGAATTTTCCTTCTTGTTTTTCCTATGAGATTTACCTCTCACAATGAAATATAATTGTTTGGTGATTCACACCAATTTACAATAACTCTCACAAGTGTATAAAGAATACAATTTGAAGCTCACACTAGAGTTATCCTATTTGATCAAGATGATATAGCTCAAATGATAATAATTGATCAAAAACAATTTCTTGAATCTTTAGATATTGAAGATAGATGAAGTATGGAGTATGAGAGTGATTCAAGGTGTTTAGAATGAGTCTTGGAAGTCATATTTATAGTCCCAAAAGTGATATAGCCGTTTGAGAGGTTTGGTGGAAGTTTTGTACCAAAAATAGTAAAAAAATAGAAATCCAACGGCTATATTCAGGTCATCAGTCGACTGAGTAAGGCTCCTTAGTCGACTGAGTGACCATCAGTCGACTGAGCAAAGCCCATCAGTCGACTGATGCCCTCTGCTGGTCTGTTTAGAAGATTGCTGCAGACAGCAAATTTTTCCCGATTTGTTTTGATCATATCTCATGATCCAGCCGTTGGAACTTGATGAAATTTTGTATGTAAGTACTATAATGTGTTATCTGACCGCTGTCAAAATTTCATAATGATCGGAGTCCGGGAAGGCCTCCAACAAACCGTTAGATCAAAACTGCGCAAAAACGGAGCGAGTCTAGAAAGGGAAAAATAAACATTTTTGCAATTAAGTTCCAAAATCAATTATAATGCTTTGGGGACTTCAAAAATAAGTTTCTAAGACACCAATTTGGGAAAACTCAAAATATGATCATTTGAATTTAATATGCATTTATTTCAAAACCGGATTTTGCTAAAATGATGTTTTGAAATGATTTTTGATTCAAACTGATTTTGATCAATCTAAGAAAGATATATCAATATATATGAGCTATATAATCAATCAATGAAGAAACTTTACATCAATCCTAAGCATACACTCAATTACCGAATATGTGAGTCTTCGAATGCTTTGATTTGATTCTTCAACTTGATTCTTCTCTTGAAGCTTTTCCATATGATCCTTGATCTTGATCTTCATGGATTTGCATTGATAGCATGTGAGTGATGAAATTGATCTTCTTGCTAGTCCAATGCTTCGTTGACTTGATCGAATATTGATTCCATTGATCATTGTCATGCTTTCTTTGAGCAATCTTGCTATTCTTGATATTTCATAAAAATGAACTATAAACTTATATCAAGAAACAAGTTAAATTACACATGATTAAATTATTGTTATTATCAAAATAAGATTAAGACCTTTAGGTCAACAATCTCCCCCTTTTTGATGATGACAATAAATTATTGTGTGTTTTCAATAACAAGCATAAATAGCATATGAATAAATGATATATGCTCCCCCTCAATTTATGCATAGATAAAATAAATGATTTGTAAAAAGCATTGCATATATTTAAGATAGTTTTAAAAACCAATAAAACAATTTTGATCTCAAATAAAGTTTTCAAAAGAAAAACAATTATCAATGTTAAAGACATAAAACATTTAATAGTCTTACCAACATTGATTGCTACCAACACACATTTTCTCCCCCTATGGCAACATCAAAAAGGGCCAAGGCCACGGAGATAAAATGGTAGCCTCCATGAGTGCTTCATCGATGAGGGAATGATTTGTATGCCTCATCATCTTTTGCCATAAGGCAAAGGTGTGCCATCTCTTCATCACTTGACTCAATATCGGATTCGTCTTCATCCGATTCACTTGAATGCCCTTTGAGAGCATCTTTCAACATCTTGTATAATTCTTCCTTCTTTGCTCTCTTCTCCTTTCTTCTAACCGGACAATTCGTCTTGTAGTGTCCCGGTTCATGACAATGGAAGCACTTCCTTTCCTCATTGTCAACTTTAGGATGAGTTGATCTATCATTGTAATTCTTTGAGGATGAGGGGTTGTTATCAAGCTTCCCTTGAGAGTACTTCTTCTTTGCTAGGAATTTTTCAAATTTCCTAGATAGAAGCGCCATGTCTCCATCTCCTTTTCCACCCCTTCCTTCATTAGGCTTTAAAGCAAAGATAGTCATTGGATTTGCTTTCTCTCCTTCTTCTCTTGCTAGCTCCTTCTCATGGGTTTTGAGAGAACCCAAAAGCTCATCCATGCTAAGAGTTTTGAGATTCTTAGCTTCTTGAATTGCCGTCACCTTAGGCCTCCACATCTTAGGAAGAATCCTAAGCACTTTTCTAATCTTCTCTTCATTTGAATAAACCTTGCCAAGAAGGTCCAAAGCGTTAGTGAGAATAGAAAATCTACTATACATGGAAGCAAGTGATTCGTTAGCCTCCATATTAAATAACTCATAGTCATGGACAAGTATATTAATGTTGTCCTCCTTGACTTGAGAAGTTCCCTCATGGGCAACCTCAAGCTTGTCCCAAATCTCTTTTGCGGTTTTGCAACTAGAGATTTTGTTGTATTCATCCATAGACAAAGCACAATATAATGAATTTAAAGCTTTAGCATTGAATTGAACTTTTCTAATATCATGCTCATTGTACTCGGATATTGACTTGGGGATAATGTTTCCCCTTTCGTCGATTTTTGTGATCTCATAAGGTCCAACAAGTGTGACCTTCCATTGTTCAAAATCGTTAGCTTGTAAAAATGTGCACATACGATTTTTCCAATAACTATAGTTTTTGCCATCAAACAATGGCGGTCTATAAATGGAAGCACCTTCGGAAAGGCCGGTTCCTTGATAATAATACATGATCGAGGACTCTTAGATTGTGAAATCAAAAACAAGAGTACACCCTCTGATACCAATTGTTGGTCGGATTTCAACCCTAGAGGGGGGGTGAATAGGGTTTAAAAAGTTTAATGCGGAATTTTAAAAACTTTTCGAAAATGGTTTAAGTAAAACAAATTTGCTAAACAAATTATCAAGGAATGCAATCAAATAAGCAAACAAGCAAATAAACAATCTCAAGCAAACAATAATGTAGCAAGTAAATAATGAGATTGAGTTAGAAAGATTGAACCGATTTGAAGTCCAAGGCTTTTTGTCCACACGGTTTTGGTTTACCAAACCATAGTCCGCGCTCGGTTAGTTCCCCGAGAATTTCCACTAATTCCAATCTCCTTCCGGGTGAAGATCAAACCACTACAAGTGTTGTTGTCTCACACACTCTTTACAAATATTGCTTGACCACAATATTCTCACAAGACACTCTCTTGCTAACCTTGTGAAATTTACCTTTCACAAAAACTAAACAAGAATTTTCCTTCTTGTTTTTCCTATGAGATTTACCTCTCACAATGAAATATAATTGTTTGGTGATTCACACCAATTTACAATAACTCTCACAAGTGTATAAAGAATACAATTTGAAGCTCACACTAGAGTTATCCTATTTGATCAAGATGATATAGCTCAAATGATAATAATTGATCAAAAACAATTTCTTGAATCTTTAGATATTGAAGATAGATGAAGTATGGAGTATGAGAGTGATTCAAGATGTTTAGAATGAGTCTTGGAAGTCATATTTATAGTCCCAAAAGTGATATAGCCGTTTGAGAGTTTTGGTGGAAGTTTTGTACCAAAAATAGTAAAAAAATAGAAATCCAACGGCTATATTCAGGTCATCAGTCGACTGAGCAAGGCTCCTTAGTCGACTGAGTGACCATCAGTCGACTGAGCAAAGCCCATCAGTCGACTGATGCCCTCTGCTGGTCTGTTTAGAAGATTGCTGCAGACAGCAAATTTTTCCCGATTTGTTTTGATCATATCTCATGATCCAGCCGTTGGAACTTGATGAAATTTTGTATGTAAGTACTATAATGTGTTATCTGACCGCTGTCAAAATTTCATAATGATCGGAGTCCTGGAAGGCCTCCAACAAACCGTTAGATCAAAACTGCGCAAAAACGGAGCGAGTCTAGAAAGGGAAAAATAAACATTTTTGCAATTAAGTTCCAAAATCAATTATAATGCTTTGGGGACTTCAAAAATAAGTTTCTAAGACACCAATTTGGGAAAACTCAAAATATGATCATTTGAATTTAATATGCATTTATTTCAAAACCGGATTTTGCTAAAATGATGTTTTGAAATGATTTTTGATTCAAACTGATTTTGATCAATCTAAGAAAGATATATCAATATATATGAGCTATATAATCAATCAATGAAGAAACTTTACATCAATCCTAAGCATACACTCAATTACCGAATATGTGAGTCTTCGAATGCTTTGATTTGATTCTTCAACTTGATTCTTCTCTTGAAGCTTTTCCATATGATCCTTGATCTTGATCTTCATGGATTTGCATTGATAGCATGTGAGTGATGAAATTGATCTTCTTGCTAGTCCAATGCTTCGTTGACTTGATCGAATATTGATTCCATTGATCATTGTCATGCTTTCTTTGAGCAATCTTGCTATTCTTGATATTTCATAAAAATGAACTATAAACTTATATCAAGAAACAAGTTAAATTACACACGATTAAATTATTGTTATTATCAAAATAAGATTAAGACCTTTAGGTCAACAGATTCGATATTCATAACTTTAATTCTCATTTGCCTTTAGCTCCTTATTAATAGTGGTATTTGAGGAAATCCAATAAAATAATTTTAATTAGTTATAACCCCCCTATTTCCTGATGCCATTAAGCAATACACCAGAATCAGTGATTTGTGACTACCAAAAACAGTTACAAATTTTTTTATAACAATTTTTTAGTGACTGCCAAAAATAATCATAATCGTCATTTGTCACTATCATCAATAGTGGTTTGCAATGGTCATTAATGAGAGCTTTGTGACTGCTTTATCACAGTCATTAGCAGACACAATTTTAAATATTGTGGCGGTTAATAGCAGTCACAAGTTTCCAAAACTAGTATTGCTAACAATAGTCATAAATTGATAAAGTTATCATTGTAAGTAACAGTGATAAATTGGTGATGATGGCCATGGTATATAACCAAAGTTATCACCAATTTGGTAAATGCTGAAACACTGATTAAATGTTGTGACAATTGTGTTGTCACCGTGTTTGACATTGATAATAATGTATAGTCATACAAAAAATTACATAGTTTGTCATTCTTTTTGACAATGACAAACATTGGATTTTTTTTATTTATTAAAAAAAAAGTTTAAAAAATAGTAAAGACCAATTTTTTTTTACCTTCTAAAAACAAAATTTAATTGCAATCTAGATTCCAATAATCAAACATATATACCAAGCTAATTAACATTACCAAAGCTAGCTAGTAATACCAAAAATATCATGATGCACAAATATGGACTAAAAATATAACTTAAACTCCACCTTGCAATTCACAAAACAAAAAAGTCTTATACAATAATTTATGCACAAACACCTAGTAATAGAAAGAGGTGCTAATTATGGACTTGTTGGCAATGGGTAATAATAGTTAAAGCAAACAAAATGGAGGCTAATAAATGAAAGAAGCAAAATTGTACCATTTAAAGACAGAAACATATAGGTACTCGGACCCACTTTACATTTTGAAAGTCCCAGCGAAATATTTTAGCGTTATTTCCTTTTTTTATGTAATCAATTTCCTTGTATAAAATCTTGAAATTCAGACGAAATGCATAAGTTGGCTTATCTTCAAAGACACTTAAACATTAATAATATAATGTTAAAGGTAAAGATTGTATTATGCTGAAAGTTTAAACTGAATCATACATACATATAAATATACACCTAAATATCGATTACTTGGGGTGTATGTTACTGCACTTCGTTTTCATGGAAAATGCTTAAGATTTTATATTATTTAATGCTTTGTGCAATTTGATAACACTATTTTCCAAGAAACCTATTTATATTGCACACCTAAGTTTAGCCAGATGTCCTTATTTTTCGTATAAATTAAAAACCACATGCATTATAAGTTTTTCTTTTTCCACCAAAATGTTCATAAAACACAATTCCAAATAACTAAATTATTATTTCCATGTAAACCAATCGAATAAACACACTTTTAGTAACACTTATTTCTAGGTAAGCAACAACGGAATTATAACTACAGGTAACTAAAATTGCAAATAAATGAAATAAAAGAATCAAGGACATTAAAATTTAGCACAATCGAACATTTATTAATATAGCTCCAAAATATTGTATAACTTGTGTAAAATACCCCAACAAGCAATGGCTCAATTCAGACCAAACAAGCTAAAAACAGTGTAGCCAACAAGGACCAAACACGCTAAAAAAAAGTGCAACTAAAGATGTCTAATAAATACTACATATATATATATATATACAAAGTACAATATACTAGAGTATAAAAGCAGTTGCACCACATACAATAGCAAATCAAAATCCCTTAGTGCAAGTAACGAACTAATGAATTCTCGAGCAAATTATGCCTTCACTAAATCAATATAGCCTTTCAACTTCCTTTCTAAAGCAAATCTAAATTGAAAATGCTCTACCAATTTACAAAATAAAAGAAGCCTACTTCTAAGTAAAGAAAGTGTACACTGCCAAGTATAAGATAATATTGTATTAGTACGTATAAAAGTCGGAATCATAGTGTTCAAGCAAAAACTATGAAAATACCGAAAACTTTCCGGGCCAAGATGGTTAATTTGTCGACATTTTATGCGATGTTATATTGTCCATTATTTAAAAAGTTTGAATTATTGCCTTGTATATCTTACCCATGCTTCAGCTTTATTATGATATAGAACTGCAAGAGCAAGTTTTACTATGGATGCCTCTAGTGTACTCATCAATGTGCATCAATGCTACTTCAAATGTGTATTAAACTAGTATACATGTACTGTATTCTCCCACTTTTTCACTAAACTTAAAGCAATAAAGGGCATGCCCAAATTCATATCCGTCTTACCCTTTTAAGCATGTTTCATTGGTGATGGGTAAGACTGTTCTAATGTGAATGTTGGTTTGCGCTCTTCTGCGAAAGGATTCTTTATCGCCCAATCATAAGAAAGTAGGCTAATACTTTGGGCCCTGGGATCATGACATACTATGCATAATATAACATTCTTACCCATGATAGGGGTGCCTTTACCCGAATTTAATCAAAGAGAAGCAGTGCTAAAAATTTAACTAAAAATAGGGTTGGGGGGCCATAACTTATATAATTGTTTTCTTCAATAAATATTAAAATAACGATCTTATATTTGACCACATTTTAAAATAATACAATATTCTCTTATATAAATATCGCTTTGACTTTGCTACCTATTAAAGTGAATACTAAATTGAATATAGTAAAAAATAAACTTAGAACTCTTAATTTTGAAGGAAAAAAAAAGCACTCTTAATCAAGAATAGATGGAGTATTTATTAACGGGGTGCAATGGTGTGTTTTTTTCATAAAAATTAAGAGGGTGCAAAGTAAACTACCATTTTTTTAAACAAGTAAAAGCTTTAATAGTATAATTAAAAAAAAGGAAATGATTTAGCTATAAGAGAGGCTGGACAATATTCATAGAACTAAATATAAAGTGGACAAAGGAAATACAATATGAGTGCAATTTTGACTTTCAACCATTAATGGGCAAAGTCCTACTCTACAATACGAAAAGAAAAAAGATGTATTCACTATCTGTAAAAGAAATCTAAAAAGTCATAGGTGCAATTGCCCTTTTGTAACACACTTGGCTTTACCAATGCCTTTAATGATTCATCGCAAATGATAATTAATATAAACAAGTTTTGGAATTGGAGGTGGAATACATATTTGGATATTTTTTTTATTTCCTTATATTTTTCTGTGTAGTCTTCTTTTAAAAGATGTCTCGTTTGAATGGATCAACAAATGTGAGGAAACCTTTAACAATCTCAAATCATTACTCACCACTACCCTAACCATACAAGCACCGAATTGGAGTTTATCTTTCATACTCATGTGTGATGCTAGTGACTATACTATCAGAGCGATGCTTTATCAAAGGAATGTTAAGAAGCCGAGTGTGATCTATGATAAAAATATATAAAAGAGAGAATTGATATTGAATTGATTTGATTGTCTAAACTATTAGTCTATTACAGCGGAGGAACCTTATATAGGCGTGTACAAGACATAAATAAGGAATGCAGAATCGCTTAAATATGGAATATAAAATCAACAAGATTTAGGAAAGAATGAGATTTGACTATATTAATTATATACCTAATCTAAGATGTTTATATATGTTAACATCCCCCCAAACTCAAGATGGTAAGAGACCAACTTAAGTTTGAAAAGTAAGTCTTAAAAGGCTGATAAAACGGTGACTGAAATTGATCCTAAAGAAACCAAGGTCAAAGACGCGAGCATAATGTATGAAAACCTTGATAGCTAATATGAGATGTCTGAAAACAGGTTACAATGGCGCTGAATTGATATATGAAAAACCTGAGAGTATTGATGTTGTATAACTGGAACAATAAGACGAGGCAATATCTGATAAAACGAAGACTAAAAACATGATCAAAAGGGTCAAAAATCCTAAGAAGCGGTATGAGATGGTTGTAAATCAGCTTAAAATTGGTTGAACATGGCTGTGGAAAACTGAAAAAGAATATATAAATACTTGTTTTGTTACTTAAAAATTGAATTTAGAGAAACGAAGATTGCGGTTGCGTCCGGAAAGCCAAAAAACATAAAAAATTGGTCTGGGTTGTCTGAAAATTGATAAAAAAGGGCAAAACTAGTCAATAAAAGAAAATTGCTTGAAATTGACGGAAAAAAGACTGACGACGTAACAGAAAATGCCGACAGCGTTAATATTAACGGAACGTGCTGATGGTGTTAAATATAACGGAATATTCGGACGGTGTTAATAAAGCCGTTAACTTTAATAGTGCCGGCGCATGAAAAACGGTGGCGTTGGTGGTTTCACACGTGCAGCGCCTGTGACTGAATTTGAGGTGGATTATAGTGTCTCTGGAATCGTCTTGCAGAGAATAGGCTAACGGTATCTTTGGGTTTGAAATCGGAATACTGAAATTTAGACAGTATGCGGTGCAACTAATGAATTTTGGATGAGCGAACAACGTTTAGGTTTGGTTGGATTTCTGACAAGATTAATTAACAGCAATGGTGTTTGGGCTACGACGATGGTGGGTGACAAAAAGACTGCTAGGTGCTGTTGGGTAGGTTTGGAGGTCCGGGGGACGACGATATACATCGCCCGCTGATGAACGGAAATGCGTGAAGATCTTACACCTCTGATACCATGAAAAAACTGATTGTGTGAATTGATATTACATAAAGGGAGAGCTCTATTTGTAGAACCTTACAAGATAGAGAAAAAGAAAGAACTAATATAGCCTAACTATGTAATATAATAAGGAAATAAAATAATATTGTGAATGGAATAACTAGAACAAGGAAATTAAATAAATAAATAAAGAAATTTAACACCCCCCTTAAACTCAAGGAAACCTCACTTTAGCGAGAGGATTGAGGGCATCCCCCACAGAAGAGCCCTGCTTTATGTCGAGAGAGATCCCTTCATCCTGACATAGGTTAGTGAATTGTTCCATTAGCAATGTTAGCGTATAGAGAGGAGAAGACGGTGCGAAGTGGGGAATAAGCTTGATAAAGTCTCCTAAGAGTACACTCGAAAACCTCTTGAAGAAGTTTTTTGAAAGGGATTTATAAGCCAGAATGACAAAGAACGAGAAAGATGAGGGTTTTAAGAGCTCTAAAGTGCCTAGGTTCGAAAGAGTGGGAAATGGAAAGTAAAAATTTATCCTAAGGCAGAAGGGTTTATATAAGGTGTGTAGGAGAAGTTAAGTGTCTATTCAAAGTCTTAACTGTCCACTCATAGACCCATTATCGCACTTTGCACGTTCTCCAAGGAATAAGGAACAGTTACGCACGATTTCCTCAAACAGTAACGCCCATTTCAAATAGCTCATAATATAACAGCAGTTCGCATAATCATTTCGAAAACCTCAGTATTCATGATATCCACCAGATCCGATGAAGACGCCAAACAAGACCTCCACAGAGAGCTTATACCACGCACTATCCATTAAATGGAGCTTGAAACTCCACCCAGGGTCAAATAAGAGCTTTATCCTCGCCAAGTAACTCCTCTGAGCTAAGTGGAAATGTAGGGGTAATTGATGATACAAATTATTAATCCAATTTTTTCCGCCAACCATGTGCTGACACGTGGCCGTCCAAGTCAGCAATCAAGCCTGTCCCAGCGGGAGGAGCTCTGGGGAGTCACTAGAAGAAGGATAGAGCTTCTCATAAAATTGGGTACCCGCTCGAGAGTTAATTTACGTACAATGAATTGTGAAGCTCGGGCTCCGAAGCTTTTTCGGCGAGCTTTGGAGCTCCCTCTTATGGGCGACTGCTACCTGCTCTGCAGAGCACGTAGAACTCCCCTCATCTTCAATAAATGCCAACCAACTGCATTTAATGCACCGAAATTCATGGAGACGCAATGTCAGAGTTATTAATGATTTAAGCATGGCCCTATACTTGCTCTGGCCACACGTTTCCTCCCAGTCATATATATACAAGAAGCATTTACTTCTTTCAAGAACCAAGTTCAACCAACCTAGCAACAACCAGACAAACCCAAGAACAAAGAGAACCCTGCCTTTAATAGCAATAAGACAAGGGATAAATTAAAGTTTAAAGCGCCTAGTAGAGCTCCTAGAATAGAGGAACCATAATTCGGGTGGCCCGATAACACTCCTGTTGTAACATTGCGATGATATAATCGTTAGAGAGATTTTTTTGAGTTTGTAATACTTGTTTATCTATAATAAATACAAAGCAAACCGAGCTCCTAACTCTATTCCAAACAAGAGGACTAACCCGTATTTTTATACGAGGCCAATCTCTTCTTTACATCTCTGCCTCTGTTGGTTTATTACATTTATAACACCAATAATTTGACTGTGTGATCTAAAACACCCCTCAAGTTTTTAGCACCAACAAGTAGAGTTTTATCTCGTTACCGGCCATATATTTTTCACTTTCTAATCAAATACTGGCCAATAAGAAATTAGTTCTGAATAACGCCGGTTTTCGACTCGCCATCCAATTATCCCCGAAATGGTAAAGGTCACTGGGAAAAAGGCGTGCTGTCACATTTTTCTTTTTACTTCCGTCAATTTTATTCATATATACATATTTATATAGATTAAATACATATAGAAGTATATGTATATTTAAAAATCAAGTGTACAATAGACAATGATATAAATGAACAAGTTTACTCATATATATGTATATATGTCACTGCCATACATAAAGTCTCGCAATATTTTTTTTTATTTTTTTATTAATTTATAGTGTCTTTTATTTATACTTCCACTTAATCATTTTTTTTAGTACCTCACTTTTCGGATATAGATTTATAATTTTAAATGCTTAAATATAAAATTTAAGTTTTCAAATGCAAGTAACAGTAAAAGCCTTTGATATAAATACAGTACTAAGTACATATATTATATATTTAAATTTATAAATATAAAACTATAGTGGTTTCAATTTATATGTAGAGAAATTCAACACACACCAAAAATAAACTAGTGGTTAACATACTTAAATCAAGGCTACACATACACATACATATACATATACATATATATTTATATACATCTTCAAATTCTTCCTTTTCCAGCCATATGGGTATAAAAGCCAAACTCAATATCTAATAAAGTTACTATATACATATAAGTGCTCTTCCCCACCCAAAACTTCCCTGCACACATATATATATAAGAATCCACCACTTTGTTTTACATATATTCGTCTATGATGTATATTATAAATATATATATTGTTTTTTACACCGGTGAATTAAACCAAACTCCTATAAATCTTAAATCCCGTGCACACATGTATATATCGTAAGTTCAATATATAGATATTTCACCAGTCCAGCTCGCCGTATCTTATAATTATCAATTGATTATTTATTTAGTAGTATTTGATTTTCCGTGCCAGCTGCAACCAAGTAAATACCCACATATTTACTAATATATATACACGTCATAAGTACAATATAACTTTTAAAATAAACATAAGATACCCACCTTTCTCTTCACTCCTTGGGCCATTGAAACTTTCTAAAGTTTGGCGGTTATTTTATCGTTATCTCTTTCTCGCTATCTTAGGCTTTATCCTATTTTTTTCCCCTTACCTCTCGCTTTTAGTACTTTCCTATTTCTCTTTCTTTCCCATTCTATGCATATATATAAATGGCTAAATGAAAGATAAATGATGGTTTGAAAAAGATAAATACTGAGAATGGGTTGAAGAAATGAGGTCCCCCCTTCATTCCTTTACTTGTCAACAATCCCCTTCTCATTAATTACCTTCACCCCTTATTGGTCCACTTAGAACATCCCATATCCGTCATTTATATTATCTCATCTTTTCTTTCATAATCTAGATATTTTCGATCTTTTATTTTTTTCTCATCTCATTCTTATTATTGTTATTGTTGTTATTATTATTGTTACTACTACTACTACTACTACTACTACTACTACTACTACTACTACTACTACTACTATTTGCTCCCTTAAAACAATACTACTACTACTACTACTACTATTTGCTCCCTTAAAACAATACTACTACTACTACTACTACTTGTTCCCTTAAAACAATACTACTACTACTTGTTCCCTTAAAACAATACTACTACTATTTGCTCCCTACTATTTGCTCCCTTAAAACAATACTACTACTATTTGCTCCCTACTATTTGCTCCCTTAAAACAATACTACTACTATTTGCTCCATTAAAACAATTATTCATATTTTCCAAAAATACACCTCTTGTATAAGCCTTTATAATTTGTATTTTATTTTCTTATTCTTTTATATAATATATTTAGGTTCTTGCTGTTGCATGTTGTACTAATACTAGTAAGGGTAAAACCATAAAATATAATTAGAATTTTAATAATTAAGCATACCATATAAAATCAAACCCATAGTTTAAAATGTTGAACATTGTATTTGTTGGTCGGAAAATACCCTAGAGGGGGGGTGAATAGGGTTTAAAAACTTTAATGCGGAATTTAAAAAACTTTTCGAAAAACGTTTAAGTAAAATAAATTTGCTAAACAAATTATCAAGGAATGCAATCAAATAAACAATCAAGCAAATAAACAATCTCAAGCAAACAATAATGTAGCAAGTAAATAAAGAGATTGAGTTAGAAAGATTGAACCGATTTGAAGTCCAAGGCTTTTTGTCCACACAGTTTTGGTTTACCAAACCATAATCCGTGCTCGGTTAGTTCCCCGAGAATTTCCTCTAAACTTAATCTCCTTCCGGGTGAAGATCAAACCACTACAAGTGTATCCTCTCACACACTCTTTACAAATATTGCTAGATCACAATATTCACACAAGAAACTCTCTCTTGCTAACCTTGTGAGATTTACCTCTCACAATTTCTAAACAAGAATTTACCTTCTTGTTTTTCCTATGAGATTTACCTCTCACAATTTAATACAAATTGTTTGGTGACTCACACCAATGAATAACAACTCTCAAGTGTTTGAAGAATACAATTTAAGCTCACACTAGAGTTATCAAGATTGATCAATAAGTTTAAACTCAAATATGATGAATATGATCAATGCAATAGCTTGAAAACTTGAATAATGAGGATATATGAAAAATGAGTTTGTATGATCATTCAAGTGTGTAAAAACATGTCTAAGACCTCATATATATAGCTTGTGAAAGAATATGGCCGTTTGAAGTGGTTACAAGAAGTTATGGGTCAAAACTAGACATTTACCAACTCTCCAACGGCTAGATTTTGGCCAAGTAGTCGACTCACCCATACACCATGTAGTCGACTCACACATAAAAGGTGTAGTCGACTCACACATAAAAGGTGTAGTCGACTCACACATAAAAGGTGTAGTCGACTCACACATAAAAGGTGTAGTCGACTCACACATAAAATGTGTAGTCGACTACATGCTTCTGGAATTTTAGCACAAGTCAAACCTCAAATCAACCAAACTCTTGGGGAATGTTCTAGAGGTTATTTTAAGCATGTTGGAGTTGGTTTTGAGCATAAAAACAACCGGATAATTTAGATATAATTTTTACAAGAAAATCGGTTCATGTGAAATAGTTTTGCAAAGGATGTCCAATTCAAACTTTGATCTAGAAATAGTTTGAATGCAATGAATGATATATGATCATGTTTGAGCTTAGTTTGTGATCAATGATAATAACTTTACATAAAAAGCTAAACACTCACTCATGTAACAAGTTTACAATTCTTCAAAGTGCTTGAGCTAGTTTCTTTGTTCTTCACTTGAATTCTTGTCTTGAAGCTTTTGATCCTTGTTCTTTTGATCTCCATGGATTTGCATTGTGATGAGATTGATCTTCTTTGACTCCTTATCCAATGCTTTGTTGACTTGATCGGATATTGATATAATAATCCTTGTCAAACTTCCTTTTGAGCAATCATGTTATTCTTGATATTTCATATAAATGAACTATAAACTTATATCAAGAAACAAGTTAAATTACACATGATTAAATTATTGTTATTATCAAAATAAGATTAAGACCTTTAGGTCAACAGTATTCAATATACAACATTAGCTAATGTTACATATTATTTGGCAAGACCCGAATCATCTCTTAAAGTTTTGCAATTGAGACTTGATCTAGTTAAATTTATACTCTAAGGTTGCGTTTGATACGCCAGATAAGAGGGTGAGATATGATAATTTTATCCTATCCCATGTTTGTTATTTGTCGAAATTGGATATCGAGGTGGATAATTTATCCCACTGAAGCTTCTTATCCTAATGAGAAAAGGATTAATGAATCCCACCTAAGAGGTAGGATTATTTTATGCTGTTCGGATATAATTAAATAATCCAATCCGACTCTTTAATCATCCAATGGGAGAGGATTTTTTGTTGGTGCATTTGAAGCGCCCGATTAGAGAGTTAGATTGGATTATTTAATCCTATCTAGTGTTTATTATCAAAAAATATATGATAAACAAAGCATATCCTTTAGCAATGGTGGATATGATATCTTTATCCTATCCCGCGTTTAGTGCAACAGGAACACGATTCCACTCAGGATTAATTATCCTTCTATTCCATTAGAACTGGATAAAGCTATACCATCTATAGGTAGTATTATTTTATCCCATGATTTTTAGATAACAAAACGAATACAAAAATATTTTTTTAATTAATTTGTTTCGATATTCTTCTTTAGGCCCTTTAGATAATAAAATTGATTAATAAAAATTTTCAAACACCCAAAATCACAGTAATTCGACTAATAAAATTAATTTCTCGTATAATATGGTATTTATATTTTTCTTTTATTAAATGAAGGTATTTATAAGAAATTTTAATTTTATAAAAAAATAAAATTTACATTATAATTTGAAACTGTACTTAATTCCTAGTTTTTAAATATTTTATATAATATAAAACTTTTTTCACGGAAGATTTTTTTTTATAAAACTTATTTATGAATAGAAAAATTGCATTTTGCAAAAAAAAATTGTGGATAAAATTAAAATTGCATGTATTTTTAAAATAAAAGCGAGTTGTGTTATATAATATTCGGACTTGTAATCCAGGATTTCGTCAAATGCAAAGTTTATTAAATCTTTATTTGACCAATCTTTATCTTATCCGATCCCGCTTAATCCTTATCTGACTGATTCATTTCATATCATCTCCCACATAATTCTGATTCGACTAATTCCGATTTTTATTCTATTCGGCCTTTATCCTATCATATCTCTTTATCCTGCGGGCCAAACGGACCCTAAGTGAATTTGCGAGTATTGTTTCTTGGATTATATCGCTAAATACGCCTTCATCTAATTTTTAGATTAGGCAAATTAACAATAGTTGACTTCTTGCGGTGGTTGGATTATTTTTAAAGGATTTATTGACTTAACGCCTTACGCTAATAGTTATATTTGAGTTAAACAACCCCACCCCCCCAAATTTGTTTTTATTAGACTTAAAACCCTAAAATTTGACGCAGTGAAAATTTTGCCAATTTCTGACTTTTTTTGCCCCTACCCTTTATTTATCCTCCATCATTTTCTTCCCCAATCTTCTATGTTGAATCAATGTTTAACAAATTGATTGTTTAAATTAATTTTGACTATTTAAATAATGATTATCTAATTTGCATTGTTTATATAGTTCAATTTATTCATCTATGCAATTAGAATTTTTGAGAAATGCTTCAATAACTTGTTTTAATTGCATATACTCAAGTAAAGAAGTCAATCAAAAGCTTTACAAGAAATTTTCACAAAGACACAAAAGCATTAAAGAGTTTCAACTTATATTCAAGAGAATAATTTTTTTATGTGAGTGAATTTAGGATTTTATTTTGTGAAGTTATTTATATTTGATCATTAAAAAAATAAATTGCTCAATACATCTATTTCAAAAATTTCTTGAAAACAACATTTGGAAAGTTTTTTAAGGTTTGTCATAAAATAATTTTCAATAGAAGTTGACTTGCACAAATCTTCAAAAAGGTGATTCAACTTTTTATCCACATTGCTTTTTAAATATAAACCTAGGCAAGTTTCATTCTGGAAAATCTTTTAAATCAAATTTTGAGGTGTTTGAAGTAATCTTCTAAAAAGGAAACTGCATCTCTAAAAAGTCTCCTATCACCTATTATGGTGAGATGGGCGGTTGTTTGCACAATAAGCACTTGTTAGGCTTTTAACAGGTGACTGTTGAAGTGCGGGAGTTTTTAACACTTTGAGTTATCTCCAAACGGCTACTTTGAACCCAAAATAGTCATATCCTTTTTTTGAGCTATTTATGCATCATTTTCAACCTTCTAAAAAGTACTTATTGCAATATCTTTTAATCCCTAAACTTAAAAACTTTAAAGCAATTAATCTTTTAGTTCAAAAGCTTTATTAATTTTAACAATTACACATTTACGATATTTTGATCAAATCTTTATAACTCTAGAAGTGAGCATTCATCTTGTATCTTTTGCAAATACTTTGATAGAGTTTTAATTCATTGGTGTATGTCACAAAACCATATTCTTCTTTACTTATGAGATTTTTTTTTTATTATTTGAGCAAGAGAGTCATGTGAGAAGTGTAGTGAGAAAAATTACACTTTGCAAGAAGGTTTGGTTTTCACTCATAAGAAAATCGATTATTGGAATTTGTTGAGGGCACTACTCGGGTACAGACGTATGGCCAAACTGAACCGCATGAACAAAACGTGATTGTGTTGTGGTTAAATCTCTCTATCCTTATCTCTTAATTTATTATCATTACTATTTCATTTTGTATATTTGATTAATTGTTCAAAATCCTTATTGATTAACTTAGTTTATTTTGAAATACTTTTAATTTATCATAAACCTTATCCACCCCCTATAGGGTTGAAATCCGACCAATATTCTCATTGTTTCTTAAAAACCCTAATTTCTTCTTATACTTTAATTTACACCCAAATAAAAATCTAAACTAAAATCAAATTTCACAGTTATAACATTGAGATTTAAATAGAAATCATTTTAAATTAAAAGCCCTAATTAAAACCCACTACTACTACTACTACTACTACTACTACTACTACTATGAAGCTATGATTCATTAGTTTGATAAAGGTTGTGTAGGTTTTCTCTTTAAAATTTTTGCCCCAATTTCAGATATGGTTTAAATTAATTGAATTTAGGTTTAAGGAGAGCTTGAAATTAAGGCGATACATATATATATATATATTAGGGTGATACATATTAAGATTTAAGAGAGAATGATGAGGAAATGGGTTTTAATTGAGGTTTTGAATTTGAAATGATTTTAATTTGAATCTTAATGTTATAATTGTGAATTTGATTTTAGTTTAGATTTTTATTTGAGTGTAAATTAAAGTAAAAGAAGAGATTAAAGTTCTTAAGAAGAAATGAAAAGATTGGGGAAGAAGATGACGGAGGGGAAATAAAGGGCAGGGATAAGATAGTCCAAAAAAGACAAAATTTTCACGAAGCCAAAATTTTTGGAGTTAAATATAATAAAAATTTGCTCAGGTATGACTATTACCATAAGGCCTCGTTTGATTCGGGTATTAAAAAGTGGGATGGGATTATTAATACCACTTTTTTTATAATACCTTGTTTGATTCGCACAAATGTGCTGAGATTATTAATACCGGTACTAACTTAATACCACTCTTTGTGCTATAATTTAATACCAGGGGGGAGGTGGTATTGTTTATCCAGGATTAATAAAAATGAACCATATATTTTCAAAAATGCCACTACTACTACTATATTATTATTATTTTTAAAAAAAATTTATTTTTTTTTTTTTACAAATTTTTTTAAAAATCTTTTTAAAATTTTTTTTTTAATTTTTTTTTTAAAATTTTTTTTTTAAATTTTTTTTTTAAATTTTTTTTTTAAATTTTTTTTTAAAATTTTTTTTAAAAATTTTTTTTTTTAAATTTTTTTTTTTAAAATTTTTTTTTAAAATTTTTTTTTTTAAACAATTGTTAGTCCAAAATATAATTCCATATGCAAGTACAGAACCAAACATGGTATTAATATTAGCATGAGATATCCCAGTATTAATACTATATGAATCAAACAGGGTATTGGTATTAAATTAATACTATGATTAATAGTCCAGTACTATTAATACTGGTATTATTAATCCCACTGATCCTAATACCTGAATCAAACGAGGCCTAAGGGTTAAGTCAACAAACCCTTGTTTTTAATTAATGAAGCAATGCCAAAACATTATATAAATTTCTAAAATGCAAAAGTAAAACCTTAAAGCAATCGGCTAAGGGCAATTTAGTAACCTCACCAAACCTTAAAGAAAGAGGTATAATTGGGCAAAATAATTATTTCGGTGCCCGGTTTTAGGGTTTTCAGTTGATTCCAATCCTCGCGCACTGTCAATTATACCAAACTGCATCCGTCGACTACACAGGTAAGGTATTTGTTTCAAATTCTATTAACTATATATATGAATTGGCATGTCGCAAATTTTGCCTTGCTGATAGCGCCTTTTGGTAATTGTATACATTGTTTTCGTATTGATTTGACGGTTATTTTCATGGGAGGTTTGATTACAGATGAGCAATTCATTGGAGCATAATTTCATGGATAATCGTAAGTTTCTCTCTTACCCACAAACATAAATACGTGTAATGTCCCAGGCAAGATGCAGTTGCCCATATAAGAGATTTTGCTGTTTGATTTAGTTTAGAAGAACATCACATCACATCACTGGGTTTTATTTATACGCTCAGACTGGGCTAAATTTTCTTTAAAGCGGAGCATTATTGAAGCAGTATGCTGATTTGGATCTTTGTTCATCTAGCTACACAGATACTTCCCCTAGTCCGGTTAAGATATTAATTACCTCTGGGACCAGTTTGTCACAGTTGGCATTGCTAACAGCGGCTTGGTCGCGGTCGTGCAAGTCCGACTCGAACAAACAATTAAATTTTAAAGCACATCAAATCAAATTTCTTAAATCCAATAAAATATATGGGTTCAAATACTCATTACAAAACGGTTTCTCAAATAAACTCCCATTTATACAACTTGAATAATCACCAAAATTTTCACACAATTCTAAAAACATATTTATCATGCAAATATCATTATACTACTTTCATTAAATCCAAAGATACATCACCATATCATGCAAATAGTTTATACTATGTTCATTAAATCCAAAGAAACATCACCATGGCATGGAAATAGTTTATACAAGTTCCAAAAGTCAAGTCTACAGTATATATACTAATATTACTGAGTATCTGTTTTATATTGATATGCAAATACATAAGTGGGTCTCAACAATTTTTCTTCATCATTGAGCATTAAAAGCTTCAACTGAATTTTCATATACATTTGTTAGAATTACTGTCAAAAGTTCCTACTAAACTAACGAGTTTTGTCATTATTCTGTTGGATAAGAAGAGCATGCAGTCAAAGGGTTAGAGGTTTTCGTTGGTGGTTTATCCCGTACCATAACTGAAGACAAGATCCATGAGGTTTGTCTTCCGAAAATATTTTTTTTATTGAAATTTGTTTTTCAGATAACTTTGACTTTGACAATCAATATCTTTGTCAATTTCTAATTAAAAGTCCTAGTGCATCCATGCACACTAAAATGCGAATACGAAGCCTCATAAGGGGAGGGCAATCTATATAAACAAAGGAAGAATGCACCACAGAAATGTCCCCAACCCCCAAAACAAAAGGAAAAAGGAAAAAAAAAAAGACCGTCCCCTAAGCTAGAACTAACAAGTGGAACTAAGTAGAGGTAATCTTACAAAATGTACTTTAAAGGGCTCATGCAATCCAATGCTAGCATCAAATCATCCAATGAAACTCAAACTTACTCCTAATCACAGCCAAAGTTTTTTTGGCCCCAAGGAATTTGCCATAACTGTTTTCCTTCAGAAATAATCTTACAGATCATATTCCAAAAACCGGGACCCTCAAAGAAAGGTATGAAGATAATGTTCCAGTTAACCAAGTGATCTATCATCCACATACTAGGCTGATTTGAGGCATATTTTGCGTTATTGGTAGCTTTTCTGTTTTACATGGATGTTGTTGTTTATGCTTGTGAAAAATTGATATTTTCTACGAAGCATACATGCTTTACGCTGCTTTTGCTGCCCTTTCAATACAAAGTTCACGGTGAAATTAAGGGTACGTTGCATACTAAATGGCTAAATGCAACTACACGACCTATTCTCACCTTCATCGTAGCTTTGCTTTCTTCCAGGTATTCTCAAGTTGTGGGCAAATTATGGAAGTGCGTTTGATAAAGGATCAGAAAGGGAACTTAAAGGTATTTTCTGCACAACACTTTCTAAGCTGTTTGCCTTGTATGCCATCTGGGCATATTTTCCTTGCAAGTACTCTTTTCAACAGTATGTTATAATTCCATTTGTTTCCAGGGGTTTTGTTTTGTACGTTTTGCAACAAAAGAGGCTGCTGAGAGAGCTGTGAAGGAGAAGTCTGGAATTATGGTAAAAGCAAATTCTGGGCTAATTACGGAACAAATATCATTTATTTTGTTGGAGGAAGACTATTTGATGTCTTTAGAACTGGAATCAACCCCACCCCAAAATCTCTCCACACCTTTGTGATTCGGCTACAATTCCAAAACTAGCAAGAGCAAGTTGCTAAAATGGCAAGATTAAACCATAAATATAGTGGTTGGGTTGATGTTTGCCTAACAGCTGTTCCAATCCTGTCTTTAATTTTTAGTAGTTATTGAAATATTCACATAGAACGGACTAAGAATGTTACATTGCAAAACTGTTGTTGATCTGACAAAAACAAATGGATTGGTGTATCAGAAGTAGGTTACTTGTGATTCAAGATTCAGTTTTGAACACTTATCACACTAATAAGTATTAACACAGTCATCTCCTACACGGGTACTTTACCCTTATATTTGAACATAGAAATGTTTTTTCTCACAATAGTAGCTTTTTTAAATAGTAAAATCTTGGGTTCTACAGAATTAACGATTGCTGGTTTTATATGTATAACAGTTTGCTTTTGTATGTGGTAGTGCATTGCACATGTGGGTTGGGATCTGCATTATATTGTCACCGGTTTTACGTGGAAAGGAGTCTTTCTCTTTCTCTCTATATCTCTCCCTCCCCCTCTCCTTTTCTTAAAGAGGTAATGGGAATGCATCACGCTTACATGGGATACACCTCCCTGAAGGCACTATTTTTTAGGGACTTCACCAAAAACAAAGGTTTTCAAGTAAGCTGTAAGTGGTATACCATACCTGTGACCCTTGACCTATAATATCAAGATGTTGTTGAAGTTGGTTTGGATTGGCTTACTCATGATTTAAGTAAATTTACAAAATACTGTCTAATCTCTTCATTGGAATGAAGAAACCTTTAGGAAAAAGTTGGTGAAGCTGCTTCCGAAAGTACAATTTTTTAATAACTAAAAAAATAACAATAAGAATAATAATATGGTATATACACAACTTATGGCAATTTTACATTTGAAAATTTGCACTGAAGTTATAATTTTTATGTTTTTCTTGTTGTCTAAACCATAATTTATATGGTATGTGGAACTAGTTTCTTGCTTATACCTTATGTTCATTAATGTTTCAGATAGATGGTAAAAAGATTGGGGTCCTGCCATCAGCCGATCAAGATACATTGTTTTTGGGCAACCTTTATAAAGGTCTGTTTCTTTTCATATATTGCAATTTGTAGCATCTAGGACCTTTTAGGAGTTTCCTCAGTATGTTTGATTAGCCTTGTGGAAGGTTTTGCACACTGGAGCAAAAACAGTGGAGCTTTTCTGTCTCAAGAGCTACAAAATGTGCAAATGCCAGTCATTTACACCACCGTGTCATTTGAGAGATATGATAGCTTTTGAAGTTATTGCTTCATATGAATGAGCCTGTGGTGGTCTACTCAATTGAGATTTTCTATTTTATGCATAGGCACTTTCTTCAACAATTCCTAGGCACATTCTTTAGCAAAATGAGGATGCATTGTGCAGATGGAAGAGCCCTTATGGTCAGTTAGGGTTGGCAAAATGGCCTGACCTGGTGGGTTTTCATCCGACCCTAATGCTATGGGTTTGGGGTGGGTTTTTTCCTGGACGGGTTCTGGTTTTTCAAATTAAAACCTGTCTTGGGTTCTGGTTTGCGGAAGATAAAAACCGTTTGATCTGACCTGACTGCATTTTTTAAACTCTATAGCTTTACAATACCACATAATTAAAATGGGCTGCGATGCAAGTCAGGGCTTGTTTGGGTCTGAGTGTACAACAAGTAAATGGGGGGCGGTTCAGGTTTTTTCAACAAAAAACTCGCTTTGGGTGGATATATTTTAGCCGGGTTTGGGTTGGCTAAGTCCCGAAACCCGACCCTGTTGCTGTCCCTACTTCTCTATTCCTTGCTTTTGTTTTTATGGCATCCAAGCTCCCTGATTTTGTTAAAATGAGTTTCTCTTAGTTGACAGATGATTTCTTCTTCTTTTTCTTCCTTTTTTTTGGTCTGGTTAAGAAAAAATAGTTTCTAATTATTAATTTACATATTTGAGCTTAATTGTACTTGCTTACACCTCTCACTTATTTTTGCCTTTCAGGTTGGAGTGCTGATGACTTTGACAGGATTGTGCGACAGGTACACCTTTAGCTGCTGCTTAAATGAATTAGGCTGTGTTTCATAGCAAGCATGGAATTCGGGTGGAAAATGTTTAATACTAGGGAATTCCTTTTATAGGCAATTGAATTCCATGGAAAAGCATTTAAAGGTGTTTGATTGTATTTATTTTCTAGGTGGAAAATATGTACTTTTTCCATGCAACGACGAAATATTTTCCAACATTGGTGTTTGATTGCTCACTTTTTACCTAAAATTTAACCTTTTTGGCTTCGAGCTCTTTTCCACGTTACCTAGAATTCGTTTTCCTTAGGTGAGGGTGAGGGTAAGAATTCAACTTCCTAGTTTTATGAATCATTTCCTTGAACCATGGAATTAGATGGAATTGGAATTGCCTAGAAAATTAGACAATCAAACACTAACAAAAGAGGGAAAAGTACATATTTTTAAAGTTTTACATGGAAAATTTGCCAATCAAACTTACCCTAATATGTATATATATATATAACTTTATACATAGTTGACATATCTGATAGCTTATTAGCTTTATAGGTATTTCCAGATGTTGTCTCTGTTGATCTTGCAATGCCATTTAGTAGTGGAGTGCTTCCAGCTGGCCAGAAGCAACAAAACCGTGGTTTTGCCTTTGTGAAATTCACATCCCATGCTGTAGGTTTCCTTTCATTCGAGCAAATTATCATCTCATTTATTAATATCATTGAATTCTATATATTTTTAATGGCATAAAGCCATAAAGTGGATTCAACTTCTCAGTTGCATCTCAACTCCTACAGGTTTAGATGCTCAGATTTGTGGTTTTGGTTCTCAGTCCCAGCATCATTTTTTGGCCCTTTATGAAATTGGAAAACTTTCCAAAAATATACATACCATATTGTATAAAAGATTGAATCTTGTCATCTAAAAAGAGGAATCTTTTTGAAGAGAAATTTCAAAATGCCAAGACATTAAAAATGGTTTGATAGAAAATAATTCCCAGAATTTTGAATTTTTTATCGAATAAATGAAATCGAGTTAATGCTTTTGTTATTGCGAAAGCCAAACATTTCTGATGGCCTTCCTATAAAAAATAAGACCAAACTGTCTGTTTGTCGTGCAGGATTAGCAAACGGGATAGGATAAAGTTATCCTATTCCTATCCCATGTTTGATGTTAGTTAGGAATTAGGATTGGATAGTGGGTTTTTTTTTCAATCCAGCAAAGGCCTTTTATCCCACTAAGAGAGGGATTAAAGTTTCCCAATTCGGATGTGATTAAATAATCCTATCCGGCCTCCTTATCCGACGCGTCAAACGCACCCAAAGTTCGTAACTGGTTTGGTAAATCAGTTCTCTTCTTGTTGAAGATTACTGGCGGTATTTTCCAAAATAAGTTCATGTTGCCAAACAGAACCTTCATCGTTTTTTCCTTCTATTGCATTCTTGTCTCTATCCTTTCTTATTCCCCTTTCTTTCTTCTTTTGTTGTTTGCTTTCCGAAATCTCTAAGTTACCTCTCTTTATTTGTGTTCGTTATCTAACCTTTGGCTCATAATCAATTTTCTTATAATTGAAACTTCAAAGTTATTCATTTTTTTAAAGGTGTAGAGCTGTGTGCACTCCTTACAGCCTTATTTTTCTTTGTATACAAACCTTGATACTAACCGTTTAGCCCAAGTCATTTATTGTGTATCTATGGTGATTGATGAAGGTTATTGTGAATATTCCATAGACTTGAATTCCAAACTTCAGATTTCATCCAAACTTCCTTGATTGTAACTGTTATATCATTAATTTAAATGCGTACATTTAACTACTAATAATTCAATGAAGTTCGTTTATGATCAGTTTTCTTGGATTATAATCTGAAACTTAACTTTTAGCCTTATAGATTGCATTTCTTGTATTGCCTTATAATCCTTGATAATAATTTATCATAGTATTTGTTTGGTTGTTCCAGGCCTAGAGATTTTTGACTAAATTAGCATAGCAATATTAGTCCTCTGTTTATTTGTCGATAGGATTTCTCTGTGGGAAGTCAGACATTCTACAAACATTTTTGCATTTTCAATGAACCATTGTACCCACCTCTTCTGTTTATATTTGCATCCTTTGGTGCGTTCACCACACATTTTGATTTCACAGTACAGGGTGAAATTCGGCTCAATATTCATTTTAAACCTGGTTTAATTCGCTCATGAATATCACAAAGAAAACAAATATTTGTTGAGGAGTAGTTCTTTCTGTTTAACAATTGTGCCTGGAATAATCCGTTCAATTTTCCATATAAGGCATTTTAACGTCAGTACAACCAAAATTTGCACATATATTGAATGTGTATACACCAAACCCCTTCCTATCTCCAAAATTATCCTTGCATCTTTGCCTTTAAATATGCAATCTTCCATCCAGTATATGGATATTATCAGATCCAATATTAATCATACCATAATCTAAACATTAAAACATGCCTCCTTGGGAACTCTCAATCAACAGGCTGCAGCACGTGCCTATCGAGCAGCTTTGAAGCCAGAGTTTCTCCTTGATGGTAGTCTGCATCCAGCTGTGCAGTGGGCTGAGGAGGAACCTGAAATTGATCCCAAAGAACTTGCTAAGGTGCATTACATTTTTGACTTCTTAATATAGGTCCTTTTTTACTGTGCCCTGTTCTTAATGTGAAATTAGACTTCCACCCTCCTCCTCTTTCCTCCTTATTCATGATCGTCATTAGACTTTGTAATCTCAAAGAATTACATAAAAATAGGGGGTGTTTTCCAATTTTTATGATTTAATCCTTTGATTTACCAAGCCTCTACCCCCTCTCCGGTTTCTGCATTATTCCAAAGTCTAAGTATTACGAAAACCCAGGGAGGGGGTGGGTGGTGTAAGTCTAATTTTGCATTTAAAATGGGGTGCAAAGTAAAAAAAGTCCTTGAATTCAAACATGTGACATCCTTTATATAATCCCCCAATTTTACCTTTATGTGGTCATTTTTGTACTTTCAGATCAAAATAGCATTTGTTAGGAATCTTCCAAGCAGTGCTGATGAAAATTACCTGATGAAACTGTTTGGGCGCTTTGGAAAGGTCTGACATATTGCATCTTTATTTTTTCATGTTTAAATGGGTAATATAAGTATGAGGTTTGTGTTAAATCATGCATCTTACAGGTTGACAAGGTGGTCCTATCCAAAAAGGCTCGCTCCCCAGTTGGGTTCGTTCATTTTGATAATAGATCCGTAAGCTGAACTTACTGTTTTCTACTTACTACACTGGATTTCATTACCTGTTTTCTATTATAAATTTCTTGATTTGGTTGGCTTTTTCTCAGTACCTCTTTAGTAATTCTGCATTTATGCATTAGGACCTTGACAATGCAATTCAAGAAATGAATGGGAAAACAGTCCAAGGACCAAACGGAGGTCCACCATTTGAGCTCCAGGTGTTATAAACATCACCAAAAGATCTTTAATTGTATACCTGTGGATGTGAAATATATAGGGAACATATCTGTCTTGAAGCTGTGTTTGAAGTATCGAATATTTTTGTGTTAACAGGTTGAAGTTGCAAGGCCTCTTGAAAAAAGTAAAAAGAGAGCTCGTGAAGATGTTCAAAGCAAACAACAATCGAATAAGGTTCCAAGTTATCCCAAACCCGTGCAGGACGATCCAGAGTTTACTTTTGGTGGTTACAAGTCCTTAGTTCAAAAGGTGAAGTTTGCAGTAAAGTTGTTTTTTTTTTTTTTTTGGTAAAGTTCAAAATTTTATAAATCAAACCAATAACTACATATTTACAAGGGGCATCCCCCAGGAAAACAACTCACAGACAACCTAACAAAATTACATCATTATTCTATCTTCTATACCCCAATATTTGCACAGTAGCCAATTCTCATAACTCCTTTTGATGTTCCATTTCCAAGTCTTTGCTTGAAATCTTGAATATAACTCTCAATTTCTTTCAACACATCAAACACCTCCCTATACTTCCTGTCAAAAATTCTTTGATTTCTCTCTTGCCACTGGCAATACACACTCACATTAAACACCAATCTGCCCTCTCTAGCTCTGAAGGTGCTGCCTACAGCCCATTTCATAAGGTCTCTTTCCTCTGCACTCCAGTCTCCACAAGTATATTGCCGTCCCATTCTACAAAGGGCTTCCTTCCATATCCGGTTAGAGTAACACAACTGAAGAACAAGTGATCCCTGCATTCACTTTCTCTACCACATAACACACATATCATCAGAAAATTTACCCCACCTCTTAAGCCTATCCAATGTCCGTACTCTATCCTTAGCAGCAACCCACACAATAAAACTACAACGAGGAATATAGTCTTTATGCCACACAAGCTTACACCACTCCACCTCAGGTTTGCACACCCGAAAGGCATTCCAAGCAGATTTCACACTAAACACACCAGTCCCAGTAAGAACCCATTTAACCTCATCACTTCTATTCATCCGATAAGCAGGTAGCATATCAAAAATCAATCTCAAATCTCTAGATACGACAGGAAGTTGCCACCCACCATCACCAATAAAATCAACAACTCTTGCATCCAATCTACTTGCAGCGTCATAAACTATTCTAGTACCAAATCTTGAACTAGATTGCCGAGAGAATGTCAATTATCTAACCAGAACCTTGTGTCCCTACCATTTCCAATTACATTGTAAATAAACCCAGCAACTTTACCTCTTAATTTTAATAATTTTCTCCATGTCCATGAAGCATCATTAGGACAGGAACAGTGCCACATATTCTGATTTTTCAACATAAACATATGACACCATTTGACCCAAAGAGAATCCTTCTTTCTTGCTACATCCCATAAATGCCTCGTCATGCTAGCATAATTCCAATTAACCACATCTTTAATACCCAAACCACCTTCCTTCGGGCAACACACCTCTTCCCAAGCAACTTTAGCACCATTTTTCCTCAATTCAGTCCCGGTCCAAATAAAACTTCTTAAAGCAGAATCTATATCTTTAAGCACTTTTTTAGGAAGAACAAACACGGTGCTCCAATAAGCCTGTATGCTATGCAAAACTGAGATAACGAGCTGAACTCTCCCCGCATAACTGAGATATTTAGAAGCCCAACTTTGAATCCTTAGCAAAATTTTCCCCTTTATAGCTTCACAATCCCTCACCTTTAGCCTTGTAGAAATAAGAGGGACACCCAAATACTTAATAGGCAGTTCTTTAACTTCCATTCCCATAGGAGCACTCAAAACAACTTTGTCATCATCATTAACCCCTGCAAAAAAACATATTACTCTTCTGCAAATTAGGCCTCAACCCCGACATATTCCCAAAGTCATCAATAACATGCTTTACAATCTGAAGCGACTCGGCAGTAGCACTGCACATGATAAACAGGTCATCAGCAAACTCTAAGTGACTAATATTCAATTCCTTACATTTTGGGTGAAACACGAACCCATCTTGTTGAATATGCTCTTCAAGAACAAAAGAAAACACTTCCATAATAAGAGTAAAGAGGTGAGGAGACAGGATCTCCTTGCCTTAATCCTTTAGCACCTTTGAAATACCCTTCCAAATAGCCATTTAAAGAAATAGAGTAAAAAGGAGAAGTAGCTCAAGTCATTATCCAGTCTACTACTCTATGCGGGAATCTCATAGCTACCAATATGTCCTTCAAAAAAAATCCACTCAACAGTATCATAGGCTTTTTGAATGTCTATCTTTAGGGCACACCGAGGAGGACCAGTACCCCTATGGTATCCTCTAACCAGCTCTTGCATTAAAAGGGTATTATCTGCTATATGCCTGCCAGGAACAAACGCTGATTGTTGCTTCCCAACTAACTCTGCCAGACAGGGTTTAATTCTATCTACAATGATCTTGGAAATACGCTTATATATGACATTACAACAGGAAATAGGCCGAAAATCCTTCATTGTGTTTGGAACTGGAATTTTAGGGATTAAAGCAATAGAAGTATTATTCCAAACCTGCAAAAGTTTCCCAGTAGTAAAAAAGGAAAGCACGGCCTCAGTAACCAGAGGCCCCACCACATTCCAGTTTTGCTTGAAAAAATTAGCATTATAGCCATCCGGACCTGGAGCTTTGCTGGAGTGATTAGAAAACATAGCCTTTTGCACATCCTCAGCAGTGATAGGACGCAACATAGTCTCCCTCTGTTGATCAGTCAATTTTCTAGGCAGTCTCCCAAAGTGTGCAACATTAGAATTATAAACATGTTGTGAAGAACCCAAAACGTTAGTAAAATAGCGCACAGCCTCCAGATGAACTTCTTTCTCCCCTTCAATCCTCTGCCCATCAAGCGTCATAATACTCATAACTTTATTCCGGGCCCTATTAACATTCACTTTCTTATGGAAATAAGAGGTATTCTTATCCCCACATCTCAGCCAATTGATTCTATCTTTTTGCCTATAAAAATCTTCCTCCGCATCGCACAAATCCACATATTTTCTCAGTAACTTTTTCTTTCTGCCTCATAGCACCAGTTACCACACCCGAATGCATACTAATTTGATGATCAACTAACTCTACCCTAGCAGCTTTTACTCTCAAAGAAATACTACTGTAAAACTTCTCATTAAGCTTCTTCAAATCAGATTTAAGTCTCTTTAACTTGACAAATACCTGATACATGGCATATCCTTCACACGGCTGATTCCAAGAGTTCTCCAAAGTTTGAGCAAAAGTATGATTCCTCATCCAATAATTGAAAAGTTTGAGCAAAAGTATGATTCCTCTCCAAAGTTTGCAGTAAAGTTGATTTCCTGTATTCTAAATTTTCTTTGTTTTGTTTTTGTTTCTGTACTATATTCAATGTCGATTTTTTTTTTAAAATAAATCAAAAAGAATACCATTAAACAAAAATTATAGTATGCTGTCACGAGCAGTGTTTAAAGGTGCTCGAGGCGTACACCTCGAGGCAAGGCAGAAGCAAAGTGATATGAGGCGTGTTATTTTGGGGAAAAAGTGAGGCTTGCGCTCCAATCGTTTGAGGCGCACGGTTTGAGTTGTTACTTTTTCTCAGTAATTGTTGCTTATTTAAATGATATTTAATATTTTTTTTATAGGAAACAAAACTGATATATATATTAATAAGAAAAAAGAGAAATGGTATTTAATATTTTGAAAAGTGATAATGATATTTGTGTTTATTTAATTTAGTTTTTTGACATATCTTAAAATATTTTTAGCATTCTTATACTAACAAAAAAGAGATTAAAACATTTAGTTAAAATTTTATTATATAGGGCAACTGCAATATAATATATGAAATATGAAATAAACTTTAATTTAATTTATATTTTTGTGAGTTTATTAGGGAAAAATAAAATAAAAAATGAGGCTTCGGCCTCAATGTGCCCCGAGGCCTACGCCTCACCTTGCATGAGCAAAACGCCTCAAACCTGACTCATGCCTTTTAAAATATTGGTCACAATTTGCTGTATTTGGCAATGCTTCTTGGGGGTTTAATATTGTAATCCATTATTCTTATGACCAAATCTCGTTGATCTTGTTGGAATTAGTTTAAAGTCGAGTATTTCCAACAATAAACATAGGATCCTTGAGAAAAATATTTTGGACAGTAGAAAACCCCAAAACAGTTTTTTGTTGATTGGATATAATGTCTTAGGCCTAGAGGTTGTTAATGCAATGCGGGCCTTAGAAATCTTTAAACAGTTTTCCCTCTACATGAAAATGCAAAAGCAATGCCTACAAAGTGACACAGGATTTTGTCCATGCCCAAATGTGCTCAAGAGGAGGGGATTCTCTGGCATGAAATTGCTTTACTATGATGTTGAGAATCATACTATAAGTCTTGTAAACCCTAAATCTTAAACTAGTTCCTATTTGTAGAGCATTAAGAACCCCTTTTAATGGGGATTAGAAAAGTAAATAAGTTTTTCACTCTGGTAAAGGCATATCACTTAGCATATTCCAGCTTAAACGATCTTAAACAGGTTCAGTAGCTATGAAGATTGAGCAATTCACTATCTATCGTGGTTTAGACTACCAACAGATACGAAGATTGAACGACCCACTTCTTGCTTGGTGGTTTTGTGATGGTTCAGAATGTTCAATAGACTTTTCCATTTAAAGATCAAATGAAAAGTAGTTATCAGTTGATAAACAAGTTTCTTTTGTTTACTGCTTTAGTGTTGCACTGTCCATACTGACTGACTCTGTTCCACCTCAAACTATCAGGATCCAGTACTTGCTGATCCATATGAAGCTGCTGTAATCTCGTTACCTGTGGCTGTTAAAGAGCGCTTGCTTCGGATCTTGCGGCTTGGTATTGCTACTAGGTTTGACGTAAGTCCTGAAAATCGTTAATGGGTTTTCCATGGCCGATATGTTTTTTTTTGGTCTAGATATGCTTCATTATGCATAAACATCAAACACTTTAAAACTTTGCTTCAATGTTTTTAGGACATTGTTGTGTTGGCTCCAGTAAATTTAATCTTGCATTCCTCTCATGCTCAGGCAGTTTACTTGAGTTCTAAAATTTAAATTTTTTTTTCATTGGCAGATGGATATTAAATGTCTAACCAGCCTCAAGGAACTACCTGAATCTACTGCTATATCTGTACTCGATCAGGTTCACCACGCTGCTCGACACTTTTTTTTGGTCTATCATGCATTTTTTAACCTTTGAGGAGCCTTTATTCTCTGCTATATTTTTCTCTGTAGTTCATGTTATCTGGAGCAGATAAGCATAACAAAGGAGCATATCTGGCTGGGTTAATTTCTAGGGTATGCATCTTGAAAATCCATGGATATAAGCTTCCATCTATTGGGTTTTGAGCTGTTCTTCTATGTATATATCAATAATTTTGTTAAACAATATTTTGGTGAGTACAGTATCAGGTTGATAAACTGGGAGTGAATCGACTCCCTATGAGTTTGTCAAGACTAGGGGACATCTCTACGAGGGAACCGGAATTGCACAGCTTCTCCAGTAGGGTTCATCTGCCTCCTGTTGATTCTCTTTCCTCACATGTAGGCACGGGGGTTAGGTTAGTTCTTTAATTAAATTTTTTTATTTCATCTTCCTGCTTATCAGGTATTGTAGCATGATTTTTATACTATACTCCCTCAATTTGAAATTGAATCTTATGCTTTGACACTACTATTTCTAAGAAAACATTAATTTTTACTTAATCAGAGGTCAATGATTAAACTTACAGTATCTAATACGGTGAGATATGGTATAGTGATTGTGTCCCAAAGAATGAAATAGGACTTTAAAGTTTGAGATATTCCAAAACAGAAAGTCACACCCTTAATTTGAGATGGAGGAAATAGAACTAAGAGGATGATTTCGTAAAAAACTTGGTTATAATTTGAGATTAGTTTGCAAGGTAACTATTTCAACGTCTTCGGTTGGCCTTATAAATGAAAAAAAAACTGATTTAATTGTTGTTTTCCACATTTTGATGCAAACCAACTGTACACGAAAATGATAGTGCAGTTGAGTTTCAATATTTGGCCAAAGAAGCACAGAACATTTCATTTGTATGGAGAACTCTTTTCATTGGAAACGATTTAAACGGAACTAAGTTTTCAACGAACCAAACACCGAACACAGCCTAATTTGTTTTCTTTCAGGTCCGACAATCTCGCCTCTCGATATTCCTCATTGTATTCAGATTACCCCCTCTCGAGCCGGACCACGTATGGAAGAATGGAGGAAACAAGTCCGGCTCCATTGCAGCACCACCAGATACCACCGCCTTCTTCTTCTACACCTTATGGAAAAATTGGAGTGGAGTCTCACCATACTTCTGCTGCTGATCGCCAACCTTCCCGTCCCCAAGTCAGGTTCGACCCTTACACTGGTGAACCTTACAAATTCGACCCTTTCACTGGCGAACCAATTCTTCCCGAGGGTTTATCTCGCCATTTTGGAAGTCCGTACTGATCTTTGAGTACTCTTTGGTGAGTCTTGGCTAAGTTTGATATCGATTTGGAGGAAAAAAGAAAGATGGACAGATTGTTGGTAGCATTCACATTTGACGTCTATATGCTTCTTCTCCATGTACCTCAGTAGATCTTTTGTTAGTTGTTGATTTGGCACAATGAGAAATGTTGCGATGATGGGATGGGGACAAACAACCTGGCATTCACGTATGGTAAATTTTCTTGGGTTTTCTCTTAAACAATAGTTTTAAGTGGGCCCTCAAGGCAAATGCCAAAGCTACTGACTTGGTTTTTGTACGAGAACTCGTGTCTAATTTAATGTATATATTAATGATTTGTTATTTCTATTTCTATACGTATAGAAAGAACTAAGTTATTAATATATATATATATATATAAATATAAATTTCTGGCACTATTAATTTATTAAAAAGAGTGTCAAGTGCAAATTAAGAAATTTTCAATTGTTATTTGTGAAAAGTTCTCTAAATCCATGCAAAAATGACAAAATGTGGTTGAGTGAACTGGATTTATTTGCTTTGCTTGCTTGCTTGTACCGTAAAGGACTTGGAATTGGTTCAATTCATTAAAATAATGTTAAATTTCTTTTGACAAATATTGAGTATTTAAAGTGAGGGAGACCTGATTTAGGATGTGATTTGAGAATTAATTAAATGACAAAATGATAATTCAGTAAAACTGGATGAATTGAGGGAGAATTTTATCAATCAAACAAGACCTTTAACGGGACACATATGAATTAATATTAACTTTTTATACAATAACAAAAAATGACATATATGCTCTTGAGGTATATCATGAAATTATAATGATATAAATCTAAAAAGAATCTTTTTGAGATTGAAAAACTATTTTTAGTAGATATCGCAATATAAGTACATCTACAATACTTGCATTGTCAGGTCTACCAAGAATTTGGTTCGAACCATAACTCAAGTAATTAAAAATGTAAATATTATTCATTTTAAAGTTTGAGCAGCATGCCTCTCTTTGACATTAAAATAAAACTTAAAGCATAATATTGATTTGAATTTATTGGGCCTTGATTTTGGGCTTTAGCTATGAGTAAAAGTACAACCCCAAATCAGCCTGCATCTCCGAGATCATCATTACTCTCAAATGGGTTTCCAAATTTCCATTACAGAATCTAGAGAGAAACAAAAACCTCTCTCTTTCTCTCTCTTCCCTCTCTTTTTGTAACTGAATTTGGCATTTACGTTTACATTACACATGGAGCACACAACCACTTGGCCTGCAATTCAACCCCCAAACCCTAACACATCATCATCATCACACACTGGCCCTCACTACTCTTCCTACTACGCTCCCCAAAACCCTAACCCTAACCCTGTTTCTCAGCTACAAAATTATTCCGACCCGTCACTCAATCCTCCAGGGGTCGACCCGTACTCCTATGCCCAATCCGGAGCTGCGGTCTACCCTCATCCTCAGGCCGTACAATATACGTATTATCCGGACCCTAATGCGGTCGCTTTTGCCGTTAATTGGGCGGTTCAACGGTATTCATATGTGCCGGTAAGTGCTAATTTTGTTGTTGTGATGAATTGTCTTTAACAGTATTGCTTTGATTTTGATTGAGATTCTTATATGGATTAGAATTGAGTGAAATTTAAGTTAATTGGGCTTGGCTTTAGATGGTAAGAGTACTAGAATATATTTGGTTAGAATATAATTAGTTATGTTAATGTAATTTAAGATATGTCTAATTATAAACTTTAGGAGATTAAAGATATACTCGTTTGGTTCGATTTTTTTTTTTTTGTTCTTAATATCTTGAGTGTCATCAACTTATAATTCAACATGTTGACATTAACTATAATAGAATCCTCGTGTCAATTTACTATTTCAGGATTCCAGGAACAAACAATACCTTGAACCAAACGAGCAGAGTGAAAGGATCACTCAAACAAACCAGCTTTGTTATTAAGGATTGTAGTGCTAAATGGTCGGAAGTTGATTGAATAATAAATAGTTTTTGAATTGATGGACGCAATAGGGACAGGAAGTTTCTGATGTGATAGAAGAATATTAGGTTATAATGGAAGTTCTAGAGAAGTGTTATTAGGTCAGCTTTTCTTTACTGAACAGGATATTGGGCACTAAACCAATTTTTTTTTTAGAGAAACAACTCCTTGACCTTGAAGCAGAAATGAGAATCTTTACCTTAATGGTAGGTGTGACTAGAAGTGACAAAATTTATATATCAAGGTATTAGAGAACATTGGAAGCTGAACCCATTAGCCCATTAGGGATAGGATAAGGTAAACTTGTAAATGGTATGGTATTTCCTACACAGGCAGTAATATGCATGAAGTCATGAACAACTAAGACTAGTTAAAATAGAAGGTAAAAAGATAAGAGACGGGTCTAGTTAATTTGAAAAGTAATAATGCGGAGTACGAAGGGACAATGTTTTAATATGTTGTATGATTCATCCTGAATGAAAAATTAACCCCTGTTTCACTGAACATCTATAATTCTACTTTTGAGCCATGAAAATGCAAGTGGGGTACTAGCTATCTGGTAGAACTTAATTTTACTTTTTGTCTTATCCTGCTAGTTTTGCTTCTTATTCTACATTGTACACGGGCAATTGGGCATCATTATGAGCTTTTAGCAACCTTATATATGCCTATTTTTGCTTGGCACTTATGTGATGTTTGAAAAAGAATATATCCATCATAGGTTTTTCATTGTGAAAGGTTTGTTTTTAATCTTAATTTCAGGGTCATTGTTGTGTGGATCTGGATCTGGATCGGTAACGGTGTAACAGTCATGTTGTTTTTCAGTAGGCAACTAATATGCAAGTATTTAATTCCAAAGCTATTATTTAGAGGATAATGTTGTATTAATTTTTCACTCATTGGAGAAATTTATGGAGCCAAGGAAAAGAAAAATAATTTCCCTATTGGAAGCTACAATATATCCTTATCTACAGTTTGATCGTTGATGTGTTACTATGCATTGGTTACAAATTATTGGAGGTCCTTGCGTAAGCGACTTTGTAACCCCAAAATTATCAGATTTTTTTCATCCATGCGAGATCATTATCACGGTTTCTACCCATGCGGGATCTTTAGCTGTTGTCTGGATAACTGATTGTTTGGAATTGCAATGCTGAGGTTGTTTGATGAATTTATTGTGTCATTGTTCAATTTTTTTTTATTTGTCCTATTTTCTTCATATGGTTGTGTCATTAGTTAGTTTCAACGCAGCAACATAACATGGATTAGTTTTGTTGTCCAACATATTTCTGGCAATTAGAATGCTGCCTAAGCAAAGATGAGGTTCTTTAGGTCAGCAGGCAAAGGCCCCCACTTAAGATATTTATATACTCCCTCTATCTCAAATGATAGTCCTATTTTTCCTTTTTGGTGTGTCTCAAATTGGTAGTCCCGTTTCCTTTTTAGGACATAATCAATTTACCAAATTTCACAATATAAAATGAGCGGTATTCTTGACAATTGATTGAGTTGAAAATTCAAAGTGGGACCATCAATTTGAGATGGAGTATATTTTCTTGTGTCGAGAAAAGTATTCGACAATTATAATCAACTCACTTACCAGGATTAGAAGGGTAAAAAAGAAATGATGCTACTTCCGATTTCATTCAAATAGTAAATTAAAATTGAAATAGTGATATCTAAGCTCGATCTAGCGGAACAATGATAATTTGGAATGACTTGCATATTACTATATAATGTAGGACTTGGATTCTCTATCTTTGACTTACTAACCTATGCTGCCAAGTGATTATATTTGTAACATGTGAACAAAGTACCTATGTATGGATAAATTATTTGTTTTATCTCTGACTTTAGCACCCTCACATACATACCCTTCGGTAGGTGCTCTCCCGGGTAGGTTTGCATGCTTGATGAACTTGTTATCGGCTTTAGAGAAGATTTTGCTATTGGTAAAATTGAGAGCATGAGTATTTTGTTCTCTTTTAAGGGCAAACGCTGTTAGATAAGAAAATCAAATGAGCGTTTTATGCTCCATTTTCATAGATATTAGCGCACTATATGCTTTTGTAATACATACTTTCTTGATAGAAAAACAACGTGGTTTCCATATTCAGTTGAGGAACATATTTTGCACTTGCTGCAGGGTGTTACAATACCTCCAAATGGAGCAGAGCAATTAGTACCCGGAATGCAGAGTTCTGCCATGTGGCCAAATCCAACAACTCAACCACCACAAGCAAAGAACACTTGGAAACGAGCCCCAAAGAAAACAAAGATTATACAAACTGTATATTGTGAAGTTTGCAAGATAGACTGCAACACAAAGGACGTACTTGACCAACATAAATTGGGTAAGAAGCACAAGAAGAACTTGGAGAAGCTAAAAGCGGCACTTGCACCACCACCGCCTGTGCCTCAACCTGTTACTTTAGCAAAGCCCGATAGTAATCTGCTGATCGGACCACAAGAGAACCCGTCTAAGGGAATATCCGCGAGCAGCAAGAGATTGAAGAAAAAGAAAGGAGCCGAGTCTGCAGAGGATTTAGAGAAGAAGAGGAGGAAGGTTCTAGAAGGTGGGGCCGCAGTGGAGGCCGTAAGGACGTGTTCTGTATGCAATGTGGTTTGCAATAGTGAAACAGTTTTCAGATATCATTTGGCTGGGGCTAAACATATTGCATTGGTGAAGAAACTGGGACCTGGAACAGCCATGGCTACAGCCACCTAGTGAATGAAATTATAGGAAGTTTGAGATGGGTATAGTTGTAATTTTCTTTCCTGATTTGCCGGTGAGTTGGATTTTAACGTGGTGTTTTTAACTATGAAGGAGATGATGGAAACAATATTTTAACTGGAATTCATTTATTTTAAGATCCCGCTTGGTATGAAGGGAAAATAACACTATAATGGATATAGTATTCAAAACTTACGTGAAGATAAGGCAGAATTCAACCGACGAGTTCATGTTAAAATTATCAAATCTTACTTCAATTTTGAATTGCTCATTTACTCATGCAGTTTTTTTATTCATAAAAAATATGCTTCTAGTAAATTTACATATTCGGTTTTAAGTAAGTTTTCTTGCGCAATAATATGATTCCCCAAAAATACTCTTTAACTCGATGGGAAATTTGAAAGCGTCAGGGCTGATAGTTTTAGTACGCTTTTCTTTAAAAAATGTTACAGTGGGGAAGGATATTCATGAATTTGTTATAACTATGGCAGAATCTAGACCAATCTCTCTTTGCGGGAATGTGGTTTACAAGATTCTTACGAAGGTAATAGTTAACCGAATTAAACTGCTCTTGCCCAAATTAATCAGCACAGATAATATTTTTATGGTCCAAGAACTGGTACATTTCTTGCGCAAACGAATGCTAAGGACTAAGGAGGTTCAAACTCGACCTGGAGAAGGCAAATGATAAAATAAGCCGGGAGTTTCTTGAAAAAGTTATGATTGAGATGTCTTTTCCCCCTGACATTATTAAGTTAATTCTCTTCTGCCTTAATTCGAAGTCCATGTCGGTGCTATGGAATGGGTGTGTTACGGAATGGTTCAAACCTTCTAGAGGATTAAGGCAAGGAGAATCCCTCTCTCCTTACCTTTGTCACTTGGATGGAGAAACTACCCCAAATTATTGGGGAAGCAGTGGATAGAAAGCTGTGGAAGCCAGTTAGGCCTTGCAGTAATGGTACGAGCCTCTCGCATCTCTTTTTTGCCAACAACCTAATTCTCTTTGCTAAGTCTACGCCAAATCAAGCTAGTATAGTTATGGAGGTTATATCGGTTTTGCAATATTTCAGGCCAAACAGTTAGTCTAATAAATCGCGTGTGTTTGTGTGCGATATTACCCCTGCTCAAAGAATGAGAATGATAAGCCAGATATGTGGTACTCCTTTGATGAAGGATTTGGAAAGCTATCTAGGAATCCCTATAATTCATAAATGGGTGAATAAAGCGGCGTATCAATTTATAGTTGATAAAGTCCAACAACAACTATCGGGATGGAAAGCTAAATGCTTAAACTTAGCGGCTTGTGCTACTCTCATTCAATCAGTAACCTCAGCTATTCCTACATATGTCATGCAAACCGCCCAGCTTTCGCTTCCTAACAGTACATGCAATGCTCTAGATAAAATTAATCAAAGCTTTTTGTGGGGTAGTACGCCAGAAAAATGGAAAATTCATTTGATAAAATGGGAGAAGGTTACTAATCCCAAGAAAGAGGGTTGGGGGGCTGAATATTCGTACCACTCGTGAGGCCAATATGGCTCAATTATCCAAAGCAGGGTGGAAACTTTGTAATGACTCCGAAAAATTGTGGACCCATGTTTTATCGATCCAAATATCTTATAGATCAGCATATGCTAAGGGGAAAGTGACAAACTCTGATGCTCGGAAAGGAATCCGCAGGAACTTTAATGAAGTTAAAGCAGGTTTTAAGTGGAAGATTGGTAAGGGTAATTCGATTTCATTCTGGGTTGATTGTTGAATATTTATTACTCCCTTAAGACCTCTTATTATTCCAGGGCCCGTTCTTAATGAAGAGAAGCATTTTACTGAGGCAGATCTTGTTGGAGTGGATGGAAGAATCAAACTTCAGGTTATCCGTACTTCAATTCCAAATGAAATTTCTCTGTATTTGTCGGAGCTGCAAATCGACGTCAACCAGGGAAGGGAAGACACAATAGTTTGGGGGCAAAATTCTAAGGGAACATTTACAGCTAAGTAAGCGTATGATTCATTACTCAACTGCCTCAGCAAGGCAATGATCAGAACTCTAATTCTAATCACTGCCATTGGATCTGGAAAATTAAATGCCCGCAAAAAGGTTAAACTCTTTTGTTTGCTCATGCTTCATGATGCGCTCATGGTAAACAAAGAAAGGAAAAGAAGAGTTTTCGTCGAGTTGGCAGTTTGTGATTTTGGGTGAAGAGGATATTATAGTTCATGTGGTTAGGGAGTGTGAGAAAGGCTAGTGAGGTATGGCTCTAAAAAACGTCATAAATTGCTATGGCACACAATTGGATATTCATATTTGTTGCCATTATGTGGCAGCTTTGAAAGAGAAGGAATAAATGGGTTTTTGATAAAGAAAAGCTCACAACCCAAACGTTTTTATCGATTAATCAAAGAGTCTCCTCGCTGTTGAACCGGTTAAAGCTTATAATTTTGTTTTGCCTGGAATTTGTACAATTTGTAAAATATTTCTATCACTAATAAATTTTTAAAATTACATTTTGTATAAAACGGATGTATAAGTTACACATCCAAGTTGGACTGCCGCATCAAAATTCGTTTTAAAATAAAAATATTTTCTATCTCAATCACAAAAATCTTTATTCTTATACAGTTTCATGATTTAAAAATTAATACATCTTATTATATATTTTTTATAAGACCAAAGGGAAAACGGGTGATTAACATTACTAATTGATGAATGGACCATCACAAGCTCTACTAAAAGTCCGTCACCTCCTCAACCACACCACCACCCCCACCCTATTTCAGTCACTGCTCCACGACTACGCCACCCATAAATCCCTCACCAGCACCAAAAAGCTCCATGCCCACATCATCACCTCCGGTATCCTCTCATACAACACCACGCACCTCCTCTCTCCCCTCACTGCCGCATACGCAATTTGTGGCCACCTATCCTATGCACGCCAACTGTTCGACGAATCTCCTCAACGAAATTTATGGGCATACAATAATGTCATCAAGAAATATACACAGAATATGTTATCATACAATGCACTCCAGGTTTTTGTTGAAATGCTTGGTTTGGGTGATCCCAAGCCTGATAAATATACGTTCTTGTATGTGATCAAGGCGTGTGGTGAATTATCGTTGATTGAATTGGGGATTTCACTTCATGGTTTAACGGTGACTACTGGGTTTGTTTCGAATACGTTTGTGGGGAATTCTTTGTTGGCTATGTACATGAATTGCAGTGACAAAGAGGGGGCTAGGCGGGTTTTCGACACTATGTTGGAACGAACTGCGGTTTCTTGGAATACTATGATAAGTGGGTACTATAGAAATGGAAGTGCCAGTGATGCTTTGATGGTTTTTAGGAAAATGAGGGATGTGGGTTGTGAGGCTGATTCTTCCACAGTAGTTTCAGTGCTGCCGGTTTGTGGGTCTTTACAGGACTTGGATGTAGGAAGAGAGGTTAATGCATTAGTGGAAGAGAATGGTTTGGGAAACAATTTATCTGTTAGGAATGCTCTACTTGATATGTATGCAAAGTGTGGTAGAATGGATGAGGCACTTGTTATTTTTGATAAGATGGATGTGAGAGATGTGGTGACATGGACTACGATGATCCATGGGTACATTTTGAATGGTGATGGGAGAAGGGCATTAGGGATTTGCCCACTGATGCAGATTGAGGGTGTAGACCCTAATGTATTAACTCTGGCTTGTCTTCTTTCGGCTTGTGTCAATTTGGATTACTTGAAGCACGGTAAGTGCTTGCACGGGTGGGTAATGAGGCAAAATCTTGAATCCGATGTAAATGTGGAAACTGCACTTATTGACATGTATGCAAAATGCAATTCAGTGAGACTCAGCTTCCGTGTTTTCACCAAGACTTCGAAAAAGAGAACAGTTCCGTGGAATGCTATTCTTTCTGGGTGTATTCACAACGGCCTTGCAAGAGAAGCAGTAGTACTTTTCAAACAAATGATGTTGGAAGCAGTAAGTCCCAACGATGCAACCTTGAAGAGCCTCCTTCCTGCGTATTCCACTCTAGCAGATCTGCAGCAAGCAATGAATTTGCATAGTTATCTAATAAAATCAAGATTCATTTCAAGAACTGAAGTTGCAACTGGCTTGGTTGATATATACTCAAAGTGTGGAAGTTTAGAGTATGCGCACATGATTTTCAATGCCATTCCCTCAAAGAAGAAGGACATAATCCTTTGGAGTGTAATAATAGCCGGTTATGGAATGCACGGGCACGGAGAGACCGCTGTTACTCTTTTTAACGAGATGGTTCAATCGGGGGTGGAACCAAACGAAGTTACCTTTACGTCTGTTTTGCACGCTTGTAGTCATGCGGGTTTGGTGGACGAGGGTACAAGTTTATTCAAGTTAATGCTTAAAAGTCACCATGTTAGTCCTCACTCCGAGCACTACACTTGTATAGTCGATCTTCTTGGTCGTGCAGGCCGAATAAATGAAGCTTATGAGCTAATAAAAAGTATGCCTTTCCAAGCTACTCATGCTGTTTGGGGTGCATTACTAGGCGCCTGTGTGATACACGAGAATGTTGATCTTGGAGAGTTGGCTGCAAAACGGTTATTTGAACTAGAGCCGAACAACACAGGGAATTATGTGTTGATGGGAAAAATTTATGCTGCGGCGGGAAGATGGAAAGATGCTGAGAATGTGAGAGATATGATGGATGAAATTGGATTAAGAAAAGCACCAGCTCATAGTTTAGTAGAAGTCAGAAATATTTGAAGTATATGTAGTATCTGTGCAAATAACTGATACTTTAGCTTACTGATATTTATCAGCATGATGACGAAAGTGCAAAATGTTTTCGAGCGAAATATCTTGATGTCGAAGTGTGGGGGTAATCATGTTTTCTCATTTGGCATATACTGCAGAGTCCGTGGGACTAAAGCATAATTTGTTGTAGACTTCAATTTTATTGCGCGGAAACTATTTAGACGTGTTGAAATATTGCTGTTTGATGTATTTGAATACGACAAGGCTTGTTTATACCATCTAGCTACTGTTTTCTGGGGGTGGAGTTTCTGACTGATGAGTCTCCATACTAGTTGGATTTTTGATAGACAACCAGTCCACTGTGACTGTCAACTACACTAGAAGTTGAAATGCGGGTACTAACAGAGAAGATGAAAGGTTACAAACACATAAGTTAGGACACACAATTCGTCTGATTGGTCAAGAACCATGACCTGCCTACAAGTACAGTTGAAGTATTTAATTGCTAACCAGTCCAGCAACTGACATGTACCAACATTTCATTTACTGTTTGTGCGTCTTGCTTTATTTTTTTGAAATTGGAGGTTTATTGTGGGTTTGTTTCTGGATAAAGTTGTCTTCTTTTTAAGTTTTTCCTTTTCTTCTCCAGTACAAATGGTCCTCATTGTACACAAAGCTTTTGGTACAATTGCTCGAGACAAATAATTCCTTGTCTAATCAATGGATTCACCACAGTGCTAATTAATACATTCTAACTCTCTTATAAACCCCATGTTAAACCTTTAATATTATGCGCTTGTTTTAAATTTATACCTTTTATGCTATAATAGTATTTCTAGTGTTTCTGCATATGATTGATAAATTGTAGAAATGTGTATTTAGAATGAACGCTATATAGAAAAAAGGGTTAAGGAACTCACTTTGATAACAAGATGAAAAATGGTAGGAAAAAAATAATTAATTTGCATGAGAAGTTTGGCAAATAAGTTGAGGGTGGTGGTGAGATGTCATCTAGCCTTTTGATTTTTTCCATGGAAAAAATTTCTTTGGGGAAGAAGAAGAAAATTTTCCACAAAAACCAAAGATGAATTGTTTGACACATACTCATAAAAATTGAGCATGAGATAGAGAAAATCTTACCACACCGCTCAACTTATTTTTCAACTTCTAACACAAATTGTTTTTCCCATCATTTTTCATCTTGTTGTCAGAGCAAGCCTAAGTGTTGGTTTATTAATCAAACTTAATCTCGGAAAGAATCAACTTTCTGGTAGGAATGTAGGATTACATTACAGGGGTGATATGTCCTATCCTGCAGCAAGCTACAATTGTTAGATCTCGGAAGCAATAGCTTCTCTGGTGACTTACATAGCCAAAGAATTGGGGTCAAATTCCGTCACATGAAATCTCTCTTAATCCTAGTTCTAACCAATTTACAGATGAGATCCTAGCCGAGCTTTTGGGTCTTAATTAGCAAACTTGGAATCCTTCAACGCTCCCGAACAAGCTTAATTACCGGGAACTTGGACATTCTTGCATCCCCTCAACTTAAGCTACCAAGAGAAGACCATGAAGGGAACCTATTGCAAGAATGTCTAAGTTCCCGGTAATTAAGCGTGCCAAAACCACGATGAAGCTATATAGCAATGTCAATCCTTCTCGGGATCAGTGTAGTACTAGTACTACTTACAATCTACGTGCTAGTTAGGACCAGACTGGGCAACCAGCCAACCATCACCTGAAGGCAACTGGAATACCGTGTCTCTCTTGGGTTTGGGCTCAGCTCGAATTAATCTGAGCCTGAAGCTGCTGTTCTATGATTACCTTCCTAGTGGGAGCTTGAGCTCACTCCTTCATGGTAATGGCAAGTTAAGGGGAGCGACAGAACGGAAACTAGATACAATGTTTTCCTTGGTGTGGCAAACTAAACCAGCTAAGCCTACTTACAAGTTACACCAAGACTATATGCTGGCTCGCTATCTTGCACGTACAGGGACGTGAAAGCCATGAACGTACTATTGGATCCTTGCCTTGAATTTTACGTAGCTGATTGATCGACTATGGGTTGGCTAGGCTTGTTAGTGGCAACAGTTCTTTCAAAACCAGCAGAACCAAAAGACCTCACTCGCTAGATCTTAACATGGTTCCTGGTAATTTATTACATTATCTCCCTCAACTTTCATTATATGCATAATTACATTATATCCTACCCTATACTATTCTACATTTCTAATGCATTTATTCACTTTTATTTTATAAGACTAACTCCAATCTTCTCCCTATTTATTTATTTTAATCAAATTTCATGATAACTTTGACAGAAAAAAGTCATATTTGAGGAGAAACTTTCCTATCCTCTCTCCCTATCTTCATCATTTTTGTGATTGTTCGTGTTTGAAGACTCCTATCTTTTTTTTTTTTTCATTTTTAAAGATAAGGAATTCCTCAAATATAAGGAGAAGATAGGAAATGTGATTGGAGCAAAATTTTAAGCTACATTTCCCAAATTTAAAATTAAGGAAAGTTTAGAGAAGGATTGAACTCTAAATATGTAAATATCTATATATAGTGACATAAAAATATAAAAAAAATAAATACATATATACCACGTGGGTGAAGAACTTGTACCTGATCAGTGAAAGAAGCTGAACACTACACAATCAAATCTACGGGCCTTTTACATTATATGGCTCACGTGCTTCATATAATGTAAAGGCCCCACGACTTTATAACCTGGTAATCAATTTACATGGGCTTAATAAATAGAGATATGCCCCACGATTTTATAACCTGTTAATATTTTTTCTAATTCTGTTATAGAAAGATTCTTCGGGGTTCGATTCACATATACATATAAGGATGGTATAAAGATTTTGGGTTTGAAGGATAAAATATAAATAAACTGACTGCAAGAAATAATTATATAAAAATGATTCAAACTAAAATTTATCATCAAATAATGAAACAAGTTGACACAAAAATATAACATATATAATCTATCCTTACAATATATATATATATATATATATGATCACACACGTGAGTAAGTTACATTGAACATATTGATTTACAAAAAATAATAACTACAATTACTCTATTGCAATTTTTTTTTTTAAAGAATAAGTCAATTGTTTTTTCACCATGATTAGTTCTACAAAATAATTTAAATATTAATTAAAAAAAAAAGCCACTCAACACAAGCAAACAAAACATACATCAAATAGCAGGTAAAGATTAAATTTTTTTTTTTGGTTCCCCACGGGGTGTACGAGCTAGCTCTCGCGCACCTCGACTAATCCCAGTTTGCAGTTCGTGACTGCCGCTGGCCAAGTATTATTTTGATAACGCCGAAGTTTAACTTTAAGAACTTTAAGTCGACCCAAGATTGTTCTAATGGTAGCCTTATACCACTGGGCCAAGAGGCTTGGTTGCAAGTAAAGATTAATACAATTACATAATTACAATGTGCGAAAGACTATATGGGGTGCAAAAAATTGCTAAAGTAAAAATAATATATATATATATAAACTCCAATTAAAAAAAAAATCCTACAACAAGACAAGAGAATAAAAAGGAAAGATGGAGGAGACGGGTTGGCCTAGTTATAGGTAACCTTCAGCGTTATCTTAAGGTCAATGGTTTGACTCGTGAGGGTGAGTGAGATGTTTTCTTTATTTGTAGGATTAAAAAAAAGACTTAAATCTCTCTTAATTTAAAAAAAAGTAAAAATAGAAAGGAAATATGTAAATAGACTAACCCAAAGCTTCAAAGAAAGAATAAATTTTGCAACATCCTTACTTGTCAGCCATAGCTCGTGAAGTTGTGAACTCGATTTACAAGTGAAACGGAGAATGGAAGTGCGTGTTTTTTTTCTCTTGATGCTCTGCTTGTACTTTTTAGAGAGAAAACCTAAATAAATTTAAACATTTTTATGAAAAAAGAAAAATAACTAATCTAGATGGGAAGATGAAAAATTAGGTGGCGTTTGATAAAACAACTGAAAACTGAAACTAAAAATTGAAAACTTAAAATTGAGCTAAAAACTGAAACTGAAACTGAAAAAACTGTTTGTTTAGGTTTGAAAACTGTATCTGAAAAAATGTTGTTTGTTTGAATATAACACATCTGAAAACTGAAATTTTTTTATATGACAATTTTTCCCTTATTAGTTTATTTAGATCAAATGATTTTAAATAAATAAAAAAAATCATATAATTTAAACTTTTCAAATGATTTTAATAATTCTTTTTTAATACTTTGGTTTTATTAAATTAGTAGTTAGTATTCAACGATGCTCAATTTTAAAGTGGAACTAATTTTGCTCTAATTCCAATCCCAATTCTTGGAATTTTAGATTCCAAATCCAAACACATCCTTACTATATAATCGGAAGTGTCCTATATTGTTCTTATGTACACACACACAAAAGAAGAAGAAGAAGAAGAAGATGAAGAAAGACTAACGTTCATATATGTTTAGATCATGGAAGTGTCCTGTATCATTCTTATGTATCTGTTTTTATACGTGCATATCACCCTGAGACTACACTAATGACTATGCTTGCTTGCTTCACTAAACGAGGGTGGGCCATGATTCCTTGTTTGTCACATACTTTAAAATTAAGTTTAGATCAAGGAAGTGTGTTTTTGTTTTGAAAAAGGGTAAAATAGGTAATTCACATACTTTAAAATTAAGTTTTCAGTTTTAAGTGGCAAATTTGTCACTTAAAACTTTTGATGAAATTTTTAAATTTTAAGGCTCCGTTTGATTGCAAAGATGGAAAAGGAAAATAAATTTAGCTAGTTTATGTAAAAAGATAGAAAATAAGGTGAGAGATGTTACTCATTTTATGAGTATATATCCTCCATCCTTCAATGTTTTTGATGGAAAATTTTTACTCACCACCAAGCAAAGAAAATTTCTTCATGGAAAAACTTAAAAATCAAGAGGATATCACATCTATCACTCAACTTATTTTCCATCTTTTCACCAAAACTAACTAAATTTATTTTCCTTTTCCACCTTGCAATCAAACGGAGCCTAAGTTGTAAAAATTAAGTTTTCAGATTTAAGTGGTGATTACCAGGGCTGGACCTGAGAATTCAGGGGCCTGAAGCAAAATTTATGAATGGGGCCATCTGTCCTTAAATTTTTAGATTTTTTTTTTCTAAGCATCCAAATTCAAAGAAAATAAACTAAATTAAATTAATCTACATAAATGATCACTACGAAAAGCTTGCTGATTTGATACTAATCGACCATCTCCTTCTCCAACGAACTACGAAGAGCTCACCCCTTTTTTACCTCATTTGGTTTATGCGAAGAGTCGGAAGATAAACTAAGAAAGATGCGGCATAATGCTTTAGTTTTTTTTCTTTTTAGTCGACCTTTTAACTTTGGCTTTAATTTAGAATAAACTTATAAACATAATTACAATTTTACCTCCAAAATTTTGAAACTTTACAAATCTAACCTTAAATTTTACAAAATTATGGGGCCTCTACAAAATTTGGGGCCTGAGGCGAGCGCCTGTTCCGGCTCACCTCAGGTCCGGCTCTGGTGGTTACCAAACAACTTTAAAACCACTTAAATTTGAAAACTTAAAGTTTTCAGATTTAAGTGGTTGAAACAAACAACCCCTAAGTTGAAGATGTTGTGAGATTAATTCTTTCTTTTTGCTTTTTTCCATGGAAAGTTTTTCTTTAGGTGATGGTGAAGAATTTTTTTCGACAAAATATTAAAAGATGATGGAGGACCTATATATACTCACAAAAATGAGTATGAGATGGAAAGCATCTCATTATATGCCTCAACTTATTTTTCATTTTCTCATTAAAATTAGTTATTTTTTATTTCATTTTCTATGTTGCTATCAAACGAAACTTTAATATATTAGCTTCCAAAGGATTTGTGAAAAGACTTGGGCTTCTAAAGAAAGCTTCTTATTTTTGTTGTATATAATATATATGGTACAGAAGGGCCATGTACTTTTAACCTCTTTTATTATTATTTTAAAAGTACAAGTATAACTCTTATTATTATTTTAAAAATAAAATACAAGTAAAATTTTGATGTATAAAAAGATATATACTTTTTATTTACATTTGTTGCAAAAATGTAAAGCTTATGTATTAGTTGTATGCTTTTCAAATTTAAAACTTGGAGGCGTGACCGCCACCCCAAATTCATCACTGTCCATATAGATATAGTTGTTGAAAACCGTTAGTTCAACTTTTGCGGTGGTTATATTTCTACTTTTTGTAGTAATTGTGAATTTGATGGATTCATAATTGTATAAAAAAGAATAGTATTTTATAGAGAAATGTGTATTATAAATTTATCATTTTTGTATAAATAAAATAAATAAATAAAATAATTACTCATATAAAACCATAAAATAACTACTCATATAAAACCCAACTTGTAGTGCAAGTGAAGGATTTCCCTTAGCCAAATAGTTAGCATGAGAAGTATTTATCTCTTCCTTTTTTTTCTTTTATCAAAAAATCAGTGGCGTAACCATAAATTTTGTTTAGTAGGTTCATTTAATAAACCATTATTTATGGGTGCTTACTAAATCACCCTAACTATTACTCCTTAACCTCACATGCAAGCTTAAAATGATTGTACTTCATTTCGCTTAAAAATTGACCCTATTTAATCCCACATTTTGTTGTTTTTTTAAAATTTTAATGGGATCAATCGTTTATTATATCTCATAATTCTTTAAAATACTATATATTTTTGCTATATTTTGTATATTAAGTGGGGTCAAAAGACTTCATAATACTCTTCCTAGCCACGCCCTTGCATAAAATTATTATCATACTATTATTTTAACACCTACCTACTTGATATTAGTACCATTAAATTTCTCATGTGAATATTTTCATAACCGCAAGCCTTAAGAGCACATATAAAACACCTCTACGTGTAAATAATAAGTTTTCAACATGTACTAAATTATATACTAATTCTCATACATAATTATTATTTTAATTCATAATATATTTATTATTACAAGGACACATATTAATATTTTTCACTTTTCAATTATAACACAATTTAATCTAATTAAATATCTACGTTAACCACTCTTACTAATCCGAATGTATCTTTGATCAAGGTTGTATAACTGGTGAGCAAACATATATATATTTTCTAAAATACTCAAAAGCATAATTAAGATATTGGTTGAAGCTGAGGACATTGGACTAATTAAAATAAAATGCGAAAGGGAAGATTAAAGTTCTAACACTTATAGAACTGGACATTGCTCTCAACTTGCAACTTCCGCTCAATCCATCGTTGCTATTGATGAATTTAAAACGATTACTTTTTAGTTCTCACCAAAATATTCTTTTTTGATAACGGAGACTAATCTTTGAGATAATGTGAGGCGCTTTTTACGGGAACATCTCCCGATAAAATTTGCTTCATTCACAACCACCCATGATCGAACCCAGAACAATAACTGAAAATCACACAATGACAAAGTGGCCTTTAATTGAGTGATATTTGTCATTGTGTGATAGATTAATCTACGTGGAAGAACGCTCGACCTAAAGAATAAGGGTGATTTTGTTTACATCCACCAAATCTTGCAGTTAATCCATCCTTAAATTATGAAAATTTTAAATGAAGTTTCACAAAATTACCCTTTTTAAAATTGATTAGTATATCCACCAATTTTAATTAAATTATAATTGTATAACTTTAGATTCCTTTTTTATTAACATTCCTAATCTAAATATAATTCCTTTTAATTAACTTTCCTAATCTAAATATAATTCCTTCTAATTAACGTTCCTAATCTAAATATAATTTCTTTTAATTAACTTCATCTTTATGTTTAGGGTTACTTCTGCGTTTGTGTTGATCGAATAAACGCCATTCTCTCTCTCTCTCTCTCACACACACACGAAAACAGAGTGAAAGAATGACCGAATATATATAGTGTGTATTATATATATATATATATATAAGAGGAGATGACCAACTTTTCCGGCTTGCGTTGCAAATAGACCTTGTCCAGTAATTTACAATTTTTTTATTCATTAATCTTTTGGAACCCCCAACATTATAATTAATAATATAATTATTTAGTCTGAAAGTTAGACATGATATAAGAAACTTGGTATAATTTAAATTTTTAATCTTTCGTATTGTGAGTTAGACTTACATAATACAAAAATCAAATTAGTTCAAGATTTTTGAAATTGTGGGTGTGGGTTGTTAAGGTTGGAATACATATTTGGTGATTTAAAGAATATGAAACTAATATAGGGTTTGTGATAGGATGAAGAAGAAGAAGAAGAAGAAGAAGGCTGGAAAAAGAGTGATAGTGGGAGGAAGAAGAAGAAGAAGAAGAAGAAGAAGAGACACTGGGAGAATCGTTAAAACCGTAAGGAGAAAGGGGTTAAATTTTGTTTTTGTTATTTTACTGCAAAGTTAATTAAAATTTACCCATCTAAATTTTTAAAGTGGTTATACTTATTAATTTAGTAGATATTTCCATATTAAATTATTATTTAAAATAATATTTATAAAATTAAATTCATAATATTTTTTTGTCAATTCATCCACGCTCGCGGATTAACTTAATATGTAATGCGGATTAACTTAACAATATGGATTAACCGCAAGATTTGGTGGATAGAAATAAAATCACCCAAGAATAAACCCCAAGGACTAACCAATTACCTACGAGCGAGGCATTTTCGGGTTACTTACTAACTAATTGATGAATGCCCCACCATCCCTACACAATTCAAGTCACTCCTCCGCCACTACGCCACCCTCAAATCCCCCACCAGCACCGAAGTCTTATGTATCACACAATTTTCTTAAAATAGTTATGCCGCCTCGCCTGCTTTGAGGTTGTTTACGGCGTCTGTTTCCAGGATAAAACGGAGTTAGAGTAATTAAGTTAAGCACGCAAGGTGTAACTCACAACGAACTGAATAAGTATCTGAACTATATATCCAATGAGACGAAGAAGAATTTGTGCAGTGTGTTGGTGTATGCTTTGTGGAAAGATGTGTCTAGTGCAAGAGGAAAACAAACAAATTTATACAAAGGTGAGGGAGTGTGACATTTAGTTTTGTCAATTAAACCAAAATCCGCTTTTGAAATGAAAATGGAGAAACTTTTTTTAGCTCCGGGTGCAAAATAAGGTTGGCCTTATTCGGTTCAACAGATGCGCGGACTCATTTGTTCCATGATTTGGCACCCCTCTTGTAACTGAGAGAGCCAGCATTGTTTTTCCAAAAAGCTTATCAAACTTATAATGGGTAATTCCTTATAAACCCGTAATATTTCCCATAAAGTTCCAATGTGGAATACTAAGAAATCCCAATTCTTAACATTTCATTTTTCATTTCAAATAGTTCACTTTGGGTGACAATTTTTCGTTCACCCTCTATCTATTTTGAGCAAATAATTATATAATCCTTATGTACTCACGGAGGAGAACACAAATCCGTAATAAATTTTCAAAACCGTTTGTTTGGTTTTAAATAAAATTGCTCTCAAAATGGCAAAAAATACCTATTTTTCCAACATAATTTCCCAAATGAACCTTATGGGCATACAATGATATCATTAAGAAATATACCCAGACTAGGTTATCATACAATGCACTTTATCTTTTTTGTTGAAATGTTTGGTTTGGGTGTTCCCAAGTCTGATAGATGTACATTCTTGTATGTTATTAAGGCATGTGATTGAATTTTGGGTTTTGCTTCATGGTTTAACGGTGACTGCTGGGTTTGTTTCAAATATGTTTATGGGGAATTCCTTGTTGGCTATGTACATGAATTGTGATGACAAAGAGGGGGCTAGGTGGGGTTTTGACAAAATGTTGGAAGGAACTATAGTTTCTTGGAATACTATAATAAGCGGGTACCATATAAATGGAAGTGCGAGTGATGCTTTAATGGTTTGTACGAAAATGATGGATGTGGGTTGTGAGGCTGATTCTTCCACAGTAGTTTCAGTACGTGCTGTAGGTTTGTGGGTCTTTACGGGACTTAGATATAGGAAGAGAGGTTAAATGCATTAGTGGAAGAGAGAATGGTTTAAGAACAAGTTATCTGTTAGGACACTGCTTGATATGTATGCAAAGCGTGGTAAAAGGGACGAGGCAATTATTAATTTTGATAAGATGGATGTAAGAGAGGTGGTGGCATAGACTACCATGATCCATGGGTACATTTTCAATGGTGATAGAAGTAGGTCATTAGGACTTTACCACTTATGCAGATTGAAGGTGTGAAACCTAATGTATTAACTCTTATTTGTCTTCTTTCGGCTTGTGTCAATTTGGATTACTTGAATAAGTCTAAGTGATTACACAAATAGGCAATGAGGCAAAATATTGATTTCAATGTAAATTTAAAAGCTGCACTTATTGACATATATATAAAATGTAACTCAGTTAGACTTAGCTTTCGTGTTTTCACCGAGACTTCTAAAAAGAGAACAGCTCGGTAGAATGCTATTCTTTCTGTGTGTATTCATAACGGCCTTTCAAGAGAAGTAATAGTACTTTCAAACAAATGGTGTTTGAAGTAGTGAATCCCAATGATGCAACCCTGAAGAGCCTCCTCCTTGTGTATTCCACTCTACCCGATCTTAAGCAAGTAATGAATTTGCATAAGTATTTAATAAATCAAGATTCATTTCAAGAACCAAAGTTGTCACTGGTTTGGTTATATTCGAAGTGTAGAAATTTAGAGTATGCAAGCATGATTTTCAACGAGATTCCCTAAAAAAACAAGGACATATCCTTCGGAGAGTTATAATAGCTGGTTATGGAATACAGGGGCCAAAGGTTAACTTTGGGAGCTTTCAAAGGTTCAATGGTCACTTAAGATGATAAACGCAATTAGAACATGAACTAAGTGGGAACGCTGGGATCTGGGGGGCGGAGTGGCAGTGGGTGGCTAGGGGCTCTGGCCCCCCTAGGAGTCCCGGAGTAGGAACGATATTCTTTTTAATGAGATGGTTCGACGTGGGTGGAACCAAATGAAGTTACATTTATGTTTGTTTTTTATGCTTGTAGTCATGCGGGTTTGGTGGACGAGGATACAAAGTTTATTCATTTTAATGCCTCAAAAATCACCATGCTAGTCTTCACTCTAAATACACTTGTATAGTCGATCTTCTTGGTTGTGTAGGGGGACTAGATGAGGCGTATGAACTAATAAGGAGTATGCCTTTCCAAGCCACTCATGCTGTTTGGGGTGCATTAATGGTTGCATGTGTGACATGAGAATGTTGGTCTTGGAGAAGTGGCTGCAAAATGGTTATTTAAGTTAGAGCCAAACAATACTGGGAATTATATTTTGATGGGAAAAAAAATTATGTTGCAATAGGCAGATGGAAAGATGCAGAGAATGTTAGACACATGATGAATGAAATATGATTTATAAAAGAACCAACTCCTAGTTTAGTTGAAGTCAGAAATATTTAAAATCTGTGTAATATTTATGTAAATAATAGATACTTTTTGCTTATTGATATTTATCAGTATCACGATAAAAGTGCAATATGTTCTTGAGTGAAATATCTTGATGTCTAACTGTTGAATTTTGTAAAAAGAAGAGAAATAATTTTTTTCATTTCATATATCAAACATAAAATGAATTTATAACCAAACCAAAACAAAGAAAATATGGGAAAAATCCTTGATTCATTAAATCAATCAAATGATTCTTTAAGTCAATGAGATATTATATATATATATATATAATTAACTACAATAGTAAATAATATAATCAATCCAATAATTTCAACACTCCCCCTCAAGTTAGAGAGTAGATGACAATCATTCAAAACTTGCTGCAAACAGAATCAACCACATGCTATAAAGATGTACTTAGTTGAAGGTAGTATCAGTGGCAACAGCACGATTGAGTAAATCATGAGTAGCATAGGTACAATAAAAACTAGTGGAGCATTGAGTCGAGTAGTAATTAACATTTGAAAATCATTTAAACCCATTAAGAGGAGGTGTGCTGATGAGGACAAGGATGGCACAAGCTCAAAAGCATGGAATGAGGCTCACAATGATCCAATCAGAGTTTCAATTGGTCTAGTTACGAGATCTCGAATGAAGAAGTTCAAGAAATAGTTTAATGGCATGGCTCGAGGTGTTTTAGAGCAAGCCGAGGCATGGAGAATGAAGGCTTTAAAATGAAAATAGTGGCATTAGAAGATCATTTGGAATGTTAAAAGGCAGCCTCGGAGTTTTTATTTTTTTGTTTTTAGAGCGTTTTATTTCCTTTTATTGTTGGACTTGCAATAGGAATGTCTATTTTAGTTTCCTTATTGTTTTATGTTTATTTAACTCTTATTTAAATGGTATAACTTCATTATTTTTGTTGGTTGATTATTATTCCTAAAATTCGAGTGTTTTCACTTTTGAGTTCTTGAAAACTTATTGAGCAATTCTGGATATATTTCAATTCGTAATTGTTCTTGACTTATCAATTGATCATTCACAATCAATTAATCGTGATGTCTTCGACTATACCAAGGTTCACACCTATATTATAGGTGTTAGGTTGCGGTTCCATCTTCCATCCATCTGTTTAATTCCAAGGTTCTTGCCTCCATATAGGCAACGGGTCGCGGATTCACCCTAAATTTGGTCTAACTAGAAACGATCCTAGTGCGTATCATGTACTTTGAAACACTGATCGAGAACGCTAATCGAGAAGATGTGTACTTTTAAACACCAATCGAGAAGAGGATGTATAATTTTAAACACCTATAACATGGGGTTTAGATGAGAACCAAACAGTAAAGCTCTAAGATAAAAATGTTGCCAGGAAAACAAAGTTTGAGAGATATAGAGGTGATAGGGATAGAAATCAAGGGATAGACAATGAGAGTAGTGGAAGTGAGATGATATATATTTGGGAGGCTATAGTTTTGTTGGGATTAATGAAATTCGAGTGGCAATGGCTTTGGTGGTTTGGCGAGTGATAATACGCTATCACCCATTGGCGAGAAGAAAGCATTCTTAAGACCCCAAGGGAAATGATTTTAATCCTTTGATATTATGTTGGATTTTGTAGAGAGAAGAGGAGAGAGTTTTTTCATTTCATATGTCAAACATAAAATTACAACTAGATTTATAACCAAACCAAAACAAAAAAAATATGGGAAGAACCCTTGATTGATTGCATCAATCAAATGATTTCTTGAATCAAGGAGATCTTACACATAGAATTAACTATAATAGTGAATAATATAATCAATCCAATAATCTCAACATAAACAAATGGGTTACTTATCTTTTGCTCATTCTACATATAGTACGTAATTTGTGGGAGTATAGCATAATATGTTGTGGATCGGACTTCAATTTCTTGCGTAGACCGTACTGTTTAGTGTTAGAAAAATTATATTTCTAATATATGTGGGCAACATGTTATTATATTTCAATTATATTTGCTATTTAAATTAATGGGCTAATTTTTTGTGGTATAATTATTTTTGGTTAAGCCCATAGACTACTCAAATAAATGTGGGCCAAATGTGTAGATACCTTATATGGGCTTGTTAGGGTTTTATGAGAACCCTAGCTAGACTATAAATAAAGCAGATATTAGGGTTATGGTCCACAACACACCAAATCAAAAACGCGGCTCCCTTTTCCCTATCTGGAAGAGAACCAAAAATTCCCATTTAGAACCTAAGGCGATTTGGTTGAGGAAGACCACGTACCCGCTCGATCCATACGGTTATTGTGATTGATCCTTATATTCCGCATTTATCATGGATCCAGGTATGCGGTTTCATTGTCTTAATTTATATCTTGATGATTTGACATAATGAATTAAGTGAATTAATTCTTACAATTGGTATAAGAGGTTGTTGAATTTGTTCTATATGTTGTGTTTGAGGAAGAATTGTATTGTTATCTTGGTCTGGAACAATGTCAGCGATGGTAGCCTGAGCCTGATCATTATTCTCTAGTGCCGGAATTGCGTCATGAACATCAATAGGTATGGAGACCTGATCACCGTCAATAACAGATTCTTCATCAAAGATAACATTCCTTTTGGTATCAGAGGAACTTTGTGTTAAATCATTAAGAATTTTATATATATATAGGTCAAATTGTATGGATAATCGCATGACTTTTTTTGATGGATTATGGATCCTGTACGATCCTTTAGATGCAAAAGTACCATTAATTGATATATATATATATATATACGTTAATCAATTTTTTATGGATCCTGCTATTACTTTTTCTTTGATGTGACTTGATTTACATATATGTATATAAAATATCTAAGAGTTGTCTTCAAAGTTATTCTGACAGTAGCTTCGTGTATATATATATGTGTAAGTTTGTTTAGTATTTATATATATATATGAAGTTTATCGATAGAGCATAGATGAACTTTCTTGATCTGATTTGATGGGTCCAGTAATAGTCATACGGATTTCAGTTTAAAAAAAAAATCGGACTGTGAACAGTGCCGTCGGTTCATATATACATATGTGATTGATATCTGTTATACTTTGTTTAATATATATATTTGGTTTGTTTTGATAACCACTCTTGTTTTATTTATATATATATATATATATATGGATAAATCATTATTTATTTAAGATAATAATATTTATTATTTATGCAATTAATAATCGGCCCAAAGGAAGGTTATTGTTTGGCCAAATAATAGATATTATTTTATTTTTGATATTTGTGTGATTATTATTAATGCATTTAATAATCAGCCCAAAGGAAGGTTATTATTTGGCAAAATAATAAAAACACATGTGAGAATAAATGTGTGGTAATTATCAACTCTTCATGTGAGCAATAAGTCAGTCCAAAGAAAGGCTTATTGCTTGACAGAAATTATTACCAACATTTGATTCTTGCGATGAGATTACCTATTACAGTTAATTTCTCTGTCCAAAGACTAGGAATTAATGTTGTGTCGGGTATCTCAAGATGGATCCCATAATTAGCTTATCATTCATGTCTAGATTATTTTTATCTTTTGACATGTCTGTATATTTGCTTGTTTATTTTTTTGTTCTATATACAGTCTCTGTTGCCACTGCCACGAATGTTTCTACCCAAGTCAGTAATATCCCAATGCTGAACGGGACAAATTTTAAAATATGGAAAGAAACCGCAGAAATTGTTCTCAGTTGTATGGATTTGGATCAAGCACTTCGGGAGGATCGACCCACCTCTACTCTGGAAAATCCTAATGATGTTAAAATAGAAAAGTGGGATCGGTCTAACCGAATGTGTTTGATGATAATGAAGCGTTCCATTCTGGAAGCGTTTCGGGGCTCTATTGCTGAGGACACAAGTGCCAAGAAGTTCTTAAAGGAAATTGAACAATACTTTGCCAAAAATGAAAAGTCAAAGACGAGTAACCTTTTGGCTAAACTCGTTTCAATGAAGTATTATGGCAAAGGGAACATAAGGGAGTACATCATGGAGATGTCTAATCTTGCGTCAAAACTAAAGGCACTGAAGTTAGAGTTATCTGATGATTTACTCGTGCACTTAGTTTTGATTTCTCTTCCTGCACATTTTACTCAATTCAAAGTGAGTTATAATACTCAGAAGGACAAATGGTCCCTCAACGAGCTTATTTCTCACTGTGTGCAAGAAGAAGAAAGGCAGCAACGAGATAAGACTGAAAGTGCTCACTTGGCCTTAACTGCTCAAAATAAGAAAAAGAAGAGAGCTGTGGTTGCTGCGGAAGGATCTTCTCAGCAGAAGAAACAAAAGAAGCATGATGAGGGAAAACCCTGCTACTTTTGCAAGAAAGAGGGACATTTTAAAAAGGAATGTTCCAAGTACGCTGCTTGGCGTGTAAAGAAGGGTATGCTTCTAACTTTAGTTTGTTCTGAAGTTTATTTAGCCTCTGTACCTAATAATACTTGGTGGATGGATTCTGGTGCCACTACTCACGTAAATATGACTATGCAGGGTTGCTTGTGGAGCCGGCCGCCAAGTGATGCTAAAAGATTCGATGGCAATAAAGTTGCAGTGGAAGCTATAGGAACTTTTAGATTACATTTAAAAAACTGGATTTTATTTGGATTTGTTTGAGACATTTGTTGCACCGTCTTTTAGGCGGAATTTAATTTCCATTTCTTGTTTGGACAAATCAGGTTTTTCTTGTTCGTTTGGAAATAATAAAGTTAGTCTCTGTCAAAATTCAAATTTTATTGGTTCTGGTTCTTTAATTAAAAACCTATATATGCTTGATGTGGTTTGTTCCTATAATGAAATATTGCAAACAAGTTCACGTGGTACAAAGCGAAAATTAAAAGAAAGTTCTGCCACTTTATGACACAAGCGTTTAGGTCACATCTCTAAACAGAGAATTCAGAGGCTTGTGTCTGATGGAATTCTTGAACCCCTGGATTTAACAGACTTTCAAGTTTGTATAGAGTCTATCAAGGGAAAACGAACAAACGATAAAAAATTGGGTGCCGAGAGAGCTGGAGATGTCTTAGAACTAATACATACGGATATTTGTGGTCCATTCCCTACGGCTGCATGGAATGGTCAACAATATTTTATTACATTCATAGACGACTACTCTCGTTATGGGTACCTATATTTAATTCATGAGAAGTCTCAATCACTAGATGTTTTCAAGTCTTTCAAGGCTGAAGTTGAACTTTAACTTGGAAAGAAAATTAAAGCTGTCAGATCAGATCGTGGTGGTGAATACTACGGGAGAAATGACGGATCAGGAGAACAACGTCCAGGGCCCTTCGCTCTTTTCCTCAATCAGTGTGGAATTATTCCGCAATACACCATGCCGGGAAAACCCAATATGAACGGTGTTGCAGAACGACTGACTCAGCAAAAACAATGCAAGTTATTACACCCAAGTGCAGGTGGTCGGTCAAGTAATAAAAACTCGGTAAGTCCGAGGTCGATCCACGAGAAGAAGGGTAGTTCTTTGACTTAGGAAAATTTCTTTTAAGAGGAAGAAAAGAAAAATAAAGAAAAGATGAAATATGGAGGGAATGGAATGAGAATTAATAACTAAACTAACTAAAGGTAATAACACTAAATAAAATATGCAAATAAAACTAAACCTAAATGTAGCGAAACATTACTATGCTAAAAGAAACTAAACTAACATAAAATGAACATGCAATAAAGCTAAATAAACTAAATAATAAAAACAGCGTACTAAATTAATTAAACGCGTGAAAAACTTTAATTAAAATTAAGAATAAAAAGCGTTAGGGGTATTCATAAGTTCCGGGCAACACAACGGGCAATTCGGTGAACCGAGAATCCTTTTCTAATTAATTTTTCTTTAAAAATCAGCCTACTTTTCACAAGCTAATTGATCACATAAACTCATATTATTCGCAATAATTCATGCGTGACATGAACTATACGTACCAATACTAATTATATAATCAATTCGCATTACTTAATTTTACCGAAAACACTTGTTTATTAAAGTGAAGTAGTGCTTGACACTACAAAACCTTTTATTAAAAGTGAGTTTAGAAATATTAAGTAATTACCGCAATTTAATTCAAATAGGTTAAAACATGATTAAAATCAAATTTAAATTAAAATGGGCGGTGGAAATACAAAATTGGCAATTTTGGTATCAAAAAGTAAGGATTAAAAATACTACCGAAAACAGCCCACTCTAGTTTAAAATTATAAAGATACAAAACCAATTAATTTAGAGAGTATAGACCGCTCTCTAAGTTAACTAGTTAGGGTTTAGAGCAAAAATAATGATTCAAACTAGTTTGGTTCTTTTGTCGAAAAGATTTTATTAAATTTATTATAAAAATATGTGATTAGCATACTAGAATAATAATTTAATAAAAATCAGATTTATAATAACCTATTAACCAATGAAAAATTAATTAGAATTGAATTCGGGTACGGAAAATTACCGCGTCGGCATACCCGTTCCTTACGGACTCCTAACTAACAAACTAGCCAAACATATCTAATAAATTCATACTCAATAAATTAATTAAATAAAACAGCGCATAAAAGTTTATAAATTGAAGAGCAATTAAAATCATAAGCATGCACAATTTATAATAAAAATTAACAAAGCAGTAAATAAATTAAGAACCTGAAATTGAAGTACGCGCGTAGACCAATAATAAATTCTGAAATTAATCTTCAATAATGTACTTGAATACTTCGTCTTTAACTTCGAATTAACACCAAAGAAAAATAATGGAAGCAGCACAAACGCAGTCTTAATGTTGTAAAAGAAAAATTAATTAAAGAAAGAAAGAAAAAGAAATAATGGAGAGAGAGAGAATCGAGAAAATTAATGGAGAGAGAGAGACGGCTGTGTGTTATTGTTGCTGCTGCTGTGTGATGATGATGATTTATATATGTAATATTACAAACCTAATTTAATTAGGTTTGTCATTGGATGGGCCCATTAATTGGCTTCAAAAATTGAACAAAAAAGAATAATAAATTGCTGCCAATAAGACTTGAACCGAGACCACAAGGAAAACATTGCTCACACAAACCATCTGGGCTAGGCCCACTTTTAATAAATTATTACACCTTCAATTATCTTATTCATTCGCGCAGGAATCTGTTCCTCTAGCGCACTGTTTGTATTTCGGCCATAACTTTGCACTCTGAACTCCGATGGACGCAAGGTTTTTGCCCACGCGTAGCTAACTCAAAGATCTACAACTTTTGTCTCTGGAGTGTTCTTCAAATTCTGCACGGATTAATACCAAAAATCGCTGGAACAGAGACGTTGCGTGCGGTGAATCTCTTCTTCATTCAAAAATTTCTCGGTTTGATTCAAATGACTCTTCTCTGCTTGGGACTGCTCTATTGGCTTCTCTTAGTCTCTTAGTCTCTTACATCAACTTACTTCATGCTTGAGCTTGGAATTTACTTTCGGTTCACTTCTTGAACTTAATTCAGCTCCGAATTTGACCGGCAATAACTCACTTTGGGAGAATTTGCTTCTGGATTCATTCTTGTTTATTTTTAACTTGTAAAAATGCTAAAATGCACTAGAAACAAACATATTATCCTATTTAATGATTAAAGCTCAATTCTTATCAATTTAGAATAATTAAAATCAAATTCATGCATATTAAGCCACCTAAACATATATAAAAATGCAATATTTTAGCTTAATCAACGACGAAACCGGACTCTTAAAGATATGGTGAGGAGTATGATTAGTCATTCTCCTTTACCAGAGTCACTTTGGGGAGAAGCTTTAAGGACCGCAGTATATATCCTTAACAGGGTACCAAGCAAAGCAGTTGCCAAAACCACATATGAGCTTTGGATAGGTAAAAAACCTAGCATTAGGCATTTTCACACTTGGGGTTGTCCAGCTGAAGCACGGCCTTATCGGCCACAAGAAAGAAAATTGGACTCAAGAACGGTCAGCTGTTATTTTGTTGGTTACCCTGAACGCTCTCGGGATTACAAGTTTTACGATCCCACATCAAGATCCTTCTTTGAAACGGGAAATGCGAGATTTCTTGAGGATGTTGAGTTTGAGGGGGAAGAAAACAAAAAGAATGTTATCTTTGATGAAGAATATGTTATTGACGGTGATCAGGTCTCCATACCTATTGCTGTTCATGACGCAGTTCCGGCACTAGAGAATAATGATCAGGCTCAGGCTCCCAACCCTGACATTGTTCCAGACTAAGATAACAATACAATTCTTCCTCAAACACAACATATAGAACAAATTCAACAACCTCAAGAAGTGCCATTGAGGAGATCCAATCGGGAAAGGAGAAGTGCGATTCCAGATGATTATATCGTCTTTCTCCAAGAACATGAGGATGACGTAGGTTTGACAGAGGATGATCCGGTCAATCTCTGTTAGGCAATACGCAGTTCTAACTCTAAAAAATGGATTGATGCCATGAAGGAAGAGATGAAGTCTATGAAAGACAATGACGTTTGGGATATTGTCCAGTTACCTGAAGGCACGAAACCCATTGGTTGTAAATGGATATTTAAAACCAAAAGGGATTCAAAGGGTAACATTGAAAGACATAAAGCTCGTCTGGTCGCCAAAGGCTTTACTCAGAAGGAAGGCACAGACTATAAAGAGACTTTCTCTCCAGTATTATCGAAAGACTCTTTTAGGACAATAATGGCACTGGTGGCTCATTTTGATCTAGAGTTACATCAGATGGATGTTAAGACTGCGTTTCTAAATGGAAACATTGACGAGACGATTTATATGGTACAGCCAGAAAACTTTGAATTAGGAAATCCAAAGTCTATGGTCTGTAAATTGAAGAAATCCATCTATGGTCTCAAACAGGCTTCCCGTCAATGGTATCACAAGTTTCATCAAGTCATCACCTCATATGGTTTTGAGGCAAATGTCGTTGATGATTGTGTATATCACAAGTTTAGTGGGAGTAAATACATCTTCTTAGTATTATATGTTGACGATATCCTACTTGCTAGTAATGATATAAGCTTATTGCACGAAACCAAGAAATTTCTGACGAAGAAATTCGAAATGAAAGATCTTGGTGACGCCTCTTTTGTGTTAGGTATCCAAATACTGAGAGATCGTTCTCAAAGTATTCTCAGGTTATCACAAGAGAGCTATATCAATAAAGTTTTGAGTAGATTCGGCATGAAAGATAGTAAACCAGGAGATACGCCCGTAGCTAAAGGAGGCAAATTTAGTCTCAATCAGTGCCCCAAAAATGAAATTGAAAGGAACAAAATGCAAAAGATTCCTTACGCATCGACAGTAGGGAGCCTTATGTATGCTCAAGTTTGTACTCGTCCCGACATAGCATTTATAGTGGGAGTTCTTGGCCGATACTTGAGTGATCCAGGCATGTAACATTGGATGGCAGCTAAATGCGTGATGCGTTATTTGAGAAGAACAAAAGATTACATGCTCACTTATCGGAGGTCAGATAATTTGGAGATCGTTGGGTTTTCTGACTCCGATTTTGCGGGATGCCAAGATAGCAGGCGCTCCACATCAGGCTACATTTTTATGTTGGCTGGAGGAGCTGTCTCATGGAAGTCTACTAAGCAGACTCTCACAGTTTCTACAACTATGGCAGCGAAGTTCATAACTTGTTATGAGGCATCCAACCACGGAATATGGTTGCGAAACTTTGTCACTGGACTACGTGTAGTAGATGGCATTGAAAGGCCATTAAAAATTTATTGTGACAATAACTCTACGGTACTTTACTTCAACAACAACAGTAGCTCGACGAAATCTAAGTTCATCGACGTCAAGTTTCTAGTTGTTAAGGAGAGAGTTCAGGATAAACAGATTTCTATAGAACATATAGGGACAGATTCTATGTATTTTAGGGTTTTATGGGAACCCTAGCTAGACTATATATAAAGCAGATATTAGGGTTATGGTCCCCAACACACCAAATCAAAAACGCGGCTCCCTTCTCCCCATCTGGAAGAGAACAAAAAATTCCCATCTAGAACCTAAGACGATTTGGTTGAGGAAGACCACGTACCCGCTTGATCCATACGGTTATTGTGATCGATCCTCATATTTCGCATTTATCATGGATCCAGGTACTCGGTTTCATTGTCTTAATTTATATCTTGATGATTTGACATAATGAATTAAGTGAATTAATTCTTACATTTAGACTTGTTGAATTTTTTTGTGATTATATGATTATGAGAAGGCATGTTTCTACCACCCGTCAACACCACTAAAAATTGGTAAATGATACAAATACGTAGTATAGAAAAAGCTGGTATGTAGAATTAATTTGATTGGTCAGGAACTATGGCCAACCTACAAGTATATATAGTCATTTAACTATTGATCAATCCAGCAACTGACGTGTACCAATATCTTTGTGTACGCTTTGTTCGTGTAGTATTGTTGTTTTAAAGTTTGAGGTCAATTTTGGGTTTGATTCTTGATAAAGCTGTCTTCTTTTTAGCTTTTCCTTTCCTTTTCCAGCAGAAATGGTCCTCATTGTACAAAGCTTTTTGAGTAATTGCTCGAGACAACCAACTCATGGTTTGGTGCATCAGTTCTCTGATTGGGCCGCGGGGTCCAAATTGCTAATTAATGGATGGATAGTTCAACTTTACATATTATGCTATAATACTCTCTTTTAATGTTTCTGCGTAAGATCGATAAAAATGTAAACAAATGAGATACGAATACAGAGATTTTAACTTCCATTTGACACATTTGATATTCACCATGGTCTTGCTCGCTAGTTCCTAATGAAATATTAATTTTTCATAAATTTAATTATTTTTAAAATGAACGTTATACAAAAATGGTAAGAGTAAAGTAGATGAGTTGTCCAAATTAAGAGAATTTCGTCACTTAATAAGTATGAAAATGAGACGTAATTAAATAGAGTTTGATATATATAATTATTTGGGGACCACACGCCGGATTCTGTAAAACCCAACAACAATCCCCATAAGTGCAAAAGAGTAGTAAAATCCATAAAGTCATTGGAGTTACTTTTTATAGAAGTGAAACAATGCATGTATATATAACGTGGAAATTAATCAATTATAATTATTTTAATTATTAAGTGTGTATATATATATATATAGAGAGATATGGTATAAAGAGAGATTCCCTCACTTTAATAAAAAGAAGGGATGATCATATGGAGGGGCAATTGGATGAATTTTTTCAGACGATTTTGTAGAGATGATCTATATTATGAGTAGATCACTTCTAGCAAATTTCAAAAAAAAATTCAACCTAAAAGTGGGTGAGATGATCATCAAAAATTTTAACGGCCAAAAATGTACATATATATCAATTTTTCAAAACACCCACTTCTAGGTTGAATTTTTTTTTGAAATTTGGTGGAGGTGATCTACTCATAATATAGATCATCTTTACAAAATCTTATGAAAAAATTCATCCAATTGGCCCTCCATATGATCATCCATTCTTTTTATTAAAGTGAGGGAATCCCTCTTTATAACCTAACTCTCTCTCTCTCTCTATATATATATATATATCAGAGCGTTTCACATACGGACCGGTCCTTACGGACATGGACCTTTAGCGACTGTTTTCCATCGCGAATACATTGGGGATATGTTATTAGCGACAGAAAAGCGTCGCTAAAGGTCCCGGTCCGTACGGACCGGTCCGCATGTGAAATTTTCCGTATATATATATTATATTATAAGAGAAAGAAACATTAAATCACTAATTTATTAAATCAATAGCTTACATTTACTTAAAATAAATAAGATAAATTTTGGGTCATTAAATGTGTTTTTAAAATATCAAATCAATGAAGTTAACATGTTTTCTCTCAAACTCACACTCTCTCTCTTATTACACTAACGACTCTCTTACTTTTCTTTATTATTAACTTCTTTTTAAAATTTTAAATACATTAATTTTAAATACAAAAACAAGAAATTATTAAAATTTGAATATTTGAAATATACTTATTGATACGTATAAAGTAAGATCCATTATGAACATAAAATTATGTGTAAAATAAAAAATTCAAAAGAAGTTATTAAATATTTTTTTTAAAAGATAAGCACATTTATAAATCAATGTTACTACCAATGAATAATAGGGTAAATCAATTTTTGGAAATATTTATTTTTGTATATGTGGTGAATGATTAGTGAGGGCAAACGGCCCAACCCTTTCATTATTTTTTTTAAAAAATAATAATTTGTTTAATATTTTAAAAACTTAAATAGGTTTTTTTTTTGAGAAAAAAGCTCATTACTTTTGTAAACCAATATTACCACCAATGGTAACATCTTTTTATAATAAGGTACATTAATTTTTTAAATATTTATTTTTGTATAGATTGGTGAATAATTAGGATGACAAAATAGCCATACCTGACCTTAATGAGGTGGCGAAACATGTTTGAATTTAAGTATATCATAAATGATGATAAATTCAAGTTTTTAAATTGAAAATCATCTCGTTCTGCTAGGTTAAATATATCTTTTGGGTTACATGCTGTTTAGATACTAGGTCAAAAAAAATTATAATTTCATTATTTTCTATTTTCTAAATCTTAATATTTTTATTTAGCCGTGCCATGTGGCACAGACAATACCTAGTATATATATATATATATATATATATATTAAAATGTTTTCAGCGTAAACCCCTTTTAAGTTCTAAGCTAATGAATCAAATAGCCTGAATATGATTTTGAGCTTCTGATTATAAGATATTTTTGAAAGTTTGATAATTATACTATGATTAGTATGAGATGCAATCCTTGTGAAAGTATGCTCTACGTCTGCCATATAATTAACAAATCTTTGATTAGTATGCTCTGTGACTGCCACAATGGTGGATCTCTCACATCAGAACACTAAGATTGTTAAATGGATCTCTCGTATCAGAAATCTAAAGTATTCTTACTCAGAAAACGAGTATAGTTCTTAAGAAAAGGATAAAGATTTTATGGTATAACAGACATGTTGCTTGAGGAAAGAGCAGTTAAGGCAGCGTGTGCCGTGTTAAGCTCGATAACTCGCAGATGTGGTCTGAGATACATAAAAATCTTCTTGGTATTTCTTAAGGTTGTCTTCTTTGGTCTTTAGAAAAATATATTATCAGAAGAAGCTCATCCTCATATTTCGATTATTTGTGCTATTAGTGAAGAACTTAAGTTTTATAAAATGTTTTCAAAAAATTCCTCTCCCAAACTAAGTAAATCCTCTAGTATATCCTCTTCTTCTTCATCCTCTAGATTTTCTGTAGAAAATATTGAGTCCCTTTATGAAATCACTCATACTCCTTCCACTGTTATTCCATAAACGGATTTGCCCACTGCGAATCCTTATAATGCTTTTGCTAAACCTACTCCAGTCTCTTGGACTAGGCAAGTCAGAAAGTTGATCTCCAGTAAATCCTCAACCCTTCCAGTTAAAGAGTACGTGCAAGCGAGCAAGTTTGACTCTTTGATTGTTCCCTCTGGTTCCGAAGAACGATTCTTCCCAATCCCTCTTCCACCAGATTTCCAACGGATAGCCCTTACCCAGGGTTATACTCATCTTCACTTTGGCGCAATTAGATTTGCGGTTACCTTTCATGGCAGAAAAGGTCTTCCAGTGGTTACAAACATAGCCCTGATAGACTCTCGGTTTAAAACCTACTCCCAGGCGGTTCTTGGTACTGTTCAGGCAACTCTTAATGCCGGTACAGTGTTTTTCACCCTCTACCCCAACTTTAACATCCCGGTTGCAGATAAGCATCTGACAACGGCATTAAAGATACAGGTGCAAATTAGTGGTGCCTCCATGATTGAAGGAACGACAGCAGCAACAATCCATCATCAAATGATCACGTGTTTATAGAATCATTCATATGATCTCTATATTCTAGGCTCAGAAACTGCAGAAGCCTTAATGCTAACGATAGACTCAAATGCAGCTCCGACAGCAAGTTTTATCCCCAAGCAGTTACTTCGTGAGGAGCTTGTTAAGTTGTTACCAGAAAAATGGGTAACTTCTTATGAAGTCTTGCATGAACAGGCGAATATAGAATTGGTTCAAACTACAGATCCGGTTTATATTAGCAGAGCCAATCGTCAGGTCGATGTGATCTTCAAAAGGAATGCTTCTCCACAGCATAACCCTTTTGTGACAGAAATCAACATGATGGAGCCCCTTGAACGTCATCCCAATGATCCAGACCTCACAAATCTCCCTATGAAGATCCTTTATTTCAATCAAGAAGGTCTTCCGGTTTATGAAAGACAAACCTCCTCTGGTCATATTTGGTATGATGAATGTTTTTGTGAAGACTGTCAAGAAGACAGGTACTTGGAACAGCTTGACCCAGCTGAATTGAAACGGTATAGGCGGAAAAAGAAGCTCAGTGAAGGAAAAACCCTTTCATCTCAAGAACAACTGCAAAAACGCTATGAAAATGGCGATCCGACAGTTGATTTGCTTAGTGAACCTTCAGGCAAGTTTGACTTCTTTGTCACCTATGGTGATTCCCCTAAACCATCCCCACCAAAAGTCAATCCATCTCCACTTCCTTGTACTCCACCTCCAAAACCCAGCAGGCCTTCTCCTCCAAAACCTCAGCCCATTTCATCCTATAATAAACAAGCTTTCGAAGCTCTCAAAAGCCCATCTCCATTCCAGCCCAATATTTTTACCCCAGAGCCCATATCATGTTTCCTTATGGAAGAACAAAGCCCATTTCCACCATCCGAAGATTTTGAAAACCAATCCCACAACATAAGCCATATCTGGAAAGTCCACAATCCAATTCATGGTGAAAGAAAGAAAGTCTCAGCAGCTGAAGCAGCTCTTAATTGGCAGGCAGAAAATGCGGTTGCTCAAAATTCTATGTTATCCCAAATTGCCCATAGCACTCAGAGTATCCGCAGAAAACTATCCAAGGTAGATACTGTTGAAGCCTTTATTCAAGAGATACGTGGAAGATTACAGCACATTGATCAACAGATGAAGTATCTGTGTAATACAGTTACTGATTTTTCTGTTATGAATTCCCAATTCCAAGTCATGCAATAAGAACAAAAGTCCCTGCAAGCCCAGTTACTTTCTCTTCAAAAGGTGCAATCTCCACCCAGGTTTCCAGATCTTACTCAGTCTCCCCCTACCACAAGCATGTCTAACGCAGTAGATTTATGGAAAGATGTTCCTAAACGACGTCTTCCCCATTGGCCTGATTCCAAACCCAAAACCCGCTCCCCCAAACCAAAATCCCACTATGCTTATGTCCCTAAAGCTAAACCAAAACCACCACCACCTCTTACCATCAGAAATCCAGATTTTGATGATATGTATCTTGAAAACTATCGTCAAACATCTCAATCCTCAATCCAACCACTTTCGAACCCAGTTCCACCAACACCATCATTCAACAAACCAAGTCCGACCTACTCTAAAAAAACCAGCTCTTCAAATAATCCCTCAGCCTATAAACCAGACTATGACCCAACTATAGGTGCATCCACCAAGCAGATGGATATGTTGTTTGTTCATGATAAAGAAGATATGCCAGAAAACCAAATTGCTTCATTATTGAAAGTTTTAGCAATGGAAGATCGTGTCCCGGTCAAGGCAACTAAGCCAAATTTATTTGCTAACTTTGAAGAAGTTTTTATGGCAGAACAAGTCCCTCGTCAACAGCAACAACAGCCACCTCCCTATCAGCCACAACCTCCTCCCGAAAATACACAAGATCCAATCGTTGAAGATCCCTTGTCATCAGATTCTGATTCCACATATCGTGAATATGTTCTCCCAAAAATCCCACCAGGAGAAAAATATCAGCAATTCACTCTTGATGATATTCCTCCAAAGGAATGGCGTGCCAGATTCCACAAGTTTACGACATGGATTCAGACAGATCTAGAACATCATTCTCAGCCAGAAGTCTTTTTAAGATTTCTCGCAAGATTGACAGGAAGATTGAAAGATTGGTACAATTCTCTCGGTGAATACAGGCAAAAAACTCTCCAACAACAGAAAACCATTGATGGATTTCTTGGTCTTCTGTACATTGAATTTGTTGGCAAAGCAGAACGTCATTTGGACATCATGCGTGAAGAATTGTTAAGCATGAAGTGCTGTTCTCTAGCTTTATCAGATCTAGAAAAGCACTATGATCGTATTTCCCAGCGATTTTATGTCCTTGGCGGAATCGATGATGTGAATCTCAAGCAAATTGTGTTCCATTCTTTCCCAGATCCCTTTGTTGTAGAAGCAAAGAAGATTTTAAAAATTCAAGGCAAACAGATCAAGGATCTTACTCTTGCAGATATCTATGAAAATATTCGTAGACTCTGTTGAAAGAATGTGTAGTCAGCAAACTCTCATGGTCAATATCCAGAAAAATGCTGATCGTATCCGAGATTCCTGCAACAAAGATTGGATGAAAATCAAGTGCAAGAATGATAAAGAATGTGATTGTCGTTCCCACAGAAAAGGAAATTATTCTCGAAGACATCACAAGCACAAGCAATCAAAGTCCAGATCGTATGACGATGATAAGTCTTGGAAACGGCGTTCCAAGCACAAGCGATTCAAGAGAAAAAAACCGTGGAAATTTGTAAAGAAAAGGAGTTTCAGAAAGAAGCGCGGTAATGGTTGTTTCATTTGTCATAAGAAAGGCCACTTTGCAAAAAATTGCCCTAATGCAAAGAAGAAAGAAGCATTCATGGCCCTCTTACTCCAACACCATCCAGAAACTCATGAATCAGATATTGAATCTCTGTTCTCCGCAACTGATGAAGCAACTCCAGAAACAATCATGCAGATTCATTATTCTGACAAGGAGCCAAAACCTAATTCAGATTCTCAATCAGATTCTCTTTCTAATTCCTCGTATTCGTCCACAAACTCCTCAATCCCAACAGTTTTCTCCCTTGAAGAATGCATGTCTCTTACCCCGCAGCTATCCCTATATGCAAAAATTTCCCTTATTCGTAAGCCATATGCAAAACCAGTTCCCCTCATTGCATTCTTTGACACAGGATCAACCAAATCCTTTCTGAATCCATCCAAACTACCATCCTCTTATTGGCAAAAATGTGCTCCACTTGCTTTCCAAGTAGCAAATGGTGAATATCTTACAGTTGATACTATTTCCAAATCGATTCAATTATAAATTTTCCCAGGAAAAGTAATTCGAAGTAAGGTATATGGTAGTAAGCTCCCCCGAAAGGATATCCTCATTGGTTTTGATATCATTACTCAAATCTCAAGTTTGAAGTTTGATGATGATGGACTACGTTTCAAGAAGTATATGTTACCGTGGATTAATCCAAAAGAAGCATTCCATATTCAATCCCCAGTACCTATACTACAACCTCTCTCAGGTCCAACATCCATTGAAATTCTTGCCAGCTAAATCATCAAAACCTCGTGTGCAGAATCCCATACGGAATTCCTGCAAAAATGTTCCAACCCCCTTTGGCAAAACCCCAAATACTTCGTTAAACTCCCATTCAAGTTAAACGAAGATGTCAACCCAACCAAAGCCTCTCATTCAGGAATGAACCCCGAATACCTTTCATTGGCGATAACAGAATTGCAGACTTTACTCCAGCAGAAACTCATTGAAGAAACTACTTCTCAATGGGCATGTGAAGCATTCTATGTCAACAAAAGGTCAGAACAGGCAAGAGGAAAGATGCGATTAGTGATAAACTATCAGCCATTAAATCACTTTCTCTTAAGTGATAAGTTTTCCCTTCCTCAGAAGCATTCATTGTTCAGCCAACTGTCCCATGCAAAATTTTTCTCAAAATTTGATCTCAAGGCAGGTTTTTGGCAAATTGGAATTGATCCAAGTGAAAGACACAAGACAGCATTTTGTATCCCTGGTTACCACTACCAGTGGACTGTTATGCCCTTCGGCCTCAAAAATGCTCCGTCAGTTTTCCAAAGAACAATGGCAGCCATATTCCAACCCCTCATGGCAAATGCTCTCATCTACATTGATGATATACTTCTATATTCTATGGACATGGAATCCCATCTCAATCTCTTATCTCATTTCTACCAGCTTGTCCTAGAAAATGGAATTATGTTATCCCAGAAGAAAATGATCATTGCAACAACAGAAATTGACTTCCTTGGAATGACAATTTCTAATGGTCAAATTCAACTTCAGCCCCATATCTCTAAGGATCTCCTCAAGTTCCCAGATAAGCTCACTTCAGTTACCCAGATCCAGCAATTTCTTGGTCTCGTGAATTACATGTCTCAGTTTATTCCGAACCTTTCAAAATACACAGGCCCCTTGGCTGACCTCCTCAAAAAATCACCCCCTCCTTGGTCCCGAATCCATTCTGAAAATGTGCGGAAGCTCAAACGACTTACCCAATACCTACCACCATTACAAATTCCATCCACAGGAACTCGAATCCTACAAACAGACGCCAGTGATCTCTACTGGGCGGCTATTCTTTTTGAAGAAATTGATGGAAAAAGAAATGTGTGCGGTTACAAGTCAGGAAAATTCAAACAATCAGAAAGCCATTACCACTCCACCTTCAAAGAAATTCTTGCAATTCGCAGAGGCATAGAGAAATTCCAATTTCATCTCATTGGTCATCATTTTACCATTGAGACTGATATGAAGTCATTTCTAGCTATGCTACAATTCAAGAATAAGCAAATCCCGAATCCACAATTACTCCGATGGTATGAATGGTTTTCCCAATGGTCGTTCACAGCAAAGCATATCCCAGGCAAGCAAAATATTACAGCAGACTATTACTCGAGGACCCAACCAGCTGAACTGAACGCCTTATCCCACATCGAAACCATAAAACCCTACTTACCTTGCAAGTCCTATAAATACCAACCTCCACAAGCCCAAACACCACAAGTCCTACCCTGCATCTTCTCTCTAGAAGAAATCCCTTACCCAGAAATCCTTTCCAATATCCCTTCCAAAATGAATCCAAATCAAGCAAGCTCTTCCAGCTCTTCTAAACCTGAACCCTTTTCTCACCCATTCCAATTCTCAGATTTTGTCCCTCTCCTTGAACCTTTGGAAGCAATCCCATATCTCCCTACTGATATCCAGGATATGATTTTTAATAAATGGATTAAGCTCAGTGACAAGGAACTTGTTACAAAGTTTCTCGAAATCACTCTTATGAACTACGGTCTTGTTTTCCGTGGTCTCCGTCTCCATCCAGCCTATCCATTCCTTTCAGTTTTCCACATCCACCGTCCCTGTAGAGTTCCCATACAGGCCCTTGTATTTCTCTGGTATCTTACTAGAGCATATACGATTGGAATGATCTTTGATGCTCCAGTCCTTCTCCAGTACCTTCGCATGACACAAGCAGATCCAGATATCCAAGGTTTCTATGCAGAATTGTACAATCCTACTGCAAGTGGAACGTACAATTTGCTCACATTTCTCAAATGGTTTAAATCTCCTCAGCAATGGTTAGATTTACTCCAAATTCATCCTCACCGGTATTGTTTGATCCAATTCAATAAACCCTTGAAAGACCCTTACCCTGAAGGAGAAAATGCGCAAATCACAAAATGGTTCCCCCGAAATTTAGCAAAATCAATCAAAGAACCTGAGAATATAGCATATGTAGACTTCTTACAAGAGATGTGTACCCTCAATAAGGTTAACTATGATTCAGTTCCAAAATCAATCAAAGAACCTGAGAATATAACATATTATTATTACAATTCCTAGATTTTACTATTATAATAATAATTATAATAATAATAAATAATATAGATTATTATGGCAATTATTATAGAAATTAATAATAGAGATTGTATTGGTATTAAATGTGTTATTATTATAGCAATTATAATAGCAATTAATAAGTGAGAAGATAATATATGATTATTACAGAGGAAGTGGATTAGTATTATCAAGGAGGAAATGGATTATTAATGTAGATAATTAATATGAGAGAGGATGTTACTTCGTCCGTTTTACTTATATATATATTACAAATTATTACGGAGGGAGTGAATTAGTATTATCAAAGAGGAAATGAATTATTAATGCGGATAATTAATAGGAGAGCGGATTTTACTTCCTCCGTTTTACTTATATAATATATATATATATATTATAGATTTCAACCCTTTTAGCCAAGTTATTAAGTTTTTTGTACATCTCATAATATAAAGGAATTTTTAGATTTAATTAAATTTAAATTAGGATTTAATTGTTTATTTTTTTTCTTTTTATATATATTTAGTTCTTTATTATAATTTTAATTTATCTATATAAATATACGACTTTGACTTTTATATTAACTTTTAAATATGCTTGAATATACATGCAAGATGGTCTTAATGAAGCACAAAAGTGCCAACGAGAGAATCGAATTTTAGGATAAACATATTGCAGTTTTAGCAGGCAGAGGCGGCGGCAGCAGCAAGCTTGTTATATTAATAAAAGGTTGTCACTTCTTCAAGTATTTGACTGTTCATGTAGAATAATATTTGCTTTTCAAAAAAGGGCACCCAATGGACCAAGTATTAATTCAACCATTGTCTCCATTTTGATTATACATACCATGTGCCCATATTCCCTTTTAGAAGTAAGATCTGCTTTTTTCATGGTCCCACTCATTACTTCTTTGTCTCTCACTATTTTGTATTTCTTAAGGTGGAATTCATGGCAAAACACACTTTAATCTGGTCTAGAATTTAATTCAAAGGAGTTATCACATTGGTAAGGGCGAATTTAGAAATGTATAAGTAAGTGCATAATTTCAAATTCGATTTCTTGTTGTGTGAAGTCTTTCTTGGATCACTGAAAGTATCTCTCGGTTGAGCAACTAGTGTCTCATAAAATTAGTGAGGTAGAGCTCCGATACCTGTAGTTATAAAAAATAAAATAAAATCCAACCTAGTAAATTTATGTTTTTTGAAAACTATTAAAAAATCAATTTGATCATACCCAAGGAACAATTTATTTTATAGATGAACTTTAGTTATTGATTTTGTCCCCCAAAAAATGAGACTTGATACTTAAGATGAGGGGAGTACTAATTATTTGATAAGAAAAAAATCACTTAATTCTTGAGCATTTCTGGAGAGAGAGAGAGAGAGTAATGAGGCATTTATACTACTTAGTGCAGGGTTAGGTACTTGGGGAAAATTCCAAATGTGGCTTTGACAAAAATACAGGCCAATATTGTCATTAAAATAAGTGTTGATTTGAATCAAGTTTAATGCTAAATCTAATCTAGGGACATGTTTAAACTGTACTGACAGGCCAATTCTACCTAATAAAGTTGGTCCAAATACAGTTTACATTTTGAAAATTGTATCAAGTGTTTATATATTCTTACATCAAAGGCAGCTTTCTAATAATTAAATCTGAAGAAGACACCTAAAGACTTTAGGTCACTTAATGTTTCTTTTTTGGATAAGTTCTAATTACTTTTTGGACACACATCTTATACTCAAGACACTTTAAATTAAGGGTGCGTTTGATTGCAAGCATGGAACTTGCATGGAAAGAAAATAAGTTACGGGCAATTGAATTGCCTAGAATTGAGTTGCATAGAAAATGTAGTGTAGTGTGTTTGATTGTTTTAGTTTTCTACCCGGAAAATATTGGTTGTATTATGGCATATTTAATGTAGAAAAAATTATTGATATTTTTTTTTCACATAATTATATAGTCATGACGGATCTTGTTTAATTGATCTTGATTAGTAAATTTTAAATATTAAAATTTTATATTATTTTGAATTTTATATTTTAAGTTATGGCATTTTTAATGTAGAAAATGGTAAAAACTTTGTCTCGTGAACCGTGCCCAAGCATGGAAAACAAAACCCACCTCCCCCCCCCAAAGAAAACATTTTCCTCAATTGCCTTGAAAATGCACATGTGTGAGGCAAAAGTGGGAATTGAATTGTCTAGAAAAAAAATGCAATCAAACACCTTAAGTTGTCAAATCAAGTGGAAAATGCTCATTTTCCATGGAAAATGTTACCAATCAAACACACCCTAATTGTATTTCAAAAAAACAAAATAATTTTTTTTTGTAACTTTCAATCATAATAAATGTTTTTAATGCTGTCATTCTTGCACTTACACTCGGGTCCATTGATGTGTCATTCGGATCATAACTTCTATTACCATCAAGAAAATGTAAACAAATTTTTTTTTTATTTTTACATACAAAATTAATAAATCTTTTTAGAACTAACATTAGAAGACAAATTTTAATTTTCGTCTCTAAAAATATTTTTACGCATGCATTTGAAGCTAGTTCAATTCAAAATTTTAGATTTGCGCGCCTAAATTTACAAACCAATTTGTAATATGTATGAGACAGTAGAGTTTCTTGATTTGATCAATGAAGATTCAAGCAAAGAAGAGAGAACATTGGTTGGGCTGGTACAAAGAAGGATGTCTCATCTCCATTAGAGATGAGAGTGCTGATGTGTGATAGTTGCAGAGATGTATACGCGGGTACCTCTACGCCTAAGATGAAAGAGGCAAAGCTTGAATTGTGCTTGTGAGATATTAATGGCAACAACAACAGATATCGGAGAACTTAAGTAGTAGAAAAACCAATGCATATTTATGGAGGAAGAGCAAAAACAAGAAAATAGGTGGGTTGTTTGAGGGCATATTTGTCCTTTAACACCAAATTAGGAGGATTCCAAATAATCATTTAAAGGGGAAAAAAACTCACAATAAGGGGAATTTAACTTTGTTAGGAATCCTATATATAACATCCAAACAACAGTGGAATCTAAAATACAAATTGCATTTACAATTCTGCAAAAGTTTAAAAACTCCAATTGAGGGAGCTCAAAATTTATAAGTTTGTTACTAAGCCCAACTGGCTCAACGCCAAGGGCAGCCAAAACCATAGAGTAAGTGTTGGGCCTTTGGCTGAGCAAACTCTATTGTATTTCAAAAGAGACAAGGCAAAAAAAAAAGAAAAAGAAGAAGCTATTTCGGCCTACTGTTGTCCTTGGCTCTCATTCTGCTCAGCATTCCTTTCAGTTGAGGCCATTTGTATTCCATTTGTTGTCTCTGCAATAACACGAAAGACCTCATTTGGACAAGTAACCTTTAGTTTATTGAGCTCATGAACAATAGAACTTAGGCATTCTTCAAACCAAATTCAAAGCCGGCCTAATAAATTATGTCCTTCAAAGTGGGCATCTTTTTGGTGGTAGTAATAATAACTTAATTATAGCCTTGTTTACGCGCTTTCTCCAGCTCGGCTGCCTGATTATCAATCAAAGCTTGCTTGTCCTTAAGAGCCTGATCTCTAGCAGCCATGGCTAGGCTTCCAAGTCCTGAGATTTTTTAAGCTCGGCCTAAAGCTCTCAAATATGGTTTATAGCAGCAACTAGTTTTTCATCGGCAGACTTGGTCAATTCTTTGTCCTTATTCTTCACATAATTTTTAGTTTGCCGACTTCTTCCTTATACATGTTAGCATGCTGTTTGAATTTCCTAGCCTCATCAACAGCAGCCTTAGTGGCTTTATTTTCCTCTCTTAGTTTGGCCTACACCTTTATCTTGGCAGCTAGTAGTTTTTGAGCCCCCTGCAGAAAAACATAAGTGTTAGAAAAGATACAAACTTGGGGAATTAGACAAAGGAAAAGATGAAGTGACATACCATAACCATGGCATGAAAACCATATATTTTCAGATCAATGAAGGACTAGTCCTTTGTAATGGCTGAATCTTTTAGGATTATCAAGAACATTAGCCAACTCATTGCTACCTACTTGTTCTTAATGGCAAAGTTCTCTTTGGACACTTGGCGTCTCTCATTCAGAACATTGGGCTGAGCTATGTAGAATTGGGACTCATCCCTAAATTCATCAGCAGTCGCAGATGAACTCCCAACTTCATAAGTTGGAGGCAAATCATTGTTCCTTTAATTAGCAATGGGGGGCATTTTTAACCTCCAAATTGATTGGCTCATTTGAAGGAGGGGTAACACGAGGAACTGGAGGAGTGGTGGGATAAGACCTCTTATAAGTGTTGTAGGCATAAATCCTTTGCCTCATATTGCCTGACTACCAGAAGTTCTAGTTTTGTTTTGAGCATCCACCCTTCAATTTAAAAGTTGGGTTATGTAAGTTAACTCAGCGAAAACAACACGAGTTATTACACCTAAGTGTAGGTGGTCGGTCAAGTAATAAATACACGGTAAGTCTGAGGTCGATCCACGGGGAGGAAGGTAGTTCTTTGAATTAGGAATGTTTCTTTTAAAAGGGAGATGAGAAAAAGAAAAGAAAATATGAACCATGGAGAGAAAGGAATATTAATCGTTAACTAAACTAATATAAAATGAACATGCAAAAACGCTCAATAAAATAAATGAATAATAAAAATATCGTACTAAATTAATTAAACGCTTGAAAAACTTTTACTAAATTTAAGAATAAAAAGAGCTAGGGGTATCCATAAGTTCCGGGCAACACAACGCGTAATTCGGTGGACCAAAAATTATTTTCTAATTAATTTTTCTTTAAAAATCAGCCTACTTTCCAAAAGCTAATTGATCTCATAAACTCGTATTTTTCGCAGTAATTCATGCGTGACATGAACTATACGAACCAATATTAATTATGAAATCAATTTGCATTACTTAATTTTACCCAAAACACTTTTTTATTAAATTGAAGTAGTGCTTGACACTACAAAACCTTTTATTAAAAGTGAATTTATAAAAAATTAAGTAGTTACCATAATTTAATTCAAATAGGTTAAAACGTGATTAAAATCAAATTTGAACTAAAACGGGCGGTGAAAACACAAAATTAGTGATTTCGGTATCAAAAAGTAAGGTTTAAAACAAATACCAAAAACAGCGCGCTCTAGTTTGAAATTATAAAGATACAAAACCAATTAATTTAGAGAGTATAGATTGCTCTCTAACTCGACCGGTTAAGATTTAGCGCAAAAATAATGATTCAAATTAGTTTGGTTTTTTTGTCGAAAATATTTTATTAAATTTATTATAAAAATATGTAATTAGCATACTAGGATAATAATTTAATAAAAATTAGATTTATAATGACCTATTAACAAATGAAAAATTAATTAGAATTAAATTTGGGTCCGAAAAACTAACGCGTTGACATACCTGGTCCGTAAGGACCCCTAAGTAACGAACTAGCCAAACATATCTAATAAATTCATACTCAACAAAATAATTAAATGAAATAGAATATTTATATTCAAGAATGAAAAATTAATTAAGAATATAAACATATAAATGTACTCAAAATTTTAAAGCAATCGAAAATTAAAAATATACGCAAAATAAAAATTATGGGCTGAACACTTTTGAAAAATAAACAATCTGCCAGCAACACAAATGACTTACTGACTTTTGAAAAACTTGGGATTTGAGTCTCCAAATCAGTAGGGTTTTGTAGAGGATTAAAATACAGTCGTTTTGATAGGTGGATCATAAAAAACGGCTAAGAAACAAATAAATTATGATGAAAATATGAAAAAAAATAAAAATCTAGGGTTCTACGTGAAAATTTCAATAAAAATTATAAATTAAATATGAATTTCAATCAATAATCACATTCCAACACATAATTAAATAAAAATCTAAGCATTAATGAACATTAATTGAAAGAAATTAAGAAAAAGATTGAAAGAAACTTACGATTACGAAGAATATCAACAACTGTGTTGACAATATTATTTAACTCTGTCTCTTCTTCAATACAAGTCAAAAGAAAAAAAATGAAATATAAATGAAAAACTCTCTCTAATAGTAAGGGGTTCTGAAATTATTGAATAATGTTGACTCCAAAAAGTCGACTCTGCTATAAAAAAACATATAACCTAAAAAAAATTAAATTCTTGGGTCAGCTTAAAAAATTAATAATTAAAAATTACCAAAAAAAAATAGGACCTTTTTCAAAATTCAAAATTCAAAAAAAAACTAAAAAACTAAAATAAATAAATAAAATAATAATAATACAAAAGCTATTTTCGAGTTAGCTTAAAAAATTAATAATTAAAAATTTGTTAGGCGCGAGATTCGAACACTGGACTAAACAAAGTATGAGTAAAGAGTTGGTCACTTGCTATTTATGCTAAGGATCCCATTTAGTAAATATTTGCATCATGAATTTATCTATTTTTTCACAATCGTATTTCTGTCATAACTTTGTGCTCTGAACTTCGATTGATGCAAGAATTTTGCCTACGCGTAGCTAACTCAGAGATCTACAACTTCTATTTTTGAGGTTTTGATTTGGTTGATGTTTATGAAATCTACGGAAGGATTGGCAAAGCCTAATAAAGCTCCACTTATGTAAAAAGGAAATATAAATTGTTAAACCTCATCAAAAGTCGCTAAGTCAGAAAATTAGAAGAAAAGTAATACAAGTTACACACCAAGATAGTCGAATTGCTTAGGCACTAATTTGTTCTAAGGATCAAACTCCTTATTGTCGGTTATAACAATTATGTCTTTGTATATTCCATTGTGTGAAGAAGCTAAAACTTCAACAAGGGATGAAGAATTGGTTCTAGCCTTAAGATACCATTTTTCCTTTGAACGATTAAGGGAATAGCAATATCTAATTTCATCAATGGCAAGTGACATGTTAAAACATCTGTTTAATTTGATTATACTGAGCATAATCCTAATGGTGTTAAGAGTTATGTCGCCGATATGGAATTTGGTATGTCTAAGAAAATCCATTAACAATGGATCAAAAGGTAACCTAAGGCTTGCAGCCCTGAAGAACGATATATATATATGGCATGTTCCCTATGTTATTATTAAGTCCTTAAATTGATCTTCAACCTTATCACATTTATGCCATATTATATCAGTATGGATGAACTTTTGTCTAAACTCATTAGCCTAATGCTAAATCTTAAAGCACACTTACCTATAACAAAAATTAGGGTTTGAGTTTTTATGAATCAAAAGGGAAAAACAATTAAAAAACGATGAATAAACATAGAAATAGAGACCCAGAAAATTGAGGAGTTAAGAGGAATAACTTACAAAAAGAGAAAAAAATCTGGGTATAAAAGGTGTTGAATATACTTAAGATGAAATATCGAAGTTGCAAAGGTCCCAATAATAAATATTTAGAGGTTTTTTGTTTGAAGACTGATGATCTATAGAAGTAAAATATGAGAATATGTAGATGTTTGTAAAGAAAATGAGAGATGAAATGAAAAAAGAGAAGAGCGAAAAATGAGATAAGTGTGTATATATGCACTATCTCTCTTCCTAAGTGATGGTTTTGGCCTTCAGAATCGTCGCCCCATTATCACCTTGCATTAAATGCGAGGTGACTTTCTAGTTCCCTCATGAATTCGAAGATTTTGTACTAGCCAATGGAAATATGATATGTAAAAAGTTGGGAATAGCTGTAGGGGTGAATCTTCTAGTGGAAGATATGCGTTGAAGCAACCTGAATAAACTAAGAGACTTATCGGATTTAATAATTGCAGAATATATTGAACAAGCCGAAAATACCAAACAAGTAACCTCAACCTAATGGTCAAAGTCACATGCTTAGGGGGCAATTGAAGGAGCCCAAAAATTATAAGTTCGTTATTAGGCCAAGGACAGCCAAAACCAAAGAGTAAGTGTTGGGCTTTTGGTCGAGCAAACTCCATTGAGCCAATATGGTTGTACTTATGTTAGCAGTTGCTGAGATAGTTGTGCTTGTCGGGGAATTGGATAAGAACAATGACACCCGTAAAATATTAGAATAGTTGTAAAGTTTTACCTTTTTTAGTCTTTTTACTCTTTACCCTAATGGAGCATTGTAACCTTAATTTTATACATATAAATAGAAGATGGAAAGTTTATTCCAAGAGTCCTGAAAGCCAGATAATTAAATATAGAGATAGATAGTTGGTAACTTGTAATATTCTCTGAGTTATTCCATTTGAACTAATACAAACACGCATATGGGAGGATAATGTATTGTTGGAATAACATTAGTTTTATCAGAAGAACCTACCTTACAACAAAAGTCATTGTATCCTTTACAATTTTCTTTATCCATTTAACTAATTTTGCTTTAAACTTTCCTTGTTAGGAGGCCTAAATTTTTTAGCACCCACACCAATCAAACGAGCTTTAATAAAAAACAAAAGATATAAACATTCACACTTTAAAGCCTCCAAGTCTACAAATATAGTATACTCCTACTCTATCTACTCCCCATCCAAATGAAATGAATACAACTTAAACTATCAACATAAATATCATGCTCTCATCAATCTTTGAAGAAAATAGCTTATCCTAATCCAATCTAATATAATTTAATATTAATCTACAATTCATATTTAGTTTTTAAATAAAGAACCTAATAGTAGTATTGTCTCATCCTTAATCACCCAATTACATCTCCATAATCTTAGCTCCAAATCTACTCCCTTTCTCCTCTTATCGACCCTACTCACAAGGTCAAACAATCAACTTTTTTCTCACTCTAAACCCTAACTTTCTCATTCTTTACATAACACGGTTTTGACAAAGTTAGTATTGTTGTCATTGTCTTACTATTTTACCATTTATATTATTATTTTAACACATACTTTAAGTTTTGACAAAACTCAAATTGAAAATTCATATTTTACTTTTATAATTTCTTTATGTTCACTAATTTTGATGTAACTAATGTCGGTTGACAAAAAACGTTTATTAATGTATAGATTTTGAGTAAATTACATTTAAAAATAAAACCTTAAAACCATCATCTTTTAAATACAAATGTATTAATTCATAAATGAAGATATAACAAACGCGAGTTTCATTACGTAATTAAAATTAATTTTTTTTTCCAGACAATTTATGAAGTTACCCTTTTTATTTGATATATTATTATTTTTATTTATATAAATGGTGGATATATTCAAGTAGTTCGAAGTGGTGTAATTAGTTCTTTTAGGGGCGAAGAGGGGATCAAAGGCCGGATATTATCATTTCTTAGTATAATAAAAAATATTATTTTAAGCAAATAATATAATATATAAATTTAAATTTATTTAGTAAGAAAAAGAAATTATAGATCTGGTCCATCAGCCAATCAGAATCAATTTTGCACCAAAGGAAAGAGGAACAAGACACACGGAATAAGCAAAACACCCCTCTCTCTCTCTCTGTCTACATTTTTCTTTCTCTCTCTGCATTCACTCTTATTATACACGGAGAGAGAAACAATCATCATCGAAGAAAATAAGATACGCGGAGGATTCATTGATTTTGATCTTCCAATTCCATTAGTATATAGATAGATATATACACACATAAATGCATATATAAAACCCTAGTTCCGTGAATCTCTGAAATCCAATGCATTGGTATTTGAAAAGACCTCAAACGATAAATTCAATCAGAGAATCTCAATTTGGATCGTGGAATAGGTGTGGATCTGATGGTGGGGACGTTGTTGAGGTCTGTAAGAGAGAATTTGGGCGGAAATTGCGGTGTTTCTAGGGTTTTGCAGCAGCGATGCAGCTTCACTTCTCACCTAGCATGAGAAGTGTAACGATATCGAGCAGCAATGGATTCATTGACTTGATGAAGATCAAGATCGCAGCTCGCCACATCTCTTACCGCACACTCTTCCACACCATTCTCATCCTTGCTTTCCTTTTGCCTTTTGTTTTCATTCTTACTGCCGTTGTTACGCTCGAAGGTGTCAACAATTGCTCCTCATTCGGTACACACGTCCTCCTTTTCATCATCATTATAATGCTTATGTTTGTTTTTCTATTAATTTGTGTTTTGTTGATTATTATTCATATATATAAATATGCATTTGTGTATCCATTTGTATGAGATATGTTGATGATTTTTTGGCAATTTCCTTGTATAGATAGATCTGTCGAATTCTCTATTAGTACTTCTGCTTCACTTTTATATGCAGCTGTGAGGGAATTGCAGTGTCGGTGGTCTTGCTTGTTGCTGGTTACTGTTAATAGCTAGTTTTTTTTGGATTTTAGTCGTGTTAGAGGTTCTTTAATATGTTTCTGTTGGATTCAGATTTGCTATCATTATTAAATTGTGGTTGCTTAGATTGGCGACAGATATAAATTAGATTGAGGTAGTTGAATCTGAATTTCACTTGCTAGTCTTGGTTTGGGCACTATCAGACGGTAATGCGGAATTTTTAAATCTGATTTGAGTATCTTTGGTCTAGTATGTCGATGATCAATAGAACTTTAAATGCAGTACTTGATCTAAGTCATTGTAGTCGCAATTAGTCATTGTAGCTGACTTGTGTGATGAGCGGAATTTAATGCTGGTTATACTGTTGTGCAGAAATTCGAGCTTCATTTAAGTGTTGGATTTCTAGTTGTTATTTAAATGGTGTTCCAATTAGATGGCATATATTTAGTTTGAGTTCTATAATTGTTGTATTGTTTGAATTTTTTAGTTTTTTTAAATTATTTTCCCTTCTTAGTCACAATATTCGCTTGGATATAGTTACTCAGTGGTTTGTCCAAAGTATGAAGTGATAGAATTTGAAAAATATCGAGTCTAATCTTTCAGTCACATGATGTATGCTACTTCTTCTTAAGTGAAATTTCATTCTTAGGGTAAAGAAAATAATATACTCTAGTCGTAGTGAACTGCAAGCATTATATTCTTTGCTCGCATCTTCGTTTCGGCTTATTCATTAGCTGCATTAAGGAAAGTCGACACAACGGATTTAATTCAATTCAGAAGGCCTTTTATGCATCTATCTCCTTCATGGTGTGTGTTGTGCAAGCGGGACAGAGAGAACATTGATCATTTGTTATTACACTGCTCTTTTGCTCAAGAAATCTGGAACAAGGTCCGAAAGGAATTCGACTTGATTACAGTATTTCCGGGTTCTTGGTATGAATTGCTTACTATCAAGTGGTTCTTCATAGGTGACAAAAAGAAAAGCAAAACATTATGGAGGTGTAGTTGCATGGTTGTGATGTGGTGTATTTGGAGAGAGAGAAATAAGAGAATTTTTGAAGAAACCGAAGAAGAATTAGAAAAGACTTGGGACAGAATCAAGAACCTGGCTTCACTTTGGGCATTTTCTTCGAAGAATTTTGGAATCTGGACTATATCAGAGATTGCTAGGGATTGGGGCTTGGCTATGCAATAGCCTTATTTAAGCCTTAGAGGTTAGCCTAGTGCCTAGGAGTATGATTGTTGTTGTTAGGGGCTACTGCTTGTTGTTAGGGCATGGGATTAGTTTTGATTTGTAGTAGGGTTTTTTGTCTGTTTTGTGATTGTGGATGGAGCTGTTCTTTTTTGTTTTTGTTTTTGTTTTCGTTTTCTGGTGTGCTTGGTAGTGGATTTCTCATCCGCTTCTAGCACCTTTGCTTGTATCTGATTTTGCCAATCAATATATAAGCTTTGTTTCTGATCAAAAAAAAAAAGGTAAACCACCGAACAATGATAATGATGGAAACATAAACTAAAAAATGATTTCCCTTACCTTCTTAGTGGGCTGTCACTAAGATTTTGGCAAAAGAAAACATATGGAAGCATTTTGGTTGATCCCATGGTAAGTTTTTATTTGCAACTTTTGCTTTCAAATCCTCTTTTTACTTTAGCCTCTACATGTTCTTTAGACTTGAGATGCTTTCTGGTTCCTTTTGCGTTTGTTGCTATTTTCTTGTGCTCTTGTATGCTACCTACCTTGTGCAACTGAATCCTCCTTGAATAAGTGAAAACATTTCTGCCTTTTTAATCAGTATTAACGGTCATATATCTGTTGCGGATTATGGTTTCATTATTTCTTTTGCTCCAATGCTGTAGGTTGTTTAGGCAGGCGGTTGGGACCAAGACTACTTGGTAGGGTTGATGATTCAGGGGTAAGTACATATATTTTGAATCTTGGAATACTCGTTACTTTCAGATCACACTACACCCATTTTTTTTTAAATTTATGTTTTTTATTTATTTACTTGCAACAAGTTCTTTATATTGACAGTTTTTCTAATCTAAATTTTCTCATTATGGCGTGGTAACAGAGGTTGGTTAGAGACTTGTACAAGATTCTTAACCAAGTGAACTCTGAGGAAATCCCAGATGGCTTAAAACTCCCCCAGTCATTTAGTCAACTTGTTTCTGAAATGAAAAGCAACAAGTATAATGCAAAGGACTTCGCTATGATTCTTAGGGGAATGGTATGTGTGATATTCCTCGCTAAATGAAAATGTGTGCATCTACATTCTTAATCCTATATATATATTTCCTGGTTTATGTTAGGTTATCAGGCACTCTGTTGGGGAATAATGAGCATGAGCTGTTAGGAATGTTATTGATATTTGTAATGCTGCTTTGTGATCATTTAATGTAACTGGTATCAACTAATTTGAGATATAGCTATTCTGATGTTTGAGTATATAAGATCCTAAATCTAGAGTGTACATGGTTACTGGTTGAGGATGTGATGTCTGGGTTAAGATTCTGAACTCTAGCTGGAAGTGTTGCAAAGATATATATTTGTGAGATATACAATACATTCACGTAGATAAATAGTTCAATGTTTTCTTAAACATTTAGATTATAGATGTTGAGTTCCTATAGCTATTAAGAAAGGAAACTTGGGGTCATACCTTTGTCATATATGGGGATTCTATATGTATGTTGTGCTAGAAAATAGAAGAAGGAAAAGGAAAATATTTGTATGTACATTATGAAACGACTCTTCTAAAAATAAAAATGAGAAAAACTGCAGTTGCAAATCTATGTTTAGAACTTCTAATGAAATTTTTTCCACGGAAAACAAAAACTTAGGTGGTGGTTGTTTTTGAATTACATGGAATACGATAATCAGGTTAAACCAAGTTGAACGACGGAAATTATTTCCATGTAAACTTATGCAATCAAACACTACTAAAGAAGGAAAATAGTCAAATATGAAAATTGAGCCTTTTTATTATGAAAAGAAGTGCATTCAATGATTAGTTAAGTCATTTTCTATTTATTGCATCTCAAGTTAAAGAGCTATTATTTGGCTTTCACACAATGTTCTGAGAAGCACTAGGTGGAAGTTCGGTGGCAGAAGGGGTCATCTAGTGCCTTGGCGGCTTCTTATTTATTTATTTACAATTCATAAACCTAATATTACAAAACATCTAACTTTATTTCTAAAAAGGACATGAAGAGTTCATTATTCAAACATTTATCATAATTCCAACATTTACAAAATAGAAGTTAATAAATCCACCAATGCTGCCAAATTGCCACCTGGCCCGCCTAGGTAGCTGCATAACTAGGCAAAGTGGCAAGCCTTCGCCTAGCACGTAGCCGGCCCTAGCCATTTATTTCCTGAACGCACTGTTCAATTAAGATAAATAAGTTCAATGTTATAACAGGTCAAGAATAAAACTTATTTAGGTAAGGTGAGATGTGGTAAATCAATTTTAGAATGTGGAGTCTTAAAATGGCTCAAAGGAATTGACTCTTAATTCCCGATGGAGGAACTTGAAAATAACCTATTAAAGAATGAAAACGAGAAAAAAATCTAATATTTTGCTGGTTTTCTAGCCTGGCCATTTTCTTTTTTGCTGTTTAAGTCTTTGAATTGTAGAATTTTTTATTTTTACATAGCTGGGAGCTTTGCTCCCCCAGGTGCTTACAATCACACAAGAGAGAGAGAAAGAGAGAAATGATGAGCAATGCGGTCTTTGTAAATTCCATTTACTTTTGATCTTTGTTTTGCGCCTGAATTGTTCAGCTAAGTAAACTTGCTTTTTACACAGATGGAGAGATCCGAGAGGGAGATTAAGGAATCAAAGTTTGCCGAACTAATGAACAAACACTTTGCAGCAAGTGCCATCCCAAAAGGCATCCACTGTCTCTCTCTTCGCTTGACCGATGAATACTCTTCCAACGCTCATGCCCGTAAACAGTTACCTTCACCAGAAATGCTCCCTGTGCTCTCCGACAACTCGTACAACCACTTTGTCTTGTCAACCGATAATATTCTTGCTGCTTCTGTTGTGGTCTCTTCTGCTGTCCAATCGTCTCTAAAGCCAGAGAAGATTGTATTCCATGTCATCACTGACAAGAAAACTTATGCCGGCATGCATTCTTGGTTTGCTTTGAACCCCCTCTCTCCAGCTATAGTTGAAGTGAAGGGTGTTCATCAGTTTGACTGGTTAACAAGAGAGAATGTCCCAGTGCTTGAAGCTGTTGAAAAGCATTTTGGAATTCGGAATTACTACCATGGGAATCATATTGCTGGGGCCAATCTCAGTGATACTACACCACGATCTTTTGCGTCTAAATTGCAGGCTAGAAGCCCCAAGTACATTTCGTTGCTCAACCATCTTCGTATATATTTGCCAGAGGTAGTCAATTGTTTAATGTGTACATATCCATTGTCTTCCTTCTTTAAGTAGTTAAGTAGTTCCAAATAAGCAATCTTTGAAAGAAATAAGGAACTCTGTTATGCTTGATGTTTTAGTTAGATTTCAAATGATCAAATAATGTTGTTCTTACTGGGCCAAGTACCTAGCCATAGCTTTTGCATTTATTATAGAGTTTGTTCTCTACTTCACTTGTTATAAGGGTGTGGGATTATTACTAACCTTTTGGGCGTATGAATTTTACTTTCTCTTATGAATTTTACTTTCTCTGCCATAAAGTAGTTGGGTATTAGTTTGTAGTTGGTCGAGATTTAAACTTTTTTCTTTCATTCATTTTGTGAAGATGTTGTTCTGCTCTTTTTATTTTCAATGTTTTAACAATGTTTATGCACTTGCACTGTACAGCTTTTCCCGAACCTTGACAAGGTGGTTTTCTTAGACGATGATGTTGTAATTCAGCATGATTTGTCTCCACTATGGGATATTGATCTTGGTGGAAAGGTTAATGGAGCTGTTGAAACCTGTAAAGGTGAAGATGAGTGGGTAATGTCTAAGCGACTAAGGAACTACTTCAACTTTTCACATCCCCTCATATCAAAGAATTTGAACCCAGATGAATGTGCGTGGGCTTATGGGATGAATATTTTTGACTTGCGTGCTTGGAGAAAAACCAATATAAGAGACACATATCACACCTGGCTAAAGGAGGTACGAAAGTAAAGCTCATTTATTCTTGTATAACACTGTGATAGTTTTTGCCATAACCCTATTATGTGTGCATTTTATAATTGGTTAAAAGATGATGGATCATTATTTTTTTTCTTAAAACTGGAAGAATCGTTTAATTGTTGTATTTAAAATTTTTCTAAGATTCTGATTCTCGTTATTTCACTACCTATATTTCCTTTTCTTGTACAACTGATACAATGTTATGGTTTGACTTGTTAATGTTGTGTGGCAACTAAGTATGGGATGTGAAAATCTTTGTTACAACCATTTTTATAACCATTTAAAATTCTTGACCAACTCTGTTGAATGCCTCAACTCCTTGCTGTTTGAATGCATATTCTTTGGTGTATTTTTTAAATATAATAACCTAGGAGAAATGCTTATATCCTTGAGAGTGTTGACATACATGTCAAGTGATGTTGAAAAAAAGAAAAAAGAAAGACGTAGGTGTCAAGTTTTTAATGCCTAAAAAATGTACTTATATATCTGGGAAGTAACAAATACAAAATTTCCATTTCTTGATCTGCAGAATCTAAAGTCAAATCTCACAATGTGGAAGCTTGGAACTCTGCCCCCAGCTTTGATTGCGTTTAAAGGTCATGTTCATCCAATCGACCCATCTTGGCACATGCTTGGCTTGGGTTACCAGAATAAGACCAATATCGATAGTGTAAAAAAAGCGGCCGTAATCCACTACAATGGGCAATCAAAACCATGGCTGGAGATAGGCTTCGAGCATTTAAGGCCTTTTTGGACTAAGTATGTCAACTACTCCAACGACTTTATTAGGAATTGCCATATCTTGGAGTGACAAACCTTGACCAGAAAGATTGGTTAGAAGGACATATATATAAATATGAGAGTTTTGTCGATATTCATCTGGAGAAGAGGAACAGAAAAATTGCCCACAATGGGCAAATATGTTGCATTGAAAAAGGTCTCGATTCTGCTGCAACTCCACTTTTGTAAGAAGAGGACCTTTTATTGCTAGCGCAGGCAGATGATCATTCATTCTTTCAGCCTGTAACATAATGACCGTCAAAATCAAATTTTTTTGATCGTTAAAAAGACAATTTTTAGTCATTTGGTGGGTGGGGTTGGGGTGGGGTGGGGGAGGGATGGATGGATTATTGCGTATATCTTACTGTGTAGAATTGAAATAACGGTGGGAGAGACGGTCATGGTAGAGAAATGCATATGGCATTGCTGTTGCTGTCCAAATTGGTGTACCTCAGAAGAAAACTATGGGATACAGACCCTCCTACCTTAGCCCCATTAGCCTTAGATATGATTTTTTTTCCCTTTTCTTTTTCTCCTGGTAATTTTTTTCCCTTCTATAAGTTCTTTTTTGTTCTCATTTTTCAATTATATAATTTCGTACAATTGTGGTGATTTTAGGATGTAGGGTCGTGAGGATTGCAAGATTACAGTCCCAGTTAGATTGGGGGAACTATTGTTAGGGTATAAGGCGGTATTTTTGTTAAATGTACGATTGGTGAAAAAAAAACATTTAAATTGTGCAGAAAATTCTTTAGATTCTTCAAATATTATGGGTTGGATTTATTTGTTGTTTTTGCTGTTTGATTCTTGTTGATTGATCCGCAAATTGGATCACAATTCGCAAACAGAAGTCATTTTTTTTTTATATAATATTTGTTACATAGATGGAACACACTTTCGCCATTCATTTTTCGGCCGGCTAAAAACTTATAAAAAGTTTGATTTGGTTGGGTGTTTTTTTTTTCCTTCAATAAGGTGTTCGTTGCTTTCTAAAAAAGAGATGGTTGATTAAAAATATAGTGATATTCATTAAAGAAGTAGATTCTTGTTAATGGAATTTTCCAAGTTGGCCACGACAAGAAACCCATTGAGGATGAAAAGGATGTGGTGGGTGGGTTGGTTTTATTCTGATATTTAAGCGCAGCTGTTCTTTTGTCCTTTTGATGGGTAAGATTTGAATCATTTTTGTCTTTTTTCCCTTTGGAATATATATTGTTTTATCTTTCTTGAATAAAATATTATTTTTGAAAATTTGATAAGGTTTTGGGTTTTTGGTTGGAATATCTAAATGGAATAAAGCTGAAGTGGATCTTGTGCCAATCGCCTCAAAGTAAAAGCAGCATTACAATTCATACAAACGTTTGCTCCAATTGTCTAATTTCTGTTAAATTATTAACAACATGGGTAGTCGACGTTCTACTTGCAATGAATTTTTAAGGACAAAAACCAAGACAAACTTCAACTTGTCATGGTTTACGTCCATGACTAGTTTATTGTTTATTATTAATATATTTTTAACATGAAGGATGAGTAGTCCCCAAGTTCCGACATAAGCTAAGAGTAGATTAAAATTAGTTACGGTTTTCGTCCGAGACAAATTAAGATTTCGCTTATGGACAATTCTCACGAGCTTGAGGGGTCAAAAACCATGACGCCTAACCCATTCTTCTAATAATTGGACGGACAGCCAAATTAATAAAAATGCAATAATTTATGAGTGACGTTAATTATACACGTTAAAACACTCTCTAATATTTTAACATTAGCTTGGTACAATAACATCAAGTATGTGCACATTTGTTTGGTGCATGTGGACCTAATTTAAAAGCAAATTGACTTGGGTTGTGTTTTTTTCACAAAATCTTGAAATCACGTGATTGATAAATCATAATATTTAGAAATTTATGATTTTAAAATCTGAAGATTTTTAATTTAGTTGTTCTTTTAAAAAAATAGAAAATTTCAAAATATAATAGTATAAGTTGAGTTTAATTGAGATTCTTATCCATATTTTAATTGGAGAGAAAAAGTTGTAATGATTCATAATAGAGGAAATATATTATTAAAAAAATTAATGTATTAGATTCAAGATCCGTAATTCATTACAGGATTCAAAATCTCAATATTTTGAACGGATTTTAAAATAATGAAATTTGATATGATTTTAAAATATCAAGACTGATTTTAAAAAAATATTCTTAAATTATATAAATTATTGATAAAAATTACGTCAAAAAAATGGACCTTCAATCAATAGCTAATGTAATAGATTTTTTTTGTCTACAATGTTATAGATTGGCGAAGGACAATATTGATACGGATACAATAATAGTTCAAATGTCGGTCAGGTAATTATTTCGCTGTACTTTTGCCACATACGGTCAATTTAATGGGGATAATAACAACAATATTCAAACTCATTTAGATCCTTCCCTCTCTATGTATATTGACGTCGCAACTGCATCTTGCGTAGATAGATACAATGAACTGTCTTTATGCAATCCTCACATTGCAAGTGTCGTCACAATTCTTAATATTATAATCATTAATTTTTACAAAACCCTCACATTTTTTTTCCTTGGATCTCTTTGTGTAAGAGAATTTAATAGATACATTGTTCGAAAATTTAATAGATGCATTGTTCGAATTGAGAAAAAGGTAAAGGAAATTAATACTTGAAGACCGAAACTAATTCTTAAGTTCAAGCCTTATTTTTAAAGAATGCACGTTAACTAACTTAAAGACGGAAGGTTAATACTTAAGATTGAAGAATTTAGTTTAGTTAAAATTTGTGAAAATCCTACTTTATCACCAAGTCAAATACATTAAATTATTGTATTTCCACATTTTCCAAGTCACTCTTTTAGATAAAATTCACGATTCTTAAATATTAACTATGTTTGATTTGTGAAAAACTCAGTTCATTGAAACAGTTTTTAACATAAAGAACTTTTCATGCAAATAATTTCTTTTATACCTATTTAGTTAGATCAAAAAGAATGAAATCTGTACTACTTTTTTGTTTGCAATTAATTTACATTAAAAATAGATAACAAACAAAAAATAAACTTTAATTTACAATCCATTCAATCAAAATACACAAATTAAACTCTCTTGTAACGTTTCAGGAAACTAGCCACATTCATGTCAATACTTTTGCTCTTCCTTTCTCGCGCCCAATATTCATCAACTCAAGAAGCTTGCGATTTCATTATTAACAATTTTCACAACAATATTATATTATGTTCACAAACATACCCTACTACATTAAAAGAGAATATTAATATTTAATACTGTACATGCACCTAATCAATCTAAAATATGATTATCAAAATTCGATTTCACCACTAACACAACCCATTCACTACAAAAAAATAAAAATAAAAATAAAAAAATGGGTAAAGAATAAAAGAAAGAATAAGGACACAACCCATTCACTAACAGTCTGTTTGGATCGAGGGAATGGGAAGGAAATGAAAAGAAAAAAGGAGGAAGGATTACATTTCACTCGTTTGAATAGATATATAAGAGGGAATGGAGAGGAAACGGAGGGATTGGGAGGGAATGCCAATTCCCTTTATTTTTTTATTTTGTTTCCTTCCAATATTGGGAGGATTGAGAGAGAAAGGAAAATATTTTAATGATTTTTTCACATTATTTCAAATTTAACCCTAATTTGTCAATAATATATTAAATCACATTCTTTTCATTTCCTTTCTTCTTTTTATCCAAACGAGGTTTATTTCCATTCCATTCTTTTTTATTTTTAGCTATCCAAATAATAATAAAATTAAACTCATTCCTTTTCATTTTATTCCATTCCTTCCCCTCCTAATTAACTATATCTTTTCCATCACTCCCTTTCAATCCAAACGGACTGTAAAAAGAAAAGGTAAAGAAAAAAGAAAGAAATTCCCCCCAACGAGTAGAAAGAGTAGGAAACAAATTAACAGGGAGAAATTTTGAATAACTAATTTAATAACAGTAGAAAAAGTGGAAGTTAGAAAGGTAGGAATAAATGCAATATAAAAGAGAAATAAAATATGTCAGACTAATTTCCATGATAGCTGGGAAGAACTGGGAAGGCATATAGGGGGGATTTGCTTCATTGACTAGAGATTTGGAATACTTTTTGAAAACTCCAAACAATTTCCTCTCTAGGGATTTTCTTTCTTCGATCTCTCCATCTTCCTAATTCTGACATTTGATCTATTGAATTTTTTTTATTTTTTAATCCCTCACAAACTTCTTGTCTTCTTCTTTCTTGGTTGGTCTGGTTCTTGTACCAGTGAAAAAAAGAAGAGAGGAGGACCCAGATCATTTCCAAGCCAAAGTAAGAGAACCCATATCTTTGAGTAAGATTCTTGATTGATTTCATCAACACCCAGTAGAAGATTTTAGTTAAATTATTTCATTTTTTGGTGGTTGTTGACTTTTTGATTGATTTGGAAAAATACCTTGTTTATTTTTTGGTTGCAAAAATACCTTGTGTATTTTTTTGCTTTAATTTTACAATCTATTGTATCGAAATAGAGGAGTATATTTAATCTATTTTTGTTAGAAACACAGCTAGGTGTTATTTATTGCAGATTTTACCTTGCTAGAAATTAGAGTCCAATTGCTTTCCATTATGAGGGTTTACCCCCTTTATCTACTTTCCAAATTCAGCTTACTGATTTATGACTCTACTTTTCTTGATATATGTTTATTTTAATTGCTGCTATGCCAATCAATTTATTGAAAATCAACTCAATAATTGTGTTTCTATTTCTAAATATAGATTGTTACGAAGACCCAATTCTTATTTTAATTCACCGGGGGTTGTTGGGTTCTCATAAGAAATCAAATTGGGGTTTAGAGATTATTATTCATACTAGTGGAGGTCTTGGTGTTTGAGTATTGAGTTGTGAAGACGATGTCTGGGGTGCAAGATCAGCTAGAGATCAAATTCAGATTGTTTGACGGATCAGATATTGGTCCCAAAAGCTTTCCTACTGCTACAAGTGTTGCTACCTTGAAGGAAAGCATCCTTGCTCAATGGCCTAAAGGTTTGTTTCATCGTCTTTCTTGATTAAAATACATACATCCCACTTTGAATATATGCATATATATCGTGGAAGTAAGTTTATGTTGCTTTTATCTGTTATGAATTGAAGTTGTTATTACGTTATGTGGAGAACTGAGAGCTCAAAATCAAAATCTACTAATTATAGAGATAAAAACTTACTTGTGCAATGGGAGATTGTAGAACGATGGTTACATGGTTGTTAAGTTTGATACGAATGAAGAAACGACGAGTCTTAGTACTTGAGCGGTGTAGTTTGGTGTATAATTTAATTGAAAACATTTTAGGCATCTTCAGTTCGTCTGTTTTACCCTTTGTAGTCAACAGCACCAATGTATCTTTTTTAAGGTAAAAAAAAATTGATATAAAGGTATGCCTAATTTTGAACGGGTGTAATTTATTAAAAGAATTCTTCTCGTGAATATGGAGATATAATCTGCCTTTGTTCGTACGTGTTCCAAATGGTAGAATTGTTATGGTGGTGCCAGGAGAAGAAAGTTTGTACATTATATGTAAGGTGATAAACTATAATAGAGCGTTAGAATTAAAGGAAAGATTTATGTGTAAGAGACATAGATAGGTACACATACAGAGCTGCAAATTTGAACATAGTTCCATAAGAAACTCGGATAAACTTGGAGAGAAGTTAGTAAATGCTTGATTGAAGATGTCAGGGAAAATTACTCTCTATTGAAAGTGGTAGCTTGTGGACGGACAAAAAAATAGGACCAAATGAAACAATAAGGCTCCCTTTGATAGCAATATGAAAAATGATAAGAAAAACAACTAATTTGGGGGAGAAGATGGAAAATAAGTCGAGGGATGTGATGAGATGCTCTTTATCTCATACTAATTTTTGTAAGTACATGCCCTTCATCATCCGTTATGCTTTGTGGAAAAAATTTCTTCACTACCAGGCAAAGAAAATTTTTCCATGGAAGAAACTAGAAAGTAAGAGTTAATCTCACCACATCGCTCAACTTATTTACCATCTTCTGACCCAAATTAGTTTTTTTTTTCTTATCATTTTTCGTGTTGCTATTGGAGGCCTAATATTTTTCATGGAAACAGAACCAGTTTGTGGACTGAAATGCCCTTTAAAGGGAATCGTATAAGTTGGCTGAATTATCATTTCAGTGATCTAGTTTCTGATTTTACTAGTACTTGTCGCTTGGAAATTTCGATGTGAGCTAGGTTTCTAACAGATTTTATTCATGTTATGATCGACGTATTTCGTTTTCTTTTATATGTTGTTTCTCACAGTAAAACAGTCTTAAAGTGGGGCTGGTTTTGAGAACACAATGATTGAAATTCTTTGAATCATTTAAGTGTTGTACTTTCCAGCTTAGAATAAACGCATGATCGTGTTTCTTGTTTCAATTGGAAAATTTATGAAATAAGTAATACTGAGGTTCTTATTTGTTTTATTAAACTTTTCAAGATTTGTTGTCACTCATGCTAACGTAATTTCATTCGATCAGAGAAAGAGAATGGTCCAAGGACAGTAAAAGATGTGAAATTAATTAGCGCGGGAAGAATATTGGAGAACAACAGAACAGTGGCAGAGTGCCGAAGCCCACTATGTGATATTCCTGAGGTTGTTACAACTATGCATGTTGTTGTTCAACCACCCCCTCAAGAAAAAGGTATCAGCTATATATGCATATTCTTATATATTTGTCACACTCTGTATATAATATATCATATATTAGGGTCCGCCTGATAAAAAAGTTGGAAAACAATTGAAAACAACACCTATTATTATGAGAAGTTGGAAAAAGAGACGAGTGTTTTAGTGAGACGTTCTCCATATTTTCCTTGTTTCTTTTCTCAACTTCTGGTGGTGATACTCTTCAATTCCATACTAATATTACCGGATATTCCCATTCTGGTTCCTATCATCATCGTCACAGCTTTTTCTTACCCACGGTGCAAGGAATATTATTCCATGGACAGCCCCAATCGTAACGAAACATTTAAATATATCACGTCTCATTTACTAATTTCTCACAAGAAATAGTAGTTTCAATCTATTCCAACTTTTCTATGAAACACACCTTTAGATCTTCGGTACCAAGTGAAATATTTTTCACCCGGTGAAAGTGAAATACATTCAACGTGCGCAGGTTGAATATATTTCACTTTCAGAGTCTGACCCTGGTGAAGAATAAATATTTCTAGGATTAATTCCAAATACACAGAATTTGGTACGCAAAATGTGTTTGATCAGTCAAGAGCTATGAACTATGTGTAATGAATCTACAACATGGAACAGAAAAGAAAGACGCAAATGAAGCAAAGCAGAACAAGTGTGTGTGTGTTATATTATGAAATACAGTTCAAAGAGCCGAAAACTATTACAGGTTTGTAAGTCGTAAATTCCTTGTTTTTAATTTTTCAAAATTTTATTGTAATCTCGTATCGTCTTGTTTGGTGACATCCATCCATTTGTTGATATGCATACAGATATTAAATGTGGAGAAAAAAAGATCAAAAAGGGCTGGAGTTGGTATAGATACTGAAGTTGGTGAATTGCTGGTAAAGCAAGTGGGAAGAAAAAAAGAAAAAAAATACAATGGTGCAGGTTAAGGTGTCCATATAATTTGTTGCTCAAAAGTCCATTACCTATACTTTTTTTTTTTTATTTCATTTTATTTTAATTTCCTTTATTGATAAGTCCATTTGGGTTTGAATATTTGTGATTACATTTGAATAAACATCATTTATAGTTGAAAACATGATCAAGGTGTATGATTTACAGTTTTGCCAAGCGCGTTTTATACATTTTCTGCCAAATGATGATGGTTGAATTCTATTTAATGATTTGATGTCTCTAAGAATGTACAGATTTATTTTCATTGCAATGAAATGATACAATTGTTTATATCTCATTAATAATTGCCATTAGGCCAATCTTATAATTTGTTTTGTGAAGATTTAATTTGTCCGTGTGAAATTTATAATCTCAATAATATATAAGTAATTGTTGCTATAGTGTCATGTTTAAATGCACTGCGTTCATGTTAGTACGATCTCCTCTCAATTAACGTCAAACAAAAATCTGAATCAACACTCGTCAACCAATGGCTAATATATTTTTTAAGGGTGCAACTATATGCATAAAATCTAAACTTCGCATTTTCATGTAAGAAACTGATTTTGAAATCCTAAATTAAGAATTTGACGAGTAGATTGTATTTTTATGCCAATGTTGTGATTTAAATCCTAAAAGGCGTGTTTGACCAGAACCAAATATGTACAATATTATTCTTTTTGGTATTTTTTTTATGATTGCACAACCATTAATCATATTTGATTCACACACGTCAATATCAATAATTGCCTCAACAGTTCCCCCAGTAACTTTGACGGTAGGTTTGTGTTGATTTGCTTCCTTGCTACTTCTCTATTGTCAAAGGAGGATTTAAGGAGGGAATAGGTTTGTGTTGATTTGCTTCCTTGCTACTTCTTTGCTGCTGCTGTTGTCAAAGGAGGATTTAAGGAGGGAAGAGCAGGAGGGGAGGAGGGGGGGGGGGGGGGGGGGGGGTTAGGTGAGCTGTAGCCTTCCTTAATTTTTTTTTTCGGTGTCAATTAGAATACTATTACAAGGTTAGCCAAGTCCTGGTCATTACTTTTAGAAATGCTAAATTTAAATTATTATATTGTAGTTCAAGTGGTAAATAATAATTTTTAATTTTAAGCAAAAAGTTGTAAGTTTGAATATTTTATCTAACATTATATTTTTTTTCTAATTCTCCGCTCTCTCCTTTTTGGTTTTTTTTCCAAATCTCCACTCTTTCCCTTTTGGTTTTTTTTCCTAACCGCCTATCCCCTTTTATTTTTAGGTAGTTGTGATTAATTTTAAATACTTATTAAAGTTATATTTGTAATTAGTAAAGAATTTATTATTATTATTATTTGCAATGATAAAATTTTCAATAGTTCACCAATTCAATTAAATTTTGACGTATTCTTTTACACAGCACACCCCTCGTAGAAATCCTGAATATGCCCTTCGCTATTGTGATTCACACCCACATGGTGGCTCTTTGAAACTTTTTATCCTTGATAATATAGATGTGTTGATCGAAACTATATTCTGGAAATGAGGTAAAAGGTCTTGTGTGATAATATTTTTTATAAAAAGAAATCAACGAATAATATTTTTTAGAAATAACGGCTTAGATATCATTATCATTTTGAAATAAGGACTTGATTAACAATTGCGTTTTAAAATAAGAGTTTTGACCAATTGCAAACTTAACTTTGCACAAAATTATGTTGAGTGCAAGCTTAACTTTGCACCAAATACAAATTTGTGAAAACTTAACTTTGCAATAAAAAAAATTAATCCAAATTTGTTTTGCATGATATGTTTATATTTTTTAACAAGTATATTTTTATGTTTCATTCATAAAACTTTAATACAATATCAAATAGACACAAATACATAATAATGTTTAAGAAAATAAGGAGTGCAAACTTAACTTTGAAAATTATTATATGCATTTTATTAATAAATAGGTTTTGAATATGTAATTTATTAAAATTATTTTAAAGCACCGTCAATTAAACACTTATTTTTAATAATATGCTAAAAAATATATAGTGCAAACTTAATTTTGCACGATTCTGTCAAAAATACAATTTAAAAATATACTGCAAAGTTAATCTTGCACTCGTTTTAGAGTTTGGTCAAATATAGGCCCTTAATTTACAAAAATATTATTCCCCGATTCTTTTGCAGATTTTTTTTTTCATACAAACCCTATTTTTCAATACCTTGAACTATATTTGTTACGTCTAAGAAAGAGATTATTATATCGTCATCTTATAACATGACCAAGTAGTTGTCTTTGACTTATTTCCCAAGCATAAATGGGAAAATGATAACACATGCTTTAGGACACATGTTAAAGTTATTATAAATGGAAATAATGAAATCTTGTATGATAATTTGTGCCATATTTAATAGATGTTGGGATTTAATTATTTCCAAAAATGGGTACTTTAACAACCAAATTACGGTATGGCAGCAAATTGTTGCCCCCGCCCAGCGTGTAGAGGAGCTCTAATCTGAATACCAGTTTGGCTAAAAAATTCTTCCTCTTTATTTTTTTTTGTTGGATTTTGGAGAGTATTTAAATCTTACTTTGCCTCTACTTCTAGCAGCATTCAGGAAAAAGGATAAAATCGATGCCGGAGTTTGGACCAGAAGTGGAACCAAGTTATGCGGAGATATTTCAAAGGAGTAACGTCTGTGATGAAATTAAGAAAGATATTGTCCAAATAGCTGCTGACTCCCGTGAAGCTCCAGAATCTGCACAAGCCCCACAAGCTCCACATATAGACTAGCAGTGGCATTCTTATCTTTCCTAAGGACGTATTTTTTCCTAAGTAGTCATATATTCTAATTTGAAAGAATTTTGTTTAATTGAAGATGTGTTGTTATCGAATTCCGTGGTACTTGTTAATGCCAATGCAGCTGCTATTTGTATGTTGTTTTTAATGTTAATTTGTTCTTCTTACTTGGGTTTGTGCGCGTCATAATGGTATTTGTGTTTGTAATTTTTCAATGTCATTTGATGGTCTCGAGTAAGGCCTAGAGCCCTCCTCCAAGGCTAAAGCAAACAAAAAAACTTCATTAAAAACAAAAGCTTTTTCCTTTAAGGACTAGAAGAGTGATCTCTAAGTCCATATATAGAGCAATGCCTAAAGCAACCTATACAATAATCCCTGTGGGAGTATACAAAACAGTGGTGATCAAACCACTCAAAAAACCTACAGCAAGAAAGATTACTGCAACTGACCCTACTGTTGACAAACATCAAAACTCTCTTATGGCCTGAGTTATGCTTAGTTGCTTGAAAATTATAGTATAATCATTTCTAATAGGATGATCAAGTTTTGTTGATCATATACAAAAAATTACTTCTTTAGAACTTCAACAACAACAAATTTTGCATATTCGCATCATATAATTTCTTTAGATTTTGACAAATTTTTTTTACATCTTTAGAACTTCATTCATAGACAAATACTTTCTATGTGAGAAATTTTGCATATTAGAATAAAAGAGAACAATAAAAGACTTCACAACTTCACAATAGACTGTTGCTAAATCCTCTCTCCGACTCATTCTCATCTTCTTCATTTCTGGTTAGTAGGCATCCTACGATAAACAATAAAGTTATCAGTACAAGCGACAATAATTTGTCTCTTCTTCTCATTCCTATTTCTCTTCCTACTATTCTTCCATCTTCCAAATTCATTAGCACCACATCTTCCCATATGAAAAAACCACACCCAACGTTCTGCAAGTGAAAAACTATGCAGTTAGCATAATGAAAAAGCCAAAAATCGGATTTTTTAGTAAACAACTTCCCACAGAGTTTGGACAAGTGAAGAACCTTTTTCCCGGGTTTCGAGTAATGGTAGATGTTCTTAAGATAGACCTCATTCCACAGTAACAATTTATACTCATTTTGGATTGATTCCACTTGATTTTGCCATGTTTTTGTGGTGCTCTATTTTGTATTTGTTATAAATAAGAGAACACTAATCCTTCAAATACCGAGTCCATGTCAATTGTGTTCTGTTTATTTTCAACAAGGACAAGAGAACACACATCCTGCACGTACAAGTCCATGTAAAGATTGAATATAAGTGAACATACTCCCTTGACCTCAAGTGAGATTATTCTCATTTACTTATTTGATATCAACTGAGCATGAGCAAAACAAAAACAACCAGAGAAACCAAGCTAACCTCGCTCCATGTCAAACAAATGGCTGCTACCAAACTCGTTTGAAGTGAAACGAGTCTCAGGCAACCACACTTAACTACACCACACCAAAATTCTTGACTCAGTTTCCCGTAACAGAGCCACAGTCAATGAGATTCAGTTGCAATGCACCAATGGAACTGGAAGTTCATCTTCTTCCACTGTTTTGCGTGTTTATGTATATATGTGTGTGTATGCTGTGTATAAATGAAATAAACAATGAATCATCTTCTTCCACTATTTTGTGTGTTTGTGTATACATATGTGCTGTGTATAAATGAAATAAACAATGAACTTGTTTGAAAAAAATCCTATCTCTCACAACTTAGGGTTTTGCTTTGGGGTAACTTCATTGTTGAATCAATGGAGGTTTTTGGTGGCTTTTTGATGGTCCAACTCAACAACTTTAGGTCCAAGCGAGTGAACAAGCTCTAACTCGCTTGGATGAGCAAATTTTTTGGAGGGGCATTGGTTGCTCTTTGAATTTGATTGGCGTTGAATTTGATGCACAAGATTAGAGAGTCGGATAAGATTATTTAATTCATCTAGAAAGGATAAAACAATACTTTACTTCTTTTTTACGTGGGAGTAATACCAACAGAAAAGGGTGGTGCATATAACACCAACCTTTTTGAAAGAGTACTCTCAAGATCTCAGTGACATAGTCTTTTAGGTAAAAGAAATTCAAGATTTTAAAACAATAAAACTTCAGTCCAAGTCAATTCAAGCTTACATAAATGGCGAACCTCCTAACATTCATGCACTTGCCCCTCAGATTTCCCAATCCTGTCGTAAACTCCGCCTTTCCAACCTCTCGGAAAGTAGTGGTTATGGCATTGGCGGTGACAATGCCGGAGTCTTATATATGCGTATGTAGAGGCTGTGTGTGAGACGTAGTATTGAAAGATATTAAATAATCATTGAAATCTATGTTTTTGGCCTTTTATCATATGGAACCTCTGAAAAAATATTGTTTATTTGATTGCTGAATATACATTATTTGATTTAATAAATTAATCTATTATTGTTAATATAATATGTGATTGTGAATGAATGGACATCTCATAAACAAAAGATAAGCATAACACTAGCTAGAATAAAATTTTAGGAACTTGCCTCTAATTAATGCTTAAAGCTGAATTTTAATCATATTAACCACTAATAGTGGACCATTGGTAATGCACCGGGCTAGGTTCGACCAAGAGCTCTGCAAATCAAGTCCAAACAGCTACAAAAACACTCGTGGAGATTAGACCAAACATTAATGTGCTTGCAGAAAGAAGGCAATTTTTATGACAAAAATGAGTAAAGATGTCTTTATTAGTAAGTATTGTACATTATTATTTGCACTCAATATTTTCACAAACTTCAAGTAATAAGTTTTTTTTGTCCGTAAGACTGTAACCCCAAAGAAAGGAGGAAAAACCACACATACACTTATGATTGTGTAGGTACATTAAATAGAGAGTCAAGACTTCTCCAAAAATATTTCAACATCTTGAGAAAAGCAAACGTGTTTAAAAGGTAAAAACTCTGGATGTGTATCTTGAGAAAATAAGCGGTATTTCTGTAGTAATACCTGGCATTATACCTGCTAGAATGATCACCATGTAGGATGTATTTGGTTCTGCAAATGTGTTTTATCCCTTATAGCGGAGAATAAGTGTGACCCGAACATTTTGGGATGTGATAATTGGAGTATGTAGTGCCATGTGGGGTTGATGGTATGTGCAATATCTTATCCGTTTGCCAAAGTCACGCCCATGGTGGAATTATGTATTGCTTCCAAACCATTGTCGAATTGAATGTTGGTACTGGAACTACTACACTTAACTAGCGTAATTGCTGTGTTTTCAGTTTCCTGAATTGGCCCCATTCTAACTTTCCAACTGTGCTGCATTTACACTGGTAGCTAGCCTATTTAAACTCCAACCTGCCTGTGCATATGTATATATATACTAACCCATTCCTTTTCTTTTCAAACCACACACCCCATATATCATTGTTTGTGCTTCCCAATTGCAGCACACACGCATATATATAAAACATTGTTTTTGTCATTTGTGGCAGCATTTGTCAGTTATGGCAAACTCTTCAGCTATTAGTCAAAGTGTAATATGTGGTTTTATTTTTGCACTAGGAATTACATTTGTTGTTACTCAAGCAGAGGCTCGGGCTTTCTTTGTGTTTGGGGACTCACTAGTTGACAGTGGCAACAACAACTACTTGGCTACCACTGCTCGTGCAGATGCACCTCCTTACGGCATTGATTATCCCACGCATCGACCCACTGGCCGTTTCTCTAATGGACTTAACATCCCTGATCTTATCAGTTGAGTTCATATACATATATATATATATATATATATGTACAGTCATGTTAAGACACGTTGAGTATTATTTCCATCAATTCCAAATTAAGATTTCACATTTATTTTGTTGAAATGTCTTATTAAGAGTGTAATTTTTTTTTAAATCATCTCTATTTTATCATTTGCTACGATTAACATGATTAATAAGTATTATCAACCTGCATTGAATGATACTGAATCAAAAGAGATGGGAAATGTGTGCCCGCTAAAATTGTTTATATGTACATGCATTATAGTATTTTTGTGTATAATAATCTGACAATATTTGAAGGCTTATGGTGATATACGAGTACTAATTGAATTTCTTATGCTGTCAGGTCAACATATGGGGTCGGAAGCAACATTACCATACCTGAGTCCAGAGCTCACCGGACGAAAATTACTGGTTGGAGCAAACTTTGCTTCTGCTGGTATCGGAATTCTTAATGACACCGGAATCCAGTTCGTAAGTGCCTCCCCTAGCCACACATACATTGACCAAAACTCATAACAGTAAAGTCACCAAAAAATTGTAACCCCCCCTAACAATTCTCTTCAAAAAGTTATATCTCTCATTGAAAGGATAAATGGGAAGCCAATCTAGAGACAGTCTTCATGAAAAAAATAAATATTCGAGATAAAATATGATGATCAAGCTCAGCAAATTGATATGCAGAAATGATATGTAATCTGCAGGTGAACATCATCCGTATGCCTTTACAGTTGGCTTACTTCCAACAATACCAACAACGGGTGAGAGCACTTGTAGGGGCCAGCCAGGCTAAGCGAATTGTAAATCAAGCACTCGTTCTTATTACTTTGGGAGGTAACGATTTTGTGAACAACTACTACCTCGTGCCATATTCCGTAAGGTCTCGTCAATACTCTCTCGAAGATTATGTGCCCTTCCTTATTTCCGAGTACAAGAAAATTTTGATGGTAAGCTTTCTTTCTGTTCTTTTTCTGCTCGTTTGTACTGTATTGTATTAATGTTATTTTTGTATCTTTCGAGCTGAAAACTTATTTTACCAAATTCACTGCCGTTAAACTAATCTTTATCTCGACCCTTAATTACTTTATAATTTGTATTTTCTTAAAATTTGACTTTCGAATAGAACCTAACGTTTTCGGAGAATGTTTTTCGAGAATGTTTTCAGAAAATGAAAATGAGAAAATGAATTTTCCGAGAACGAAAATAGTGAAAACATTTTCCGAGAACGAAAACAGTGAAAATGAAGATTGCAAGACTGAAAATGGTGAAAACATCATTTTGGCGTTTTTGCGTTTTATGCTTTAAACTTGAATTCGTTTTCCGAAAACGTTTTTCGTGTTTTTGTCAATATCCCACCGAACGCATTTTTTATCCGTTTTTGAACTCAAAAAACAAAAACGGGTCTCTAAAAACGTTACCGAACGGGCCCTAATTTATTTATGGAGTGTTCTGCATAGTCTCGTGGGACATAACTATGCTGTTGCTTCTCCAAATGGACAAGCAATCACGTGCGTATCAATCTGAAGGAAAAATGTATTGGGTAGTTGCACTTGTTTAACTTATCACCATAACTAGGAGCCTACAGCAAGGCAGGCACTTTTTAGCATCGGTATACTTTTTTATTTGTTTATGTCTCTGTTATACAATGCAAATCGCGCATTTTATGTGAGCTAAACATGGTACACTTTGTGTTGGTTTAGTCCTTAAGCAGTTCATAAACTCTGTTTTGACATGAATACGTACAGAGGCTTTATGAACTGGGAGCTCGTAGGGTTCTTGTGACAGGGACAGGACCAATGGGATGTGTCCCAGCTGAACTGGCTCAACACAGCAGAAATGGCGAATGCGCAGCTGAATTGCAGAGAGCTTCATCTTTGTTCAACCCTCAACTCACTCAAATGATTAATCAGCTCAATAATAAGATTGGAACCACTGTCTTCATCGCTGCCAATACTAATAGAATGCACAATGACTTTATCAGTAACCCCAGAGCCTTCGGTACTCTAGTCACTTCATCTTATTTTCTTAACTTGAGCTTAATTTACTCTCTATCAATCATCTCTTATATTGCAATTGATACTAATAGAATGCACAAATGCTTGGACGTACAGGATTTGTGACATCAAAGATAGCATGTTGTGGACAAGGACCTTATAACGGGATAGGGCTGTGCAGGCCACTCTCAAACCTGTGCCCAAACAGAGACTTGTACGTGTTTTGGGATCCATTTCATCCATCAGAAAAGGCAAACAAGCTAGTCGTACAACAGATCATGAGTGGCTCCACACAATATATGCACCCCATGAATCTCAGCACTGTCTTGGCCTTGGATTCCAAGGCATGATTGATTTATGCGTCTCTTTCTTTAGAAGCGCAGCTTAATCATTTATATCTCTCGGTGTCTTGTTTTGGGCTACATAGTGTGTGTTTTTGCGTTGGTAATGAATTTTTTTTAGCGCGATGTATTGTTTGCTTGGCGTGAGAATCATGTTCCTTGTAAGTAATAGTTATGAAGTACTTCAATCAGTGATGAGAGGTATTTTTTTGTTCCATTCTTTTGTTGAGAGAAGCTGATCCCATTGTTGCATTTATAAAGAGTGAATTTGGCTCATCCCCCGTCATGCATTTATATCTACTTTGTTTTTCTCCAACCTTATTTAGAAAAAATAAAAAAATGGGACATTTTCTTTTTGGCCCCCATTTATTTTAGGGTATTCAGCTTTGGCACCTAAAGTTTATATTCATTCCTCTTTGACACCTATTTTGACGGATTTCATCCTGTGAGTGGTTTAACTTCTTTACCAAAGATGTGACGCGCCAAAATTACCCATCCATCTCCATCCCTTTATCTCTTAAACCATAATATCAAAAACAACAACTTCTTCCCCTTTACCATTCCACTATATCCATAATATTAAAGTCCCATGCAGGTTAATGGACTTTGGTGAACAAAACTTCTTGCATTTTATCCTTCTTTTTTTGGGGGAAGTGGATTCGATGTGCTGCGTGCTGCCAAAGCCTGACGACAAGGGGTGGTGGGGTTGGTACTTGATGAGAACAGAGGGGGCGGATTGTAGTTATCATTCATATAATTGTTTTTATCAATACTTGGTCATTATTTTCCAATTGATAGTCAAAATTTTCTGTTTCGAGAAGTATCAAATTAATAATCTTATATAGTCTTATGTTTTTTTAAGGAACAAAATCAGTTTGCTGAATTTTAAACTGAATTTTGGAAGATCGAATAAGTAGTTGTTGTTATTATTATTATTATTACTACTACTAATACTACTAATACAACTTATTATTATTATTATTGAGAGAAAATGTCATTAGGGATTTTAGTCACCTGGATTTTTATTTATTTATAATGAGTAGATCTCCTCTACAAAATTTTATCATGAAATTCAAACCGGAAGTGGGCATAATAAAAATTTGATACATATGTTTATTTTTAACCATTAAAATTTTAGATGATCATCTCACCCATTTCAAAAATTGAATCTTTTAATAAAATTTTATGGAGAAGATAATTCTAAGTTTTATGAAAAAATTCATCCGTTTAGCTCTCGGACTAAATTTTATTGACCAAAATTGGACCTAAGTACTAGAGAGGAATTAAGTCCATATTGCATTAACCTCTTTGAAAAAGTAGTCCCAAGATCTCAGTGACATAATCTTTTAGTTCAAAGAAATTCTAGATTTTAAAACGTAAAACTAGAGCAATTAGTATTTTTGACCCTTAAAATTTGCCTGTTGTCTGACGGTCGTGCTTAATCTTTTTCATCCTCAAAGGCAACCTTAAAGTTTGTTTGGTATCCCACACTCGTCCAAAAGTTGACGTCTCGTTAAAAATATAAATGAAAATGGCATGGGCCAGACAACAAGCTTTGTCTGAAGGGGCATATATGATATTTTTTTAAGCTACACACACAATACGAACAAAAATACCCATAATTCTTAGATCAAAATCTTCAATTCCCATAAAAAACAAAAATATACAAATCTGCAACCCTTCACCCTTATAATCTTCTCTTTAACCCACAAAACCCTTCTCACTCATAACTTTGTCTTTCCCCATTTTCTCTAATGTGCGAACTAATCTCTTACTAATATGCAATGTTTTAATGCCTTCAATGGATTTTTGAGAAAGAAGTGGGAGGGTGCCGGCCTGGATGTCTGAATTTGTAATTTTTTTTATGTATTCTTGTTGCTATTTCCCACATCTCTTTCAAGTCCTCCCCTATTTTGACTCTGAATTTGTGCCCTGACGTCGTGGAAGGTATGCCATTTGGTGTACTTTTTTGGTCCGCAAGAAAAAGGGATTTATTGTTCCACTTTACACCATTGAAGAGTGCTAATTTTAAGTTTTTGTTCAATATATAAATTACATTTTGGAAATATGATTGGGTTTTTTTTTTTTTATTTTAGTGGTTAATTGGGGGTTTTAGGGTTTTGAATTGGTGGGGGTTAAATTGATGACTTGTTAATTTTTTGTTTGATATTTCAATTGGGTTTTTTGATATCAGATATGGTTTTTTCATTTTATTGTTTTAAATTGATAAGGCTCGAATTCCATGACCCTTTGAATTGTTTGCAACCTTCTTTCTCCACCCACTACAACTTTAGTGGTTCTCAAGTATTTTCCGGTAAGAACAATTGCGAATTCTCTACCGGTAGCTCTCTTCAATATTTTGGGTTAATTTTTTTGTGCATTTGACAAAAAAAAATACCCCCACACATGGTTCGCACATGCCATTTCCACCCACAATTTTATCAAGATATCCAGTTTTGGACGAGCGTGGGATCTAAATAATCTATAGGGTTGCCTTTGAATTTTTAATTTTTCTAAGGAAATAGCCATAAAAACTCAATCAAATCAATTAAAGCTTACAAAAATGGTGAACCTCTCAACCTACACGCACACAGAAAGTATTGGTTTTGCAAGGATCTGAGTAATTCTCAAATCCAAAAACTCATAATTATTTGACTTAAATCTGTAGAATATGGGGGAAAAGATTATAGATGAAAATTTAAGGATTAGTGAGATGATTTGTTAAGAATTTAGATAGAGAAATATGGTAAAGAGAGAGAGCGAGAGAGAGAAGAAGTAGAAGAAAATTATAAAAGAACAAGAAAGACTTCGAATTTAGAGAGAGAAAGATAGAGAAAAATAGAGCAAATTTGATTTGTTTCATTGATTATCAAACAATACAATTGTAGCCTCATTATATATGATACTCACTCACACAGTACAAATAAGCACATACATTCATCAACACACTCACATGGTTGACCTCATTACACTCTCATGGTTGCGCGGACAGTAAATCACCTATTCTACCTTCAAGTAAACCTATAATCCTAACCCTTATGTTGCCTTCCCCTTTTACAATCCTTGTCCTCAAGGATTAAAATTTAAATAACCTTCAAGCCCCACAATTCTTCCTGGATTAAACACTCTTGGAAAACAAATATGATCTAACGTTTCAATTCCATCTTCATGCAGCTTGTTAGGGTTATGTTACTGATAACCCTAGTATCACTTGGACCAGACACACTTCCAAATTATCCTTTACATTGTGAAGCGTTGATAATGTATACCTCAGATGTCATTTTAAACTATGAGTTCTTCATAGAATCATTCACTTTAATAGCACCAATTATATGCTTAACAAATTTTGAACCCCCCCATTTGATGGTTCTTTTGCATAAAAATTGCTACATTTAGAATATAAAAGCCTCCAGACTTTTTACCATCGGTATACTTTCTCTTTATTTACGTCTTTCTTATACATTGCAAAACGCGCATTTTATGTGAGCTAAATATGGTACACTTTGTGTTGGTTTAGTCCTTAAGTAGTTCATAAACTCTGTTTCGACATGAATATGTACAGAGGCTTTATGAATTGGGAGCCATAGGCTTCTTGTGATAGGGACAGGACCAATAGGATATGTCCCAGCTACATTGGCTCAACACAGCAAAAATGGCGAATGTGCAGTTGAATTGCAGAGAGCTTCATCTTTGTTCAGCCCTCAACTCACTCAAATGATTAATCAACTCAATAATAAGATTGGAACCACTGTCTTTATAGCTGCTAATACTAATAGAACGAACAATAATTCTATCAGTAACCCCAGAGCCTTCGGTACATTAGTCACTTCATCTTATTTTCTTAACCTGAGCTTAATTTACTCTCTAACAATCATCTCTTGTATTGCCATTGATACTAATAGAATGCATAAATGCTTGGAACTATAGGATTTGTTACATCAAAGATAGCATGTTGCAGACAAGGACCTTATAATGGAATAGGGCTGTGTAGGCCACTTTCAAACATCTGCCCAAACAGGAACTTGTATGTGTTTTAGGATCCGTTTCATCCATCATAAAATGCAAACAAGCTAATCGAATAACAGATCATGAGTGGCTCCTCAGAGTACATGCACCCCATGAATCTCAGCACTGTCTTGGCCTGGATATATTCCAAGGCGTGATTGATTTATGCGTATCTTTCTTTAAAAGGAGCAGCTTAATCGTTAATATCTATCAATGTCTTGTTTTGGGCTAGTGTGTGTTTTTGCGTTGGTAATGAATTTTTTTAGTGCGATGTATTGTTTGCTTGGCATGTGAATCATGTTTCTCATTAGTAATAGTTATGAAGTACTTCAATCAGTGATGAGAGGTATGTTTTTGTTCATTTATTTCATTAAGAGCAGTTGATCCAATGTTGCATTTATATAGAGTGAATTTGGCCCACTGTACTTTGTCTTGTTAAATTTCATTTATAAAAAGTTAATTTGGCTCATCCTGTAAATTAACTTTTGCATAGATCTTTAAACAAATATAACTGTGGATAACATTCATGCATCTATACAAATTAACATACGGATCTTGGACTAACATAATTCTACATATATATATATATAATTGGAAAGATCTACAGACCTCGATCCATAGCTATATTAAAATTGATGAAAATATCGATGGCAGAATTCTAAAACACCAGAAATAGGTTTCTCTTTCTTGGCCTATACGCTTATGTGTTGTATCTCAATAATTGAATACGTAACTGATGGAATGTTACGTATATTATAGGCAGAGAGAATACCTAATTCCTCGCGTACCTATCTATAACTCCAACTTTCCATCAAAGTAGGTTAGTGGGAGTTATCTCTTACTAATTGGAGATAATTATTATTAATCTCTAACTAATAGAGATTTATCCTAAATAATTAATAGGTTGTTATCCTTAATAAAACCGTAGAGTTCAAACTTCACCACTCTCTCATTATTTATTTATTATCTTAATAAATAACTAAATAAAATAAGCTAATTATGTGGGCCGCACAAGAATTAAATAATTAATTATTACATTCTTCCACTTGGTCCATAGAATTAGCGATTTAAATAAATAATCATTATGTGCACAATATACGAGATTGGTAGTCTCTGTAATCCGATTATCATAAATACTATATTAAATAAACTATTAGTGAGGGTCATGGCGGTTATACGTTAATAAGATAACATACACCCTTCCATGTACTACAACACTTAATAATTTATCTAATACACTCTATGAGCAAGAATTATACTTAATGGTCCAATAATAGTCTTATCAAAAGACTTTTCCTATTACAATTCATTCTTTATAATACATGTATATATAAATTAACAAGAAATTAAAATCAGAAACATTTTCAATGAGCTCAACTATTTTTCATGTTAAACGCATATAACAATTCATAAGTAATAGTCACCATTGGCTATCTTTAAGATTCGTTCTTTAGGCATGCTCTTTAAATATCTTTAAGTTAGCCATTATCAATGGGACATTATTCATAAGCTGTATACTTTTATCTTTATTTGACATTAGTGGTTTATGAATATCTTCCTTTTGGATAAGGTATTTCAATTATGCTTATCATTATAGTAATACCTATCATCTTTACAAAAGAAGACAATTATGACACTGTCATAATTAATTTCAGTGGTTTCAAAATAATCTATGACTCCAAGTCCTGAAATAAAGTTTCACAATCATTAATCATGATTTGTAGCCTCAAAGCATGCTACAAAACTCAACCTCCATATTTTCTAATGGCTGAACATTCTTTTATCCTCAAACATTCATTTATTGAACTTTTGAGTTTATACTTAATTATAAGACAACCTAACAATCACGGAATATTATTATATTCTTATCACGTGAAAGTCTCAACATATTTTGTCTCAAAGTTCTTGTAAATGAAAACATTTAATCTCATGCAGTAAACAAATTTACTACTAGCAAACAAAATGACGTCAACTTATACAATCATAAATAAGTTTACTTCCACTAATCTTATAGTATACATGACAATTAAAACAATTTTAATTTAAAACCAAAAGAAACAATAGTATTAGTAGACTTAAGATTCCATTGTGGAGATTTACTTCGAAAATACATAAGTTGACTTCCTAAGTTTTTAGACCGCGTTTGTATATTTCTAATGTATATTATAACTGTATTACACATACTTCATTTACTAATCTACACTTAAAAAAAAGTTCTAATGAACTTCTAATGCAATAATGTTTGTAAGGGTAATCCTTCATAATACATTCTAGAAGAATCCTTTATAATTAATGCCTATTTTTTAAGTAAAATATTTGGAACTAAGTCATAACTTTATGTTGCTTGACATTGCTAAAAAGGTTGTGTTCAGTCTTAAAGATCATTTAAACACAATTTAATTTTATCCTTTAGCAATTCAATGACTTTCTAGACATTATCATTATGTTCCATTGTATAAACTTTTCTTTAGTGACATTAATCCACTTAATAAAATCGTTAATACTAAAGACTTGAGACAAAAAGTAACCGGATCTTAATTCACATTCTTATAAATAAACCATGTAACCATTATGAATAACATTTTTACTTTGAAATCGTTTTAATGTTATTCTCTGTGGTTATACTTTAATGGCAAAAACTTCATTATGGAGTTGGTGGTCATTCAGTTATTCATTGTTATCCAACAACTTTTTATTCAAAAGTTACGAGTAAAAGATTTTCCACCCTAACTTTTGAATCACCACATTAACTGAAATTACTCTAACTAACTTCACCCTCTTCAAATGTGACATTTCGGATTATACAATTATCTAATTATAAGTAGGAAAGTAAAACATATACCTATTGAATTTTTTGAAAATCCATTTTCAGTCATATGAATTATAAAATCTTAGTTCCACTGGGTTGACCTTAAGCATATTAGTGTCTTAAACAAAATTCCTTTCCTATTCACAATTCAATTGGGTTATTGAAATTACTTTGTTAGGAACTATGTTCAAAACATTTATAGTGGTTCTAAGAGAAAATTCATAGCATTATAGGTATAAATTACTTCACAATCCTAACTATATCCATAAGTGTACAGTTATATCTTTTAGCTATATCATTACGCTAAGACATCCATAACAAATGCAAAGCTTTATAAGGAGTTTAGATACTAGTAGAGACATAACTAATTTTATCATACTAGGCATAAATTCACTACATCTAGTAGTCATTTATATCTTTCACTATTATATCTAAATAATATTGAAAAACTCATTATTATTTCAAACAATAATAAATATAATCATACTGTGAAAAAATTATTCATAAAGATGATAAAAATATTTTCTCTACTAAAATAAAGATCAAATATCTACAGTATTTATATAACTTCAAGGAGCTCTTCACTTCCCATGGTGCCTTTATTTATATGCTTGGTTTTTGTTTTCCCTTAATAAAATCCATGCACTCATTATAATTAGTAAAATCAAGGATTCAAAGAACCCAATTAAGTATTTTACTAAATCTTTTATACCACGAGAAAATTGATTTTTATCAACCAAACTTTCTACAATCATGATCATTAATTAGGAAGTAAAGCCAAAAGGTTTCAATTAAAAGACATTATAAAACTTAATTTCTAAAACCGTTGACAATAACATAAAAACAAACAAAATGAGTTTTATTGAATAACTAGGTAAAACCTTTATTAAAATGAACTATATCATTGTAATTATGTTTGGAAAGAGAAATGAAATCATGAAAACTTAAATAATCATAAGATTTGAATCACTAGTATCAAAATAAAATAATCACAATGACTTTAATAATAATTTCTTTACTGCAAGTTGCAAAAAACTCATTTCAATTTTGGCTTGAAAAATAACCATTTCCACCTGAGTTAATCCACTAACTTAAAGGAAAAATATATTAAATTTGATTGAAACATTCAAATCATAAACTTATTTCTCTAATTTTTCAAGACTTTCAGTCTTTTCAAATAAAATATAACAAGTCCTAAACTTTTATTTTCGTGGATTGGTGAAGGAGTGAACTCACATAATTTACCTTTCAGTCATTTTATAACTTTCTTTATAACTCCTTATGTTATTAGATAATAAGCAAATCTAGTATTTTGCCGCTTAAAATTTATTTCCTTTATAAATAACATAAAGAATGGACATGGAACTAAACATAATTGGATAAAAAATTTCTTATCCCAATAATTTTGAACAAGTTTAACAAACGTAACAAATATACTCAAATATGGCACTAGAAATCATTAAAATGCATAGTAGTAAAATAAGTTATTAACTTTCTTGCAAGAGATACATAAACAATAAAAAAATACAATTATCCATAAACATAATCATTAGTTTGAGGAACATTAATTTTCATATTACTTGAAACAGTCATTTGCATAAACATAATGCTTAATTTGTTTGATTCATTCAAAATTTTATGAAAATTTATTTCTTTACAGTTTTAACAATAATAGTGAAAATCTCAATTAATAGTACTAAATCAAGATTTAGTACACTTAAGGTAAACGAAACTTACTCCAAACATTATGAGAAGTTAGTTATTTTGAAGAAATAATACATATTAAGCATGCAAATAAAGTTCACAACATAAAAACTCAACATCATTAATAATGCTTTGAATTAATAACACGAACATTAGTAATATAACTACAATGTATAACTACGGTACTCCTTTGGGTAGTAACCATAAAATACAAATTATGATGCTTAGTTATATTTATATTTGAATTTAGTGAGTTGTATATTAATTATCTAGATAGATACAATATTTTTGGATATCTTATACTCACCTAACCAAATAATGCACTAAACTCCTTAATATTTATTTAGTCATTATAATCATTCTCTTTGGAGAATAAATTTCAGATGAATAAATAAATACAATAATAATATGAATATGAATATATTATAATCAAAATTATAAGTATCATTATTCATTTGTTATTGTCAATAAGTTTATTATTGAATTTGGTAGTCAACATATAGTTGGGCCACTTTGGCGGCTACCAAACTATTCTTAATATGACTACTAAATTAAATAATATATACATGCACTAAATTCGTAAGAAACATTACAATAATAATGATTATTTGTAATTTATGAGTTACTCGCGTAAGATTTACTATTTAATTAATAGTCAGTAAACATTCTAGTTGGACTACTTTGACGGCTACCAATAATTCTTAATATGACTATTAATACAAATAGTGTATTTGTGTATTCAAACATACTAGTCAATAAGATTTTCTTTGTAGAAGAAATATTTCTAACCCTTTAATATTTATTAGGTCACTGAAATTTGATTGATCACCTTTAGGGAACAAACAAATTTTCAATAACTAAATAAAATAAATGAACTCATGAGACAATTACTACAATGATAAGAATCATTAATTCACGAGTTATAATCCTTGGTCCATTATTAAATTTAATATTCATAAGCCATTATAGTTGGACTACTTTGGTAGCTCCCAACTAATCATAATATGAATATTAAATTATTTGGTTATAATTTATCATTTACATTAACTTACAAGCACAATTAAAATTAGTTTGTGCAAATAGGATAATTATTATACATACTTAATAATACAAAATAGAATATTATAAATATTCTAAAATATCCTAGAGATTTAATCTATGCCTTTGATTGTGATTGATCTCCACCATTCATTTAGAAAGGGAGAGTCCATAAATAAGTAAATTCAATAGTATCATAAATAATATTAACAAATTATAACATATATATCCATGATTCATTGTCAATTAGTTCATTATTTAATTTAAAAGTCATTATACTAGTCGGACCACTTATCAAACTGGTCGTAATATGACTTATTAAATAAATAATAATATATTATTTTATTAATATTCATTAACTTACATTTGGACTACTTTGCTAGTTACCAAATTAATCATAATATGAATATCAATACTATTATTCAAAATACTTAAAGCATGATTGATAAATCATCATACATTATTTTATTAATATTCATCAACTTACATTTGGGCTACCTTGGTAGTTACCAAATTAATCATTATATGAATATTAATCATGTGAAAGTCAAAACATAAGTTTATCCACTATTATTCAAGAAAATAAACATACGTAAAATGCTTTTGGGAACATACATAAAACGCTTTTGGGATCAGCTCAGTAAACAACGCGCTTTTGGGATCAGCTCAGTAAACAACGCGCTTTTGGGAAGAACTAAGTAAACAACGTGACATGATTTTAGAATAACGGTACTCATAGTACCCATTAATTATGTATAAATAACATTACTCAAAGATTATCATAACTTAGATAAAAACACATTAATTAATGCAATATATATTAATACTCGTACATATACATATCAATTAAATTTATGGGATATTAATATCATAACTTGATTCAAATACAACAAAACCAATTTATTAAATAATACGAGAATTATGATAGTTCTCAAACCTGCCTATGATACCACATGTAAATTAAATTTTGCATAGATCTTTAACCAAATATAACTGCGGATAACATTCATGGATCTATACAAATTAACATACGGATTTTGAACTAATATAATTATATATATATATATATGATTGGACAGATCTACTGACCTTGGTCCATAGCCATATCAAAATTGATGAAAATATCGATTGCAGAATTCTAAAATACTAGGAACATGTTTCTCTCTTGCCATATACGCTTATGTGTTGTATATCAATAATTGAATACGTAATTGATGGAATTATGGGCAGAAAGAGGATCCAATTCCTCATGTACCTATTTGTAATCCCACTTTCCATCAAAATGGGTTAGTGGGAGTTATCTCTAACTAATTAGAGATAATTATTATTAATCTCTAACTAATAGAGATTTATCCCAAATAATTAATAGGTTGTTATCCTCAATAAAACCGTAGAGTTCAGACTTTACCACTCTCTCATTATTTATTTATTATCTTAATAAGTCACTAAATAAAATAAGTTAATTATGTAGGCCACAGAAGAATTAAATAATTAATTCTTACACATCCCCCATCGATGAATTTATATCTATTTTTTTTTCTGCCACCTTATTTAGAAAAAATAAAAATATGGGTCATTTCATTTTTGGCCTCCATTTATTTAGGGGGTTATTATTTACACCATCCAATTTTGTCACTAACACCACCATCTATAATTTGATAAAAAACACATTTCAACACCCCACTTTTTTGTCACAAACGCCCTCTCACTTAATCATCACTTAACTTATTTACCCAATGGTTAAAACATTAACCTATTTATTTATTCATTTTTTTAATAAACTAATCTAACATTAATCCAAATAATTAAACATATATCTTCCATTTTTTCCCATTCACAATCACATTCCACTGCTTTAACTAAAACGATAGAGAGAGAAGAGATTCATTTTTTTTTATCATTTGAGCTCTCAAAATCAAGAAATCACAACCAAATCGAAGCGCAAACATTATTGGTGGGAAGTTTGAAGCTTGGATTATGATAAATAAGAAGCATTGTTCATGAGATGGTGGAGAAAGAAGAAGTTGGTGGTGAAATTCCACTCCAAAATGAAGCCAAAGATGTATTATAATTGTTATTATTGGTGTATTAATGTATATATTAGCTTTCATACATCATTCTACAACATTCAAATTGAAACAAAGATATAATTCCCAAAACAGAGTATAAAACGGGTTCTGTTCAGGCTTGACTCGCTTTATATAAGGAGAGTAATCTAGTTACAACTCTCCTCAAATAAGGCGAGTGTTTACAGACACACTCACCCCATGTGAGACGAGTGTGTGTTATTAGGCGAGTCACTTACAACACATTCACCTGATGTGGGGTGAGTGTGTGTGAATCCACGCACCTGTCATTAAGTGAGTCTAATTTAGAAATACTTCAGTACACTCCGTACTCCATTGCCTTATATTAGGCAAATTACTTACAATACATTCACCTAATGTGGGGTGAGTGTGTGTGAATTCACTCACATGTCATTAGGTGAGAGACGTAAATAATTTTTTTCTTTTTCAATGTTAAGTAGTTTTATTTTTAATTAATGTTTGTATTAACTTTTAATTGGATAGAGGGTGTTAGTGACTAAAAATTGACATAAGGGGAGTGTTTGTGATAAATGTAGTGTTAGTGACAAAATTGAGGGGTGTAAATAATAGCCCCTTTTATTTAAAGATTATTCACCTTTGGCACCCAAAGTTTTTATTCCTTCCTCTTTGACACCCATTTCGACGAATTCAGTGAGTCGTCAAACTCCTAACTTGTTTATCAAAAGGCGCAAAAAATATCCCTCTAACTCCATCCCCTTGTTTCTAAAGCCATAATATATATAAAAAAACAAATTATTCTCCTTCACCATTCCACTTTATTCATAATACTAAAGTCCAATGTAGGTTAATGGACTTTGGTGAACAAAAATTCTTGCATTTTATCCTTCACTTTTTGGGTGAATTTTCTTCAAAATCTCTTTCTTCCATTTGGATGTCCAGTTGCCAAAACTCCGATGTTGGCGGTGTTTTCGATTGCCTAGTTGTTGCCTGACATTTTTCCACGGTGTTTCTGATTGCTTGGTTGTTTCCCGACAGTATGTTGATGTTGACGGTGATAAGCATTGGGGGGGGGGGTTGGGGATGGCAGCGGGGTAGTTCGAGGACCAGATCACCAACGGGGGAAGTGGATTCGATGTGTTGCGTGCTGCTGTTGCATGACAACTAGGGTTGGTACTCGATGACATCAGAGGGGGTGGGTTGTTTTATCAATACCCGGTCTATATTTTCCATTTAATAAACAAATTTTTATGTTTCGAGATGTATCAAATTAATAGTCATATGTTTTTTTTAAACAAAATCGGTTTGTAGAATTTTTGAAGATCGAATAAGTTGTTGTTGTTGTTGTTGCTGTTAGTCACTAGGGGAATATTTTTTATTTTTTTTATAATGAATAAATCTTCTCTACAAAATTTTATCATGAAATTCAAACCGGAAGTGGGCGTAATAATAATTTGATACATATGTTTATTTTTAACTATTAAAATTTTAGATAATCATTTCACCCATTTCAAGATTGAAACTTCTAATCAAATTTTGTGGAGATGATGATAAATTTTATGAAAAAATTCATCTGTTTATTTCTCGAACTAGACTTTATTAAACAAAATTGGACTGAAATAATAGAGAGTAGCTAAGTCCATATTGTACTAACCTTTTTGAAAAAGTAGTCTCAAGATCTCGTGACAAAATCTTTTAGTTCAAAGAAATTCTAAATTTTAAAACAAAAAAACCCAAGTAATTAGTATTTTTGACCCTAAAAATTTGTATGTTTCTGACGGTCGTCCTTAATTTTTTTTCTTCCCCAAAGGGAACCTCACACTCGTCCAAAAGCGAATGTCTTGTTAAAAATATAAATGAAAATGGCATGCGCCAGGCAACAAGCTTTCTTTGAAGGGGATATATGATAATTTTTTCAAGCTACAAACACATTACGGGGAAAAAAAGTACCCACACTTATTCGATCAAAATCTTCAATTCCCATAACAAACAAAAATATACAAATATGCAACCCTTCATTCTCGTAATCTTCTCACTAACCTAAAAAACCTTTCTCCATCTTTTCTCTATCCTTATTTTCTCTATAACCAAATGTGCAAACTAATCTCTTACCAATCTGCAATGTTTTAATGGCTTCAATGGATTTTATTGAGAGAAGGGGGGGTTCCGCCCCAAATGTCTGAATTTTTTTTATGCATTCTTGTTGCTCTTTCCCCCCATTTCTTTCAAGTCCTCCCCTCTTTTGACACTAAATTTGAGCCCTGACATCGTGGAAGAATGCCAATTTAGTGCACTTTTCTAGTCCATAAGAAAAAGGGATTTATTGTTCCTTTTTACACCATTGATGAGTGTGCTAATTTTAAGTTTTTGTTTAATATCTAAATTAAGTTTTTGGAAATATGATTTGGGTTTTTGATTTTAGCGATTTGAATTGATAAGGATTGAATTCCATTACCCTCTGAATTGTTTGCAACCATCTTTCTCCACCCACTACAGCTCTAGCGGTTTTCAACTATTTTTTGGCGAGAACAATGGCAAGTTTACTACCGGTAGCTCTCTCCTATATTTTGGCTTAATTTATTTGCACATTTGACTCAAAAAATAAATAAATACCCCGCACATGGTTCACACATGCCATTTATATCCACATTTTTATCAAGACATTCAGTTTTGGAGGGGGTAGGACGGTAAACAATCTTTAGGGTTGCCTTTGAATTTTTATTTTTTCTAAAGAAATACCCGTAAAACCTTAATCAAATCAATTCAAGCTTACATAAATGGTGAACCTCTTAGTATACATGCACTTGGAAAGTAGTGGTTTTGCAAGGATCTGAGTAATTCTCAAATCCAAAAACTTAGAATTATTTCAAACTTAGATCCGAGGAAAAATTATAGATGAGAATTTAAGGATTAGAGAGATGAATTTTTGAGAATTTAGATAGAGAAATATGGTAAAAAGAGAGATAGAGAAGATTATAAAAGAACTAGAGAGACTTCGAATTTAGAGAGAGATATAGAGAGAAAGAGAGAAATTTGATATGTTTCATTGATTATCAAATAATACAATTCTAGCCTCATTGTATATGATACTCACTCACACAACACACACAAGCACACACATTCCTCACCGCACTCACATGGTTGACCTCATTATACTCACGTGTTGTCCTAACAATAAATCACCTGTTCTACCCCCAGGTAAACCCATAATCCTAATTCTGACATTGCCTTCCCCTTTTACAATCCTTGTCCTTAAGAATTAAAATGTAAATAACCTTCAAGCACAATTCCTTCTGGATCAAACACTCTTGAAACAAATAATATGATTTCACGTTTTAATTATATCTTCATGTTGTTTGTTGGGCTAATGTTGTTGATAACCCAAATATCACTCGGATTAGACACAATTCAAAATTATCCTTTACATTGTGAAGCCTTGATGATATATACCTCAATTCTCATTTCAAACATTGAGTTCCTCGTAGAATCATTCATTTTAATAGCACTAGTTATATGCTCTCAACAAATTTTGAAACCCCTCTCTTTTGCATAAAAACTGTAACATTTAGTGTTGGTCGGAAAACAACCCTAGAGGGGGGTGAATAGGGTTTTAAAAACTTTAATGCGGAATTAAAAACTTTTTCAAAATGTTTAAGTAAAACAATTTAGTTAAATAAGTTTATCAAGGAAAACAATAAATCCCAAGAATAAACAACAATATGAGCAACTTCAATCAATCAATATAACAAATAAATAAAGAGATTGAGTAAGAAAGATTGAACCAATTTGAAGTCCAAGGCTTTTTGTCCTCACGGTTCGGTTTCTTCAACCATACATCCGCGCTCGGTTAGTTTCCCGAGAATTTTTACTATTCAATCTTCTTCGGGTGAAGATCAAACCTCAATACAAATGTTGTTATGCACACAACACTCACAATGTAGTTATACACACTACAGTACTTCTCACAAGATATGCTCTCTTGCTCTACAAAGAGACAAACTCTCTTTTGAAATGAAGAATAAATTGTTTGTGGTGATACACACCAATACAATAACTCTTAAGTATATTTGAAGATTACAAATGAAGCTCACACTAGAGTTATCAAGATTGATCAAAGTATATAGCTCAAAAATAAAAGATTGATCAAAATATGTTCTTGAATCTTTGTATATTTGAATATATGAATAATAGAGTATTAGAATGATTCAAGGTATGTTAAAACATTTCTAAGACATCATCATATATATAGCTTTCAAAATCATATGGCCGTTGGGGGTGATTAAGAAAGGTTTTGGCTCCAAGGTATACATTTTCAAACTTTCCATCAGCTAGTTTTAACAAAAAATTCAAATTTGTTTTGTTAATTCTCCCAATTTGACCGTTGGATCATGCTCAAATTTTATTCAAAAGTGCCAGGAGATGTTGTCTAACTTCTGTAAAAATTTCAAAATCATCGGAGTTCGAGAAGGCCTCCATCTTACCATTAGATCAAAACTGTGCGAAAATTGAGCGAATTTTAAATGTAAAATAAAAATATTTTTGCAATTTAACAATTTAGTTCCAAATATTTTTGAACCTCAAATATATGTTTCTAAGATACCTATTTTAATTAGACCTATTTTTGAATTTATTTTGAAAATCGGTCTTTATAAAATGATGTTTTTCAAATAAATTCAATTTCAAGCTTGTTTGAATCAATCTTTTAAAAGATGCATGAATATGTTTGAGTTATAAGGATTTGATCAATAAAGTAACTTTACATAAATCTTAAGCACTCACTCAATTACTAAATTAACGAGTCTTCGAATGCTTTGATTTGTTTCTTCGGATTGATCTTCATTTGAAGCTTTTTTCTTGAAGCTTTTCATATAGTCTTTTGATCCTTTGTGCTTCATGATTTGCATTGAGAGATTTGATCTTCCTTGTTTTGTCCAATGATCGAATAGTGAAAGATTGATCATTGTCATGTTTTTCTTGAATTTTCCAAGTAAATGAACCGTATACTTATATCAAGAAACATGCTAAATTACACATGATTGATTTATTGTTATTATCAAAATAAGATTAAGACCTTAGGTCAACAATCTCCCCCTTTTTGATGATTACAATAAATTAATGTATATTTACAATAACAAGCATAAATAGCATATAAATGTAAATAAGTAATATGCTCTCCCTCAATTTATGCAAATATGAAAATTAAAAAAATATTGCAAATATTTGATATAGTTTTAAAACCAAAACCAAAACTAATATATATATATTATAAATAAAAATAAACCTTTCAAAAGTGTGAATGTAGATCTTACCACAACCCCAACACCATACACACATTTTCTCCCTCTATGGCAACATCAAAAAGGGATCTGGGCCATGTGAGGGCGATGGATTCTAGATACACGCGGGAGGCGCTGTATATTTTGACTTTTTCCTTTAAAAAGACAGCTAACCCTATTCACCCCCCTCTAGGGTTGTTTTCCAACCAACAATTGGTATCAGAGGTTGTACTCTTATTTTGATTTAACAATCTTAGAGTTTACGATCATGTCTATATATCAAGGAACCGGTTTTTCCGAAGGTCTCTCCACCCATAGACCACCTCTATTTGATGGTAAAACTTATAGCTACTAGAAAAGTAGAATGAGTATATTTTTACAATCTAGTGATTTTGAACAATGAAGAGTTGTACTTGAAGGACCCTATGAAATTACCAAAATAGATGATAGTGGAAAAATTGTTCCTAAGAAAATGTCCGAGTATGGTGAAAATGATATTAAGAAAATTCAATATAATGCTAAAGCCTTAAATGCTTTAAATTGTGCATTAAGCATGGATGAATATAATAAAATTTCTAGTTGCAAAACGGCCAAAGAAATTTGGGATAAACTTGAGGTTACCTACTGTGAGAATCCGCAAATGCGACCCCCGGGTTCTCGTTCCTGTTGGTGGGCGTCTGAAACATCGGAAAGGATTTTGTTGTTCCATTTGCTTCTATGTGTTGATAATTCATATCGGGAGTCCCTCTATCCTATTTCTAGATGCAAGAGGGTTCGTTCAGAGTCGCTAGTACGTTTTACGAGAAAACGGACAAAATGATTGTGTAAGAGGGAAGGCTACAGATAAGCCTTTCTTTACACGTTTGTCTACGAAACCAGGATTCTATAGGGTTCGGGAACTATATTACGGTTTGGGAAGGTGTTAAGCACCCATTCCGCCCTTTCGGTCTCTAGTGGTCTTATATGTTTATTCTATGTTGGAAAACTTGGATGCTTTTACTGATATTCTACTGCTTTCTGGAAATAACTAATGAAAACCTGTTTTTCGAGCGCGTTAGAAATCTACCACAACCATGTCGCCACTTCGCTTACTAGAGAGAGAAAATATAATACGGCAGAGAAGACCTCCGGCGAATATTAGCTTTTCCTCTTAGAAATATTTCCAGCGGTCTGACTCTAGAAGGTGGCACACCGGGTGCCAAGATTAGATCCGAGACTCTTGCGGAAATAAATGTTATCGTAGATGCTTCCGGAGAAGGCTTAAAGATTAGAAAATATGAGAGAGAATAAGGAATTTTAGTACAGAAATTGTGGCGAGAAGTTCCCCTCTAGAACCCTTGGGGGTGTTGGCCTATTTATACTGCTCGGGGAGGATTGTCGCGCGACATTTCTCCAGAAAAGGCAAGTGTCGCGCGACATCTCTGTTTGTCGCGCGACATTCCTATTTCACTGTACCTGTTTGTCGCGCGACAAACGGCTGAAGTGATGGGTTCTGACACTGTGATGTGTCAGAAAGTGGTTGGTCGGGTGCAGAGAGGGATTGTCGCGCGACATAGTGGGATTGTCGCGCGACATATCAGTGATTGTCGCGCGACAATGTGCTATGTCGTGCGACAATCCTATATAAAAATAGGTTTGTCGCGCAACAAACCCTTTCGGGCTTGTTTCGGGTGCTCGGGTGGGTCCTGGACTCTAAAAACAGTAGTTCTCGTAGGTCGTTAGGGTTCTTGCGGGGGTCACGGATCGGGGTGTCTACACCTACGAAGGAACCACTCAAGTTAAAGACATAACATAAATATGCTTGTTCATGATTATGAATTATTTAAAATGGAGCCTAATGAATCTCTTGCTTCCATGTATAGTAGATTTTCTATTATTACTAATGATTTGGATCTTCTTGGAAAAGTTTATTCTAATGAAGATAAGATAAGAAAAATTCTTAGGATTCTTCCAAAGAAGTGGTGTCCAAAAGTGACGGCGATTCAAGAAGTAAAGAATCTCAGCATGGACGAGCTTTTGGGATCTCTAAAAACTCATGAGAAGGAACTTCAAAGAGAAGAAGAAGAGGATACAAAATCAAAGAAAACTTTAGCTCTCAAAACTATCCAACATGAAGATAATGATGTATCAATGGATGGTGATGAAGACATGGCGCTTCTATCTAGAAAATTTATAAAATTTTTAGCTAAGAAGAAAATTTCTCAAGGAAAGGATAACAAATATCCATCATCCTCTAGAAGAAATAACGATCGATCAAACCAACAAAGAGAAGAAAATGAAGAAATAAAAAAGTGCTATCATTGCCATAAATCGGGCCATTATCCGACCAACATTTAGAATATAAAAGCCTTTAGACTAATATAGAAACATCACAAAGGATTCAATTTACCCAAATCCTTGTTCTCGGCGTAACTTGCCTTGGTTGGTACTGTTAAGCATGATATTCATTGTGGCTCCTTCTCCTAAAAGTTTAAGCTTTTGGGAGAGATGGTTTCTAACATGGTATCAGAACTTGGTTCTCTAGGATGTCCAAGGTTCAAGCCTTGGCACCTCCATCCCCCATCCCCCATCCATTAAATCTACTTTCCACGTGCAAGTATGGGGTTGCACGTTCATCCATTAATCTATCTGCTCTTCACGTGCAAGTATGGGGTTGCATGTGAGGGAGGGTGTTAAGAATGATATTCATTGCGGTTCCTTCTCCTAAAAGCTTAAGCTTTTGGGAGCGATGGTTTCTAACAGGTACAATAGTAGTCGAATTACCATTGATGTCACCAATTTTCTCAATCATACCTTCACTAAAATCTTCAATTATTAACATGCTAGCTAGAAATAGATCCGGCCTTAGAGATTTTGGAATTAGGCTGATTACTTGCATTAATGAGTAAATTTTCCTTGTTCTCCTGATTTGGTTCAATCTTAGCCACATTGGATGCAAGCTGAGAAACTCCAAATAGACCCTTATTTTTTGGCTCTACTACTGCAAAATTTGGACCAACTTCAAATCGAACCCCCATTTGCATCGTCATTCATGCTTCAATTTTTGCCGTGAGAGAATTAATTGAGACATGCATTCAATCTAACCTCTCACAAATTTGATGTTGCACAACCTTTTTTTCTACTTGATTGGACTCCATATGCTTCTTCAATTGGTTGACTATTATACCACCAGCCATGGAATACCCAGCAAGGTCGGAGTACTTCTCATACCACTTGTGAGGATCTGAGTGATTCTCATATCCAAACACTTAGAATTATTTCTAACTCAAATTCATAGAAGGTAAGGGGAAAGATTATAGATGAGAATTTAAGGATTAGAGTGATGATTTGTTGAGAATTTAGATAGAGAAATAGAGTAAAAAGAGAGATAGCAGAGAAGAAGATCATAGAAGAATTAGAGAGAATATGAATTTAAAGAGAGAGGGAGAGAGAGAGAGAGTTATATATATTTCATCGATTATTCAATAATACAATTCTAGCCTCATTATATAGGATACACGCTCACAACATACACACAAGCACACACATTCCTCACTACACTCACACGAATGACCTCACTACGCTCACATGGTTGCCCCTAACAATAAATCTCCTATTCTACCCTCAAGTAAACCCATAATCCCAATCTTGACAGGTTTTCGGAAAAGAAGACAAGGAGGCGAACGAAGCAATCAAATGAAGACCAGAGAGGCCCCGCTTCCAGTGCAGAGAAGGGATTGAGGTTAGTTTTCATGCAGTAGCTAATTTAGAAGCCGCGATGTTGCCAGAGTTTCAGAAGTGTTTTACGACATGATTGACTCCAGTCCTAGCCCGTCATGATCAGGGTGCTGTAAGACAAACCTCCTCCTTTCATCAATTTTTTTTTGTTAATTTGCATTTATTTTCGTGTTAATCCTCAATATTTTTCTTTTTTTGTGGAATTCTCGTAATTTCTTATATATGTGTATGTAGAGGCTGTGTGTCTGTGAGACATAATTTTAAGGGGACAATGTATTGAATGAGATTAAATAATCTTTGAAAATTGTGTTTTTGGCTTTTTATCTTGCGGAACCTCTGAAAAAATAAGATTGATAAATTAATCTTTATTGCTACTATCATATGTGATCATGAATGAATATATATTTCATGAACAAAAAATAAGGGCAACATTGCAATAAAATTTTAGGAATTTATCTCTTAATGCTTAAAGATAATTTTAATCATATTAACCCTCAAGAGTGGACCAGTGGTAACGCACTGGATTTAGCGATGGGTTCAACTAGGAACTTCTTAGGTCGAGTGGCTGCAAAAACACTCACAGAGATTAGACCAAAAAAATTTGGTTGCACGAAGAAGGCAATCTTTATGGAAAATTAGTAAAGTTGCCTTCATTTGTTAGTGTTGCACTTAATATTTTTCACAAACTTCAAGTAATATGTTTTTATTTCAATTTGTCCGTAAGACCGTAACCCCAAAGAAATGAGGAAAAACCACATATGCACACACTTATGTTTGTGTAGGTACATAAATAGAGAGTCAAGACTGTTCTCCAAAAATATCAACATCTTGAAAAAAGCAAACATGTTTGAAAGGTTAAAACTCTGGACCTCAATCATGAAAAAATACAAGGTACTTCTGTAGTAATACCATGTAGGATGTGCCGGGTTCTGCAACAGTGTTTTATCCCTTATACTAAAGAATATGTGGGACCCGAATATCGTGAGATGTGTAATTGGAGTATGTGATGCCGCATGGCGTTGATGTTATATCAAATATATATCTTCTCCGTTCGCCACAGTCACATCCGTGGTAGAATTATACATTGCTGCCAAACCCACTGTCCAATTGAGTGTTGGTACTGGAACTACTACACTTAACTAGCTTAATTGCTGTATTTTCAGTTTCCTTGGTCCCATTCTAACTTTCCAACTGTGGTGCAATTACACTGGTAACTGCCCATTTACACTCCAACCGACCTGTGCATATATGTATACCAATATCCCATTTCTTTTCTTTTCAAACTACACACACCATATATAGTTGTTTGTGCTTCGCAATTGCAGCACACACACATACATATAGAATATTGTTTTTGTCTTTTGTAGCAACATTTGTCAGTTATGGCAAACTCTTTAGCTACTTGTCAAAGTGTAATTTGTGGTTTTATTTTTGCAGTAGGAATTACATTTGTTGTTACTCAAGCAGAGGCTCGGGCTTTCTTTGTGTTTGGGGACTCGCTAGTTGACAGTGGCAACAACAACTACTTGGCTACCTGTGCTCGTGCAGACGCACCTCCTTATGGCATTGATTATCCCTCGCATCGACCCACCGGCCGTTTCTCTAATGGACTTAACATCCCTGATCTTATCAGTTGAGTGCATATACAATCATGTTAAGACATGTTGAGTATTTATTCCATCAATTCCAAATTAAGATTTCACATTTATTTTGTTGAGATGTCTTATGAAGAGCCTAATTTTTTAAAATCATCTCTATTTTATCATATTCTGTATTTTAAGGCTTGTGGTGATATATGAGTACTGATTGAATTTCTTATGGAGTCAGGTCAACATATGGGATCGGAAGCAACATTACCGTACCTGAGTCCAGAGCTCACCGGACGAAAATTACTGGTTGGAGCAAACTTTGCTTCTGCTGGTATTGGAATTCTTAATGACACTGGAATCCAGTTCGTAAGTTCCTCCCCTAGCCATGCATGCATTGACCAAAATTTTAGATGAATTATAAATTATCTACTCAAAACAATAATTATGGGCCTTGTGAACTTTTAACCTGGAGTCTTTAGACAAACATATGTTCTTAAAAACTCATAACCGTAAAGTCGCCAAAAAATTGTACCTCCCCTAACAAATTCTTTTTAAAAAGTTGAACCTGTCGTTGAAAGGATAAATCGGAAGCCTATCTAGATATTATTTTGAGCATAAAGTATGATTTTGCCTAAAATTAATAAAAATAGTAATTCACCAGAGTGGAGGAATACGATGTAATTGATGAGAGAGCAACAATTTTCATGAAGAAAATCATTGAGATACCATACGATGATCGAGCTCATTAAATTGATATACAGAAATGAAATGGCAATCTGCAGGGGAATATAATCCGTATGCCTTTACAGTTGGCTTACTTCCAACAATACCAAAAACGGGTGAGAGCACTTGTAGGGGCCAGCCAGGCTAAGCGAATTGTAAATCAAGCACTCGTTCTTATTACTTTGGGAGGTAACGATTTTGTGAACAACTACTACCTCGTGCCACATTCCGTAAGATCTCGTCAATACTCTCTCGAAGATTATGTGCCCTTCCTTATTTCCGAGTACAAGAAAATTTTGATGGTAAGCTTTATTTTCGTTCTTTTTCTGCTTGTACTGTATTCTATTGCCATACATTCTTTTTCTACTTAACATAAATGTTATTTTTGTATCATTTGAGTTGAAACTTATTGTATCAAATTTTTACTGCCATTAAACTAATCTTTATCTCGACCCTTAGTTACTTTGTTATCTGTATTTTCTTAAAATTTGTCTTTTGAATAGTACCAAATTTATTTATGGAGTAATCTGGAAAGTCCCCAGGGACATAACTATGCTGTTGCTTCTCAAATAGACAAGCAATTCTCCAGGGACAAAACTATGCCGTTGCTTCTCTCAAATAGACAAGCAATCATATGCGTATTAATCTGAAGGAAAAAAGTTTTGGGTAGTTGCACTTTTTAACTTACCACCAAAACTAGGAGCCTACAGCTAGGCACTTTTTAGCATCAGTATACTTTCTATTTATTTATGTCTTTGTTATACATTGCAAAACGCGCATTTTATGTGAGCTAAACATGGTACACTTTGTGTTGGTTTAGTCCTTAAGCAGTTCATAAACTCTGTTTTGACATGAATACCTACAGAGGCTTTATCAACTGGGAGCTCGTAGGGTTCTTGTGACAGGGACAGGACCAATGGGATGTGTCCCAGCCGAACTGGCTCAACACAGCAGAAATGGCAAATGCGCAGCTGAATTGCAGAGAGCTTCATCTACGTTCAACCCTCAACTCAGTCAAATGATTAATCAGCTCAATAATAAGATTGGAACCACTCTCTTCATCGCTGCTAATACTAATAGAATGCACAATGACTTTATCAGTAACCCCAGAGCCTTCGGTACTCTAGTCACTTAATCTTATTTTCTTAACTTGAGCTTAATTTACTCTCTATCAATCATCTCTTATATTGCCATTGATACTATTAGAATGCACAAATGCTTGGACGTACAGGATTTGTGACATCAAAGATAGCATGTTGCGGACAAGGACCTTATAACGGGATAGGGCTGTGCACGCCATTCTCAAACCTCTGCCCAAACAGAGACTTGTACGTGTTTTGGGATCCATTTCATCCATCAGAAAAGGCAAACAAGCTAATCGTACAACAGATCATGAGTGGATCCACACAGTACATGCACCCCATGAATCTCAGCACCGTCTTGGCCTTGGATTCCAAGGCGTGACTGATTTATGTGTCTCTTTAAAAAGTGCTGCTTAATCATTAATATCTCCCCGTGTCTTGTTTTGGGCTAGTGTGTGTGTTTGTGCATTGGTAATATAATTATTTTAGTGCGATGTAATGTTTGCTTGGCGCATGAATCATGCTCCTCAGCTCATCAGTAATAGTTGTGAAGTACTTCAATCAATGACGACGTATTTTTTTCCATTCCTTTTGTTAAGAGAAGCTAATCCATCGTTGCAATTATAAAGAGTGAATTTGGCTCCTCCCCCATTGTAATTTGTCTTGGTAAATTTCATTTATAAAATGTGAATTTGGCTCATCCCCCATCGTTGCATTTATATCTACTTCGTTTTTCTCCGACCTTGTTTAAAAAAAATAATAAATTGGGTGGTCATTTCCCTACTAGCCCCATTTATTTAAGGGTATTCTCCTTTGGCACCCAAAGTTTATACAAATTCCTCGTGACTCCCATTTTGATGGATTCCATCCAGTTGAGTGGTCAAACTGTTAACTTCTTTACCAAATGATGTGATGTGCAAAAAGTACCCCTCCATCTCCATTTCCCCCTCTCTAAATTGCTAATATCCAAAACAACATATTCTTCCCCTTTACCTATCCCCTATATCCACTCCCATGCAGATTAATGGACTTTTGTGAGCAAAACTTCTGCATTTTCTATGGAAGCCGTAAATGGTAGGCATTGGGATTGATCTTCTCAAGCACTTCTAAGGACCAATTTTCCGAACCTTCAACTTGTTATTAGAATAATAAATCAATAAAATAATGGATTTTAAATTTGAATCAGGATATCTCGGATTCAAATAGCCCCTTGCCATTATACTAATTTACTCGTATATTTTTTAAATTCCGTTAGATTTTAGGTTCTAAAAGTTGCAAATTTACACAGGTTAATAATCATGAGAATGCGGGTTCCTATAGGGTGGTGACTTGGACAAAGCATTGGTCATTAAAGAATGGATGGACTTGTATCCTATGGCTTAAGTGACACGTGATAATTTTAAGATCTTATTGCCTAGGTTGATTTTATCGTTTTTATCAAAAATAATTTAAAATTTGATGTGCGGAATTAAAACCCTAAGTCGACCAAATTTTACTGTTGAAATCATGTGTTGTGTTGTTTAACTATTATATCAAACAATCAATCAAGCAATCAAAAAATCATATAATACCAAGAAGTAAAGAGGTATCCCTACTTAGGTAGAACTAATCATCGGGACCAGTGGCGGAGCCAGGATTCTGGTTCAGGTGGGGCCAAAATACAACACAACAAGAATTTTTTTTTTTGCATATACAATAATATTCAAAATTTTAACATCGATAATTAAATATATACCGGAATAATCAACATCAATAAACAAATTCTTAATATTCAAAATTTTAAAACAATATATATAAGATTATAAAAAAGAAATTTAACCTAAAATACCGGAATAAATAAAGAATGAAGACGGAGAGAAGAGCTTTGAAGACTGCTTGGCTACTTGAAAAAAAAAACTGAATGAAAGAATTAATAAGTTCACAGAGAGATTGAATGGAAAAAGAGAGAAAAGGGAGAAGAAGAAACGGCTGCATTGGTCTGCTACTAATGCTGCTGCCTGATTGTTTAAAAGGTTAAAACCTAACCTAATACATATTACGAACTAAAACCTTCAACTTATACCCTTTATTGCGCATACCCCCCACACGTAACTTTCCAACTTAACAAAAAAAAAACCCTGCCCCACTTTACACTCTCACATCTTATTACAAAGCCACTCCTTCATCTTATAAGCTTAATCTCACAAACCACCCTCCCTTATAATTCCACATTGGCCCCTCATCTTTTTCTTCCCACACATAACCCCCCATACTTTAAATTTTTTTCCCAAAAGTCCAAGTCGGGCCATGGCCCCACCTGGACCCTTACTGCCTCCGCCCCTGATCAGGACTAATAGACAGTGTTTCACTATGAACAAAATGGAATTACAGATTCGATGATTTACAACAATTGCTTCCCCACAATTTATGAAACAATCCCATCAATCCCTTGGTTGAAGAATTCAACAACAGTTGGTTTGGCGTAGCACTTACTGCTTTTTCGGCTTACCTATCGCCTCATTCTCTATCTCATTCATAATCCCTCAACACCGTCTGCGATATCCCTTATTGCGTTAGCCACTTCTCGTTTTGATTGCAACCAAAACTCTGCTCGACCCTACTTTAACCATAACCAAAGCCTCTCCCGCAAGACCTCTTTGAATGTTGAGAAACCCTGGTTCTTTTAATATAAAGAACAGAGAATCTTGATGGAATGTAATGGGCTCGGGAAAAACACAGGCAAAAACTCAAAGTGCAAGTTCAATTCAAAAAGCTTTTTGATTTCGACTTTAACGCTCAACCCCCTCCTAGAATTGAATTAAACCTCTTATCTTTCCTTACCTTAGGTCCTGAACTTCATACGATGCATCCAGTAAATTCGGCGAGTTTCCGTTGATTGTTGCATCTTTAAATTTTCATTTGACGCACAAACGATTACAATGAAACACGTGCTTTTGGCATTGGAATTTGGCCAACAAAAAATATAAACCTAGCAATGCATGTAGTTCAACAAGGCTTGGATCATGTTCCGCTCAAATTGTATCTTAAAGGGTTAGTGCATAGTTAGACGACGGGCAGGTACCGAAGCAAGAAATTTGAAGAATGGTGGACTAAAGATAATGAATGTGAAGATGTTATTTCTTGGCTTACAACTATACCTCATACCGTGTGTAATGAATCTACAACATGGAACAAAATAGAAAGACGCAAATGGGGCAAAGCAAAACAATTGTATTTGTGTTATATTATGAAATACAGTTCAAAGAGCCGAAAACTATTACAGGTTTGTAAGTCCTTAATTCTTTGTTTTTAATTTTTCAAAATTTTATTTTAATCTTGTGTCGTCTTGTTTGGTGACATCCACCATTTGTTGATACGCGTACAAATATTAAAAATGGAGGGAAAAAAAGAAGAGAAAGGGCTGGAGTTGGTATAGATCGATTCTAAAGTTGGTGAATTGCTGGAAGAACAACTGTGAAGAAAAAAGACACAATGGTGCAGGTTAAGGTGTCCATATATATTGTTGCTCAAAAGTCCATTTCCTATACTTTTTTTTATTTCCTTTATTGATGAGTCCATTTTGGTTTGAATATTTGTGATTACATTTGAGTAAACATCATTTATAGCTGAAAACATGATCAAGGTGTATGATTTACATTTTAGCCGAGCGCGTTTTATACATTTTCTGCAAAATGTTGAAGGTTGTATTCTGGTTAATGAGTTGAGGTCTCTAAAAATGTACAGATTTATTTTCAATGCAATGAAATGATACAATTGTTGATATCTGGATGATTTTACTTTCGTTTTGTACTGTAGCATATTGGGATAATCCTTGAAACACGATCTCGGATCCTATATAAAAAAGCAAAATTAACTTATATTGTTTAGTTTCAGATTACTAGATTCATCACTTGTATCACTACGTTTACTAGATTCATCAATTTTCTACAAAATTAACTTGTATCACTTTAAACTAAAAGTTGCTTGGTTGCTAAAAAAAATAAGTGACGTATTACTTAAATCTGAAAATTTGTATCAAAAATTTTAAGTGGTAAAATTATCACTTAAATCTGAAATCTGAAAACACTTCACTACACAATACTTATTTTATCCTCGTTGAACCCTAAAAACACGCCGCTCTTCTCCTCTTCTCATTCTCCACGAAGCTTCACATAGCTTCTCTTATGCTCTTCTCCACAAATTGCACAAAACAGTCACTTGTGTTGCCCCGTGTCAGAGATGTAAGCAGGAAAATGTTCTGAGCACAATTGGGTTCAACATAAAAATTGGAAGTTCGCATCTCTAGGTTTACTCATCTCATCTTTCATGCTAAAAATGAGGAAAAGGGTAATATTTCTGCTCCTATTCTTGTGCTTGGCCTTTGCAATAGCTTGTACATAAAAGGCCTCAATGGGACAATCTGTAGACAAATTTGACACACAGGGACCGTTGGTTTTCATTTTGTCATATTAAATAAATTAAAAAGAGCAAAATTGTCATATTAAAAAAATTCAATTTTTAGATGTGTTAAATTCAAACAAACTACATTTTTTTAGACACAGTTTTCAAAAAAAAACTTTCAATTTTCAGTTTTCAGTTTTCAATTTTCAAATATTTTATCAAATACCACCTAACACTCATATCAATCAATGACTAAGTTATATATTTTTCAAACCCCCCCCCCCCCCCCCACCCCCCCCCCACCCTTCTTTTTCCCTTGCATTTACTTCCACTCCTGCTACCATTCACAATTTCCTTAAAAACCCTCACCCACACTCCTACTTATTACCGCATAATTAAAGGATAATTAAAATTAACTAAAGAAGCAATAAAATCCAAAATTCCTCATTAATTCAAAACTCTCAAATCCCTTCCTAAGCTCTCTCTTCTCTCTTCATTCTAAAGTTTAAGGGTAGATTTGGTACAATACCGTACCATACCAAATAGACCGTGTATTGTATAAAAAATTCAGTACGCCAAAATCTACTACTATTGCCGTACTAAAATTTTCGGTATACCAAAATATCAGTATGGTATGGTATGATACATTACCAAAAAATAAATCCCAAAAAAAAAGGAAAAAAAAAGCTGAAAATTGAAAGTGGAGTGGACAATTCAGTAGCATTGCAAGCAGACAACAAATCAACAATAGCACCACATGTCAACAATAGCAAACAAAGTAGAATTGTAGAAAGCTGGCAGTGCACATACAAAAACAAAATAGGCAGTGTACTGAGCAATTCACACTTCAAATTTTTTTTTAAGCATCCTAACCCATCAAGTGATCACCAGAGGATCCTCTTGTAGGTGAAAAGCAAGAAAATAAAATAAATAATAGAAATCAGTTTGAAACATCCAAGAACAAGATTAGAGCATCTCCAACCATAGTGTATAATTTTGGTTTGTGTAAAATTTACATGTTTTGTAAAAAAAAATGTCTCCAACAGTCTTTTAAAAAACTTTGACACCTAGGATTTGTGTAAAAAAGGTTATGTAAAATACAAACCCAATTTACACAACCACGTTAGATAATCTCTTGTCTATTTTCCCTCATCTCATATTTAGAAATAAATTGATTTGAAAAGTAATGGAATAAATATAGGATAAATTCCACTTGTGCGTATCTAATTGGTAGTTTAATATTTACACAAAAGTCTAAAACAGACTGTTGGAGTACAAAACAAAATCTTTATTATTTTTGTGTAAATCCCACTTTGACACGTATGATTTGCACAAAATTTATACAAGACGATTGGAGATGCTCTTAGGATATTTAAAAAAATAAAATATATTTTTAATAGAAAATTAGGCTAAGGTCCGAGATTTTTCAAATGAATTTACTCAAGGACAAACCTTTTTGAGTGATTGTTTCAAGTCTTATTTTTTTAGTTAAGGATAACATTTTGACATAAAGACAATATAAATATTTCATTTTTTCCATGTTTTATTTATTATTTTATTTCTAAATAATCATTACTATTCCCCATTTTGCCATTGCATGAGGATAAACCAAATTCCATTGTTTATTTTTTTGCCTTCTTTTTTTTTATGTAAATTGAAAATTGTGGATGAGGATAAACCAAGTTTATCCTTGCAGTTTAAAATCTAGTCATTACATTTTTTTTGCTCTCCCCTCCAAAAATACACCCATTGTTTGTCCCTTTAATTTTTTATTATGATGGTCCAAGTATAGTATTCGGCTAATTACAATAGGGGTTATAGATGTATGTCATACACCCGTACCTTTCTCTCTCTCTCTCTCTATCTCTATATATATATATATATATATTTGTATGTATACATCCTCTAGTTGGAGCGAACTATCATCGAGTAGAGATAACTTTTTATATATGGATATATGCACAAGGATGAAGGAGGTTGGATTATTTATGCTGCTACTATTTCAGTTAGTGGAGTTGTTATTGTTAGTTGGGTATGTTTCTTTTTAATTTTCTTTAAATCTTTTATTTCTTATATGACATGAGTTTGTTTTAATTTTTTTTCCTTAATACGTCTGTTTTTTTTTTATATAACTTAATATGCCTTATATTCATATAGGTAAAGTTAATATGTCTATGTAATTTAATATGTTTGATAAATGTACATATAAGAAACCTAATATGCATCCTATATTTAAATTGAATTTTACTAACATTTTTTTTGTCTAAAGATTATTATTGTATGCATGTTAATTGTTCACACGGTTATACGCATATTCACATATAAAGTTGTTTTTGTATAATCAGATGTTATATATTAAAATGTATGATCAATTATAAATTTATGTTATTATGTCTCAGTTAGACATTTTGAATGGATAAATTCAATGTGTTGTAATATGTTGATTTTTGCATGCCTTCAGGACTAGATGTTTGTTATTGATCAAGTTGATTAAGTTTTTTAAGTTACTTGATTGTTTGAATTTGAATTTCAAATTATTTGATTTCCTAAACTTTAGTTTCTTGCAAGATAGGAGGTTAGATTAATTTAGAAATCAATTAGATAAAAGGGATATTATAGGAATAACAATAATATAAATGAGTTTTGTAATTAAATTAATTTAATTTTAATTAATTGTCCTTTGTGTAAAAGTTTGTACTTTAAAAAAAACTTTGGACTTTAAACTATAGGTCTAAAAGTTGCGTCCTTTAATAAATAGAGAATAAGACTTTTGTCCTTAAAACCAAAAGGCTCTATTTTTAATGTTTTGATAGTTTTTTATATTGGATAATAAGGGTGAATAATTCTTTATGAAAATTGAAACTCAATAATCAAGAAAGTTAATATTTTAATGTTAGTTATTGAATAATTAAGAGGATTACGACGATATGATTGCACAATTAATGTTACTTAATTACGTGAATACACAAAATTTAAGCTATTGAAGAAAGATCAACCACACAATTGGCTATTCTTCGTTACTCCATCTCGACCATTCATATCTTTAATTTAAATTTATTATATTATTTTTCATTTCTTTTCATACTCTAACTTTACCAATTCTTTTCTTTTTTAGTTGTTAGGTATTGGTAATTTGTTATTATTTTAATATTTGATATAATAGCACAATTGGTTCGATATGGTATGGTATACCATACTAATACCAAAATTTCAATACGGTACAGTATGTCGTTGGTAATGAATTTAAGTATCAGTACCGTGCCAAAATAATTCCGTATGGTATGTTGGTATTGTACCATTACCAAATTTAGTTATATTTTGGTAATGGTTCGGTTTGGTACGGTATAATTAGTACATTTTTCCACCCTTATTCTAAACCAACTAAGAAAAATGATCTCATACTCGCACTACACCAGAAATGACAAACAGGAACGGTTTTACTCAGTGCGTGATCGCATCTGAAACGGTTCAAAATCGTATTCGATTTTCACCAAATCAATGATTTTCCTTCTGGAATGACTCCAAGCCGTTCCAATTCAATGATTTATTTTGGTCAAACCGTATCCGATTTTCACCAAATCTGGAACGGTTTTAAAAGGGCCATTACTGTGCCAAATTCGTCTCTTTTTTTTGCCCCAATTTCTTATTCATCTAAACATTTCATTTTTTTATTTGACCATGTGTAACTTTTATATTTGTCAACATGTAATTTTATCATTTGTCCACGTGTTTTTTATTTATCCACATGTCATGTAAATATTAATAGAAGTGAATAATTGGCACCAATTTGGAATGGTTTTGCACTGTGCCAAAACCATGACAGTTTGAAAATACAATTTTCTAGCCTCCTATTTTTTTCCAACCATATTTTTTTTGGCATTTTTCACTTTTACATACCATCAAATCTCAAATAAAAATACACAATCTAATCTAAATTAACACCACCATGTATATTTCAATTAAAAAAGACAATATTCTAATCCACATAACAATCACCAAGTCGTAATTAATAATACTACAATGAACAAAACATTGATGTTAATGTAAATACAAGTTATATCTAATACTACAATGGGCAAAACCCATGAAGATTAGCTACGCCATTCATTTGCTAACATCATCGCCCATAAAATTCACTCTTAGATCCGATTTGAACTTCCACACATCATTAGCTTTGTTCAAAAGCATGCTTCTTTGCTTATCCTTCACCTCCAAAAATTCCTTCAACAAAATATAATGCATAGAATATTATAAGTTAACAATTAATATGGAACAATATTTATTAAAGCAAAATAAAATAAAAGCAGCTTGTGGTTTATACAATTACGTTTATATACTTTTTGGATTATATTCTTAGATAGCAAAAATGATAGAAACCCAATTCCAAAAATTCTTGATTCTTAATGGCATTATAAATAAGACAATCAATTGTAACATTTTTATTTAAATTATCCTCTTTCTGACCTTTGCGTCTCGCTCGGGAAGTCGGACTAGAAAGAAGGGAGGTTGAGCTCTCCTGATTTGGCTCTAATGTTGCGAGCCCCCCTCCGAGCGCACTTGTGGGTTCCTCAATGGTGGGGGAGGAAGTGTAGCTGAGACTTCTTCAAAGGAGGACTCATTCCTAGAGCTGGAGTGGTTAGATTCGAACTCACTAGTTCTGTTGTGGCTCTCCCTAGATTCTCTGCCACGGTTTCAAAGCCTTTGTCTAACTGAAACTCTGCGAGGAACTGGGAGGGCGGTAACAGACACAAGGGCTGAAGTTGACCTGCCTTTCGAGTTGGCTTGGGGTGCCTCTCTCTAGGCTAGGAGCCTATCAATTCGGACTTAAAGGGCAGCTTGTCGCTCTTGTAGGGCCAGTATTGGGTCTGACTAAGTTTTCCTAGAAGACATAGTGATATTTTGGATGCTTTTTAGCTTTCGGGAAAGTATGAGACTTTTAAAAACTATCTTTCCCACAGACAGCGCTAAACTATTGGTGCTAAAATCTAGAAAGGTATCTTAGACTATACAGTTAATGATTATATCGAATGATTGGAATAATAAAGATGTAAATAATTTGAGAGAGTTAAAGATATATAGAGAAGGTTGGCCTCGTATGAAGATACGGGTTAGTCCTCCTCCGTGAAATGGAGCTAGGAGCTTGGTTTGCTTTCTATTAATGATAAGTAACCAAATATTACAAACTCACAAAAGTCTCTCTAGCTATTTTATCGTCATAATGTTATAGTAGGAGTGCACTCAGGCCATAACAAATACTGGCTTTTCTATTCTAGAAGCTCTACTAGGTTTTCTGAGCTTCTATTCTCTCTCGTCTTCTTGCTATTGAATGCTGGATTCTCTTGTTGTTAATGGGTTAAACTTAGTTAAACTAGTTTAAACTTAGTTGTTTCTCCTCTATATACATGAGACATAGGAAACGTGTAGACGAGCTCTGGGAGCAAGGTTTGGCCATTCCCTGATTATCACCACTTCTGACATTGCTTCTCCTTGAATTTCGGTATTTCGCATGCAGTGGGTGAGCATTTAATAAAGTTGAGGGAGGCTCCACTGTGCTAATGGAGTTGGTAGCAGTCACCCATACTGCCCATGCGTTCTCTGACATAGTGGTTGACGGGGGAGCTCCAGAGCTCATTGGGAGAGCTCCGGTATCCGAGCTCTATAGTTCGTAGTGTAAAAATGAGTGTCTAGGTCGGACACCCATATCCATCAGAGCTCTAGCCTTCAGGTGGTCTTCAAGCAGAGCTTTCGAGCTCCCATCTTCGGACTATTTGGGTTGCTAACATGGATGGCCAGGTGCCCCTTTGTGATTGACCTAACCACACTAGACCTTCGTGAGATTGCCTAGCGCAAAAGGTGACGAGTCCAGAATTGTGTGGGGCCTGGCTAATTTGACTTGGAATGGCCTAGAGAATTCAAGTCATTGCCTTTGGCGGTGATGCACGTCATTTTTCGAACAAATTCCATTCGTTTAAACATTTGAATTCGTGTTTTTACTATTTTACCCCATCAATAATAATAATAATACAATAACAACAATAGTAACAAGCAACAACAACAACAATAATAATAACAACAATAACAATAACTTAAATACCCACTCATTCCTCTATCTTCTTCTTCCTCTATTTTTCTCTCACTTATTCTTCTTCCATTTCTCCTCTTTTATTCCAACCTACAATAACAATAGCTACTATCAAAAGACATATCCCTTAATCATTAGTAAGGGTGTGCATGGTCCGGTTGAACGGAACGAACATCAATGGGCCATTTAGGGGGACAATAAAAGGTTAAAGACAAAAGTACGAGCTCAAGTGACCAAAATGATGAAATCGATGGGCCATCTGGGGGGAGCTCAGCCGCAGCTCTGATAAGGACTCAAAATCTCCATTCACTGAGCATATTCAGAGCTGTCAGGTCCCAAAGAAGTTAAAACTCCCAACATTAGAATTGTATGACGGGATCACTGACCATGTGGACCACTGGCAGCAATACGGGAACATGATGTGGCTCTAGAATATTCCTGACAACATCATATGTAGGGCATTTATCACAACCCTCAAGGGGCCAGCTCATATGTGGTGTAATAGTTTACATCCAAGGTCCATTCAGAGCTCACAAGAACTCAAAACCCAATTTATTTTTCATTTTCTGGGAACGAGGAAGCAGTCAAAGCCCTCAACTTACCTCTTCACCATCAAGCAGATATTAACCGAAAGTCTAAAGGATTATGCATATCGGTTTAACCAAGAGAGCCTGTTGATCAATAACCTCAACGAACGAGTGGCGTGGCCGCTTTTATGGGATGAGTAAGCTCCCCTTACTGTTTGATGATTTTGGCTAGAATGGCCCCAAAGACAATGTCCAAGCTTTTAGACGAGGTCGGTAAGCTGATTAATGTTGAAAAAACGCTCCAAGGTTCGTGACATGTTCGTCCTATTAGCCCTCTTGCTCCCTTCCAAGCGCCTTAGGAGACACAATCCACCTCACGCCCAAAAGAAGAGGAACGAGAAGGGTAAAGAAGATAGTGTAGCTCCTTAAAGACCTCTAACACAAGCAAAAGATCTCTTACAGGCAAAAGACCTTCTAACACAGGTAAAAGACCTCTCGCAGGCAAAAGAGATCTAACATAAGCAAAAGACCTCACGCACGCAAAATACCTCTAACACAGGCAAAAGACCTTTGGTAAGCAAAAAACCTCTAACACAGGCAAAAGATCTCTCGCATGCAAAAGACCTCACACAGGAAAAAGACCCCACGGAGGCAAAAGACCTCACGCAAGCAAAAGTCCTCTTGCAGGCAATGAATTGTCAAAGTTGTTCACCTACGAAAGAATCGAGCCCAAGAAGTCTTGGACATCAGAGCTCAGAACTACTACTAGCTCCCAGATTGAAGGATATACTCACTAATCAGCTCATCTGAGCTAAATGGCAAGGATAGGGGAAATTGATGGGGTAAAATAGTAAAAACACGGACCTAGAGGCCTAAATGAAGGAATTTGTTCGAAAAATGACGTGCGTCACCGCCAAAGGCAAGTATTTGAATTCTCTGGGCCGTTTCGAGTCAAATTAGCCAAGCCCCACACAATTCTGGACTCGTCACCTTTTGGGTTAAGCGGGCTCACGACAGTTCAGTATGGTTAGGCCAATCACAAAAGGGCACCTAGCCATCCATGTTGGCAACCCAAACAGTCCTAAATGAGAGCTTGGAAGCTCTGCTTAAAGACCACCTGAAGGCTAGAGCTCCGATAGATGTGGTGTCTGACCTAGACACTCATTTTTACACTGCGAACTATAGAGCTCGGATACCGGAGCTCTCCTAAATGATCCCTAGAGCTCTCCCAATGAGCCCCGAAGCTCCCTAGAGCTCCCCTGTCAGCCACTGTGTCAGAGAAAGCATGGGCGGTATGGCCGACTGCTACCAACTCCATTGGCGCAGCGGAGCCTCCCTCAACTCCGTTAAATGCTCACCCATTACATGTAAAATACCAGAATTCAGGGAGAAGCAATGTTATAAGTGGTGATGATCAAGGGATGGCCACACTCTGCTCCTAGAGCTCGTCTACACGTTTCTTTTGTCTTATATATATAGAGGAAAAACAACCAAGTTTAAACTAGTTTAACTAAGTTCAACCCATCAACAATAAGAGAATCCGGCATTTAATTGCAAGAAGACGAGAGAGAGAGATAGAGGATAAGAACTCAGAACACCCAGTAAAGCTCCTAGAATAGAAAAGTCAATATTTGTATAGCCTGAGTGCACTCTTACTAAACATTGTGAGGATAAAATAGCTAGAGAGACTTTTGTAAGTTTTTAATAGTTGGTTACTTATCATCAATATAAAGCAAACCGAGCTCCTATCTCCATTCCACAGAGGATGACTAACCCGTATCTTCATACGAGGCCAACCTCCTCTATACATCTTTGACTCTTTCAAATTCTTTACATCTTTATTATTCCAACCATTTGATATAATCATTGATTGTGTGGTCTAAGATACCCTTTTAGATTTTTGCACCAATAATTATTATTGTTAGGAGGCGGGTGAACCTTGAATATCGCGAGTGAAATTAAGGAAGAAAAATAATGTACTAAAAGAGTATTTTAGATAAGGGGAGTGTTATAGACAGATTTGGTTATTACCACTCAAAAAAATGTGGTAACCTAAATTTTGGGTCGATTCTAATTTGACCATTTTTTTTTATATGAAAAAAATTATGATTGGTTAATGTACAATAAAACAATTATAAATGAGATAATTTCTACAATAAAATTAGCCGTCCCCCCCCCCCCAAAAAAAGGATAAACACTTATAGATTCTAAAATAGATACAAATATTTTCTTGATTTAATAAATATTTATTTTATTAAAAAATTAAAAAACCGGTCTAGCATGTGACCCGAATTCACTATGAATAAACGCGTAGCTAATGTGTTATTATTTTGGTTCAAATATTAGTCAAGCCCTTTTGAGAGCTAAACAGATGATTTTTTTCACAAAATTTGTTCAAAAAATTTATACCGGATTTGAAACATATATTCATTTTAGACCATTAAAATTTTAGATGATCATCTCGTTCACTTCTAAATTGAATATTCTAATGAAATATTTGACAAGCATAATCATTTGACAACAATATGCATAAAGCTTTAGAGAATTGAAAACTTAACTATGTTTACTATGTAATTTACCCTTCCATAGATGATGAATACATGATGCAAATGAAGGATAATAAACAAAACACTTGTATTAAAAATGAGTTTATTCCAAGTGAATGAGAATACAAGAAGAAGAAGAAATTTTCTTTCTTTAAAAGCTAAAATAAATTTTCTCCTAATTCTCACAATTACAAGGATGTAATTCTCTCTCTAAAGTTGTATATATTGAAGCTTGAACCTTGATTTCTATATATAGATGTCCTAAGGAGGTGGAAGCAAGTGGTACAAGTTACTTTGATGATTTGTACACAATTGGGCAAAAATATTTGCAAGGGACCAAGATCGAGCTTCTTGGTTGCTGGTAAAAAGTGGGCAAAATCAATCCTAAGTGGCCAAGATCGATCTTGGAAGCTCTCAAGATCTCTCTGCTATTACTTGTCAAGGCCCAAGATCGATCTTGATAACACCAAGATTGATCTTGCTTCTTCAATGTTACCATACTTTATTTCTTTCCTCATCTTTCGCACATGCTTTTTGATCATGATAATGTATCAACTTATGCACCATCCTTTTCAAACAATATCAAGCTTGCAAGCTCAAATTAGTAACCTAATTCATTATGAAATTAACAAGTTGTAATTCGGAGTTTATTTATCGTTTTTAGCCATATAAGTGCATTTATAAACATATACAAATGCATTATAATGTGCTTATCACCTATGGGTCTTTTTATATAAAAATATAGAGACCAACTCCTTTTAGAAAGATGTTTTATTTAAGGCTAAAAGCATAAGTCAAAAATTCTTTTTAAAATAGAAAACTTACTTTTAAAAAAGAAATTTACGATAAAAGTTATTATGCCAGATTTCCATGTCGGACCAAGCCCAAAGATGTATAACAGTCTAGATTGAAAGAATTCAATTCCTCGGAAGACTCATACGTCGCACCGGTCCAACTTTAAAAGACCTGTGTCAGCCCGAATTGGCCTTTTTCAAAACTCTTTGAAATTTTTAAAAACTTATGAAATTGATTCAAAAATAAGTTGAATTTAGCTTTTTTGAAAACAACTACCTTATGAAGAATCAAATTTAAATGCCCATACTCACCATATATATCTTGATGTAATCATTCAATGCATTACTTCGGTAGCTTGGCTTGCTTGCAGTTTTTCAGATTTAATCTCGAACGGCTCAAACAATTTACAAGTAAACGTGTTTTTGTTGAAGGAATAAAGCCAACATATATTTAAACTTTACATATATGACATACAAATTGGTTGAGATGATGCTCATCTCTAATAGTTCTCAATGCAGAAGAAATTATTTACCCATTGATATACATTCACCAAGAGGATAGGAGGTTTGATTACATTAGCTTGCTTGTATCATTCAAGCATTAATTCGATGATATTGTTGTTGAGGTGTTCATGTTGGGTTTGGTAGATTGTATTAAGTACTGCCAACTCTATTACAATGAACGCCCACCCTAAAGCACTTTTATGGTTAGTGTTGACCTAAAATGTCATTAATCTTGTTTTGAAAATAACAATATGTTAATCATCTGTAATTTAACACGTGCGTTGAATCAATTATAGCCACACTTCAATATTTATCATATGTCGACCGAAACCGACAAAACCAAATGGAGATCATTCCTCTACAAGTATTCATATCACAATGACGTGCCTCTCTCCACATCTTTAATCGAAGCAAGCATTGACAAGAATTCGTGAAGATCAAAGATCAAAGGATTATATGAAAAGCTTCAAGGAAATTATTTCAAGTGAATATCAAATTGAAGAAACAAATCAAAGCATTCGAAGACTCGTTAATTCGACAATTGAGTGAGGGCTTGGGATTTATATGAAGTTTTTTGATTGATCATTATAATAGCTCAACAATGTTCTTACATCATTTATAAATTGATTCAAACATGCTTGCACTTGAATTCTTTTGAAAACACATCTCTCTACAATCTGGTTTTCAAATTAAATTCATATTAAATTCAAACGATCATATCTTGAACTCTCATGAAAATATGTGTCTTAGATATATGTTTTTAACATCCTCAAAGCATTAAAATTGATTTTGGTGCTAAATTGCAAAAGTCCAAAAATTGGGATTTTAGCCTGATGGATAGTGCTCATCAATTGACTGATGGACTTTGATCAATCGACTGATGGCCATCAATCGACTGATGAGCTTTACTTAGTCAACTAATGTCTCAGAATATAACCATTGGAATTTTGATTTTTTATCATTTTTGGTACCAAACTTATACCAAATCTCTCAAACGGCTATATCATCTTTGGGATTATATATTAGACATCTAAGACACATTTTGACCAGCTTGAATCAATATACAAACTCATCTTTCATCTATTCATAATATTCAAGAATTCAAGCCTTTGTATTGATCATATAATTCATCTTTGAGCTAAATATATTGATCAATCTTGATAACTCTAGTGTGAACTTCAATTGTATCTTGTAAATACTTGAGAGTTATTGTTCATTGGTGTGAATCACCAAATAATCTTTATTCATCAATTGTGAGAGGTTTATCTCATAGGATAGTAAGAAAGTTAATTTTTATATTGAGTGTAGTGAGTAAAATCACAGTTGTAGAGTGATATGAGAAGAATAATACTTGTAGAGTGTAGTGAGACAATTACACTTATAATGGTTTGATTTTCACCCAAAAGAAAATTGATTTTTTGTAGAACTTCTCGAAGGCACTATCCAGGCGCGGATGTATGGTTTAAACAACTAAACTGTGAAACGAAACAACTTGTGCTCATTTGGATTAATCTTTCTAACTCAAGCTCTTTATTTACTTGCAATTATACTTGCTCTTTTTTTATTTGCTCTTGAGATTGCCTGTTTGATTTGCTTATTTTACTTGATATAGACATAGTCAAAGTTTTATTCTTAAAACTTTATTTGAAACTTTTTAATTCCGCATTTAGTTTCATAAACCCTATTCACTCCCCCTCTAGGGTTAAAATTGGACCAACAATTGGTATCAGAGGTTGTACTCTTGATTTGATTTTACCATCTTAGAGTTTACGATCATGTTTTTCTATCAAGGAACCGGTCTTTCATAAAGTGTTTCTATCTTTAGACCACCACTGTTTGATGGCAAAAACTATAGCTATTGAAAAAATGTAATATGTACATTTTTACAAGCTAGTATTTTGAATAATGGAGGGTTACACTTATTGGACCCTATAAGATTGCCAAAATCGATGAAAGGGGAAATGCAATTCCCAAATCGATATCCGAATATAACGAGCATGATATCAAGAAAATTCAATTCAATGCTAAAGCCTAAAACTCATTACATTTTGCATTGAGTATGGATGAATACAACAAAATCTCTAGTTGAAAAACTACAAAAGAAATTTGGGACAAGCTTGAGGTTACTTAGGAAGGAACCTCCCAAGTCAAGGATGATAATGTTAATATGCTTGTTCATGATTATGAATTGTTTAAGATGGAGCCTAATGAATCTCTTGTTTCTATGTATAGTAGATTCTTTATTATTACTAATGTTTTGGATCTTCTTGGCAAGGTGTATTCTAACGAAGATAAGATTAAAAAAATCTTAGGATTCTTTTAAAGAAGTTAAGGCCTAAAGTGATAGTTATACAAGAAGATAAGAATCTCAAAACTCTTAGCATGGATGAGCTATTTGGTTCTCTCAAAACCCATGAGAAAGAGTTGGAAAGAGAAGATGAAGTGAATGCAAAATCGGAAAAGACTCTGGCCCTCAAAGCAAGGCAACATGAGAATGACATTGAGTCAATGGGAAGAGATAAAAGACATGGTACTTCTCTCTGGGAAGTTTAAAAAGATCCTAACAAATAAAAAATACTCTTTAGAGAAGGTCAATGACAATTCCTCGTTCTTAAAGAACTTTAATGATAGATTAATTCAACCAAAAATTGATAATGAGGAATGAAAGTGATTTCATTGTCATGAACCGGAACATTACAAGTCAAAATGTCCGGTTAAAATAAATGAGAAAAGAGATAAGGAAGAAAAATTGTATAAGAAAATTAAAACATGCACTTAAAGGACCTTTAGGCAATTCGAATGAAGACGAATCCGATATCGATTCAAGTGATGAAGATATGGCATACATTTGTCTTATGTCAAAAGATGGAGAGGCATACAAATCTTGGCCTCATAGATAAAGTACGCTTGGAGCTATTAGTTTCTTTCCATGGCCTTGATCCTTTTTTATGTTGCCATAGGGGGAGAAAATGTGTGTATGGTGATTAATGTTGGTAAAACTTTAAATGCTTTAATATCTTCAACATTCATTCTTGTTTTCTTTTGAAAATTTTATTTGAGATAAAAATGACTTATTGATTTTCAAACTATCTCAAATATTTGCAATGCTTTTTAATTGTCATTTATTTTATCTATACATAAATTTAGGGGGAGCATATTCTATTTACATTCATATGCTGTTTATGTTCATTATTGATAACACACATTAATTTACTGTCATCATAAAAAAAGAGAAAATTGTTGACCTAAAAAGTCATTAATCTTGTTTTGATAATAACAATTTGTTAATCATGTGTAATTTAACATGTGTGTTGAATCAATTATAGCCACACCTCAATATTTATCATATGTGGACCAAAACCGATAAAACCAAACGGAGATCACTTATCTACAAGTATTTATATCATAATGGCTTGCCTCTCTCAACATCTTTGATCAAAACAATCGTTGACATGCAATTCATGAAGATCAAAGAACAAAGGATTATACGAAAAACATCAAGGCAATTGGTTCAAATGAATATCAAATTGAAGAAATAAATCAAAGCATTCAATGACTCGTTAATTTCACAATTGAATGAGTGTTTAGGATTTATGTAAAGTTTCTTGATTGATCATTATAATAGCTCAACAATGTTCTTGCATTATTTATAGATTGATTCAAACATGTTTGCATTTGAATTCTTTTAAAAACACATCTCTTTACAATCTGGTTTTCAAATTAAATTTATATTAAATTTAAACGATCATATCTTAAGCTCTCATAAAACTATATGTCTTGGATATATGTTTTTAACATCCCAAAAGCATTAAAATTAATTTTGGTGCTAAATTGCAAAAGTCCAAAAATTGGAAATTTTGGCCTGATGGACAGTGCCCATCAATTGATTGATGGACTTTGATCAGTCGACTGATAAGCTTTGCTTAGTCGACTGATGTCTCAGAATATAACCGTTGGAATTTTTATTTTTTACCATTTTTGGTACCAAACTTATACAAAACCTCGCAAACTGCTATATCATCTTTGGGACTATATATTGGACATCTAAAACACATTTTGACCAGCTTGAATCAATATACAAACTCATATTTCATCTATTCACAATATTCAAGAATTCAAGCCTTTGTATTGATCATATAATTCATCTTTGAGCTAAATCTATTGATCAATCTTGATAACTCTAGTGTGAGCTTCAATTGTATCTTGTAAACACTTGAAAGTTATTGTTCATTGGTGTGAATCACCAAACAATCTTTATTCATCAATTGTGAGAGGTTTATCTCATAGGATAGCAAGAAGGTTAATTATTTTGTTGAGTGTGGTGAGTAGAATCACACTTGTAGAATGTTGTGAGAAGTATAACACTTGTAGAGTGTAGTGAGACAATTACACTTGTAGTGGTTTGATTTTCACTCGGAAAAAATTGATTTTTAGTAGAACTTCTCAGAGGCACTATCCGGGCGCGAACATATGATCTAAACAACCGAACCGCGAGAACAAAATGGCTTGGGCTCATTTGGTTTAATCTTTCTAACTCAAGCTCTTTATTTACTTGCAATTATACTTACTCTCTTATTGCTTGCTCTTAGGATTGATTGTTTGATTTGCTTATTTTACTTGATATAGATGTAGTCAAAGTTTTATTCTTAAAACTTTACTTGAAACTTTTTAATTCTGCATTTAGTTTCATAAACCCTATTCCCCATCTAGGGTTAAAATCTGACCAATAGTTAGGTTCTACGATTAGGTGTGAGTGGCTACAAATGTTAGCGGTGATGATGGAAGAGGCCATTTAGTTGATGTAGGTGGTTAGGAGAAGGTAACAATTAACATCAAAAGCGTCTCCGGCGATAAAATAGCGGTGGCTGCAATGGTGGTGTGCACTAGGGTTAGTAGCAACGCTGGTGGTTAAGTAGTAAAACTACCACCATTTGTGCATTGTTGGTGTCGTCATAAATTGGGGGGAGAGACCAGTCTAATTGAGCAATCAAATCATCAAAACATGTAACAAACAATATTAGTCCAGATTTGGTATTCACAAAATATTTATCTAGCATTTAAATAAAAAAGGAGACATATTATTTGGTACAACTCAATTTTTTCTTTTTATGCTCAATCATGTCTACGTGTAAGTACATATCTATGGCTCTTCTTCTTCTTCTTCTTCTTCTTCTTCTCTTTTTTTTCTTTTTTTCTTTTTTTTTTTTTTTTTGTAAATATGTCTATATGTTTATGTTACTTCTTACTATATCTAGCTCAAGGAAAATATTTGTCTTAATATATCTACAAATAAAGTTATGTAAATAATCCCTTAATTTTAGAAATGCTAATTTCTTTGTTTAGGATACTTCAGTTACAAAAAATTGAATTCAAAACTTATTTTTCTGTTTTTGAATTCAAAAGAAAAGTTAATTAATATTTTTTAATATTTTCTTTTTTTGAAAATGCTTGGTTATAGGTAAATGATAATTTTGAATTAAAAAGTCAACTAAGAGTATTCTCGAAAATCAAGAAAAAAATTATTACAAAACTAATAAATATTTAAAAAAATTAAATTCATAATTATCCACTCATTTAGTTTAATTACTAATTTCCAAAACAAACTGGGCTAAATGTAAAACAATTATAATTTTTGGGGCTAAAAACAAAAAGTCTCATAAAATTAATGTTTAAAAAAAGACTTTAATTATGAAGACACATTGTCTTATGTTAGAAATTACTATAAAATAATATTAAAACATATATAATTACTACAAAATCAAATATAATTATACATTTTAAATTAAAAAACTAATAAATATCTTACCATGCAATAAAGTAAGTAAGGTGTATGAGCACTTGTACTCCAAAAATCATATTACACATGTATGCGCGCATGTACTCTAAGGCCTCGTTTGATTCGAGTATTAAAAAGTGGGATGTGATTATTAATACTATTTTTTTTGTAATATCTTGTTTGATTCGCACATATGTGTTGGGATTACTAATACCAGTACTAACTTAATACGACTCTTTGTGCTATAATTTAATACCAGTGGAGAGGTGGTATTATTTATCTAGGATTCAAGAAAAATGAACCATATATTTTTAAAAATGCCATTACTACTATAATATTTTCAAAAATGCCACTACTACTACTACTACTACTACTACTACTACTACTACTACTACTACTACTATATTATTATATTTTTTTAAAAAAAAAAATTAAAAATTTGTTTTCCAAATTTTTTTTTTAAAATATTTTTATTTTGTTAGTCCAAAATATAATTCCATATATAAGTTATAAAACCAAACATGATATTAATATCAGCATGAGATATCCCAGTATTAATACTGCATGAATCAAACAAGATATTAGTATTAAATTAATACCAAGATTAATAGTTCAGTACTATTAATACTGGTATTATTAATCACACTAATCTTAATACTTGAATCAAACGAAGCCTAAATATCATATTACACATATGTTTGAGGTGAGTTATTTTGTAATCAAATTCACGCACGATACACCAATAATTTTATAAGACATTTGACATTCTTTCCACTCTCATAATATGAATTAAATTATGAATTTAATGTACATAAATTTAATTATCAAATATGGTTGTTAGGTTCGCATTTATAAACTGATTGTAGGTCCACCTCGCCCTGCTGTCAAAAAGACAAATGATTGTAATAATCGGTCTATATAGAAAAAAATAAAAATAATCAAAATAATAACGCACGTTACAGGTCCACGTGTAATAATAAGCTTCAGGAGGCACACTACGCACCCCTGGAACGCTCTATTTTATCGTTTTTCACGCTCACTGGAACAAACCAGAACACTCCACTGGGCCCCTAAAATCCCACGCATACTTTTATTAATTCGCACGCAAAGCCCTCATCTTTTCCACTATTTCCTTTTTCCTCCACAAACTCGCCGGAAAAATAGAGTGTTGGTTACCAACTCCGACAATGGCGAACACGACGTCGTTATCAGGTGTCATCAACAATTGTGTTGCTGCTTCTTCGAGCTTTTGTAATCGGACTACTACTTTGTTTCCTCAGTCACCGCTGTCGGTAACCTTGTCGCCGAAACCTATAGCTCTCAAAAACCTGGAGTCGTTGAAATTGAAGAGCAATAATGTGTTTCTCAAGGGAAGAGTTCGAAGGAAGAGTTACTCGGGCTCTTTTGTTGTTCGATGCGAAGCTTCAGATGGAAGGGTAAATTGTATTTCCTAATTTGATGAAACTCTGAAGTTTCTTATAAATTATTAGTTTATTTGATTCATATGTGCGACAGTAAAGTGGCGTTTGATTTTTTAGCCTCCGAAATTTGAATATTTAATGCTGAGTAAATTCTATGATTTTTTTTTTTTTATCTGAACGAAATTCTGAATAAATATTGTTTGTTTGAATTTATTTGACTCTGAACACTGAATATATGTCATTTGATAAAGAGCAACAATGGAATAAATTGTTATTAAATTCTTCAAGTGTTGAAGAACACAGAATCAATTTTACCTCTTTATAAAAACGCGAGAATGACAATTCGAGTGGAATCCGATGTGGTGCGTTCTTTTTATGAATCACAATGCTATGGGTTGATTACTTGATTTACGTGGAATTTATAATAAGCATTTTGTAACCTTATTGATTCTATTGAAGCAATTGTTTTCATGAAAAAGTCTAAATCATCAGTCTTGTTTCGGATTATTTATTGAGGGGGTCAAAGAATTATGCACAAACTGAAGGGCTCGAGTGAGTGTGCTGATTTGAGCTGGTAATTTTGATGACAGATTACTCAACAAGAGTTCACCGAAATGGCTTGGCAAGCAATAGTTTCTTCCCCCGAAGTGGCTAAAGACAATAAGCAGCAACTAGTGGAGACAGAGCATTTGATGAAGGCCCTGCTAGAGCAAAAGAATGGGCTTGCTCGACGGATCTTCTCAAAGGCTGGCGTGGATAATACACGTCTCCTTGAAGCTACTGATAAGTTCATTCAACGCCAACCAAAGGTAATATCATAATTCATTGAACTTGACTGATATTACTTACGTCTCCTTGATTAGAGTAAAAAGTCATTTACTCAGAATTAACCATGAAATTACTATCTCAAGTGGAATGGTGTAATTTTGGCTAAAAGGCAAGTATTTGGTAATTTGAGCTTCAAAAATTCAGTATGCAGGAAGTCACCTATGATACCACTTCTGCCCACCTGAGCGTACAAAAGTAGAGTTTGAATAACAAACACGTAATTGCATGAGATATTGAGATGTATGAGCAAAACATGATGAATATGAAATTAATCAGTTGTTCAAATCATCTCAGATATATTACAGGCTTCCCTTTTTTAGGCAATGAAATTTTGAATTTGATTAATCCACCAACACCATCTTCTATTCAGCCTATGTGTGCTAATCAGCTGATTGACATGTCTACATATGGTGAATGATGGCAGGTGTATGGTGAGTCAGTTGCTTCAATGTTAGGGCGGGATCTCGAGGCTCTGGTGCAGCGAGCAAGGGAGTACAAGAAAGAGTATGGAGATTCCTTTGTGTCAGTTGAGCATTTAGTGCTCGGATTTCTGCAAGATAACCGATTTGGAAAGCAATTATTTAAGGATTTTCAGATTTCCCTGAAAACCTTAACGAATGCCATTCAAGCCATAAGGGGGAACCAAACAGTAATTGACCAAGGTAATAATAACTTTTTCCCAAGTTTCATCATTAAATTGCTTCTATGTTTGTGGGTTGGATGAGGAGTATACATGATGAGGAATTTGTGCTAACATCACTTGTCACTTGTTTATGCTTTTTCCTTTTGTGGACCACTTGTTATTTTTCTGGTCCTGCATTACTGTTTGTTGCATTCATAGGGAGGGACTTCTATTAGCATTTTATGTAATTTGGCATACTCTTTTCCCTTTCAATAATCTTTTGTTGTGTATTTGTAGTTCAAAGAGATCGTGCAGGTTTGCATCTTCCCGATTTGCAGACAAGTCTGGGTCATCTTTTTGTTGGAATAATATACGCATTGAAATTTAGTTGGGTGTTCTGCCCATGTTGACCACATGATGAGCTGTGAGCGTCATGCAAAATAGTGAAACTTAACCCACTCTATGTGTGCCGTGCAACTGTGTCTTTGTCTAGCTGCATTTAAATTTTGCTGTTTATGTACCTTTAGCATTTTTATGAGTCATTTTGTTTGTAAAGGGATCCTCTTTTGTTTTTCTTTAATCTTCTTATTTGGATTGTGTATTAGTCGGTTACACAATGTACTGTGCACTAGTTGGTTTTGCATTGTAAATTGTTACAGATCCCGAGGGGAAGTATGAATCACTGGAGAAATATGGGAAAGATTTGACTGCCATGGCAAGGGCTGGAAAGCTTGACCCTGTTATAGGAAGAGATGATGAAATACGCAGATGCATCCAGATTCTGTCCAGGAGAACAAAGAACAATCCGGTGCTAATTGGTGAGCCAGGTGTTGGGAAAACTGCAATTTCGGAGGGGTAAGTATGGAGGTGTCTTTCATGGTTTTGGGCTTTAGCTTCTATTGGACATATGTCAAACAATGTTTGTTTTCTTGCTGCTCATACTGCTGATGCTGATCTTTGTTTTATATTTCTGTTCTTATGCTTTATTTCGGCAGGCTTGCCCAGAGAATTGTGCAAGGAGACGTCCCTCAAGCTTTAATGAATCGAAGAGTGTGTGCTCAACTTCTTTAGGAATTATATAGTTGATCATAATTGTTGCAGTCAGCTCTGATAACTTAAATTGAACTAATTTACTTTCGTTTTCCAGTTGATATCCCTGGACATGGGTGCACTCATTGCTGGGGCAAAATACCGAGGAGAATTTGAGGATAGACTAAAGGCCGTGCTCAAGGAAGTAACAGAATCGGATGGGCAGACTATTCTTTTCATTGATGAGATCCACACAGTTGTTGGGGCAGGTAAATTGTTAAGAGCCTCTCTGTCTTTTGGATCACTAAAGGGCCTATTACCACTGAAGGGGTATTAGCTGTTGATTTTAGTTGTTCTTTACAGGACTCAATGGTAGTTATTTTTGGTATATTTCATTTGGACAAGGATTATCATTACCTAATCAATTCTTTTTCAGGGGCCACTAATGGTGCAATGGATGCTGGCAATCTTTTGAAGCCCATGCTTGGCCGTGGAGAGCTGCGATGCATTGGAGCGACAACTTTGGATGAATATCGGAAATATATTGAGAAAGATCCGGCCTTGGAGCGCCGTTTCCAGCAAGTGTATGTTGATCAACCTACAGTGGAAGATACAATATCTATACTTCGTGGACTCCGTGAAAGATATGAACTGCATCATGGGGTCCGCATATCTGACAGTGCACTTGTTGAGGCTGCAATCCTCTCAGACCGATACATCAGTGGACGATTTTTACCTGACAAAGGTAATGCATTTGTGGTTTCAATTTGTAAGCAACAAAACCACTAAAAAATAAATTGCAGTAAAGTCGATTCCATGATCATCTCTGGTTTTAATGTTGTGTTAGCATTATACGTCATGGTGGTGCTAATATAATAATTTTAAATGCAGCTATTGACTTGGTTGATGAAGCAGCTGCTAAGCTGAAAATGGAGATCACGTCGAAGCCGACTGCACTTGATGAGATCAATCGTGCAGTGTTAAAGCTAGAGATGGAGAGGCTCTCTCTTACGAATGATACTGATAAAGCTTCGAAGGACAGGTTGAATCGTCTTGAGTCAGAGTTGGCTCTCTTAAAGAAGAGACAAGTTGAACTCACTGACCAGTGGGAGCATGAGAAAAATGTCATGATGCGCCTACAATCAATCAAGGAAGAGGTAAGTAGTTCTTCTAATCTTATAAAATGGGAAAAAAAAAGTTATTTTCCAAAAATATTTGTTCTATTCATATTTTTCAAGTTTAATGAGTACTTGGTTTTGGTGTATGTTCTCTATATTTGGAATAAAAAATGCTGATTGAACGTGTTTAGACCAACTAAAACACCCCTTGTTTTATGTAGATTGACAGGGTAAATCTTGAGATCCAGCAGGCAGAGAGGGAGTATGATCTTAACCGTGCAGCTGAATTAAAATATGGTAGCCTAAATTCTTTACAGCGTCAACTTGAAGATGCAGAGAAGGAGTTGGATGAATATATGAGATCGGGGAAGTCTATGCTTAGAGAAGAGGTTTCAGGTAACGATATTGCCGAAATTGTCAGTAAATGGACTGGCATTCCTGTTTCCAAGCTACAACAATCTGAGAGGGAGAAACTGTTGCATTTGGAGGAAGAACTACATAAACGTGTTGTGGGTCAAGATCCTGCAGTAAGATCCGTGGCCGAAGCTATCCAGCGATCTCGAGCAGGCCTCTCTGATCCTCACCGTCCGATTGCTAGTTTCATGTTCATGGGTCCAACAGGTGTGGGGAAAACCGAGCTAGCAAAGGCCCTCGCTTCGTATTTGTTCAACACCGAAGAGGCCCTTGTGCGGATTGATATGAGTGAGTACATGGAAAAACACGCCGTTTCAAGATTGATAGGAGCACCACCTGGTTACGTAGGGTATGAGGAAGGAGGACAATTGACAGAGATAGTCCGAAGGAGGCCATACGCGGTTATTTTGTTTGATGAGATTGAAAAGGCTCATTCAGATGTGTTCAATGTGTTCCTTCAAATATTGGACGATGGTAGAGTGACCGACTCACAGGGTCGCACGGTGAGTTTCACCAACACCGTCCTTATTATGACTTCGAATGTGGGTTCACAATACATACTAAATATGAATGAGGAGACTTCTCCGAAGGAGACGGCTTATGAAACTATAAAGCAAAGGGTAATGGATGCTGCAAGATCAGTTTTTCGTCCTGAGTTTATGAATCGAGTTGATGAGTACATAGTATTCCAGCCTCTTGACCGTGAGCAGATTAACAGCATTGTCAGGATACAGGTAACTTCCTATTCGTTGATGCTTTGATTCCTAGGGTTTTATGTGATTCAACCGCCTAATTTTGAAGTATAACAGCGTCATTATTGATTCTTTTATTATGAGTTCTCTTGTGATTTCATAATAATCGTGGGAGCCTCAAAAGCACGGATACTGATAAGGAATATGGTACAATACGTGTTTATTGCTCCCTTCTTGCACAATTGCCGCCCTTTCCTTCCTTCAAATTGAGGTCCCATTTCCTTTTCTAAACATAATAGCAAAAGAACTGTAGTATTGAAAATTGCGTAGGTTTGATAAAAAGTTGGAAGATGAACATTTACCAACTTTTATGAGGAGTTGAAAAAAAAGATTAATGATTTGGTTAGATGTTATCCAGCTTTTCCGGAAATTTTCTTTTGTTGTCCAAAGAATTTTTTCTGTGCAAAACCATGAATGTAAGCGCCATCTTCAATCATTTTTCGACTTCTTTATCAAACATATACAACTTTTTCAACTTCAATCATTGTTCTGTTGGCCTCTTGGTTTGAGGCAAAGGGAGTATTACCTTTTTTGTTTGAAATCTTGATTAAACATTGGGTTTGTGTGTGTGTACCACAGCTGGAAAGAGTACAAAAGAGGATAGCAGACAGAAAAATTAATATAAAAGTGACCGAGGCCGCTGTTGAACTCCTAGGAAGTCTTGGGTATGACCCAAATTACGGGGCTAGGCCGGTGAAGAGGGTGATCCAGCAGAATATTGAGAACGAGCTAGCAAAGGGCATCTTGAGAGGAGAGTTTAAGGAGGAAGACACTATTTTGATAGAAACGGAAGTTAGCGCATTTTCCGGTGGCCAGCTGCCCCAGCAGAAGCTTGTGTTTAAAAGATTGAGTCCTGATTCAGGAACTGTAGATGAAAACAGAGAAGCCTTCTCACAGCAGAGAGTCTGAGGTCACTTGCCAGCACTGGGACTTATAAGGTGGCTTTCTCGCTATTGTTTGGCAAGTTTGTAGCAGCCGCATATGTTTCTTGTAGCAATGTGAAGCTTTGATATTGAGAGAGAGAGAGCAATTGTTAAATGAGTTCTTGTTGGAAGTAAATAGCAGACTTATGATTAATCAAATGTATGTGAAATGCTATAGATTCAAGTCTGCGATTTGAATGCTAATACATATATAAAAGGTCACGCAATGTACACAATTACATGTTTACAAACAGTAACATGTTAAGCTGACCATGATCAAAAACAAAATGGTTAGCAGTATCATCTAAACCCACTGCTACGAAACCTTCAAAAGATTGGCAAGCACCGGCACAAATACTAATGATAACAGCATAGTTCCCACTACCAAGAAATTGCATAAACACAGCTCATTTGCATGTCTAGTTTACCAAAGCGTTAACATCCACCACAGTAGGACAAATCCACTCTCGAAATTGATCCACTACCTGACAAATATTGAAATGCACTTCTTTAGACAAGCAACAATCTATAAGGTGAAAAGGCAATTTTAGGTACAAAGTAACATTCAACAAAGAATATCAAATGGGGTAATTGCTAGAGGCAAAATAATGTATAAACTAGTGGCAACTTCGGAAACTCAGTAATGAATCAGCACAAAGCCAAACACAACCAAGAATTCGAGATGTTGTGTCCACTGAATGACGCGTTTTCACGCCTGAAATTCCTATAAAATTGTAATGAATTCGTGTTTTTGTTTTGTAATATTTTACCCCTTATGTCCGAAACTAGGAGTCACTAATTAATCAACACATATTTGGAAAACCACTAATTTCACTGTAGTCAGTAGTCACAAATAAAACTTATTTACTATAATGAGATTCGGTTCGTTGGATATGTCACAAAAAAGAAAATGTCAACTCTTAAATTAGAACAAATGCAGTACCTGGCCTTTGGGTGGTCTAAGTATGCGTTTTACTCTATATTAATATCACAATAAACTATCCTTTTAAGAAAACTTGAATTTAATGTAACCAATGGCCCATGCCAATCCTCTTTTAACTCCTCTAAGATACGGTACATTGATTTGAGAAACAGGACACTTAAGACATCCCAAAAGAAAGTTGAGGCCCTTAATTTGAGATGGAGCTTATGTTTACTTGGTCAAGAACTGTAATTGAATTACTCCCCCCACCCCAAACTAGCAGTCACCATGTGGCTTCCACACTTATAATTGATATATAGCAACTTCAACATAATCAACAGTGAAAAACAAAATTCATTTAGCAATTATGCAATTTGGTAAGGTTGAGTCTAAAAACAACATTGCTATTACTTTGAAACCTCCAAAAAGGAACCGTGTTCAATTGTCTGGGCAATGAAGAAGTACTTACCTGGGTTTCATCAATAAATCACTCCAGCTCAGATGTCCCTTCCGAATCAGACAAGGCCAAGAGAGTGCAAATCCCGAGTACATGCCCATTAAGGCAAACATAATACTCGATGCAATCCTCATAGGCACCTACTCTACAGCTAGCACTCTGTGGCACCATCTTTGCTTGCAGCATATTCCACAGCTTTGCTTTGCAATAAGGGCATACTTCTGTAGGATGAAGCTTTGCTCCTCTCCTGATCAGCATCTTTCGAACCTTTGACACCCCAAAAGACTTGAAAATTCCCCTAAAAAAACCCACTTCCCCTTCTTCACCTTGGTCGAGGTGTTCACAAGGGTCAGATATGTATAAAACGTCTGTTCTACATTGAGGTAAAAGAAAGCTTTTACCAGACGTCCTAGAGAAGCGTGTCCTATAAACAAAGTGGCCGGGGATTTGAATTCCATTGAAAAGGCCACCTCTGCTACATCCCGAGCAATAAATAAGCAGCTTCCCGAGGGCCCTCCAGCTTCCATCAACACTGTGGCTCCCACTAGAATGGAGATCGAGCATCATTTTGGGAGCTCTTGTTTGGCAAAACTCCTTCCAGAGTACTCTCTTGGCAAGATCATCGAACCATTTACACGCACAAGAAAGAGTCGCAATTATCTTGGGATTCCACTTCAAGTGCTGTAGAAGTAGGAAGATAACTTCCTCGGTTAGATGCCCTTTTGTGCATACACAACTGGGCGAATGTACACAACGGTACTGCTTTGTTATTTTCATTGTCTCCACCTACGAATCACAACAGAGGTAATTATACAATCCTCCTTGTGTAACATCCAAATACATTAGTTTAAATGAACTGCAATCAAGAATCATACCCGCGTTTCATCTATGATATTGATAGTATTTCTCAACAAGTAAAAGATGTTAACATGCACAACCCTCATTTTAATACACCATCATCCATAAATCAAGATCCTCAAAGACGAGGGTGAATATCTATGTTGTGGGAGATGGTAAAATTTATCAAAGCTCACCAACGATCTCAAGATACACTTCTTTTTTCACTTTTTGATTCCCTATTGGGTGGCAAAGTATCCAAACTTTCACATTTTAAGAACACCACTAATTTCAACGTAATAAATGGTCAAGATATATATGAAGATGAACACACAAGAAATGTATTGTGCAAACAAGAATCTTCATTTCCCAAGTAACTTAAATTTAAATTTAAAATTTAAACAAGAAGTGAGATCAACTCACATACCATGAGTAAACCAAATGGAAGATATACCAAACATATGAAAATCAAATCAACGCTAAATTGGTATTTCATAAACCATAATCAATCAAATGTTCTATTAACAACCCAATTGATTTTGAGCTAAAGAACTACAGTTCACAAAGCTGGAAAAAAAGAAGAAGAAAGAATCCCAAGTCAAAACCCAAAGACAGATACCGGATCGTAAATAACTCAAAGTGGAGACCCATTTTGGGTCACCCTTTTAAGCATAAATCTCAAAATTCAAACGAAAAAGGAGCAACACAGATTAGGGTTTGTAAAGAAAAGGGCGATGGTAAATTGAAGAGTGAAAAATTACCAAGATGAATTGCAAGAAAATATTCGTATTTTCTTGAGGGGTAATTTCGTCCGCAAACTATATGATATTCTTCACAGATTGATGATTCAATTTGGGGAGTAGAAAGAAGGAAAGAATCACAGAAGTGGAGGAGGAGGAGGAGAAGAAAACACCCAAATAATAATAATATTCCTATGGAAAAAGGAGAGGATAAAGCTACAGAGTAGTAATATGAACAAAGAACGGACCAGCTGTTGGTGATATTTTGATTTATATGTGGACTGAAACTGAATATTGAAAGCATCTTCCAAACACTAAAAATTAAAAATGGAAGCGACAAATTAACTCCTTCAGTCTCTCTCAGACGTGATTGTCAACTATTTGTTGTTTGACCCTATGGCTTGGATTAGTGATGTATTAAGAGGGGTGTATTTAATTAGGATTTTAAAAAATTATTTTGAGATAAATAAGTCCACTGGATTTTAAAAGACTATTTAAGAATGTAATAACTTATCAGATTTTTTTTAAAGATTTTTTATATTAGGATTTTTTTTGTTTGGATTTTAAAAGACTATATCATAAAGAATTTATAAGATTTGAAAGGACCACATGGAATCAAATGGAATTGAACAATAAATAAAAGCAATCATTCAAAGTTACAAGAGTCAATAAAAAAGATAACAAAGAAACACAATTTTAACAAAGAAAAGTCAAAGCCAATAAAGTTATCCCAACCTTTTAATAGCCAATTTGATGTAGCTTCATGTCTTCCTAAGTAGCATCTCTCCACATATCTAAAGCTATGGTAGCCCTCCATGCATTAGCATTTTCTCGTTGCTGCTCTTGGGTTTGAACAATAGGTTCCAAATTATCTTCTTCATTAATTGTTAATACTGAAGATGAAGATTCGTCTATTGGTTCAATTGAAAATTTATCAGAACGACACTCTTTGCGAAGAAAGTTATGTAGTGCTACACATGCTAACACAAGCTCTGCTTGTGTCGAAAATAGAAATGGAGGCGCTGACTTAAAAATTGTGAACCGCGATTTAAAAATGCCAAATATCCTCTCGATCACATTTCTCAATGACGCATGGCGAAGATTGAACAATTCATTTTCATTTTGAGGGTCATTACCATGACCTGCAAAATCTTAGAGATGATATCGCACACCTCGAAATGGAGCTAAAAATTGGCGCCGATTAGGAAATCTACAATCCACTAGGAAATATTTACCTAATTATATGTACAATACATATAAAATTATTAGTATGAAAAGTTAAAATATATATATTTATCATTTAAAATAAGTATTTACCTTGGGGCACTTTCAGTCCATTCCTCCTTAATAAAGCATCATTTAGTAGCCTTGAATCATGAGCTGAACCTTCCCACCCGCTAAGAACGTACATGAATTCCAAATCAAAGTTGCAAGCTGCTAATACATTTTGTGATATCTTTCCATGACGATTACGATAACTGCTTACATCTCGTCCCCTCACCATTGCCGGAATATGTGTACCATCAATAGCTCCAATGCAATCCTAAAATTAATGATATATCGCAATAACCATATTATGAAAAATACATATTATAATAACAATATTATTATATTCTAATTATAAATGTATACAATTATTCATATAGAATTTTAATCGAAGTGTTAGAATATAATTGAAGTGTTAGAATTTTAATATACACAACCACTATTTTTTTATACATAATATCCGTTCTTTCTCCAAGTCTAAAAAAACAGGAATATTTTCTCGCAACTAGGCAGGAATATTTTCTAAAAAAATAGGAATATTTTCTCCAATTTCATAATATTTTTATATACACAACCACTATTTTTCTATACATAATAATTTCTAAAGTACACAGTGATATATATATATATATATATATATTGTTTAGAGTATGCAGTTGCGTTTCTTCGTTGGGGAGGAGGACGATGATGATGAAGGTAACAATCAAAACACAAAATTAAGCATAGTGTACCGGATAGAATATGTATAAGAAATTTTACTGTACAAATGACGTATTATGGGTTATAATTGGATTTTTTGTAAATTTTATTTATTATTGTATTTGTACTCTATTTAAAAAATTTATTTAATGAAAGGTTGAATAGAGTTGTTCTCATAACACATTATCAGCACGTTTAGAATTAATAACCCTGACTCTTAAAAAAAAAAAAAAAAAAAAAAAACTCAACTCTAGTCGCCGGCCGTTATTACTGTTTTTCTCTTTTCTCGTCGCCCAACTTTCAAAGTATGTATATTTTTATTGATTTTGTGTTTTAATTGCTACCTCTATGTTGTTTTATGCTGTAACTTTTAAATTCCCTTATTATTGCCCTTATATGTATTCTATCGAGTGAGTTTTTTTTAAAAAACAATTGTCCAAATTTTTTAAAAATCTCATTAATTTATTACACACATGAACTACTTTATATATATATATATTATATTTGTTTTGTATGTATTGTCCTACACATAAAGTGTAAGCTCTTTCAAAAAAAAGAATTATTTACAAAATCAGTTTATTTACATATATTTATTGATTGTCATTATTTGTATGTACAGTCGCAATTCTTTGTTGTTATTCTTTTGTACATCATTATCGAAAATCATCCTACACAGCCAGCCGCAAGATTTTTTTTTTCTCTTCTTGCTAGGCACGGTTATCTAGAGGGCACTATCCTTTTTTCTTCTTTTTTGCCGGTCAAGTTAAGGTTTTATATACGTTGTTAGCATTACATATTTTGTTCGTATATACAATTATATTTTATTTGTTAAATTTATACATTATATAAAATATATATAATTATATCCGTTATATATATTATCTGTTTCAAATCTGCCATGTTCATCCTCAGAATATATATATATATATATATATAATACTACTATATATGTTTGATTCTCTTAATTGTTGTATGTAATACATGATAGCAACATGACATATAGCAAATATACAAAAAATATACGCAAGAAGATTTAGCATGAGAAGGAAGTAATACCTTGTTCACGAAGAACTATTCAACTTTACAAAGAGCTGCTCAACTTCTCTACCAGAAAAAAAAAATCTCACATGAAAAGTCTCATGGGTTAGGGTGAGATTTTTTATAGGGTTTGGTATTTATACCTCCCATTAAAAAGTCACACAAATTCCTAATTTAAAAACAATCCATCGAAATTAGTAAGTTTTTGAATATCAAAAGACTTTTGGTTACTTATTTAAAGTCTTAATTGAATACGACTAGATTTGGATACCCTTTTTAAATATCCTAATAATCCTGATTGAATACTACAAGACTTATTTAGATTATTTAAAAGTCTTAATTGAATACCACAAGACTTATTTATCTCAAAATAGTCTTTTAAAATCCTAATTGAATACACCCCCTTAAGTTTTTGTGTGGAAGGATTTATTTAATAAAAAGAAAATAGTTTGAATGCAATTGTTCAAAAAATTGTTATTATTATTATTATTATATAATGCAATCGTTTGAAAAAAATTTAAATAAATAAACACACCTTCCATTTGAAATTGATATTTTTGTTTTTTGTTTTAAAGTATCAAGTTATTGTTTCTATTATTTCCTGTGAGATTGAGCCTCTCATTTCAAAAATTTATATCTATAAATGGTTTTATAAATTCATATATATTGAGGGAGCATAAAATTTGGTTAAGGCCAACTAGGCTGGCCCAATTTGACTAGAGGCCTATTCGGCCAGTTGGACTAGTGAGTCTAATATGAATGATGTAAGTAGATAAGGAACGTGCCCAGTTACCGAGACCAAGAATGCCGAGGTGGACGGGCCGGGACCAACTTCAAATAGGAAATGGTGACGTGGCTAAACACGTGGAAAGTGCATGATAGTACGTGAGGAAAATCATATCGAATCGCATGGACCTGCACATAATCGTACTGACGTCTACTACACCATTACCATCGTACTATTGCAGAATTGGTTAGAAGAAGGACGGCTTAGAAATAGGGGTTGGATTGTTGATTATTGAATGTTTTGGCTGTTAGGGAACTATGAGCTTACTTTTTCTATTTTAAAGAGGGAAAGCCTGTAATCCATATCATTCATTGATCAAATAGCCTTAAGAGCTCAATATAATAATCACACACACAGAAACGGAGGAGTACTGTCGGATTAGCATAAGTGCTATTAGGAGAACCTACCGTATCAAAAAATCCTTTATGTATACACAAATTATCTCCATCGTAACCAAACTCATTTTTTCGAACTATTTCCATGGGTTGGGCTTAAATTTTACATCACTTACAATTAGCTCCGTTTGTGGGAAAGAGAGAAAAAAAATTGTCCCAAGAGAGTTTGTAAGTTTATCACTTTTTCACCAGAAAGACAGTACCAGAAATCATACCTCAAACTAGAGTTACCACCTTGCGGGCTTCGTAGGTGCAACCAATGGTGGGCAATGGCAGTTTGCCACCCATCAAATGGAATGATCCCCCTACTCTGCCGACTAATACAAACAGGGGGCGGTCGACAGCAATTATGATGACCACAATCTCGTTGCCGGTGGCACAGATAATGACATGGCAAAACTCAGAATGGAGAATCAAACCCTACATGAACTTTTCAAGAAGTTTATGAGAAAATCAACCTCCAAAAATGAGGAGGAGGAGGAGGAGGACACCGCAACCTTAGTTGGCCAGTGGCCACCCCAGAACAATGTTGCCATTGAGAAACATTAACACATACAGAACCTCAGGGCAAAGCCAATGAACCAAAGGGTGTACACATTTTTACTCTGAAAGTTCTAGTGGTAGAACAGCGATAAAATGTTTTTGATAGACTAGTGGAGAAAGATTCAGGGCCTAAGGCATGGGCTGAAAACGATTTGAGAAGGTTGATCAATTTTACCATGGCTGGAAAGTCTATGGTCTACACTCCAAGAGACTTAGCACGAAGGTCAATGAGAGAACAAAATGGTTCACCATTCACCCAGCGCATAGCTGAAGCAGCTCCACCAAAAAAGTTATCTCAACCGAAATTCAACATTTACAATGGCAGAACCGACCTTGCCGACCATGTTCAGTATTATCAACAGGTCATGGCTTACTGAGTTTTAGATAATGTCGTGATGTGTCGCATGTTTGCCATAAGTTTGGGAGAGATTGCCCTCAAATGGTTCACCTGATTACCAACTGGACAGATTGATAGTTTTAAAGAGTTAGCCGAGCAGTTACAGTTAGATTCATTATAAACAGTAGGGTAGTGAAAGGCTCGAAGGCCTTGATAAGTCTGAGAAAGATGAGAGATGAAACCCTTAGGGAATATTCTGCGAGGTACTGGGAGGTATACCAGGAGGCAGAAGGCTATGATTTACGGTTCGCCCTGAACACGTTCAGGTACGGACTGCCTAAAGATGGTAACGGCATACAATTCCTTGACTTGCAAGCCTCCTCAATCTTTTGATGAGTTGCTAGCAAGAATAGGGGAATACACTCGAGTTAAAGATGATGAAATGATGGTTAGTAACAGCAAGAAGCAGGGAAATGACGACAGGAAAGAAGGCAGAAATAATAGAGGGTTTGACAAATCCAAGAAACAGAGGAGGAAAGATTTCTCCCAAGCTAGCGACGATGGTTACGAGGGTGTCCATACGGTTTTTATAAAACCAATTCACAGGATCATGTTCCATATTAAGGATGAGCCATATTTCAAGTGGCCGAGACCTTTAGGTGGTGACCCAGAGATAAGGCATAAGAAACTGAGATGCACATACCACAAGGATCATGGGCACAGGATAGAAGAAGGTAAAACCCTCAAACAATTCTTGGAAGGTTTGGTAATGAAAAGCCATATAGTTGAGTTCATGCAAAGTGCTAACAATGTAGGAAAGAAAAAAATGGATAGTAGGGACGATGATCCTGCTCATAAGTAGGTTCTAAAAACTCTTGATAGGGTCATAAATGTGATCCACAATTATACTAACAACGATCACGCAACAAAGAATTCCATCAGGGCTTACATAAAAAGAATGCAGTGCGTTGAAAAAGTATTATGTGCCGAGGTGCTTAGCATGGCGGCGTATAAGAAAAAAAGGAACACCAACGGTCATATGAGATCAAGTTCACTGAGGAAGACATGAGATGGGTAGATACCCTACATAATGATGCGTTGGTTTTGACCGTGAACATTAATATTTTTGACGTCAAGAGACTACTGATTTCAGAAATTTAAATCTCGCGCCCTCTTAAGTCAGAAGCATTTATTCGCCTGTATTTAGTTTCGGTGGGGAAGCCGTATGGCCGATTGTCATAATCAATGTACCAGTTCGCTTGGGGCCTAAACAAAAAATGGTTCAGTTCATTATCATGGATATAAATGCTCCTCATAACGCAATCCTTGGAAGAGGGTGGTTGGCCCAAATGAAGGCTATCGCTTCTCCCCTTCATTAAAAGTTAAAATTCCTAACTAACGAGGGGGTTATTGTCGTGCGAAGAAAACAGGAAGATGCCAGATTATGCTTCGAACTGGTAGTGCAAGGTGCCGCAAATGCTAAACACCCTACTGGACTGATTGCAAACGTTCAAGTAGGGGGAAGATCACTGAGGTACTAAGAACTGTAGAGGCCTTTTAGGCCTCTACAACTAAGAAAATCTGTTGACCAGTCTGAAGCCTCTAACAAGAGGGACAAGGCTTCTAAAAATTGCCAGCAATTGCAGTCAGGGTAAGCCTTCGAATGTGGGGCAGGAGGGTTGCCGGGAGAGAAGTTGTTTGAAGAAATCGTTCAAGTCCCTGCAGTTGAAGGTTTTAATGTAGATGAAAGATTTTTTCTGATCAGTAGTTCATTGACGAATGAAGAAAATGATCAAATGGAAAAATTCTTAAGGGCGAATGTGGATGTGTTTACGTGGCAACCTACCAAAATGCCTAATATCCATGCCGAGGTGATGTGTAACAAGTTGCACATCGACAATAATTATAAGTTGGTCAAGTAGAAACCCAGGAGGGCAGCCACTAAAAAGACCAATGATATATAAGAAGAAGTGCATAAGTTATTGGGAGCGGGGGCAATCAGAGAGGCGGAATTCCCGAAATGGATTAGTAGCCCTGTTGTGGTCAAGAAAAAGAATGGAAAATGGCGCATTTCCGTTGATTTTACAAACCTCAACAAGGCATGCCCCAATGATAACTTTTCACTCCCAAAAATTAATCAGCTGGTGGATTCAATATCTGGACTTGAACGAATGAACTTCCTGGATGCATACTCCAGTTATCGTCAGATCCCCTTATTCGGCCTGGAATAAAAATCCACTGCCTTCATCACCACAATGGGCCTATACTATTACAAAGTCATGCCTTTTGACCTTAAGAATGCAGGCGCCACCTACCAGAGACTGGTCACCAAAATGTTTAGAAAAGAGATTGGAAAATCCATGTAAGTGTACATGGATGACATGTTAGTGAAGAATGAAAAAGCGGTCGATCACATCTCTAATTTTAAAAAAAAAACATTTCAGATATTGAGGCATTATAAAATGAAACTAAATGCGGTAAAATACACATTTGGAGTTAGCTCTGGCAAGTTCTTGGATTTCATGGTTAACAACAGAGGAATCGAGGTGAATCTAAAAAAGATACAAGCCTTGCAGAATATTAAGCCACTGAAAAACCTTAAGGAAATTCAAATTTTAGCTAGTATGATAGTTTCCTTAAATTGTTTAATTTTAAAATGCTCAGACAGATTTCAGCCTTTATTTAAAGTCCTTAAAAGGACGAAAAACTTTTTGTGGGATGAAAAATATGATAAAGCTTTGCCATATTTGAAAACCTATCTTAGCAACACATCCCTCATATCCATCCTAACTCCCAATGAATAGCTCTTTGTTTACCTTTCATCATTCTCAATGGCAATGTCGCGTTTATTCGATAGCATAAGGGAGTTCAAGAACCAGTGTATTACATGAGTAAAAGCCTATTGGCGGCTGAGATGAACTATCTACTAATTGAAAAGCTAGTACTGGCACTTATCACCACCTCCCGATGTCTTCGTCATTACATTGATGCTCACCCAATCAAAGTTCTTACATCCACGTCAATGAAAGAATACTTGAGGTGAGCCGACTTGTTAGGAAGAATGGAAAGATGGATCGTGGAACTGGGTAGATTTCACATATAATATGAGCCACGGACCGTCATAAAAAGGCCAAGTGTTAGCTGATTTCATAACAGAATTCAGCGATTGCCTAGCCGAAGGGCAAGCTGAGTAAACAGTTACACTAGCTGACTCATCACCTGCTCCAACTAGGGGGCACGAGGGACCAGAGATAATGGATATCGATTCTCAGGAGACAGAAGCTCAGAATATAGCAACCGACGAGGCCGTCATTCAGAAAGACTTGCCTTGGACCCTATTCATCAACGGATCATCGACTAGAGATGGCTCCGGAATTGGGATTGTGCTTAAGTCACATGACAACATAGTCATTGGACAAGTTATCCGACATGGCTTCTCAATATCTAACAATGAGACTGAATACGAACCCCTAATTATGGGATTGAGAAAAAGTAAACTACTTGGTATATGGAACCTGAACATTCACTGCGACTCACAGCTAGTGGCAAACCAGCTAACAGAAGAATACGCTGCTAGAAATCAGATAATAGAAGCATATATAAAGTTAGCTCAAAAGTTGATTAAAGATTTTGACTCGATGTACATTAAAAGGTTCTCGAGAATAAACAATAGCTATGCCGATACATTAAAAGGGTGATTGGAGTGAAATTTCTGCCGTGACTGGCATAGAGGCCGAGTGGGGGCAGAATTCAATTTTTGCAATATAGACCGATATGGGGGTCTCATGGATGGATCCAATTATTCAATACTTTTATAATGGAACTCTACCCAATGACAGTGCAGACGCTTGTCGAATAAAGGCCGAGGCTAGCCGATATTGGTTATCTCATGACAGCAAGCTTTATAGAAGATAATTCTCTAATCCTTACTTGAAATGCGTGCATCCGAAGCAGGTGCAGGAAATACTCCATTAGTTGCATAAAAGCAGCTGCGAAAGTCATACAAAAGGAATATATTTGGCCCACAGAGCAAGAAGCCAAAGTTATTAGTGGCCATATATGCAAAAGGACGCTTTGGCGTATGCGAGGAGATGTGATTAGTGTCAGAAGCATACGCACCTCATCCATCTACCTGGCACTGAACTTTTTCCAATCACAAGCCCATGGCCATTCGCTCAGTAGGGATTAGAAATACTCGGTCCATTTTCATGGGCCGCTAGATCCAAAAGATTCTTATTTGTTACAACTGATTATTTTACTAAATGGGTAGAGGCAGAGCCCCTCATTAATATTGCTGACTTGGAGATGAAGACATTTTTGTGAAAAATCATTGTCACTCGTTTCGGCATTCCAAAAATAACCGTCTCAGATAATGGAACCCAGTTTAAGAGCAAGAAAATTTACAAATTTTATGAGAAATTGGGTATACAGTAGAGTTTCTCTAGCGTGGCTCATCCAGAAACAAATGGCCTGGCTGAATCTTCAAACAAAGTTATACTTGAGGGCCTGAAAAATATATTGGACGATGCGAAGGGTAATTGGGTAAAAGAATTGCTTTCGGTACTTTAGGCTTTCAGAACGACGTCGCGCCAGTCTATTGAGAAAACTCCATTCTCATTGACTTACAGAAGAGATGCCGTAATCCCATTGGAAGTGGGCCTACCAACTTTGAGAACCATAATGGTCAAATCAGGAGAAAAGGATGCCGTAAGGAATAAAGCTTTGGATTATGCCGATGAGAGAAGGGAAGCAGCCTTAATTCGATTAGTTAGTTATCAACAAAGCTTAACTAAATAAAGGAACAACAAAATGAACCCTAGGGAATTTCAAGTCGGCGACCTTGTTCTTCCCAAGAACATGGGCTCAATGGTTGATTCAGCACATGAAAAGATGGTAGCTAATTGGGAAGGCCCTTCTGTCGTAATCAAAATGACTGGGACATGTGTTTATTACCTGGAAGATCAGGATGAAAGACAAATTCTAAACCCACAAAACATTTCTAATTTGAGAGCCTATTGTCATTAGCGTTTTTATTGAGAAAGGCCACGACAAAAGGCTACTGTCTTTGCCGACTCACTATTCAATAAAATAAAAAATGTTCTTGATTCATTGTTGCGCAAACCAGAGACCTCCCTTGGGGGAAATCTGTTTAAGAACTGCCATTTGGCAAGGCCAAAATGGCTAAAATTAATGTGTTCAAAGAACATGGGGGCTCAGTGAACCGAAGTAAACACACCTGAGAGGTGAGGCTGTATGAGCAGAACAAACGGGCTGATGCTTTCATGAAAGTACATCGATGCTGTCCTCCCTTAAGGGAGGTTACCATTAGGTAAGCTGAAGGCCTGGTAGGTTGGTGTAAGTGTCAGTGCCATACAAGCACATTGTAAGTTTCGCAAGCCTGGTAGGTCGTTACGAATGTCTGTGCCTATGGGGCACCTTAAAGTATAAAACATGCCGACTAAGATGAGGTTGATTTGACTGTCATATAATTCATATTGTTATAATGAAGATTCATGATTAATGAAAACTTAACAAAATCAAAACTTACAGTTTCTTGGATTTAACAGGACCAAAAGCAACGTTTTAAAGTTTTTATAATAAATACTCATGCAATTAGCAATCCAGTTATTACGCAGAAACATTTGAAACAAAAATTCGAATATGAATACATGCAACTGAATGTTCATTTGTTATAGAAATTGTGTACAACATGAGGGCTTCGATGCCAGCGAAAAGAAGAAATAGAGAAGAAAGTGAAAGAAAAATAGAAGGAAAAATAAAAAGGCATAATCCTTACACTGTAATTCCGCTCACAACTGGTTTCTCTCTATGATTGCAGCATTGTACCACTTCTTCATGGTACTATAAGCCTCTTCCTGGTGCTGCTGAAATCGGCTCGCAGATTCCAAAGCCACATTCAATTGGACGATCTCTTTAGCAACATGGGCCCCATCCACTAAAGCCCTGTCTAGCTTGTTCCGAGCGCCTTCCAGTTCAAAGGTGCACTTGGTCAACTCCATTTGGAGTTGATAGATTTTTTTCGAAACTTCGCCCGAAGAAATGGAACGAGGGGGGATGAAATATTCGGCATTGTAGCCGCTGGGGTTATTGAGCAAACGCCGCTGTTGTTGTAAGCCATATTGATTTATTTGCTTTTAAAGATTGCAAACTCTTGAAGAAGTTTTGTACGACAAAGATTTAAATTTGAAAATTTTATGCCCGGTGAAAAACAAATGAACCAATGGGGTGTATAAATAGTAGCAAAAGGTGGCCTAGAGAAGTAAAAAGCCACAACTCATTTAAGACACGCCGAGATGACGGTTCGACAAAACGCCACGTTGCGAAAGGGACGCACCGCAACCACTAATATGACGCGTGGGCCTCTAGTTCGATAAATGGCAAACAAATCGAAAGTCTCCATGTGGAACTTTTGAATTGCTGTCTCCCCAACAGGAAATCGAGTAAGCCGAGATCAATGAATTAAGTTCTAAAAGATTACAGATCGAATTAAGTAATTGAAAGTTAGACTTGAAGGAATTTGGTTAAGTTTGCTTCAAGATTGTTAAATGTTAGCAACTGATTCATTAGAATTATTACTTTGTGCAAACTCTGATTGACCTATATCGAATAAACTTGCCTAAAATAATTAGGGTTTATTCGAAATAGAAAAACTCCGGCCCTTGATTGTCTGAATCTCGACTTGCGTGTACAGCTATTATAACTGCAATTTAACATATAAAATGGATTTAGAGTTTGCAACTAATGTTTGGGTTTAATTCCTTTGGTATAAGTCATGATCAAGTTTGACTCTTCCTGTTTAAAGTACAATTACAAGAAACAATCAATTGGCAACAGTGATTCAAATGCAAACATTTAAACAACCACAGGAAGAAAAGTAAATGCCAAACAAAGATATAAGAGAATAAAGGAATATCTTTTTCATTGACAAAAATTGATTACAATGGAGGGACTTTCAGATCCGATTGATTACATATTTAAAGCAAAAGTATAAAAGAAGAGGCTTTCCCTAGAGTAGCTAAAATTTATTACTACTTTCCCCTAAACAGAGAAACTTTACGTGATAGTTGGGCATGTGACTGAACTGTTAAGGGCAACATGTCACAAACCCTAAAAACCCTTAAGTACCCAGATCGACAAAGCAAGAGTCGATCTAGGAAGAACTTAATGAGAAGGAAGAAGAGATGGACAGGAGGTAAGAAAAGATGGAACAGTTAAAAAACAAAAGAGGGAAATGGATCCATCCGAATTTCGGGTGGCAAGTTCTCGATCGACGAAAAGGTATGTGTTCTGCACGATTTTGTGCCTATTTTAGACCTCTTACTTATCTTTATTTTTTCGTTTTAGGAAGTAAAAAATATTTATTTATTTATTTTTAGTATATTGTAATAATTTTTGAGTTAGTGGAGAAAATATCGAAAAATGGTTGATTAAGTGAATAAAGTATCGAAGTTAAAAAGAAGCGAATCGAAGCAATTCCGGAACAAGAATCGTATTGGAGAAAGTTATGTAGCAGTTCGATATTTCGAGCATATCTTTTCACTCATAACTCAAATTTTTGTGTTCTTTATATGGTTGGAAAGAAGATTCGAAGACCTACAACTTTCATGTTTTGAGTTTTCTCAAATTCGAAGGTTTACTTTTTCGAAAACAGTCTTGAACGTACTACTAATGCACAATGACGAAAGTTAAGATGTGTAGCCTCCATTTAATTTCTTGATCCTTACTCCTCTACAATTCAATCCTTATACAACTTTTTTCCATCCTTTCTTTATTAAACTCTATCTCTTTTCTTATTTATAAAATCATTCTTCACAAAAAAAAATCCTTCAATTTAACCAAAACTCCCAACTCCCATTGTGCAACTCTTTTTGAAGATTGTCTGCGATTTTAGCAGATGTATCTTTCCTTGAGAGAAACATGGTGAAAGTTCTAGAAATTCCTAATTTTTATTATGTGAAACATCAGTTAGGTTGTTTGTGTTTTTGGAAGAACAAATAAATCTTTACGATGGAAGAACATAATGAGATTTCGAGCCTTGATTTTCATGGTACAATATTAGATGGTGAGGTTATTTCTGTTTTTGGAAGAACATATATTCTCATCATTAAAGTTGTATTGTAAAGGCTAGGAATAGAAGAAAATTTCATGTTTCAAGTTTGTGGAAGATTCTCTGTAGCAGATGCAATTCAAAGCGTATGAGAATTTGAAATTTCGTCCATCTATCTTAGGAAGTAATTTTTATTTTTAATTTTTTTATTATATTAGTTTGTAATTTTATTTTTCTTATTGTAATAAGTAAATTAGATTAATATAAATTCTATACATTTATTCCCTGTGGATTCGACCCCTTACTTTTGCTATCTACGTTATTAATGTAGTGTAGTAAAATAAGGTTGTTTTTTGAATTATTATTTTTCTTGCAACGAAAAAATTGCTCGTTCAAATTGTAATACCCCCGACCTTAAACTTTGCTCGTCCTCGAGAAAATTAAATTAATAAAATCTCTAAAGTAACTTCATTCCCTGGCAACGGTGCCAATTTGAAAGAGAAATTTTTCCTTCGCAAGAAAAACACTAATTCTAAAAAAAAACTTATTTTATTACACTATATTAATAATGTAGTTAGCGAAAGTAAGGGATCGAATCCACAAGGAATGAATGTATAGAATTTATATTAATCTAATTTACTTATTATAATAAGAAAAATAAAATTACAAACTAATCTAGTAAAAAAATTAAAAATAAAAACTAATTCCTAAAATAGATGGACTAAATTCTTAATCCTCATCTGCTTCGAATTGCATTTGTTACAGAGAATCTTTCACAGACTCGAAACATGAAAAATTCTTCCCGTCCTAACCTTCACAATGCAACTTTAATGACAAGAATATTTTTTCTTCCAAAAACAAAAATAACCTCACCATTTATAATCATACCACGAAAATCAAGGCTCGAAATCTCATTATGTTATTCCATCGTAAAGATTTATTTGTTCTTCCAAAAACACAAACAACCTAAATGATGTTTCATATAATACTAAATGATGTTTCATATAATAAAAATTAGGAGTTTTTAGAACTCTCACCATATTTCTCTCGAGGAAAGATACATATGCTAAAATTGCAGAAAATCTTTCAAAAAGAGTTGCATAATGAGAATTGGGAGTTTGGTTAAATTAAAGGATTGCTTCTTTTTATGAAGAATGATTCTATAAATAAGAAAAGATATAAAGTTTAATGGGGAAAGGATGGAAAGAGGTTGAATAAGGATTGGATTGTAGATGTGCAAGGATCAAGAAATTAAATGGATGTTACACATCTTAATTTTCGCCATTGTGCACTGGCAGTAGGTTCAGGACTAGTTTCAGCAAAGTAAACCTTCGAATTTGAGAAAACTTGAAACACGAAAGTTGTAGGTCTTCGAATCTTCTTTCCAACCTTATAAGGAACAAAAAAATATGAGTTTTGAGTGAAAATATATGCCCAAAATACTGAACTACTACATAACTTTCTCGAATAAGATTCTTGTTCCGAAATTACTTTGATTTGCTTCCTTTTAACTTCGATACTTTATTCACTCAATTCAACCCTTTTTCAATATTTTCTCCACTAACTCAATAATTATTACAATATACTAAAAATAAATAAGTAATTTTTACTAACTAAAACGGAGAAACAAAGATAAGTAAGAGGTCTAAAATAGGCACAAAATCGTGCACAACATCTGGTTCTGACCATCTGGAATAGGGTATCAACAGTTCTGACGGTCATCGGAGGGTGATAGCAACTGGTCACTTGATTTGAGTTTTAATCCCTAACTCCCGATGTATTAGTTCCCTATATGAAGAAAGGTGATATGAAATATAATACTTTGACGGGATGAAAATAGTTATTTATAACTGAAGTCGACGAAGGTTTACGAGGGAGTTATTAATGTGGAAGCGACGTGATCCACGTTACCCGCCCTTCTTGCAATGCCATGTGGCAGTCCCCACAACCACCCTTTAACTCACATGACACTTGGAAAAAGTGAATTTGCACATGTGAAGTCAAGTGCAAAAAGGATAAACATAGAGTGAAAAAATTCTTTGGCTGATAAGCTACAAGTGTCATATGTCATATGCCGAAATGAACACTTGTGCCCTGGGGGCATAATTTAAAAATTAATTGGATGATAAGCCTAATTTTCATCTGCCATAGTCCGAGACGAAACACTTGTACCCTGGGGGCATTATTTAAAAATTCTTTGGCTGATAAGTCACAAGTGTTATTTGCCGTAGGCTAAGATGAATATTTGTGCCCTGGGGGCATAATTTAAAATTTCTTTGGCTAATAAGCCACGAGTGTTATCTAACATAGGCCGAAATGAACACTTGTACCCTAGGGATATTATTTAAAAATTATTTGGCTGATAAGTCATAAGTGTTATCTGCCATAGGCTGAGATAAACACTTGTGCCTTGGGGGCATAATTTAAAAATTCTTTGGCTAATAAACCACAATGTTATCTACATAGGCTGAAATGAGAACTTGTACCCTAAGGTCATTATTTAAAAATTCTTTGGTTGATAAGCCACAAATGTCATCTGCCTTAGGCCGAGATGAACATTTGTGCTTCGGGAGCAAAACGTGAGACTATTGGCTAAATAAAGCCATATAGTACCATTTACTATATACCGAGATTAGTACTTGTGCCTTGGGGGTAATGTCATATCAATGACAATTTTGAAATGAAATTTTCAAACAATCTCAAATATCGTCAAACAGTTTTGCAAAATTTGCATGACACAAGGAATTGAGAGCCGAGAAAAAATTTTCAAACATAAAGGTTAAAGTACACGCGGAGAGGCTTCAAGGCCCAATAGAATTACAAAAAATATTCCTGAAACACTAAACTCTAAGCCTTGGAGGGAGGAGAACTAAAACTAGCTTCATCGTATTCTTCTTTTGAGTCTAAAGAAACTTCGTCGGTGTAAAGCTCAGGAGGACACAATACATTTCGGCCAAACAATTCATAGCCAGATGGAATGCCAGCACATTCAAGCCTAAACTTATATCCGCCTTGATAAATGTTATCTTTAAGCTTCGAAATTTCACGTGCAAAATTGTGCATGGCCTCATGTAACCACCATTCCTCTCATCAATCAGAAAAGATTCATGTTGACAAGCCACGTGTGACACTTCAGCGGCATGTGCCTCTTTTAACTGCATGATGGCCGAGTTATGCTCTTCCTTGATTCTATTCAGCTTAGCAATAGCACCTTTAGCCATCAACTCATCACTCTCCTTGGTTTTCCTCTCAACCTTTAAAGCATTTAAAGCCTTTTGAAGGCTAGAAACTTGTTCTTGAAAAGAAACTTTGAGGTCAGTCAACTCCCTATCTCTAACGGCCTGGACCTCCAATAAGTTAACCACCACGGTGTTCAACCTCATGATTTCGATTTTCCTTTCCTTCTTCACAACCTTGGCCTTCCTTAACTCTTCCATGTGCTTAAACTCGAGTTCAAAAAAGAGCAAACCAGCCTACAAACGGAATGATCTCCGTAAAAGTACCAGCCGAAAATGCTACAAAAACATAAACAAAGATTATCAGAGGTGGCTCACCTCGACTAAACATCTGAAGCCCTAGATTCCTAAGTCGGCTGAATCTTCGTGCTGTAGTGATTCTCGATCCTTAGGGAATGATATGTAGGTGATCAGAGCTTGAGCAACCTCGGCATCTCGAATGGTAGAATCTTCCACAATCATGAGTCGATTAGGGAAGTACAACCTTAGTTCCACGATAAAAACCTTTACTTTGCCTTATCAGTAGAATGATCAATATTACTGTCACCTCTATCCACAACAACAAGAACTTGAGCTCCCTCATTAATGGCGGCTGTGAACACCTCATTTTGCGACTCTCGCAAGAACCTGATTCCTCATCAAATGAACACACATTCATGCACTGGAATTCATACATGTATACATACTCTACATATGTGATACAGGTCAAAGAATAAGGAAAAAAGAACACCTGGACGAGAAGTTATGAATAACCGAAAGCTGCCGAAATAAAAAACCGTCAATCTTGTGAAAACTTGTACAATGAGACTTTCTCATTTTTGATCATCCCCAAACCTTAAAGGTTGTTATATAGTTCCATAAGGAGTAACGTACTCAAAAATCAGCTCGATCCGACGTCCAAATCTTCGAAAATTCAGAGAACTAAGAGTTCAATTCGAGTAATCAAACGGAGGCCTTCCTGAAGTCGAAATGAACTCAAATTGGTCAGCATATAGGTTTTATCGTAGGAAATAACATACTAAAAAATCAGATCAATTCGATACTCCATTTAGCCGATATAGTAAAAACTGTCTCGGGTGAATAGTGTTTGTCATGTGGACAAATGCCCTATTTTTGTGGTGTGGACAAATGGTTTTTGGGCAATTTGTTCACACGATAAAAGGTCCTTTCCCATCCCAAAAATCTTCTTTCTGCTATAAATACACTTGCATTAACCCTATTTGAGGCATCAAATAGCTCTGGAACTTCGGGAATAATGCTCTAAAATTCTATTATCCTATTTTCAAAGTTCTCAAGTAATTTTTATCACACACCGGCTTTATTTTTTTATCTGACTTTATTTTATCAGTTATAATGGATCAATTGCATATAAAAAATGTTGTTTATCTCAAAATCAATTCAGATTTCATATTTAAACCCTTTTTTTAAAACCAAAGGTGTGGAATGAGAGGTAACCATTTTTAAACATATTTTTATTAGTTAATTTCATAAAATCTCGATTTTATCAGTCTCGATTCACAAAAGAATCAATAAGCATTTGTATCCGATTTAATCTATAAATCGTAGTGCTTATGTAAATATCCAATATGGGAATACTGGATTTGTCAATGCCAGTTTAAACCATTAAATTGTGGTACACTATTGATGAATGAATCTCAAGGATTGTCGGATATCCGATTCCAAATTGAACTAACTTCGGAAAAGCCCCAAACCTTGCCAAGAACACCTGTTTTGTAACCTATCATTATCAAAATCACTTTTCAAATCACATTGACTACGCGAAAACAACGCGAGCTCTTAATACACCCAAGTGCAGGTGGTCGGTCAAGTAATAAATACTCGGTAAGTCCGAGGTCGATCTACGAGGAGGAGGGTAGTTCTTTGACTTAGGAAAAAAAATTTCAAGAGGAAGAAGAGAAAAATAAAGAAAAGATGAAATATGGAGGGAATGGAATGAGAATCAATAACTAAACTAACTAAAGGCAATATAACTAAATAAAACATGCAAATGAAACTAAACCTAAAGGTAGCGAAACATTACTATACTAACGGAAACTAAATTAACATAAGAAAAACATGGAATAAAGCTAAATAAATAAATAATAAAAACAGCATACTAAATTAATTAAATGAGTAAAAAACTTTAACTAAAATTAAGAATAAAAAACGCTAGGGGTATCCATAAGTTTTGGGCAACACAACGGGCAATTCGGTGGACCGGGAATCATTTTCTAATTATTTTTTCTTTAAAAATCAGCCTACTTTTCACGAGCTAATTGATCTCATAAACTCATATTTTTCGCAATAATTCATGCGTGACATGAACTATACGTACCAATACTAATTATGGAATCAATTCGCATTACTTCATTTTACCGAAAGCACTTGTTTATTAAAGTGAAGTAGTGCTTGACACTACAGAACCTTTTATTAAAAGTGAGTTTAGAAAAATTAAGTAAAAGCCACAATTTAATTCAAATAGGTTAAAACATGATTAAAATCAAATTTAAATTAAAACGGGCGGTGGAAACACAAAATTGGAAATTTTGGTATTAAAAAGTAAGGATTAAAAATACTACCAAAAACAGCGCACTTAAGTTTGAAATCTAAAAATAATATATAACCAATTAATTTAGAAAGTATAGACCGCTCTCTAAGTCAACTAGTTAGGGTTTAGCGCAAAAATAATGATTCAAACTAGTTTGGTTCTTTTGTCGAAAAGATTTTATTAAATTTATTATAAAAATATGTTATTAGTATACTAGGATAATAATTTAATAAAAATCATATTTATAATGACCTATTAACCAATGAAAAATTAATTAGAATTAAATTCGGGTCTAAAAAATTACCGCGTCGGCATACCCGTTCCTTACGGACCCCTAACTAACGAACTAGCCAAACATATCTAATAAATTCAAGCTCAATAAATTAATTAAATAAAACAGCCTACATAAATTCATAAATTGAAATCTAAATAAAATTACAAGCATGCACAATTTATACTAAGAATTAATAAAGCAGTAAAATAAATTAAGAACCTGAAATTGAAGTACGCGCGTAAACCAATAATTAAATTCTGAAATTAATCTTCAATAATGAATTCAAACCCTTCTTCTCAAACTCCAAATTAACACCAAAGAAAAATAATGGAAGCAACACAAACGAAGCTTTAATGTTGTAAAAGAAAAATTAATTAAAGAAAGAAAGAAAGAAGAAAAGAATGAAGAGAAAAGGAGAAAAAGAGAGAGAGAGACACGGCTGGCTGCTGTTGTTGCTGCTGCTACTGTTTGGCTGCTGTTACTTTTTTTCCTGCTGCTTGGTGATTTGATGATATTATATATATATTAGAAAACCTAATTTAATTAGGTGTGCTAATGGGTCATGGGCTTGGCCCAATTTGAAACTTGATAAAAATATAAATTGCAACGCATGGGACTTGAACCCGAGACCATAAAGAAGAAACTTATCACTCACACCATCTAAGCTAGACCAACTTTCAATAATTTCTTGCACCTTCAATTAATTTATTCATTCGCGCAGGAATCTGCTCCTCCAGTGCACTGTTCGTATTTCGGCCATAACTTTGCACTCTGAACTCCGATGGACGCAAGGTGTTCGCCCACGCGTAGCTAACTCAAAGCTTTACAACTTTTATCTCTGGAGTTTTCTTCAAATTCTGCACGGATTAATACCAGAAATCTCTGGAACAGAGACGTTGCGCGCGGTGAATCTCTTCTTCATTCAAAAATTTCTCGGTTTGATTCAAATGACTCTTCTCTGCTTGGGACTGCTCTATTGGCTTCTCTTAGTCTCTTACATCAACTTACTTCATACTTGAGCTTGGAATTTACTTTCGGTTCACTTCTTGAACTTAATTCAGCTCCGAATTTGACCGGCAATAACTCACTTTGGGAGAATTTGCTTCTGGATTTATTCTTGTTTATTTTTAACCTGTAAAAAGGCTAAAATGCACTAGAAACAAACATATTATCCTATTTCATGATTAAAGCTCAATTCTTATCAATTTAGGATAATTAAAATCAAATTCATGCATATTAAGCCACCTAAACATGTATAAAAATGCAATATTTTGGCTTAATCACACATACGCACTGATTTCTAAAATCAAAGGGCAAAATACGAAGTACACGCTTTCTATCCCCACCCCAAATCCTAATTTTCTAAAATTATAAGCCGATATAGGATAACAACAACAAGCATGCAAATCTTTGATTATAATTACACGCATATCCTACTTAGAGACTGAAAGGGCGAATTGGGTGCCTAACACCTTCCCGATTTGTAAATTAATTTTTGAACCATCAAATTAATTGGTTTCACAATAATTGTGTTTAAGAGGCTATTTAATCCATAAATGTTCCTCTTTCACACAAACTTTTGTTTGTTTAGTAAAACAAACTGGCTACTTTGATTTTCTCTACAAACCATCACCTTTTCTCTATAATGAAATAAATCATTTTTCAAATAAACTAAAAAATCGGAGAAATCGCTGCTAACGAGAATTCTGTCGGCGAAAAGGCGAGTTCTCACAGCAGCCTCATAAACTACGGCATATATCGCCTTATCAACCCCCACGTAGACTGAACCTAAAGTATTGGGATGGAGGTGGATAATAGCGTCAGAACCTAAGATGGTATCCACAAGCAAGGCTTTGGATTCCACTCGAGGGGTTTTGATTGGAGCATCCTCCTTCTTAGCTTCAGAGGGCGCGACCCTCTTCCTTTTACTCTTTGAAGGGGTAGTAAGTTTGGCGATGTCGGAAGCAGACGTTGCCTTATTTTCTTTCAACATTCGTGCCTGTCGGAGTTTAAACGCTGCACTTTAGGGGGAGCTGCAACCTCCATAATTGGAGGAAGAACCGTATAAAGCAAATCTCCTTTATTGCATGCTTCACAAAAATGACGACTGGGTTTAGCACCAACATGAATCCGATATTGCCTTATTAAGCGCCTGCTGAAATTAGTAAGCCACGATGGAAAATCATCAAAGAAAATTATGTTAGAAGAAAGAAAAAAAAGTGAAGTGCACCTTCTTCCTTCGTGACTGTTTCAGCAAGAAGAGGATTATTTTGTTCTTCAGTGGTTGCCACCGGAGAAGAACCCGCGGTTTTAGCATGCGCACCAACTTGTTCTTTAATAATCTCGACAGAAGGGAGATCCTCTGATCCAACGGATGACATTGTATGCGAAGGGCTAACTTGATCAGTAAAGTTGACATCCTTAAAGAGCTCTTCAATCTCAAGGTCGTCCCTGTCCTTATAAGCATTAGGGTTCTCCATACCCTCAATGGGAACCACAACCCCTTATGATGGCTTTGGAAGGGGTGTTGCGATCGTAACGCCCCGATTACAGTAACCTGGATGGTCGCAGTGACCGACACCTTCAAGTCAATGGGAGCAAAAAAACCCTTGCTAACAATAGAGACTGCTAAAGAATTTACTCTGGTAGACTTGCTGGCCTTACTTTTCTTTTGCCTCTATTGCTGATGACCTTGAACAGCTTCAGCCAACCTAATCGCAACTTGACGCGCCGTCCTATCCGCATTAAGCCGAAAGTCTTGGTTAAGAATGTTATACCGAGCGAATAATTGGTATAAAGTAAGAGGACCCAATTTCTTTCCTATGCACTCGCTGGGAGAAAATTTGTCCTGAAAAGACAGATTGTCGGTCTGGTAACCCATGAGATTGTGATCCACCCTTGGGTGATTCAATATTGTGCCATCGTCGCTACCGGTATGGCAAGCGATGGCATTCAATTGTTGAAAGTGGACGGTGCTCCACTCAAACCTGTTGAACAAACCTTCTTCTACAAAAATAAAATAAAAATGGAAGCAGTAATTAAGTGAGAAGGAAAAACCAAAAATCGATAGTAAACTCCGAATTAAGGTTAAGAACAATTAACCAAGTCTGCCACATTTCTTAAGAACGAGGAACTCAGCCGGGTTGGGCTCGACATCCCCCTTTAGGATCACCATGCCATTGTACATATACTTGCAAGAATTCCACAAGCCGAGGATCAATGCAGGAACCTTAGGCCTCCCTTTCAAATTCCACATACCCTCCAATTGGGAGAAGCTTAGGGAATAATAGTACGCGATATCCCAAAAATCAAGTTGCATGCTAAATCTCTTATTCACCTCAGCCAGATCCAAGATATATCTAACCATATTGGGAGCCACTTGGCTTAAATGGAGATGGGTCCGACGGAGGAAATCGACCAAAAGGGGGTCGAAGGGGGCTCCCAATCTAGCCTGCAAAAAGTAAGAATTTTATATGGGATACGTCCCAGGATTGAATGACAACCTCTCCGAGATCAAGTACCCATCTTTTTCAAGTTCCTCCCATTCGAATTGATCAGGAAAAAACATGCGTTGGAATTCTTTTTTTCTCTCCTCAATTGCAAGCTGATAGCGACCTATTGCTTTTAGGGTTTTGAAGAAGAGAAAGGGAAAGATAATGAAGAACGAATCAACGGGAAACAGAGTACATGGCAGACAGAGGAGAGACCTAATTAAGGAACCATAAAATGAAGAAAGAAAAATTTTCAAGAACAAAATTCCCTCTTTTACGATATAGTGGAAGCAGAATAGAGGCAATGGTTTAGTCTAATATTCAAAGGGCAGTTATACCTTTAGGAAACCTGCGTCGAAAGAATGATGATTAAAAATTCAAAAAGACTGATGGAGCTCCGATTATGGAGGTGACCCAGCCGATGGTTGACACATGGAATTGGGTCAGATCTTTCTTAAAACCTTCCTGGTGAAGATTGAGTTCAAGCACATGCTCCCAACCCGATTCGTTGAGACCATATGCTTGAGGGGCAATTGAGGGAGCATAAAATTTGGTTAAGGCCAACTGGGCCGGCCCAACTTGACTAAAGGCCAATTCGGCCAATTGGACTGGTGAGTCTAGTATGAATGGAGTAAGTAGATAAGGAAAGTGCCGAGTTGCCAAAGAAAGAATATAGAGGTGGACGAGCCGAGGCCAACTTCAAATATAAAATGGTGCAGGTGGCCAAACACGTGGAAAGTGCACGAGGAGTACATGAGGAAAATCATACTAAATCGTACGGACTTATAAAGAATCGTACTGACGTCTAATCATCATACTAATGCATAATTGGTTAGTTAAGGATAAGGGAGAAAATGTTGGAGTATTATCCAAGTCTTACTCTCTTTGGTTATTTTACTATTAACCCTAATGAGCAAGTGTAACTCTAATTCTATACGTATAAATAAAAGAGGGATGGCTCAGAAATAAAGGTTGGATTGTTGATTATTGAATGTTCTGGCTGTTAACGAACTACGAGCTTACTTTTTATGTTTTAGAGAGGGAAAGCTTGTAATCCATATCCTTCATTGATCAAACCGTCTTAAAAGCTCAATATAACAATCACACACACACAAACGAAGGACGTACTACCGGATTAGCATAAGCGCTACCGGAGGAACCTACCGTATCCAAAAATCCATTGTATATACTCACATTCTCTCCATCATAACCAAACTCATTTTCTCGAATTATCTTCGTGGGTTGGGCTTAATTTTTGCACCACCTATATATATAATTCAACTTCTACCTAAATGGATATTGAAAATCCAATTAGAACATATTTTTTTTCATTTTCTTTCGGGGGATAGTATAATCTAAATTTAAAATAATATTTTTTTTCAACACATATGCAAAGAAATTCAAAAACTTGGGATGCGAAATGCGCACCCCCTGGCCCATGCACTATCTAGTTACATCATTGGTTATGTATTAAATTGCAATGAGCAAGTGAGTTAGTTTAGTTGGGATGTGCCTGCTAAGAGTCTCACAAGAGTTTAGGGGAATTTTTTAAGTTAAAAAGGACTTGGACCTCTTTTTTAAAAAATAAAAAATAAAATAATGATTAAATTACAATGTAGATGCTAAATTATAGTCTCAGTCACTAATGATGTTAAATTTAGTGTTTTATTAAAAAGTATGAAAAATCAAAATGGGATATAAACTTGAGACGAATGAGTAATTTTACTGTGGATTGTTAAAATTAAGATTGTTAGCCCATTTTAAATTCAATAGCTTGGCTAAAATATAATTATACCCGACCTTTAAGAACTAAGTAATAGACAACTTAGTAGGTTGTGAAAGACCAAATGAAAATGATAATGTTACCAAGTATTTTATGAGCTGTATATATTTCCACCCTTCTTTTTTTTTCGAGTGGAAATAGTAAGAGAAGACACTAGGTCGGGTTTACAATTTTCATCCTCTCCCCCGCTACCAAAAAACCATCCCCATCTCTGCCTCTATCCCCGATTTGGGGTATCAGGTAATCTCCATCCCCGTTGGAAGAACGGGTACCCATAGGATTCCCCAACAATTTTAAAAAAAATAATAAAAAAAAAAAGAAAGAAGAAGAAGAAGAGTAAGTTATGAATAATATAATGTTAAATATATATATAGATGAAATTATATATGTACACAATCAACAATAAATTAATTTCATATAGATATATAAGTATAAAGAAAAAAACCTATAAAATTAAATATATTGGGAATGATATGGGTGGAGACACCCATATTCAAACCGAGCTAAATTTAAAAATTCTCAACCTGAACCGATCCCAACTCGTGGTTACTTGTCCTCATATTCCAATCAGATTGAAATCTCGCGGGTAATTTTGCCATCTTGTAAGTCGGTAGTCAAATAACGGGTGTGGTCTCACGGGACTCTGCATGGGCCAGACGTATTTGAATTGGATTCGTACGAGGGGGCAGTGGGTTTGGGCCCGCTAGGCAGATTTTATGTGATGGAGCATGGCGTATACCTAGCAGTACAACATCCAATACGATAATACAATATGAATAGAAACAAAATTCTAAATTAGTTGGTGAAATTTTAACATTTTTGGGTTGTATTGTGCTGATCCAATAAATACGATAAGTTAAAGAGTCGGGTCAATTAATATTTATTTACATAATAATAACCAGTAGAACTTGTCAATAATATATATAATTGTATAATATTATATATGTATATGTATTTGTTAAATATATATGTCTACAATTTGTACAATACTACACATCTACTTGTTAATTCAATGTTAGCTTAAAATTAGGGGTGACAACAATTCGGTTACCAAACCAACTATCTCGGTATACTAATATTCATAACTGAAATCGAACCGAGTGGTCGGTAAACCAACTATTAGTTTTACTGAATTTGGTTGGTAATTGATGGTCAGTTACCAACCGAATATGGTCGATTCAGTCGATTTTCGATTGGCGGTTCAAAAATGCAACCTTTACTTACAATATATACATATAATATTATATATATTTTATTATGTTTGTACTCAACAAATAACAAGTAGTCATGTTGGGTAATTAGTTAAGATAACGAATCGGGTTTAATTTGATCTTTTCACTTGATAAAAAAAATCAATCATTTAGATCTTAACCAATAACCTCCCAAACACATAAAAATTAACTCAAATACACCCCCAAAACGACCAATTACCTGCTCTAGAATGCACTTTATCGGAGGTTGTTTTATGAGACGGTTATTATTATGACTAACTTTATTTTTAATTTTTGATATAAGCGATACCTAGATGCATCATGTATTTAACTTCAAGGTAAGAGGGAAGAGAACTCGAGTTCTTAAAATCGAACTGTGGAGGTAGACCTCTGATAATTCTTTTATTTAATTAAGTACTATTGTATAGGTACATATCACATTTGTAAGTTTTATGCTTCAAGATAGAACGGTCATTTCTATCAAGAACATAAAGCAAAATGTGTAGAGGAAGGGATTAATCATCAGAAAGGATTTGTTGAGACTACTTGCAGAGCACAGGTAACTAAAGCCAAAAGCAATATAATATTTTGAAAACATAACTTTGTCATTATTCACAGTGGCCGAGCCAAAAATTTACGTTATGGTAGATAACATAATTTTTGAAGCACAGATATCAATGTGCTCTTCCGTGATATCGTAACAATTTTAGAATAAGATAATATATATATACGAAAATTTTCATATGCAGACCAATCCTTACAGACTGATCCTTTTATGTATCATAATTTAAGTATTACAACATCTAAGCAAATACTCCTCTAGAAATTTATTATAATATAAACTAAGGTGGCAAAGTGCAAATGTTTTCTAAAGTAAGGTGGGCAAAATCTATTTTCGTTACCTACTAAATTTAATCTTTTCTAAAATTATTTAATTATACCAAAAATATTTCAAAAATTAAGACAAGCAAAAGCCCACCTTCACTGTAAGGTGGTGTTCACTTGAGCAGAAACAAGATGGGAACAACTGTTTTAACAAAGTAATTCCGTCAAGACATAATACATGTTCCAATTTGCAAATTGCAGCTATCATACTGTGGGTCAAGATAATTAATGTGTAGTCAACATAATGATTTTTTTTAAAAAAAAATAAATTAAATTAAGAGAGGTATAGTCTCTCCCTTAAAATCTACAAACATTGGAAAACCCCACTCCAACCACCATGGGTTAAACCATTGACCTCAAGGTAATGCTGGAGGCAATTTACCATTGGACCAACCCTGTTTACAATATCGGCCCTATTTGAAGGCAAAATCTTTGGGGTATGAGTTTTGTTCTAAAGATAGCTAATACATGACAACCCGCTGCCCGTTAAGAAGTTATAATTTCCTTCAAAAACTATAACTTCAATAGATGAATTTGATAAGTGCACCATACTAATTGAACACTGCAAAAATTAAGATGATTCAGTTCCTAATACATGATAAGAAAATACATAAAAACAAATTCAAAAATCTTTATAATAGGTCTTTTTGGTGCTAATTCATCTTACTAATCAACTCATTGATGTGATGCTGGCGATTTCCAGCATCTCCCCCATCCTCAAACCGCCTTTTCTTACCTTGCAACGCTTTCTCTGGTTTGTTCAGTGTAAAGGGGCAAAGAAAACTGTTGATTTCCTTAAAATGCGGACCGACATTAGCAATCTCGTTTACTATGTCTTCTATGCATAGGATTCCATGCTGACCCATTGCCTGACAAAGAGATAAAAGGAGATTCAAGAAACTGAACAGCAAATATAACTGGGATAAAATATAACAGGAGGGATGGAGGTAGGTGTTTCTAGTACCTGTTCAATAATGTTATTGTCTGTTAAAGGAACTCTCTGCTTGTTAATTTTGGCCAAGCCTTTCTTGTATATCAGGTCATTCACACTCTTGAGATTAGGATATCTGCCAAAACAAATGGGAAAAGTTATAATGAAAACCATGTATCTGCATACAAAGCCTACAATTTCCTCTGAAGCCCGGGACACACTTGCATGGACATCAATAAAGACCTCTTTATTCCACAGCACAAGTACCGCATCGGCCCATTCAACACCATAAGTATACCACCACCCCTCTAACCTATATCAAGGTAAATCCTAGTCCTAGAAGTTAGGCCTGTCAACAGATCAGATATGGATCAGCTCCTGCAGTATCCAAAGCCGAATCATGAATCCGATGGATTTACAAAATCCTAATCCATATCCAAATTTGTCATCAAACACATATCCAATCCAATCCAAAAATTGAAGAATTAATGGTCATGGCATGACTTTAATCAAATTTTATTGCTAGACCAATAATTATGTTTATAATTTCCAAGGATGTCTATACATACATGTGTATATATATGTCGGATGGATTGCAAATGGATTGGGTTGTTATATCCGATTTGTTAATCAAGGCTTAAAGGATTGGATCAGACTCAAATAAATGGATTAGGAGTTATTTACCATATCCGACTAATCGAACCATATCAGATCAGGTCTGGGTTTATATCCGATCCATTGAAAAACCTACTAGAAAGTCTATAAGTCAACATAACTTGCGACAGCTTAGCATGCTCAGTGCTGATCAAAATGGACGGATTAAAAGTTTTTATCAGCATGCCTATCACTAACCAGCACCTTTCATCAATAACTCCCCTTCCAAATCAACTAATCAAGTGACATTTATGATATGTGAGATCTTAGTTGGTTTAAGAAAATAAGACCATAACGAAGCCACATATGTCAATTGTTTCCCATAACCACTCTCATGTTCTATAGGTTAGCTATCTCCAAGGACATTCTCACTTGATCCAGTTGCCAGCCTTAAATATTATCCTTGCATCCCTTAAAGTTTGGTCAAGGTTTGCATCTGAACGACTAGTCAAGGTATTTCGACTGTGCAAGGTTTGCATCTGAATGTCTGTTGAGCAAATTTACCCCTTTTGATAAAATAAGAAAAATAGTATAGTTGCAAGCACATATGGCAGTAATCATATCACCTTGCAGATATATAAAAGAACCGTTTAAACATTAGTTTGACCTACCCGTATGTCACAAAAGGCTCCACTTTCTGCAGCATTTCCAGTATCCTTTCATTTGCCTTCACAAAGACGCCATTGAACCTTCTCCTCAGCCTCAAAGAATATAAAATCTTCCTGGTTTTTGGATGCATGTCATTTTTTCTGGAAAATAACCATTGTGCAAGTCAGAAAATTTTAGCAGAAATAATGGGAAACCATTGAAACAATAAAAATAAATTTTCACCCTTGTATGCGCATGACAAAAAGGAGCTTTGATTCTAATTCTGGTCTTCGGCGTTTTCCCCTGTGTTTCATCTGTACAAGGTCCAACTCCTGGTACAAAGTGAAATTAGCTTCTAATCCAAATTCAAACTAACACCATCTTAGAACAAAAATCCATAGAGGTTGAATTAAACTTATAGTTAGTGCATCAAAGCAATAAAAAGGAGGCTTGGAATACATCAGTGTCTTAATAAGAAGCAATCTTGTAATTGAAGTACAAGATGCCAACCTTTTAGCCCATACTACTAATGAGGTCTAAAGATAATGCATTTGAATGGACACACAACTTCACTGGCCCTAGCTATTACTCTACATAGTAACAATATGATCTATGGTAAATATACAATTGGAGGTTTGTGACGTAGAAGACTAGCTGTGAAATACAGTACATGACAAGATTTATGTGCATGAGTTGCACATCTGAGGAGTTATTAACAGCAAGATAAAAGCAGAAGACACATACTAAATGGCCATTTCAGTTGACATACAAAGAGAGGAGAAGGCAGGGCATTTAACAAGACATCCACATATAACCTTTCATTTCGCTTTGTTACATAATATTAATCCAACCAATGCAACCCAGAATAGAGACGGATGCCAGCACAAATGCCCAGTAACTACATCAGATGACGTGTACCATAGTACCATACCAAGACAGTCCACATGAAGTCCATAACAGGTCAATTCAGCACAACAATCTCCATTTTTGCTTCAAAGTAATTTCATGATTCTGTCCACTTTTAGGTTAAATCTTTCTAATCTCTTGAAATTTTGACGTACTACAGAAATTAATGAAGAATATCAAGTAATCCTGGTATCTGTCACCTATGAAGCATGGACGTGACGCGCATTTCAAAACGACACGCGATACACAAATTTTCCAAAATGTAGGACACGACACGTGGGGGAGACACGCTCTTAATTAATTATATATATATGCAATAAACATTAAAAATATTTAAGAATCCAATGAATATTATCAATTTTTTTAGTTTAAGGGGTAAAAGTGTTAAATAAGAATAGCTTGGGAGTCTCTTGTAGTTTAAGGAGTCAAAATACAAAATGTAATAATTTAAAGGGTCAAAATACATTTTTTATTTAAGTTTTTAATTAGTTTGAAGAGAATATTGACCTTTTAACACTTCCACCAGGATAAAATAGTCTTTCAAAATGCTTTGGGCAAAACCCTAGCTTTCATCTCCTCAGCCACCAGCCTTCATTTTCTTCTCCTTAGCCACTCACTGCAGCTTCGTCTTCCTCACCCTCATCCTCATCCTCCGCCTCTGCATCTCATTCGCTGCTCCACACAATTAACAACAATAGTATGCATATATTTCCCCCCTCTCACTCGATCTATTGAAGATGTGGTGTGCTTAGAGAGAGACGGAGATATGGGATGCCGGAGAGAAGCCGTCGACGGGAAGTTGGGGCTGAGAAGTCGTCAATGACTGAGAGTTGGGAATAGGGTTTTGTTTCGATGGTGGTTGTGGAATGGTTTTACGGGAAAGAGAAAGATGGTTAGGTTTGTTTTATTATTATTTGAACCTATATATTTTTAGTTATTTATAATTTGACCCTTTATACGTGTCCTTCATGTGCCCATGCGTGCCTTTCACGTGTCCGCCTAAAAAAAATATAATAAACTATGGGACACTCTCCGACATGTGTGTCGTTCACATGTCGCCATGTCGGAGCGTGTCGGACCTTTCGACACGTGTCACGCAGGACACATGGCCTTTGAGAGAGTGTCCGTGCATCATAGTCTGTCACTGTAAAACCTATAACAAGTTACTATGCAAACTCAGCCCCTTTAAGCATTAGAAAAATCCATAAGAAAACTAGAAAAGCATGAGTAACTAATCGAGCAAACCATATATAATGTAAACTAAAGTTACCTTGTCACGGAACTCTTGGATGAACTGCTCAGGCCTCTTAAAGAAAGAATTATCTTCCTTTGATTTCCTCACCCTCTGCTCCAACTGCTGTTTCCTTCTAATTGCCCACTCTTCATTATTTTTCCTTTTCTTCAATATTATCTCTGGAACATAGGCAAGAGGCTTCGGCTCTTCATCAGCCATGATCGCCTGCAATTCCTAAATTACAAAAAAGTTCACCAAATCTATTAAAAAAAGGAAAGTAAAGCTCCACTAGAGCTTGTGTAATTTTTGGGCAATAAATAAGAAGCAAACACAAGCATTTGATCACCAAATTTATGCGCATATGTATATACAGACTCAAACCAGATAAAAACGAACTAATATGAGTTTATCGAAGTATGATTTTTTAAGTGAGTGTCCATTGTTGTTCTTGGGCTTGCCATGTGTTTGTAGATATATGGATTTAATATAGTGAACATGTGTAGTTTATGTGTTTTCTTCTCTCACTTTCGCTCCCTTAGTACGTGTTGGCAAATCATTCATGTCTCGGTGGTGTACCGACCTTACAACAAGTTGCATTTGATTAATAGTACTATCATTCTGTATCTAACTGTGAGGGATTGAATTGAAATTAGGGTTCTTAGAATTGGGGAGAAGCATAGTTGTCAAAAGCTCAAGGCGCACCAAGGTGCCAAGTTCCCTGGAGCCTAGGCGCAAGGCACAAGCACGCGCCTTTTCGAAGTGAGGCGCACCCCCATACAAAAATTTGAAATATATTATTCCAGTCATAATTTGCATCAACTATTCTAATGTCATACAATCTAGAGACAAATAAATCATCAAATTAAGATCTAAATAACAAACAAGTCCTCATGGATCATAGTCATTAACATAACAACATCTAAATAACACAATATAATAACAAGCAAGTCACAAAATAATTCTAGGCACAATAAAATAAAGTAAGTCATATAATAATATAATTAAGCCATGAATCATCATCATCTAAATGATCTCCTCATCCTTAATTCCACCTAATACAAGGAAAAATTATATATCACTTATAAGTTATAATTAAATAATTCTGGAAAAATTATATATAGCACTTATAATTTAATAATTCTGGACAAATTATTTATCACGTGAGGAGCAAAAATAGCGTGAGGTGCAGAAATTAACTTGCTCTTTTCTTCCGAGAAAAAGAAAAAGAAGAAAGAAAAAAACAATTAGCAGCGTGACAGCATGAGAAGAAGGAGGAGGAGGAGGAGAAAGAAGAAAGAGATGAACAACCTGTTGAAGATCGATCGACGGAACGAGGAAGAGAAGCTGCGTGAGAGTGAGACGGCGTTGAAACAAAGAAGGTGCGTGAGATTAGGGTTTTCTAGAGGTTAAAAAAAAAACGCCTAGCTTGAAATCCCTCGCCTTGGATCATTTATCTATTGCTTAGATTGTAATGAATTATTTATCCTGAAAGAGGTAAAGACAAACACCGCCTAAACCTAATTCACGAACATTCAATTCAAAAACTAAGGTAACGTAGCTCAAATCCAAATATTCCATTAAAATCAAAACGAAAATCAAACAACAACATAGGAGATAAAGGAGGACGAAGTAAGTTATATGTATATATAAATATATACATTTGGGGCAATAAATATGAAGCAAACACAAGTATTTTCTCAAGATCTACGAATCGCTGCAGCTATAACCTTTAAGGCGCTAAGATTTGGTTAGGGTTTCCCTCAAACTGACCTCCATTTATGCATATGAATCCCAGTGATGGGAATGGCAGTCGAATACATAAAACAAAATATACACACACAAAGAGAGATGAGTGCACTGACCTGTAAATAGCGACCGGCGAAGTTATGAGTTGGTCAGACGAGAGAAAGCAAGAGAGAAAAGCGAGGGAGGCCAGAAAGAAGTTTTAGGGTTTATCACTCGTCATAGGTAAAACCTACGCCATCTTCACTAACCGACTATTTTTATTTTATTTTTTTTTTGGGGGGTGGGGAAGGAATCTTCTAAGAGAATAATTGGACTATCTAATTTAACCTTTTATCTTAATTATGAAAAATGATAACTTAAGGTATATGTTAAGTATATTATGAATATAAAGAATAATGTTACGTGTAATAATATGTATCTTATTAAATGTGTATTTAAGCTTTTTTTCTTATTATAAATAAGTTATTGATATATACCCTTAGGCCTCGTTTGATTCACGGATTTTGGTATTCGGGAAAGGAAAGTCGTTCATTTACTTTGTTTGGTAAGCACAAATTCCAGAAACACTTTTCCCGAGAGAGGGGAAAGTAGGGGGTAAAACCATTCCTCCCAAAACACATGAGATTAATTTTCTCATGTGATTTTCAAGCATTTATTACACAAATTTTATACAATAATACTCTGACCTAAATATTTTCCATGGTTTATCAAACACAAGAAAGGAAATTTGACAAGAAATTTACTTTCTCACCTCCATAGGAAAGATAAAGGAATTGATTTCCTTTCCGTGAACCAAACGAGGCCTTAAAATACACGTTAACATAGTTTCTTAATTATTAAAAAATATTTTTCATTAAAAATCATTTTTTATATAACCAGTGAGCAAAACAGATGAGGGTGGTGATTCCAATCAAATATTTTCCCACAATTTAAATAACGTCAACCACTTAATTTACAAGCCATGTTCAATTATTTTATTGCAACTTGTCATAGAAAAAAGTTATGTTATTTCACTTTATATCCCACATGTCTCTTATTTTTTTTCCACAAAAGTTGATTTATTTTTATTTATTAGTTGTTATTATATATTTGAAAGTAAATATTTAAATTGTCATATATTCGACATTCAAAACTTGAATAATTAAAGTAACTATGCAAATATTGTTGGATTATTTTTATTGGTTTTATTATTTTTATTGGCTTTATTCTCTCGACAAAATCACATTTTTATTTTGTTCGTGTTCACACTCGATGGAGCACAAAAATCTAGAAGCCGCACTCTCAAGATTATGCTCGCATTGGCTTTGGTAAGTGTGAGATCTTTTATCTTAAGTGGTGTGTTTTTATTGGTCCATGAAAAGTTTTTAAAAAAGTTAACTTTGAAAATTCAAAGGAGAAATTCAAATTAGATTTTTCTTCCTTTTTAATCATGTAGATCTTTCTTGAAAAACTCAAAATAAATCAAGTTCAATGTTTTCAGACAAGCTTTTAACTTTTGTTAAGTTGTCTTTTTCATCTACTTGCCCACTTGCCTTTTTTTACAACTTGCATCACGATTTTCAAAGTACAAAATACATTTAACCAAAGTACCTTTTTCAGATATTTTCAAGCAAGTTGCATAGCATTTGAACCTTGAATCTTCTATATAAACAAGGCTATGATACATCATTTTAATAAGCTTTTACTTTGAAGAAAAATTTCATATTTCATATATTTGAAAAACAAAAATCCTCCACCACCTAGGATTTGATTTTACATGCCAATCTTTTGAGTTCTTCATAAAAAGAACAAAAAATCCCAAATTGTGAGAACGGTGTGATACCGTGACGAGTAATTCGTTGTGAGGCTATTCGTGTGATTCGAATAGAAAGATTATAAGCACCGGAGGTGGGGACTACAATTATTTTTGTGTGACTCAAGTTTGAAAGTCTGTATTTGTGATTAATTTGTCTGTAAATTCTTGTGTTTTATAGTGTAAAGTTCTTGAGGATTAGTCATACGTAAGTAGAGATACCTCATTAATTCTAGTGTTGTTTGATTGTTTTTTGTGTGAATTATTTGTGTATGCTAGACAAGATCAAACAATCTTTTTAGAATTAAAATTGGTAGAAATCGAGAGTTTACTTTTACAGTTTTTATTTGTCAATCAATTTTATTCATGTAACCATAAAATAGCATATCTAGGTAATTTTCGTTTCCGCACGCGTTAGCCTACTAACTTTTTCAAATACACTATGTTGGCTCGAAAATTTAAAGCTGGTTTATCTCTAACCACACAGTCAAATGATTAGGTAATGATTAAAGTAACAAAGAACGAGACAGAGATATATAGAGGAGCATCGCCCTTCTACGGAGATAGGGATTAATCCTCCTCTTGTGAATAGAGCTGGGAACTCGGAGCTACTTTGTATTATAATGATTGGATTCAAATTACAAGCAAACGATATTTCTCCGGCTACTCTATCCTTGTAACATTACAGTTGGAAGAATTCTAAACCACCCAGAGCCTAAATACCTTATATTAAGAGCTCTGTTGTATACTTTAGAGCTCTATCTCTCTATGTATTTTTCTCGAATATTATTCATTTGCCTTGTAGTTATGTAGTAAAAACTTCTGTAGTAAAAAACTTGATTATTGTGAGAAGTAAATGCCTTCTATATATATGATAAAGAGAGAAACGTGTAGAAGAGCTCTCAAGGCAAGTCTTGAGCCATCCTTCATCATCACAAAGTATTAATAGTATTATAACTAGTTGCATTTGATTAATAGTATTATCATTATGTATCTAACTGTGAGGAATTGAATTGAAATTAGAGTTCTTAGAATTGGGGATAGGACAATTGAAATGAACAATGGTCAGATTCACTTAAGTGGAGCAACACCGTTTTAGAGAAACTGTGTTGTTTTACGTAATCTGATGTCGTTTTAGTTATGCGAGCATTTAAATAATTATTTATTGTTATTTTTGCCTATTTTTTTATTTTCTTAATTATCTTATTTTCCTATTGGACCAACCAATAGTTTGTTAAAATCTTTTTGTACAAAGGGTGAATAAGTGAGGTGTAAGGGATAACTTTTGTTCAATGAAAAACTCATTATTCTTCTAAATTCTCTCTTCTTTATCAAGCTAATCTCCTTTTCATTTCCTCTCTATTCATTCTATTATTCTCACAAACCCTAATTTACTTTCAAAACCCCATAGCAATCCTTACATTGCCATTTATTGTATTTCCTTATTTTCTTTGTTGACCCATTTTTCTTGTTTCAAGATCTATGCAAATAGACATTTATTTAAAAAAAAAGACAGGATTGCATTTAATTAAGTTCAATCATGTATAGACGTTGTAATTATTCTTACAGAGAATGTTTGGATGACATTATTTTTTTTTATTCCTTTTCGAGTTTGGCCAATCTTAAAACATGTAAAACAAAAATATGAAAAAAGCTAGTAATTCTAAGGTGTAAATTGAAAGACTACATATATTTTGTGGCATGATCTCCATGTTGAAGACCAGACTAGTAGGATAAGGGACAAAGTATGAAAAAAATCATCCTATACCAAGGGTGGATTATTTATCTATTGCTTGGATTGTAATGAATTATTTATCCTAAAAGAGGTAAAGATAAACACTACCTAACCTTAATTCACGAACATCCAATTCAAAAACTAAGGTAACGTATCTCAAATCCAAATATTCGATTAAAATCAAAATGAAAATCAAACAACAACATAAGAGATATAAAAGGAGGACGACGTAAGTTATATGTATATATAAATATATCCATTTGGGGTAATAAATATGAAGCAAACACAAGTATTTGCTCAAGAGCTACGAATCGCTGCAGCTATAACCTTTACGACGCTAAGATTTAATTGGGGTTTCCCTCAAACTGACCTTCTTATGAAGGGCTACACACTTTCTCCCTTGTCACAAGCAGTTCTGGACAAAGTAAGGGAGAGAGGAATAGCCTCCGTGGCTAGTTCCTTCAGTCTCCATATGAGTCAGGTACGCGCGTATATCTTTTGGGCGTAAGCTCATATTTCATCTTCTATGTTTTAGGTATTAATTTGCTTTTTGTCCATCTGGCAGGCCTTAAACCTTTTTTTTATCCACTCTTCATCTAGCTGAATAAGACTCGAGCACCGTTGGCAATTCTGCTCTTCAAGAAGAGCTCTTAAGGACACAGAACGAGCTCTACATGGCTAGGAGTGATCTAGAGAGGGCTGAAGAAGATAAGAGGGCCATGTTGGTCCAAGTTACCAATGCCCTATCCGAAACTGAGGGCTTGAAGGCTAAGGTTGATAGCTTCAACGGCATGTTTAGTTGTATGGAGTCTGCCTACAAAGCATTGGAGCAAGAGCATGAGGCCAAGAAGCGAGAAGCTTTCGACTTCAAATCCAAGCTGATTCAGGTTAAGAGAGAGCTCTACGCAGCTGAGCCCATTTTGGAGATGGCCCAAAGGACCGCAAACCTGGAACGTAAGGGCAGTAAAGACGCCGAAACCACGCTAAGGGCCCTCCAGGCTCAGCTATCAACCAAAGACCTTCGAGTAATCAACCTTTCATTAGCATCAAGAGGCCATGCGGGTCTAACTCTCTAATTTAGAGAATAAGCTGAAAGAGTCCACTCCCACGATAAAGGCTCAGGCTGTGGAAGACTTCTGCAACTCCGAGGGCCCCCTACTGAGGATTTTTTACTCCTTTGTGATTGGTTTTTATCAATGCAAGGAGCTCGCTCTTTAGAAGCCCAAAGACCTTAGAGGCCTCAAAGCCCTTTTAGAGATAGAGGTGACTCCAGAACTAGAAGCTAAGATAGCAGAGAAGAGATTTGATGCCCTTGTAGTGCTGTAGCTAATCAGGGCAGAGGAGCCTGATGTATTGGCCAAGTGGGAAATGGGTGAACCTTCCCTTCCAAGAGTTGATTAAGACGATGGGAGTGGCTAGTAGATATGATAGGGCTCTTATCCTTTATATATCTCTTTGTATAAAGCTAGAACCTTTTGTAATGAACTTCTTTAATCAATAGAATGAACTTCTTTTACAAATTTGTGCAAGTTTTACTTTGCATTATTTCTACTCTTCTTATTTTCATTTTAAGTTATACTTGTGAGATGGAGTTAGCCACTATATGTGGTTATCCCTATACCTCCAAACTCAACATAATAAAAAAGAGCGAAATATATAGTCAAGTAAAAGTGTAACACAACCGCCTCTCTTAGAGGTCTTTCTTAGTTTTGATAAGAGGTTTGTGACTTATTTGTCTTGTTGAACCGACTTGTGTGGCCGCAGGTTTTAGGTTGGGTCATTCAGTACATAAGGATTTTTTCTTACTTCGGCTAAGTTTATAAGAATTGTGCTCCCTAGACTTTAGGCAAAGTTTGTCGAATAATTCTCGAATGCCAGTTGGACTCCTCAGAGTGTAAGTGTGCTCAAAAGGCTGGGCACTTACTAAACTGACCTCTTTGTGAAAGGGATTTCTCAGTTCTTAGCAGGTTTGCAATTAAACATTTCATTCTTGGTGACTGACCTACATGGTGGCAGGAATTTTTCGAAACCTCTTAATTTCAAAAGAAAAACTTGTTTTTTTCCCCTAAGTTTATAATAGAGTCATACCCTCTTTTGATTTAGGAAAATTTTAATAGTTTTCTCAATTATCATCAGGCTTCTTCAATGTGAAACTGACCTCTTTTGTGAGAAGGTTTTGTAGAGTGCAACTGTGCTCAATGACTGTGCACTTGCACAGTTGCACTTACTAATCTGACCTCTTTGTGAGAGGATTTTGCATAGTGTAAGCGTGCTTTGAGAGCTTTGCATTTACTAATCCTATCTCTTTGTAAGAGGATTTTGCAAAGTGTATTTTGTAAACAACAGAATGCCAAAGTAAAAATTTCGTATATTTTTCTTTGAGAGTAGTCATTACAAAAATACAAGGTGTTTCCCCTAAGGATAATATTTCTTAAAATGCTCTATGTTCCATGACCTCATGAGCTCCATACCATCCACGGTCCTTCGGTAGTAAGTGTCAAGTCTATTAACTCTGGTGATCACATATGGATCTTCCCATTTGGCAGCGAGCTTCCCATGTTTAGAGATCTTAGTGGCTAGGATAACTTTTCAAAGCACCAAGTCGCCTTCATTAAGACTTCTATATTTGACCCTCTTGTTATAGCTCTTAACCATGTTTCTTTTATAGGCTTCTTCCTTAATCTGAACTTGTTCTCTTTTTCCTTCGAGGAGGTCTAGGTTAGCTAACAAACCTTCGTTGTTTCAAGCTGGATCATGATGGTTAATTTAATATGTTGGCACCCCATTCTCTACTTGAATTACCGATTTGGTTCCATACATAAAAGAGAAAGGAGTGTCATCGATTGGACCTTTGATAGTAGTCCTATAAGCCCAGAGAACTGATATGAGCTTTTCAAACCAGTTTTCCTTAGCGTGATTAAGTCTCTTCTTCAGTGAGCTCAAAAGGGTTCTGTTGGTGACCTCTGCTTCTCTATTGGCTTGAGGGTGGACATGCAAACTATAATGGTTCTCTATCCCATGCCCTTCATAAAAGTCTCTAAAGAGGTCACAATCAAACTGTTTGCAGTTGTCAGTGATCAGCACCTTTGGGAGGCTAAAACGGCAGATAATGTTCTTCCATACAAAGTTTAGAATCTTCATAGTGGTAATCGTAGCTAATGCCTCTGCTTCAGCCCATTTGGTGAAGTAGTCTATTGCTACCATTATAAATTTCGTCTGCCTTTTTTTTAAGGAGAAAATACCAACTATGTCCATGCCCCATTGAGAGAAAGGCTATGGACTACTGAATATAGTCATCAGCTTTGCTAGGGGTTGTTGGATATTAACAAACCGTTGGCACTTATCACATATTTTCACCAGCTCCTTTGCGTCTTGTAAGACGGTAGGCCAAAAGTAGCCCTACCTTCCGACTTTGAGAGCCAGAGATCCAGCTGCTGGATCTTCTCCGCACAATCACTCCTGGATTTCTAATAGTGCAATTTGGGCTTGATGGGGATGTAGGCAGAACAAGAAAGGAATGATGTGTTCCCTCTTGTTTATGATTGCTTCGATGACTACGTATCTGTTGAAGATGTATTTTATCATTTTGGCCATCTTTTTGTCCTCGAGAAGAGTTCCATTCATGAGATAGTCCAAAATTGGGTCAATCCAGCATTCACAGACCCGCACTAGAGCTATATCCACCTTTACGAGCTTTTCAATGGCTTTTCTTTCCAAATACTCTATATGAATGCCACTGAGCGCCTCTATTGAAGACGCCAGCTTGACTAGGCAGTCTACTTTGTTATTCTGAACTTGTGGGACTTTGATGAAGACCACGTTCAAAACTCTCCGAGCTGCTGCTTGAGCCTTAGCCAGGTATGCGTCCATACAATCTTCTTTGGCTATGTTAAGGCCAAGTATTTAGGCAACTATGACTGTAAAGTCATTGTAAACCACCATCTGCTTTGCCTTTAAATTCCCAGTTATCCTCAGGCCTGCTATGATGCTTCATATTAGTTTTGTTATTTGAATCCTTGAAGAGGTGTAACGACCCAGTCCCGAGCTTAGGAAGATATTGTCCGCTTTAGCAGAGAGCCGCACGGTTTTATTTTTAGCGGAAGTCACCAAGACACTCTCAAAAAACCTCTTGCTAATTGGGTATTGAGTAGGTACATATGAACTAAGGATTTACCCATTATACTACCAATTTACAATCTCCCCTCACTAATTCTTTGACGTCTTCATCAGGTCGGCATCTCACACAATCAATCTTGGCTCTAGCTAGCCGCATCTAACGATTCTGGCTCACTGTCAGTTACACAGACCCGGCCCACAATATTTGCATGTCACGTGATAGTAGTCCTGGGTCCTCTCTAATACCATCTGTAACGATCCGGTCTCAATCCTAACAAGATATTATCCGTTTTAGCAGAGATCCGCAAGATTTTATTTTTGGCAGGAATCACCAAGACACCCCCAAAAGGCCTCTTGTTAATTGGATACTGAGTAGGTACATATGAACTAAGGATCTATCCATTATAATACCGATGTGGGATATTTTAGGTCATTACAAAAAGAACTTCAGATCTACCTGAAACGAGTTAGCCTCAGGTATGACAAGGACCAAATAAACACTAGAACCTTGCAGGTTGGAAGCTCCATCAGCGTGAAGTATCCATATGAGAATTTATGGTAGTAAGTTCATTGACTTGATGGAGCTTGAAGTGCCTGGGTTGGCGGGAGTAATAGCTCTGGTAGTTCAGGAACATGTTCTTCAGTGTAACTGAACTCTGCTATGAAGTCTGCAATAGCCTATCCTTTGATCAACACCCTCGGTTTGTAGCTAATAATAAACTGCCCGAGCTCCACAGCCCATATGGCTAACCTATCTGATTGCTTTGGCTAGTCAAGGATTCTTCGTAATGGTTGATCCGTGAGCACATCAATAGCATAAGCCTGAAAGTAAAGCCTCAGCTTCCTAGAGGTGATGAGGAGTGCATAAGCCAACTTTTCCAATCTAGTATAATTGTGCTGGCAGTGTGCGGGGCTCTGTTAGTGTAGTAGACTTGTAATTGCGCTCCTTCATCGTTTCTCATAAGGGCTGAGCTGACTACAGTCTGTGAGACCGTAAGGTAAAGGCATAGAACCTCTCCTTTCTTTGGTGAGCTAAGGAAAGGATGAGTTCTTAAGTATTGCTTGAATTGCTCAAAAGCTAGCTCGCATTCTTGCGTCCACTCAAAGGCCTTCTTAAGAGTTTTAAAAAATGGGTGGCACTTATTGGTGGCCTTGGAAATGAACCTGTTCAAAGCTGCCACCATACCAGTTGGGTTCTGGACCTCCATTGGCTTGGTAGGAGACCTCATATCGATTAGAGCATGTATCTTCTCAGGATTAGCTTCTATCTCCCTTTGTGTCACTATGAAACCCATAAATTTTTCTCATTTCACCCTAAAAGCACATTTAGTTGGGTTGAGTGACATACCATTTTGTCTGAGTATGGCAAAGGTTTCATTGAGGTCTACCACATGACTCGAAGCATCGATGTTGATCTCCATATTCATGTGTATCTGATCTTTGAACAAAGTGCTCATGACCCTCTAGCGGGTAGTCTCAGCATTTCTTAAATTAAACGGCATGACCTTATATCCCCCGTTGGTGATGAACTAGAACTTCTCTTCATCTTCATGAGCCATTTTGACCTGGTTATAATCAGAATAGACATCCATGAAGCTCAACATTTCATGTTAGTGGTAGCATTCACATTAATTTTTGGGAGTGGGAAGCTATCATTTGGGCAAGCCTTATTAAGGTCCTTGAAGTCTACACACATCCTCTACTTTCCACTATTTTTTTTATGAGTACCACATTAGAAAGCTACTTAGGGTAGTGAAATTCCCAAATGAATCCAACTTAGAGGAGTTTTGAACTTCTTTTTTGGTAGCCAGGTTTTTTTCTACTACGATTTTTTTTTCTGCCACACAGGTTTAAAGGCTAGGTTAGCTTTGCTGTGCACCATAACCTCTGGATTCAGTCCCTTTATGTCGTTGTGGGACCAGACAAAGAAGACGGCATCGACTCTCAGGCATTAGGCAAGCTCTTTTCTAACTTTCAAGCTTAGTTGGTTGCTGATCTTAAGCACACTGTCGGGCTGTGAGAGGTCTAAGAGTAGGTCTTCTAGGCCCTCAACTGGTTTGCCCTTGAGCTCGTTTTCTTTATATTGGGGGTCTAGAGTGTCAATATCTAGTTTCTTAAAGCTAGCAGGCCTTTCTGTGTCTTTCTGCTCCTTGGTGGCTGTAGCCTCGAGATTTAGTGCAGCAAAATAAGTGCACCTAACATCTTTTAGAGTTCTAAAATGACAATACCGAGCTTCCACTTGGTTTCCTTTGACCTTCCCAACACCGTGGGGGGTTAGGAACCTTATGGTTAAGCTGCAGGCAAATACAACGGCTCTGATCTTATTGAGAGTGCCCCTGCCCAATATAACATTGTAGTAGGGGGCCTTATCAAGGATCAAGAACTTTGCCATGGTTGTGAATTGCTTCAGAGTTGTCCCTATAGTGACAGAGAGTTTGATAGTTCCGAAGAATCTAGTTTTCTCTCATGAAAATCCCACAAAGGTTACTAAAGATGAGGTCAGGTACTCGGTGGTAAGGCCCATGACTTTGAGCGCAATGTAATACATGAGGTTGGAGGTAGCTCCTGTATCTATGAGGATGCAATGGACATTGTGGTTGTCCGCCATAGCGGTTACAATAAGGGGATCATCGTGGGGGTTCTCTACCTCTTTCATGTCTTCATTAGTGAAGGTGATCTTTGTGGCTTCATATTTCACCATTTTTTAAGGTCTAAAGCCGAAGAACTCTACCTCCGAGCTCGATGACTTAGCCTGTCTGATGTGAGCCTTCTTAGACCTGTTGCTATTTTCAGATAAGAAGGAGCCTCCTTCAATCATGAAGATCTCGTTAGCATACTCATTTCCCTTAGCCTTTGGGGGAACATCCTTTTTCCTGTCCACATATTGTCGGAGCTAACCTCTTTGAATGAGTTTTTCATTCTCTTATTTTAATTTTTAGCAGTCGTTTGTTTCATAGCCGTAATCCTTACGGTACCGATAGTGCTCAGTGGTATCCCTCTTATTCTCTAAGGTCTTCATTTTCCTGGGCTCTAGGAGCTGCCCTGGGTCTAATTGCGCGTAGACCTCGCCCAATGGAGCTGTCAACGAGGTGAACTACTGCCGTGCCTTGCCCTCATTTGGGTCAGACTTGCTTCCATCTTTCTTGCCCTTCTTACCCTTTTTCTCTTGGCTGCAGGGTAGACTGTGTCTCCCTTAGTGCTTGGAAGAAGGTAAGAGGGCTGATAGGCTTAACAAGTCACGGCGTTGAAGTGTCTCTTTAATGCCAATCTACTTGTTGACTTCGTCCAAGAGCTCGAACATAGTTTTTTGGGCCATTCTGGCCAGAGTCATTAAACAGTAGGGGGAGCTCACCCCCTTCCATAAAAGCTGCCCCTACAACTCCCTCATTAAGGTTGTTGATTGTCAGGCTCTCTTGGTTGAATCGGCAGGCATAATCCTTCAGACTTTCAGTGGACCTCTGCTTGATAGTGAAAAGGTAAGTGGAGGGCTTGGACTACTTCCGTGTCCCAAGAAAATGAGATATAAATGGGGTTCCGAGCTCTTGCGAACTATGAATTGATCATTGAGGCAAGCTGCCCCCTTGAGAGTTATAATAAACGCTTTGCATATGATACCATCAGGGACATTCTGGATCCCAATCATGTTCCCATACTATTGTAAGTGGTCCATAGGGTATGTGGAGCCATCATATGACTCCAAAGTTGGGAGTTTGAATCTTTCTGAAACTGAGAAAGTCTGAATGTGTTTCGTTGACCACATTTACTTGTGGGTTCCTCACTGGAGGTAGAGGAAATCTGACAGAGATTTCTTCATAAGAGGTCCCACGCCTAGCATCAAATTGGTCGGCTTCAAACCCACCAGTTTTGCTACGACTTCCCCAGCATGTGAATGGCTGGAACTCCACAGAACAAGACAAGAATGTATAGAGGAAGTTCACCCTATATGAGGATATAGGTTAGTCCTCCTCTTTTGAATAAAGCTAGGAGCGTATAGAGGATGTTCATCCACATCTCCTCACTCGAGGTGGAGGAAGTCTGACAGAGGTTTCTTCATAAGAGGTCCCATGCCTAGCATCGAATTGGTCAGCTTCAAACCCACTGGTCCTGCTACGACTTCCCTAGCCTGTGAATGATTAGAACTCCACAGAATAAGAAAAGAGTATATAGAAGAGGTTCACCCTATATGAGAATATAAACTAGTCCTCCTCTCTTGAATAGAGCTATGAGCTTATAGAGGATGTTCAGATTACCCTCTGGTTATAGGAGTTCTGCTATGTGCTTAAGAGCTCTATCTCTCCTGAATATTGTGGTTTTGTAGCTATGTGCTTCAGAGCTCTCTCTCTTGAATATTGTGGTTTTGTAGTGAGACTTGCAATAAATGTTTTATTTCTTTCTTATTTATTCAGTGATTTCTTGGTTGTATCTTGCTCAGTAACTTTAAAGCTTTACAAAATAAATATTCCCACTAAGAATTGAACTTGCTATCCCACTGATATGTGCTGCATAATAGACCAACTCAGCTAGGCAACCACAGTTTTTGTTTTTAACTTCATTTACTTTTATTCTGATAGCTACTTTCATTTTCTTTTTTTCCAATATTATTTTCTTTCTGTTTTCTCAATTTTAACTTCGAATTTGTTCGTTCAAAAGTCAATATTCTTAAACTATTCCCTAGTACCTGAAAAAACATTAAAAATAGAAAATTAATAATAATATATGCTCTCCAGAGTATAAATTATATCAATTTCTTGATATATCAGTAACAAACCAAACGTGAACACGATTTTAACTCCAAACTCAAAATAGGCTCGGCTCCTCTAATTTTCTTTTTATTTTATTCCAATTTTTTTTTCTTTCTAGTTTCTCCGATTTAACTTCGAATTTGTTCGTTTAAAAGCCAATATTCTCATATTATTTCGTAGTATTTGAAAAAGTAATAAAAATAAAAAATTAGTAATAATATATGCTTTCTAAAATATAAATTAATTAAATAAATTATACCAATTTTTTAACATATCGGTAACAAACCGAACGTGAAAAATATTTTAACTCCGAACTCAAAAATAGGCTCTGCTTGCTTTTTATACCTTTATTATGAGGTATTAGTACATCTTCAACATTGTACATTGTCAGCCTTTAATTTTAAAAATAATATTGGTTGTTAGGTTGTCAAATTTAAAAGGAGATGAAGAGTAAATTTATAACGTATCATATTCTTCAATCTTGAGTAATTGAACTAAAAAAAATAAAAAAAGAATTTTAAATATCAAACCTAAACACAATCTGGATCACAGAAAGGAAAAATTATGAAGACATCATTTACAAAAGTCTTATACCCAAATACACGAACCTTCCACAGAAATGAAAAAGACATTTCTAACCCCATCACTATCAGCTACATTCAAACACCATACATATTCATTTCTTGACAACAACAGTAGTTGACACATCAAAATCAATCAAAAACCTACCACAATAGCCACCATTTCCACTCCATCTAATGCCAAAAGCTCCTATGATTCTCAACATACATAATATCAACCGGTTTCAATAAGGACAATAATCAACTTGATTTTGGGTGTGCGTTGAATCCAGCAGAGTAGTCATATTACACAATTTATTAGATTTGGATAGGGAGAAGGGTCTCTTTCTTCCATTTATCATTTTGGTGGTTGTGGCGGGTTTTTTTCTTTTTCTTTTTCTTGTGGGTGGGTTTGGGGGGTGGGGGGTTGTATTCACAAGAGCTCACATACAAGGTAGATAAACTTCATCTCAAGCTATAATCTCCCTCACCAGCCAATCCAGACTAGGATACGCAAAGTACAAGATAAGACATGACGGCAGAGCAAACAGTACTGTAATGAGTACATACATCGCCAAGATGGCTGCACTCGCCGGTACTGCATACAACACTATCAGAAGAAATATGAGCACCAATGGGAACTTGGACGTCAAATGAACAAAGAAAAGCAGCGACTTTCTCAGAGAAGAATGTAATCTCTCCACAGTGAGGTAATTCTCAACATTACTACCATCACGGTTCAATCCTGACGATTCTGGGCAATGAATAGATTGGGCCCTATGGTTGTTCTGGCTTACTGTAGGCCAGACTGGCTGATGATCGCCAGCAAACATAGAGCAAGACGGCACTCTATCACCGTTCATGCTCTCCACCATCCACAGAAGAAAATAGTTTTTGCGAGGGAATTTGAGATTGCCCTTGTAGACAAGACGAGGGGACAAAAGGTTGCACCAAGGGCAAGAGATGAAGAGTGGAAGTTGGACGGGTAACGTGGGAAATTTGACAACAGCCCATTGGAGTCCTAGGATACAGTTTTTACAAAGGGTATGACCGCACCATAAAACATAGGGCACGTTTTCGACAATGTTGAAGGATTCCAAGCAAATTGGACATTCTAGACCCTCCTCCCGGCTAGTAGTGGAAGACCCATCATCGTCTAAACATTCTAGGGCCTCTTGTTTAGCCTTTAGAAAGTCATTCTTCAGTCCCATACTTCCAGCTACACAATTCGAGGCAAAGTTCCACATTTTGATAGCTAGAGTAGCGATTTTATAGATAACGTCACTTTGCTACTGTAGTAGAAAATAAAGTAATCTCTACAGGGCTCTGTTAACCATGGAACCAAATGTCCACGGCATTACACCAACAACAGCTGTTCCTGTAAAGTCAACCCTGAAATTAAAGTTTAAATGGGTATAACTATAAAAACAATCATGTCTTTAGTTTTCACAAATTCCAAGTCATTAACCCATAGTGGCTTTTGATTCCCATGTAATAATCGAAGTAGTCATTTGATTGATCAATGGATGTATATATTTAGGGCTTAAAAGTACAGGTGCTTTACTGGTTTCATAATATAATGTCCTACAAATTTAACCAATACTTCTGTTTAAGATTCAGAAGTAAGATTCATATAGTTACTATATGTGACTCCTCAAGAATTATAAAATGCACCCTTGTGGATTAATTAGATTCGCTAAGACGCACTTTCCCCAAGTTAAGAAAATATTTGTTTGTTACATAAAAAGGGTGTCCATGTCGTGTAGAACTGGATTCTAATCACTCATTTGTGTAAGCATGCCTAACAGAACAGTCCACTAGTGATACAAACTTGGTAATCCTCTACCCATTTACTAATAATGTTGTGTCTATTTGTATTGTGCTATCAACAAATTCAGCTATATACTAGACATAAATAAGAATGGAACAGGGTAACAAATTATTGAACGAAGGGTTCTTCGTCTTCCTAGTCTTCAGCACAAGAAAACAGAACAATTACAATAAGTTATTTAAAAATAAGCCCACATATACATACCTAAATCAAATTGTGCCCAAGAACTTAAGGTAATTTCCAATATACGCAATACCCAAATCTTAAAAATAATAAACCAAACGCCAATTCCATACCAAAAGAGACAACGCTCAAGTGGTTCTAATCGTAAAACCAGCTTCGCATTTATACGGCAATAAAATGCTCAAACCATTAAAACTAGAATCACTCACTCAAGATAATAACATCATTATCAATAATGACTACAAAGACCACACATTCAGAGAAAGAATCTCTGAAAAATGTGTCTGATTTTATTTGGCAATTTTACCCTAATTATTATGATATATATATCAATAGCAAATGAATAAAAAGATAGTGACACCGTAAGAATAAATTTCATTAAAGTTAAATTACACATTCAGCATAACAGACTTGACTCTCATCGGTGAATACTGAATTTTAGTCCAATTCAACATTAAAAGGTGCGAAAACAAACATCGTTTTACCTCTTACCTACCGCTGAATATAAACCACCTTAATTTATCATACAAGGGAAGAGACTAAAGTAATTCATACCGCCCAAATAAAAGGTGAAAAAATAAAAACCTATTTTGTATATGTTGGAAATCATTGTTAGGGTTCATCCCATAATTATACCATTGTTAGGGTTAGATCGACTTCACCTTTCAAAGAAACGGTCGTCGCGGGCTCACCGTTCAAATTTTTTGCATTTTGGTCCAGAGAGTTTCAAAAGGTTTATGTTGGGGTTCCCAAAAGTTTCGGTGTTTTTCTGTTTGACCCCATAAAGTTTCTGGTTTTGCGTTTTGGTCTAGAAAGTTTCTGTTATTTGCAGTTTAGCCCCAGACTTTTTGGGTTATTTTCATTTTGACCCCAAAGTTTCGGTTATTGGTCCAGAAAATTTCACAGGGTTCGGTTATTCTCAGTTTGACCCCCTAGAGTTTCTATGACTTGCGTTTTAACCCAGAAAGTTTACCCAAAAATCAGCCACGGGCTCTCACGCTTGTCACTTCTACTTGAGGCCCCGTCAAGTCCAAATCCAGCGCAGAGATAATTTTTCCAAAGCTTCCGACTTCGAAATCCGCCCAGCGCTATAAGTCTCCTGTCCAATCTCCTCTTCATCACCCTGGAAATCCCATTCTTCTCATCAAAAGAGAATACCCTCTGTCCTGGGCTAGTAGCCTCAGTATCCCATTTTTCCCTCTTCATCACCCTGGAAATCCCAGTCTCCTCATTAAAATTATGTCGAACACTGTCTATTCTAAAGGTGCTGCATGTGTTGCTTGCGCTTATTGCCACAAGTTTTGTCCTCCATCTTGTAAATCGGCTAAATTTTTTCCAAATGTGATGGATCGTCGAGATTATCACACAATCTTCTCTGTTTTTGGGATAAAGAATGTTGCATTTTTTATGCAACGTGTTCTCGAATACAAATATCTTGAGACTCTCACGTCATTTCTTTTTGAAGCTAAGGCGAGAGTTTAGAATCCCACTAGTGGCTGTACTACTCTCATTGTTTCTCTTCAACCAAATGTAGAAAAGTTGCAATTATAGGTCACGGCGTTAGAGGCTCGACTAAAAGGAGAGTATTCCAGCGCTAACCCATCTCTTTCCTTTGCTCCTCCTGGAAGTTCCTCAAGGTTCTTATCATCTGTAGAAAATATTGCACCTGATATTATTCCGACTACCGTGAATCTTCCACAATCTGGGATTCTTCCGATCAATGAAAATTTGTTGGGATATTCTTGCTCCGGAGGCTTATTAAGGCTCTTCATGTCGACAGAAGAGGCTGCACCTGATATCCTTCAGACTATCGTGAATCTTTCAGAACACGGGGCTTTGCTGACATATCTGACTATGTCAAATTACCAAGCTGTTTTGGAAGGTTTTTCGGGGGTATCTACTGTATGAAAAAAACTATGCCTACTTTATTTGTTGGTGTTGATGAATTAGTTTTGCGTTGTGGAAACTTGTGTTTTGGCTAAGAGTCATCGTGCTACTTATTCCTCTAGTATTTCTAATAAAAGTGTTATTCCTTTTGAATTAATTTATTCTGATGTTTGGGGGCCCTCTAGAGAGTCAAACTCAAGGTGGTATGAAGAGACCAACTTGAGTTTGAAAAAAGATAATAGAAAGATAAAGAAGGAGAACCTATCCAAATAGTTATTGAGAAGCTGAACGGTATACTATTGAATGATAAACGTGGAGGTGGAGGGGTACAAAAAAGGCAAAAGAATCTGAAGATCATTAGAACCAAAATTCAAAATAGCACTGAGGTCAGAAGGAGAATAATCAAAAGAATTATATCCTAAAACTGTCCAGTCAGGATTCGTTGATCCGGCAACCTCTGCAACAGAACCAACTTGAGAAGATCCCCTGAAAAACCTTCCAAAACAGCTTGGTAATCTGACATAGTCGAAATGCCGACAAAGCCTCGTGTTCTCAAAGATTCACGGTAGTCGGAAAGATATCAGGTGCAGTCTCTTATGTTGACATGATGAGCCTTAATAAGCCTCCGGAGCAAGGATATCCCAACTAATCTGCATCGATCGGAAGAACCCCAGGTTGTGGAAGATTTACGGTAGTTGGAATAATATCAGGTGCAATATTTTTTGCCGACGATAGGAACCTTGAGGAACTTCCAGGAGGAGCAAAGGAAAGGGATGGGTTAGCGCTAAAATACTCTCCTTCTAGTCGAGCCTCTAACGCCGTCACCCGTGATTGCAAAGCTTCTAACACTGTCACCCGTGATTGCAACTCGTCTACCTTTGGTTGAAGAGAAACAATGAGAGTAGTACAGCAACTAATGGGATTCTCGACTCTCGCCTTAGCTTCAAAAAGAAATGACGTGAAAGTCTCAAGATATTTGTATTCGGAAACACGTTGCAAAAACAATGCAACATTCTTTATCCCAAAAACAGAGAAGATTGTGTGATAATCTCGACGATCAATCACATTTGAAAAAATTTTAGCCGATCCACAAAATGGAGGACAAAACTTGTGGCAATAAGCGCAAGCAGCACATGGAGCACCTCTAGAACGGACAGTGTTCAACATAATTTTGATGAGGAGACTGGGATTTCCAGGGTGATGGAAGAGGGAAAAATGGGATACTGAGGCTACTAACGCAGGACAGAGGGTATTCTCTTTTGATGAGAAGGCTGGGATTTCTAGGGTAATGAATTGGGAGATTGGATAGGAGACTTATAGCCCTGGACGGATTTTGAAGTCGAAAGCTTTGGAAAGCTGTCTCCCTGCTGGATTTGGACTTGACGGGGCCTCAAGTAGAAATGCCACACGTGAGAGTGCGCGGCTGATTTTTGGGTAAACTTTCTCGGTTAAAATGGAAGTCACAGAAACTCTAGAGGGTCAAACTGAGAATAACCGAATCCTTTCAAACTTTCTGGACCAAAAACCCAATAACCAAAACTTTTGGGTCAAAATGAAAATAACCCAAAAAGTCTACAGCAAAACTGCAAATAACAGAAACCTTTTGAAACTTTCTGGATCAAAACGCAAAACCAGAAATTTTATGGGGTCAAACAGAAAAACACCAAAACTTCTGGGAACCCCAACAGAAACCTTTTGAAACTCTCTGGACCAAAACGCAAAACCAGAAACTTTGAACGGTGAGCCCAAGACGGCCGTTTCTTGGAACGATGAACTCGCGACGACTATTTCTTTGAATGTTTCTTTAAACGGTAAAGTCGATCTAACCTTAACAATGGTATAATTATGGGATAAACTAGATGAACCCTAACAATGATTTCCAACACTCCCCGTCAAATTGAAGGAGGTGTTAAACCAAAATCAATTTGTCCAAAAACAATTTGCCAAAAAAACTCTTTGACTGGGCAGGCGGCAAAAGGCCGCCTTCCGGAAAAGGTGGAACCCAAAAACCCTAGGTGAGAAAATTGAATACCTCTAATGCCAAGTCAAAATATACAAGATGAAAATAGAGAGATTGTATAATTATATTAATGCTTCAAGAATCCTAAATGGGTTACATTGATACTTTGATGTCCATTTAGTTAACATACAAATGACTAATATATTTACTACTACAAAAGAAAAAACAATATAGCTTTAATGCCTTTCTATAATTCCATGAGAGGTGGAAATGGTGATAGTGGGTGAACAAAAAAAAAAGGATGAAAAAAAGAGAAAAGGAAAAAAGGGGGAAAGGATCCAAAATGAGAGAAATGATAGAAGGGAAGGAATCCAAAGGTATGAGGTATGTATTCTAAGAAAGGGGGAAAAGATCCAAGAGGAGAGAAATGATAGAAGGGAAGGAACCAAAGGTATGAGGTATGTATTCTATTGTATTCTAACTGTATATAAACACAACATAACAATCAGCATGGAAGATTGGAATTCAAACCCTATATCTTAATTATAGGAAATGATCAACCAATTAAAATCAATGGCTATGGATCCTTTATGAGAATAAATAATACACAAAAAATGAAGAGGCAGCAAATTAAGAAAATTATAAAAGCGGAACTTTACCAATTGTTGTCACCGATGGAGGAAAAGAAATCGGATCAAAGAAAAAAGAGAGAGGGTATATAGGAAATACAAACAATAACCTCTCTCTCTAACTTTTTCTCTCTAGCAGTAGCAGTAGTAGGAGGGGGGCACTGAGGAATTGTTTCGAAGACATCTATTTTGAAAGAAAAAGCAATATTTTTGTAATATAAACCTTTTTTTTTTAAGATATGTTATAAAATAGGAGACTAGAACAAGAACATAATATAAAGAGAAAAGTCAGGAGAATTTATAAATCCTCCTTGTGTAACATCCAACTACAATAGTTTAAATGAACAGCAATTAAGAATCTTACCCGAGTTTTCGTCTATGATAGTATTTCTCAACAAGTAAAAGAAGTTAACATGCAAAACCCTCATTTTAATACACCATCATCCGTATATCAAGATCCTCAAAGAAGAGGGTGAATATCTATGTTGTGGGAGATGGTAAAATTTATCAAAGCTCATCAACAATCTCAAGATAAACTTCTTTTTTCACTTTTTGATTCCCTATTTGAGTGGCAAGGTGTCCAAACTTTCACATTTTAAGAACACTACTTTCAACATAATAAATGGTCAAGACATATATATGGTCAAGACATATATGATGATGAACACACAAGAAATGCATTATGTAAACAAGAATCTTCACTTCCTGAGTAACTTAAATTTAAAAACAAGTGAGATCAACTCACATACTATGAGTAAACCAAATGGAAGATATACCAAACATATGATAATCAAATCAATACCAAATTGGTATCTCATAAATCATAATCAATCAAAGAGACTTGTAAATGTTCTATTAACAACCCAATAGATTTTGAGCTAAAGAACAACAGTTCACAAAGCTGGAAAAAAAAAAAGAAAAAGAATCCCAAGTCAAAACCCAAAGACAGTTCGAATTAGCACCAGATCGTAAATAACTCAAAGAGGAGACCCCGTTTTTGGTCACCCTTTCAAGCATAAATCTCAAAATTCAAACGAAAAAGGAGCAACACAGATTAGGGTCTGCAAAGAAAAGGCGATCGTAAATTGAAGAGTGAGAAATTACCCAGATGAATTGCAAGAAGATATTCGTATTTTCTTAAAGGGTAATTTAGTCCGCAAACTATATGCTATTCTTCACAGATTGATGATTCAATTTGGGGAGTAGAAAGAAAGAATCACAGAAGTGAAGGAGGATGAGAAGAAGAAAACACCGAAATAATAATAATATTCCTATGGGAAAAGGAGAGGATAAAGCTACAGAGTAGTTATATGAACAAAGAACGGACCAGCTGTTGGTGATATTTTGATTCGCAAGCCAAGTTTGTTTCGCAGATTTGAAAGCTGAGAAGAAAAAGAAATTTTTTTATTTGATAAATATAAATTATGAAAATACTTTTAGAAAAAGTAAGGGTAAAATTATTATATTGTATTTTTTATGATTTCTTAGTATTTATTATATAAAAGTTTTGAACAATAATAACTTTATCTAAATATTTTTCACATTTTATCAAACATAAGAATAAAAATTTGATAAGAACTTTTGTTTTCTATCCCCATGAGAAAGATAAGAGAATTGATATTTCTTTCGTTAACCAAACGAGGCCTAAAAGTACAAGCGGACTGAACTGAATATTTAAAGTATTTAAGGTGTGTTTGACGCGCCAGATTAAAGAGTCGAATATGATTATTTAATCACATTCAGACAGGATAAAATAATCTCACCTCTTAGTCGGGATTTGTTAATCCCTCTCTTGGTAGAATAATAAGTTTTAGTTGGATAAATAATCCACCCGTATATTCAATCCCGACAAACACCGAACATGGGATATGATAAGGATATCCTATCCCGTCCTCTTATTTTGCGCCTCAAACACAGCCTTAGAGTGTTTTCGATTTTGGTTAGGATAAAAATTAAAAGACTTAAATTCAAACAAAATTTGAAAGTTCAGTTTTGGTTTAGCTCGGTTCGGTTTCGAATTTTAAATCTTCCAAACCCAAACCTAAATCCGAACCAGAATTTTCGATTCAGTTTTAGTTCGATTTATTTTGGTTTTTATATTTTTTTTAAACTTAAATAAATTGTAAAACAACACTTATTTTTGTTAGAAAAATACTTATTTTAAATCAAAAAAATATTACCTTTTACAATTATAATATAGTTTTAATATTTATGATAACCAAAGAGTCAATTTTTCACTAGATTTTGTAGATTTCGAGTCACATATTCAATGATTTGGTTTAGTTTGATTCGGTTTTACAAATTCATGCTCTAACCCAAACGAAACATACTTCGTTCAGTTTCCTTGTTTCGATTTCGGTTATTTTTTGGTTCAATTTTTTACGAACTGGTTTGGCTCAGTACTATTTTGCAGTTCGATTATCGGATTTGCCACAACACCCCTACTTTCAACACTAAATTCAAAAATGAAAGAGACAGATAAACATTCCTTCCATTTGAAATTGATATTTTTTTCCTATTTTTTGTTTTTATATCTTAAATTATTGTTTCCATTATTTGGAACACGGTTATAAATAGGGACAAAACTAGGATTTTGCTTGCAGTGAGCCATTTTTTTTATAGGAAAAAATATTTTCTCAAGTTAAATTTGTATATGATTTAGATGCCACCAATTGCTTTTGTAAATTCAACAAAATTTAAATTAATATATGCAATCTCACTTTCTTTTTAGTGACAGATTTTAAAAATAATATCGCATCTCTCTTAAATCAAAAGTATTTGTTTGAATTTAAGATTCTTTAAAAGATACTAATTTCAATAGAATTAGTGGTCAAAAAACTTGTTCAACAACATAATATATTCCACAATAAAGGTATGAAGTTACTCAACAAAGAAAGAAAATATATATATATATATATATTTCCAATTGTAAAATAGACAAGATTGCTACCTACTTTCTAGTTTTTGTCATTTCTATCCCATTTGTCAAGTGTTTTCTTCAATATTTAGTTGCTAAATATTTTGCATGAGTAGAAAGTCATAAAAAAGTTTCTCTTCAATGTCTTTCATTGCCTTCTTACTTGTCATTTATTAAAAAATTCAAAAAATAAATAGGTTTAATGATGTCTAGTGAGATTGAGCCCCAGCCATGTCATTTAAGAAATGGGAATTTATATAATTCATCTTTCACTTAAATGGATATTGAAAATCCAATTGAAACGCATTTTTTTTCATTTTTTTTGGGGGACCAATAGCATAATTTGACTTAAAAAAAATTCATTTTTTTTTGGGGGGGGGGGGGGGGGGACGCATGATGCACCATCTAGTTTTCTTGCTGGTTATGTATTAAATTACATTAAGTATAGTTAGGATATATAATACCCTATATTTAAATTATGGAATTATGTTTTATTTAGAGTATTTTGTGTGAAAATTGTTGATAAATGGTTAGTATATTAAAAGGGAGTTCTTAAATGCACCCACATAATCCGTTTCTCATCCTCACTAAAAGTCAAAGTTACGTTAATCTTAACCTAAAAAATAGCGTAAAACCCTTTCTTCTCACCCCGCTTTCTATACTTTGAAAAAATCGTCACTAATTTATCTTCTCACCCATTTAAAGTTTTAAAAATTAAAAATTAATATAATTACTAAAACTTATTTATGACAATTAATATTTTGTATCTTGGAGGTGCTATTTAGATGAAATTTTTAATAAAATTTATTTTGAACGATGTAAATTTTATTATTATGTTTTAAGTTAATGAAAAATTTAATATTTTTACTTTTAGCAACGAAATTTTATTGTCTCTATATTATTTCAGTAAACTCACCCCATTGCTGGGGTGAAGTGCAAGATTTTTTAAAGATTTGATGGGGTGAGAAGACTGATTTTGTGGGTGCATTTAAGAACACCCTATTAAAATTTGAGTTTTGCAGTTTTAGAGACAACATGCGGTTGTTACAAGAAACAGGCGACTATTTGGAGTGATTCTGAAGAAAGAAAACTTTCAACACTGAATAAGCACCTGTTCTGGCCCAATAAGCGCATGTTGCAAGATCGGTGGAAATTTTTTAAAAGGATTCTAAAGCCTTCTTTCTCCAAACTTTCATTATTTTTCACCCAAATTGAGCGCAAAAATTCATCTACTCTCTCTCTAGAATTTCACCTAAAATAAGCTTATGAAATTCGATTTGGTTTTAGGAAAAAATTAATCTACACGACACAAGGATCGAGGAAGCATAAGAATTTCGAGATTTCACCGAACGGAGTTTCGATTTTCATCTTTTTCTCTTCTTTTCGGCTTATAACTTCGAGGTAGGGATTTACTTGCTTTTAAAACTCGATAATATGGTTTAAATTTATACTAATCGCCCCGTTTGGTTTATTTGGTTTAAATGTTACCACATGATTAAGTAAATAATAGTTTACGATGTGTAAAAGCCACGAGTATACAATCTGAAGCAAGATATGCCATATACATTTGATATACTTGTGTTAATTAAATCATATGGTGATATTCCTTGCATGTATGGATGTTATATATTGATGAAAATTGATTAGTTGATGAATTATGTACACCAAAGAATATGAATTGAAACTTGTTTTAGTGTATATGACATAAGTTGTATCAAATATTCATTCATTAGTATGTTATGCATCATTATTGTGTCAACCGAAATTTTAATGACCTCTTAGCAAGCTCGGAGAATTCTTGTGGCATGTGGCTCGGATGTTTATCTTTTAGAGAGCTTATATTTCTTATATATGTTGTGGAAGGCTTTCAATGCTCTTGGTGACATTTTTGGGATTGATGTGATCTCAAGATGGATTTTATTATCATCCTATCGTGCTCTCCCAACGGGAAGGGAATGAATACGATTAGTGCTTGTCGGGATGAAAAATAGGTAAGGCTCGGTACCTTTGAATTGAAAATCCCTAAACTCTTGGGGGAGCAAGGTTTGGTGGTTTAGAGCCACCAGTGAGGAGCCCGAGAATCTAGGTAATTGGCAAGGCACTATGAATTTTATCTATATTTATGTTCGTGTGGATTGGGGACGGGTAATCCTATTCTATTATTGCGTTTGTAATGCATTTCTTGAGGCAACTGAATTATATATTATATCCATGGCTTGGATTTTGTCAATACAAGGCTTGAGTATGGTTAACACAATGGAGGTATCCTACATTAGCATATACATGCATTATTTTATATAATGTTGATCTTGGATTGAATTATTAATAGTGTATGATTTGTTAAAGCATGATTTATGAGAGAATCGATGAAATATATTTTTAAAAGTGTAATGTCCCATATTTCCCTCCCCTATTGAGCAAATAACTCACCCATTTTTTAAACACAATTTAGGTACCCAGAAATCGAATGAGGACAAGGAAGCGGCAGGGTCGGGAACGAAGTAGACGACTATGATATCATTTGTAACACTCCCGCCTTAATTAACCAGATATTACTTGTAATTAAGGCCTAGATCGTTACATGCCCATTTTGTAAGAGTTGTAGAGGGTTTTTTCCATCTAATTTTGTTACTAGTTATGTATTTAATTACATTGAGTAAGTAAGCTAGTTTAGCTGGGATGCACCTACTAAGAGTCGCACAGGGGTTTTTTTTTTTGGGGGGGGTTGGTTTTGTTTGTAGTTAAAGGGACGGATTTACACCTCATTTAAATTTTTTTTATTAAATTAAAAAATTAATAATAAATTATAGTCTCGGTCACTGAAGCTATTAAATTTAGTGTTTTATTAAAAAGTATGAAAAATCTAAATGAGATATAAACTTGAGATGAATGAGTAATTGTATGGTGTAATTGATTGTTAAAATTAAGAATGTTAGCATATTTTAAATTCAATAGCTTGGCTAAAATAAACACTCCTTCCATCGGTAATTTTTTTCTTATTTATTTTTTGTTTTTGATGTCACAAGTTAATTATACTAAACAAAGAAATTAGTTTAGTTGTGATCGCACTTACTATGAGTCTCAGAGGAGGTTGGGGTATTTTTATTTTTTTAATTAAATGGAAGGACTTAGACCTCTATTTTTTTAAAAAAAATTATTAAATTACAATATAGATAATAAATTATTAGTCTTGATCATCAATGATATTAAATTTTAGTGTTTTATTAAAAGTATGAAAAATCAAAATGAGATATAAACTTGAGATGAAAAAGTAATTGGACTGTGTAATTGACTGTCAAAATTAAGAATGTTAGCCCATTTTAAATTCAATAGCTTGGCTAAAATATAATTCCTAACACAATGGATTACAATGAATCATGAAAAAAGTGGAATGGCACAAAATCTGCTTATTTTATAGCTTTTTTATTGTTGTATTGTAAAAGCAATATTTTCTTTGCAAACCAAAACCTTTTTTTTTCCTTTCTTTTATATAGAAAGTGGTAATTTTCACGACACAACTTTCTGTACAATACATTTTTTTTCCACACAAGTATGAATCAACAAATTTGCAACCACTACAATAGGTGGTCAACAAAGCGTTCGACAAATGCATCAATGTGGTCATTTTTGGAACTTCTTCCTCTTCTTTTTGTCACAGAGTTTGTTCACTGAATATTATTGCGTTCTAGAGTTCTCTTTAACTCATTTCTTATATATCTTAGATCGCGTCTTGTGGTTGCATTGGAGATGCTATACAACAACCATATTAACGGTGACAACAATAAAGACATTTGTTAAAGAAGTATAAGTTTATTAAAAAGAATCTATACAATCAAGCAGAAAGCAACAACCTTAAAAGTAAAGAAAATAACAACACAGAATTTTCCATATTTGAATTTGCTCACTTCCTCTTATGTTCTTCTGTGCTTATTGGGCTTAACGAAGATTGCTCTATGAACACTTGTTCCCGCCCTAAAAGATTTTGAATTATATCGGGTTCAAGGCCTACATTAACACAAATCTTTAATTAGTGATCAAACTAAAAAATGAGATACTTTCTTGAAAAGTGCACATAAATCATATTGTTTCCCCTATAGAAAATTGTGTGTATATCAAAGTGCTTGTTTGTTTCAGTTTTTGTACTTTTCAAGAATCATAAGTGGTTATTTCAAACAAATATATATAAGCGCACAGATGAATTGTTATTCTCTGATCCAAAATCTTGGCATAAATTAGGAGATTTATACGTGAATTTACCAATGAAAGGATTCCAAGAGAACACAAAAACTCTGACCAAAACATGGGATAAATTTCTTCCACCAAAGAATTTGTGAAGCAGAATTGTTTCATTTACTATACGTGTCATTCAGTAAGAAGTTTGACAATAAACAAGTAGCCACACACCTTCAAAAGCTGGATCAGAAGCACAATTGTTCCAAGTCAATCCAATTAGCCAAACTTTTATACTCTTCGATTGAAGCAATCTACTTGCTATAGCAAATTCTTTAAGCTCTATTTACCCACCATTTGTTTTCAAAATCTAAGAATCTAGACTTTGATTGCCAGTTCATGTTGGTGTAGGAGGACCGCCACTACCCTCTTGGAAAGAGAAAACTGTTTCGAAAGCACCCACCAAGGCCTTAACTTTACTCTTTCTGCTTTCAGCAAGTTTACTAGCTGTTTCTTCGATAACGTTGTTCAGTAAACCTTGAGCATCTTTCTTTTCCTCCACATCTTGATGTCTCAAAGAAACTGTTTCAGCCTTGGGGCTATTTCTTTGTTTTACGTTACGATTATCAGCTCCCCTCTTCTTAAAGATTCTCCTTCGAACGTTACCATTGCTATCTTCTTTACTTTCCAACACTCTTCCCCGTCTAAATCTCAGCTTCCTTGGAGTATCATCGTTACTATCAGAATGAAGGTCAACTATCTTTCCCCTCCTAAACTTCAACTTTGTCGGAGTGGAATCTTGATCCTTATAATTGACCATTTCTCCCTTCATTTCTTTTGGAGTTTTACCGTCTTTGACATTTATGTTTTCAGAGTCTTCGGAAGTCAATTCATCTATTTCGCTATCACTTTCATAATCAGAGTATTCGGATTCCAAGTCCTCTGATTCTAGCACCTCTTCATCAGACGAGAAATCCGGAGAGATTGAGTGGGATGATGATGATGATGAAGATTTAGGGGACGACGAAAATGATGGAGGTGGAGGAGATTGAATGAAACTCCCATTCTCAACGGATTCCAAATCTTGGTCTTCATTTTCAGCTTCAATGATTTTCTCCTTGATCTGGTTCTGGTTCAGTTGCTTTGGTTCAGCTTTTCCTTTGCACTTTTGAGCATGTTTAGTGGAACCCAAATTTAGGCTTTTGCATTTGCTTAAATTTAGGCTTATAATTCCACTAACATAACTTCTCGGTGGCAATGAAACAGTTCTTCGGGGTGTGAGTAATTTCTTTAAAGCTGCTTCAGTTTTACTTTTGCCGGACTTGATTTCACTATTACTTCTTACATTTGAATTTGTTGAAACGTCTGCAGAAAGAGAAGGCTTCTCTATCACAGGTTTTGGTTTCATTTTATGAGATTTGGGCGAATGAATCTCAGAATCAGAGGAAGACTTGAGTTTAAACGAACTTGTTTTCTTTCTATATTCTTCAACTACACTTCTTCCATTATTGTGCTTGGGGGATGGAGGAGGTATCTTTCTTTTGGTTATAGGAAGCTTTGGTTTTTCTTCAACTGCTTCTTGTGTGCTGTGTTTACAGAAATCATGGCAAGAACCAGTGGAAGCTCTGAGATGAAGAGGGAGACTATTATCTTTATTGTTGGACGAATTTTGTTTCCCATTGGAATTTCTTCTCAAATTACCTCCATTGCATGAAGCGAATGAAGTTCTATAATGAGGGAGTATACTTCCTCCGTTGTTAAAAGAAGTTGGTTTTCCAGTAGGATTCCTTCTCGAACTACCTCCATCTTGGCGGGAAAGTGAAGTTTGATGATGCGGGACAACATTTTCTTCGTTGTCTGAAGAAATTGGTTTTCCAGGAGAGTTTCTTCTTATATTACCTCCACCATTGCATACAGCAAATGAAGTTCGATAATGGGGGAGAATAGTACTCCCTCGGTTGTTTGAAGAATTTGGTTTTCCACTACAGTTTCTTCTCCAATTACCATGGCATGAGGCAAGCGAAGTCTGATAATGAGGAACAACATTGTCTCCATCATTCGAAGATAACGGTTTTCCACTAGAATTTCTTATCGGATTACCTCCACCATTGCACACAGCAAATGAAGTTCGATAATGAGGTAGAATATAGTTTCTTTTGGGTGAAGAACCCGGTTTTCCACTAGAATTTCTTTTCAAATCAGTTTGATAATGACGGACAATATTTTCTCCATTGTTATTTCCTCTTAAATTATCTTCATTGGTTGAAGCACATGGTTTTCCTGTAGAATTTCCTCTTGAATTACCACCATCATGAGATGAAGGAAATGAATTTTGATAACAAGGGAAAATTTTGACTTTTCCATTCTGTGAAGAACATGGTCCTCCGACAGAATTTCTTCTCGGTTTACTTCCACCGTTGCATGAAGCAAATGAAGTTCGAAAATGAGGAAAGATATAAAATCCACCATCTAAAGAATTCGTTTCCCAGTAGAGTTTCTTATCAGACTCCTTCCATCTGATTTAATATTTTCTGTGGCCATCTCCTCAGCCATTGAATGGGAAAAGGGAGAATGCAGGAAAACTTGCAAACCTGTAAACCAAAAAAAAACTAGTGTTCCTTAAGAAATGAGATAAATGACTCAAATTTGATTCAATGAATGAAACATAAGGAAAATTATATTCTTATAGGTTTCATTCACCGGACAATCATACACGGTGCATTAATGAGTTGTACATTCCAAGAATGTACAACCCCAATGTATATGATATGAATAACCAATGGATGAAGCCAGTAACTATAGCATTACTCTGAAACATAATATACAAATTTTGAAAAGTTGTTCAAATGTAGCCCTTTAATTTTCCATAAATCATTTGCTTCTATTATTACCATATGAGATAGATTGTCACAAGTTTACACTGATAATAAAATTCCCATCTCTTGGTTTTTTCTTTTCCTTGCTATAATTCGAATCTGCATATCACATTAATCTTACAAACAAGAAAGTCTGAGTGATTCTAATTATCGCATTAATCGAGGAAAACCCAACACGTTTGTTTGATTGCATTTCTTTTCCATGAAAAATGTCGTATTTTCATGTTATTGATGTTTGATTGCATTAATTTTTCAACGAACCAGTATTCATGGAATCCAAGAACTTTTTGTTCAGGTATGAAAAACAAAATTTGAGAGAACACAACAAGAAAGTTTTGAAAAGCAACATTAGAACATTGGCTTCAAATGAAAGAGAAATATTATATATATATATATATACATACACATTTGCATTATCAACAAACCCAAATCAAATTAAAAACAAATACATTTGTTCATAGTACATAAACAAATGAAAAGAAAGAAAACATACCTTGATTTTAATTTTCCTGAAATCCCTTCCCAATCACCGGCAATGTCAATAAATCCAAAGGAACCCCATTAAAATGGGAGGCAAACCAATCAAAAAAACAAGGGAAAAAATAATCACCTCTCCTTAATAGGGTCTTTTGGGTAATTTCTAGTTTTGGGGGTTTCTAATTCTGCGAGGTTTTTATGGGGTTTTCATATGATTTCTTTGCATGTTTGTTACAGAATTTTTTTATATGTATAAGAGAGAGGCCTATGGAGAATCTGAATTGTGGGCCACACAATTTATTAGTCAACATATCCCGGGATAATCACGAGAGTTCGACTCATAGTTGCAAATTTTTATTTGGGGTTTCTGCACGTGTGTTTACTCATCAAATTAACTTGTCTAAATTTAGGGTTAACTTTTATTTATTTTCTTTTTATGTCCCAAGTCCAATTTTAGTATTGCCCATTAATTAATTAGGCTAAATTTGGGTTCTCTTGAAACTTAAAAGAAAAAAAGCTCTTTTGCATTGAAAAGAGAATGTAGAATAGAAACTTGAGAAAATGTCGCAAAAAGTCAATAAAACATGAATATTACTATTACATAACCTACACATACGCGTATTAGTTAGTTTGGCTAAGTAGACTCGAAACCATTCAATTTATTCCCGCTAAACATCAAGTTCGAGTTTTGATTGAAAGTAAACAAGATTTCAATCTCGAACTAAAGAATAGGCTCCCCCGGCTTTTTCTACAATTATGATAAAGTATCAGAATATCTCTTTAACATTATACAACTATGATGGAGTAGAATATCTCTTTAACATTGTACATTGTCCGCCTTCTATTTTGAAAATAAAATTGGTCGTTGGGTTGTCAAGTTTAAAAAGGAGATTAACAGTAAATTTATAGTTTATCATATTCTTTAATCTTGAGTAATTGAACTAAAAAAAAAGGAAAAATATAATTTTAAATATCATATCTAAACACAATCTGGATAACAGAAAGGAAAAATTATGAAGACATTCATTTACAAAAGTCTTATATCCAAAGAACACAAACCTTCCCCAGAAATCAGAAAACATTTCTACCCTTCACTATCAGCTACATTCAAACTCCATAAATATTCATTTTTCGACAACAGCAGTAGTTGGGACATCAAAATTAACCAAAAACCTACTATAATAGCCAACACTTCCACCCCATCTACTGCCAAAAGCTACCATGATTCTCAACATACAAAATATCAACCAGCTTCAATAATGATAATAATCAGCTTGATATTGGATGCACGTTGAATCCGGCAGAGTTGTCATATTACACAATTTATGAGATTTGGATAGGGAGAAGGGCCTCTTTCTTCCATTTATCTTTTTGGTGGCTTTGGTGGATTTTTTCTTTTTCTTGGGGGAATGGGGGTATTCACAAGAGCTCACATACAAGGTAGATAAACTTCATCTTAAGCTACAATCTCCCTCCCCAGCCAATCCAGACTAGGATACGCAAAGTACAAGATAAGACATGACGGCAGAGCAAACAGTACAGTAATGAATATGTACAACGCCAAGATGGCTGCACTTGCCGGTATTACATACAACACTATCAGAAGAAATATGAGCACCAATGGGAACTTGGACGTCAAATGCACAAAGAAAAGCAGTGACTTTCTCAGAGAAGAATGTAATCTCTCCACAGTGAGGTAATTCTCAACATTACTATGATCACGGTTCAATCTTAACGATTCTGGGTGGTAAATAGATTGGGCCCTAGGGTTGTTCTGGCTGACTGAAGGCCAGGCTGGCTGATGATCGCCAGCAAAGACAGAGCGAGATGGCACCCTATCGCCGTTCATGCTCTCCACCATCCACAGAAGAAAATAGTTCTTGCTAGGGAATTTGAGATTGCCCTTGTAGACGAGACGAATGGACAAAAGGTTGCACCAAGGGCAAGAGATGAAGAGTGGGAGTTGGACGGGTAAAGTGGGAAATTTGACAATAGCCCATTGGAGTCCCAGGATACAGTTTTTACAAAGGGTATGACCGCACCATAAAACATAGGGCACGTTTTCGACAATGTTGAAGGATTCCCAGCAAATTGGACATTCTAGACCCTCCTCACGGCTAGCAGTGGAAGACCCATCATCGTCAGAACATTCTAAGGCCTCTTTTTTAGCCTTTAGAAAGTCATTCTTCAGTCCCATACTTCCAGCTAAGCAATTCGAGGCAAAGTTCCACATTTTGATAGCTAGAGTAGCAATTTTGTAGATAATGTCACTTTGCCGCTGTAGTAGAAAATAAAGCAGTCTCTACTGGGCTCTGTTAGCCATGGACCCAAGTATCCACGCAATACACCAACAACAGCTGTTCTTGTAAAGCGACCCTGAAATGAAAGTTAAAATGGGTATAACTATAAAAGCAATCATGTCTTTAGTCTTCACAAATTCCAAGTCATTAACCCACAGTGGCTTTTGATTCCCATGTAATAATCCAAGTAGTCATTTAATTGATCAATCCATGTATATATGTAGGGCTTAAAAGTACAGGTGGTTTACTAGTTTTATAATAATGTACTAATGTCCGTACAAATTTAGCCAATATTTTTGTTCAAGGTTCAGAAGTAAGAATCATAGTAAAACTAACCTATATGCGACTCCTTAAGAATTGACTCTAAATGCATCCTTGTGGATTAATTAGATTCTCTAAGACGCACTTTCCCCAAGTTAAGAAAATGTTTATTTGTTCACATATAAAGGGTCCGCATCGTGTAGAACTGGATTCTAATCACTCATCTGTGATCTGTGTAAGCATGCCTAACAGATCAGTCTGTTACTCTGTTAGTGACACAAACTTGGTAATCCTGTACCCATTTACTAATAATGTCATGTGATCGTGTCTATTTGTGTTGTGCTATCAACAAATTTAGCTATATAGTAAAGTAAGAATGGAACAGGGTAATAAATTATTGTACAAATGGGTTCTTCATCTTCCTAGTCTTTAGCACAAGAAAACGGAACGATAACAATAATAGATTGAAAAATAAGCCCACATATACACACCCAGATCAAACTGTGCCCAAGAACTTAAGGTGATTTCAAATATACGCAATACTCAAATCTTAAAAACAATAAAGAAAATGTCCAATCACATACCAAAAGAGACAACACTCAAATGGTTCTAGTCATAAACAGTCGAAAACAGCTTCGCATTTACACGGCAATAAAATGCTCAAACCACCAGAATCACTCACTCAAGATAATAATAACATCATTATTTTGGCCATTTTACCCTAATTATCATGATATATATCAATAGCAAATGAATAAAAAGACAGCGACACTGTAAGAATAAATATAATTAAAGTTAAATTAAACATTCAGCATAACAAGATTACAAGACTTGACTCTTAACGGTGAATACTGAATTTTAGTCTGATTCAACATTAAGAGGTGCGAAAACAAACATCGCTTTTACCTCTTACCTACCGCTGAATAGAAACCACCTTTATTTATCATACAAGGGAAGGTTATAGTAATTCATACCGTCCAAATAAAAGGAGAAAAAAATAAAAACCTATTTTGTACATAAAAACAACATAAAATCAGCATGAAAGATTGGAATTCAAACCTTATATCTTAATTATAGGAAATGATCAACCAGTTAAAATCAATAGCTATGGATCCTTTATGAGAATAAATAATACGCAAAAAATGAAGAGGTAGCAAATTAAGAAAATCATAAAAGGGGGTCTTTACCAATTGTTGTCACCGATGATGGAGGAAAAAAAATCGGATCAAAGAAGAGAGATAGAGGGTATATAGGAAATACGAACAACACCCCCTCTCTCTCTCTCTCTCTCTCTCTCTAGAAGTAGCAGTAGTAGGAGGGGGGCTCTGAGGAATTATTTGGAAGACAAGCTAATTTTGATAGAAAAAGCGATATTTTCGTAATACAAGCTAATTTTTTTTTTAAGATATGTTATAAAACGAGGGAGCTGACATTCGAAAAAAGTAAAAATAAAAAACCTTCGTAACATTCTCATTTTTATTTGATTTTTTGCGACCGAATAAAGTGTCTGCTACTTAATTTTGGTGGGTCAAGTTAAGCCTATATACTTAGTCTTGACAATCGAATAAAGCATTATTAAATTTATATCGATCTTTTATAACGGATTAATATACACATTATTCAATTGTCAAGAATTGAATAAAAAGTGGGAGTATTTTTCAAGAGATATTGAGAGTGCCGATATATCCATCCTAAAACAAGGGATAAGTACAAGAACATAATACAAAGAAAGGTGTAGAAAATTTATTAATTTCGAATATTTTAACTGGATGAATTTTATTTATAAAATTTTACAATTGCATGCACGGTAACATATACAGTTACGTGTCACACAATCATTAACTTAAGGATGTGTCATGTTTTTATCAAAAATCTTCATCGTGCTTTTAGCTTTGCAGCGTGGTACTATAGTTATAAGAATAAAGGTGGTAGATATTCACATCAATGATTTATTTACAACACTCTTTCTTGGATGTTTAGCACAAGAATATGTCTTCGTTAAAAGTTAAAACCTTGCTAGATGTCTAGCATAAGAATGCGTATTGTTAAAACCTTGTTAGAAAATGGAGTGGGAAAAAACTAGCGAAGGAAAAATTGTACAATATTTTATTAACTTTTACAACTGTCTCATTAAAACTTTGTCAGGAAAACCCAGTTGGAAAAAAATATTGGCCAAGAAAAAAGAGTGTAGTGCAATAATGTTGCGAACACTTCCCTGATGAATATCTCTTTATTGATCAGATGTTTGTCTTATACTGTATCTTGTACCAACCTCTTGAATACTATCATTGAAAATGCATTAGTAGGGGTGTGCAAAAACCGAACCGAAATATAAGATTTTTTTTTTGTTTTTATAAATGTTTGGTCCGGTCCAAAATTTAATGGACCGATTATGTTCGGCCCGATCTTCGATCCAACTTATATATATATTGATATTTAACTAACCCTAAACCTAATAAGCTTATTATTTTAAAAAAGGAGCCACCACTCCCTCATCTTCACTCTCCCAGTCTTTTTTCCGCCCACTCCCTTTCTCAGTCTTCACACTCTTCGGTCTTCCTTTCTCTAAAAAAAACAGCTGTCCAACGCACTTTTAACCGCTGCCACCACTGTTTGTTATGAGCTTGTCTTTAAATCCCATCGAATCTGGTAAATTGTATCCTCCAACTCCATAACATCTCTCTACTTCCCTCATTTTTAACTAATTAAACTCGAGATAGATAGGTGGTCGTGGTTCACCACCAGTCCACCACCGTACACTTACAGAGCTAGTTACAAATCTACTTTGAATTTTTTTTTCTTAAATGTGTGTAGACTGTAGACAATATTGTTATTTGGGCTTATTTTTTGGGACTATGGATTTATTTTGGTTTGTTATTTGGTAGTGGATTGTGAACTAAGGATTTTTTTGTCTATGTAAACACTAGACAACCATGTTTTATGTTATTACATAGTGTGAATATGAGCTTTGTGAAAAATAGGATAAATTGTTGTGAAAAAATGAGTCATTAATAAAGGGGCTTAACATATATATAAATAGGCCATGGGAGAAGGGTTGAATAAGTGTGAAAAAATAGTCAATAAATCCAAATAAAGTTGGCCCATTAAAAAAGCCGAGGTCGGTTGAACCAATTAAAACTGGGTCATTTAAACTGGTCTAGTCCGGTCTTAGTTGGCAATTCAGTTTCGTCTGGTCCAAAAAATAATAGGACTGAAGTGCTTGGTTTAGTCTCATGATCAATAGTACGGTCAATTGGATTGTGCACACCCTATGCTTTAGTGAATAGATTGACAAGGTTATCATGATAACATATCTGCTAGATATCAATCTTATGGCTATAATGGAACTCATTTTTGTAGAAAAACTTTGGAGAAATGTGATTCATTTTATCATATTTGAATATATACGTCTTTGATTTGTGCAATACATACAGCATTATCTTCGTAGATAACTGTTGGGATATTTGTATATAATGGTGATTTGCATGTACTTTTGATGTGATGTATTAAGGATCTTAACCAGGTGTACTTACGATTTGCTTCATGGACTACAAGTATCTTGGAGTGATTTGAGAACGTAACTACTGAAGTTTGCTTAGTAGATCGCCATGAGATTGTAATATTTTCACACATAAATACATAAATCTGTTAGCAAACGAGCTTTGTGAGGATCAGAAAGATGCATAGCATCTTCATATTTTTTCAACTAAAAAGCATTGGATAATTCTCTGGGATAAAACAAATCCATATTTATTGTTCTATGAAGGTAACACAAAATGTATTTAATGCCATTCCAAAGTTATAGAGTTGGGGCCAAACGGCCCAAACTAAATGTAGCTAACAAATTAATTGAAAATGCAATATCAAGTCTAGTATATTGGGAAAAATATAATAAGGCGCCTATAGCACTTTGATATGGTACTTCAGGACCAAGAATTGCTTAATAATCTTCTTTTTGGTGAAATTTGTCATCTTTTATATCAAGTGGCCTTACAATCATAAGGGAACTTAATGAGTAACATTGTCCATATTAAAACACTTTAGGAGTTTTTCAGTATATGTTGTTTGATGAATTAAGACTCCATTAGGTAGCCTAGACAATGTTTTATTCTTCCGAGATCTTTCATCTCGAATCCTTCCTTTAATTATTCAATTGCCTCAGTAAGCTCTTCTACAGTATCAATTAGAATGATATCATCGATATATACTGCGATGATCATATTTCTAGATTCAGTTTTCTTAATGAATAGACAAGGACAAATGGGGTTATTAATATATCTTTATCTCATCAAGTACTCGCTAAAACAATTATATCACATTCGTCGAAACTGTTTCAATCCATATATGGGTCATTTAAGTTTAACTGAGTACATATTATGTGGTTTGCTTCTAGCAATTTAATTCCTTATATTCATATATATATATATATACATATCTATTACCCTATATAGATAAATTGTTACCACATCCATTAAATACATATCAAGACTTTCGAATATTACTAGGCTGATTAAATGCCGAAAAATGATTGCATCCATTACTGATAAGTATGTTTCTTCATAATCAATCACATGTGTTTGCAAGAAACCTTGTGCAACAAGTCTAATTGTATATCAAACGATCACATTTTTTTCATACGCTTTCTATAAATACTCATTTGTAACCTACAAGGTTTACTTATATAGATGTTTGGACAACAAGTCCGAATACTTTTCATCTTACAAGTGAATCAAATGCTGCTTGGATAGTGTATTTTCATTTTGGCCAATCATTTCTTGGTCGATATTCGTCCTCGTTGTGCGGCTCGATATTGTTCCCATTCAAAATTTTAATAACTACTACAAAAGAAGAATTTATTGTTTACAACGATTTCTTGATGTTCTCATAATTCTCTTGTGCATGCATAATAATTTTTTTTTTAAAAAAAATTTTTTTTTTCAAGTACTCGTGCCTCTTTAGGGGGCTTGTGTCTCTTCTGGGACATTTGTCTCTTTTGAGATTTGTTTAGACAATGTGGTATTTTCTTTAGTTATTGAAGTCTCTTTAGGAGTGTTGCATTTTTCTTATGTCTGTGTCCTTGTGAGAACTGAAAATGCAATAGGCATTTTATTAGCAATATATTTGAAACTGGGCGATTCTATGCACTTTAGTTTTACATTAAAAAGTACAAATGTCAGGATGAGACAAATCTAGTGTACTTCCATGTAAATTCACATAGTTCTTCAGGACAGTAATTTCCTCCCTCAAAAGGCGAGAATTTTATCTCATCAAAATGATAATTTCGCAAATCGTGCAGTAAAAACATCACCTATTAAAGGTTCAAGATATCTAATAATATAAGGTGAATCAAATCACACATATTTTGTTATCATATTTACATGCTTTTCTTTCTAGGATATCAATTTTTGTCGGAGCATTCGCAGCAAGTATATATGACCTTTTTTTTAACACTAGCTTTGAATAATGTCAAATTTGAAAAATATTTACTATCTCTGAGAATAGTGAGCATTGTTGCAATATCAACCAAGCAATTATTTTCGATATCTATACTTAAAACCTTTAAGATGTACAAAAATACCTCAAAATGATATAGTTTTGTGATGAAAATGTGTTATAAAATAAGGGATTAGAACAAGAGCACAATATAAACTGAAAAGTAAAGAGAACTTATGGAATTTTGATATTTCAACTGGATGAACAAGGATCTTATTTATAGGATTCTAAAATTACATGAACAGTAACACGTATACAGCTGTATATCACACAACCATTAACTTAAGAACATGAAATACTTTATTAAAAATTATCACCGTGCTTCATAAAGCCTCGTTGGGGTTTGTATCGTCATGCTATAGCTTCTCATCATCATGCTGTAGCTATACATCATCGTGCTATATATAAGCCACATCGTGCTTACAAGGATAAATGTGGTGGATATTCACACCAATCATTTATTTACAACAAGATACAACATTCATATCAATCAATTTTTCAAACATAACCCTGTGTTTGGATGAAGAAAAAAAACTCAACATTTGGACAAAAGTCCTAAATTTGGGGCTTAGTAAAGTCAGAGTTCTTTGTTTGTAAAAACAAAGGAAGAAATTCGGATTTTACCTGCGGGAAATCTAATGAATTTTGGTGATAAAAAAATTCGAAGTTAAAATCCCATATGATGTGGTGTAATACTCCAAATTATGTTTTGGCAAAAAAGTTTTGCCCTTTAAATTAGATTTTGTGACTATCCCTAACACGTAAAATGTAACTCACATGATTTCCAAAACATAATATCCAAACATACTGATCTTATTATGGGTGTTGAGCCTTGCTTGAATGAAATTGGGTCCATTATGTTGGACATCTTTGAGTTGTCTTCTAAAGTTGAGGTTATTTTTTGTTTTTTCACTCGTGCGTGTAATTCGATTACTCATGGGTTAGCTCGACATGCGTTTAATCTTGTTTTTCGGAGAACTAGAACTCTTTAATCCTAAATTTGCTTGTAGACTTTGTGCCTCGTGATCTTATTAATTGAGTTTTTAACGTGTTTTTGGCAACCTTAAAAAAACCATAGAAAATTGAAATAGAAAGAATTTTAATAATAATAATAAAATTATAAGTTTTATCGATTACAAATTTTAGGAAAATTTAAATTACCTTATCCAAACACAAGATAAAATATGTTCTCCATCTCATTCTCATTTTTATGAGTAGAAAGTCCTACATCCTTCATTATTTTATGTGAATTTTTTTTCTTAACTCAAGCACCAAATAAAACTTTTTTCATTGAAAAAGGTACAAAGTAAGAACACATTTGATTTAATGGAAATTTTTAAAATTAATTTGTTGTTACTTTATTCCGCACTTACACGCATAAAAATTCTATTTTTATATAAAATAATTAAATTAGTATAGCGAATAAGTAGGAGTCGATCCACATTCAAATTAATACCTTAAAAATAGTAAAGTTTGTCGAAATTCAATATTTTAGAAACCAAGATTAAAACATTTTTTTTAATTTTAATATTATCTAAACTAAGAAACTAAAAATTAAACTAAACTATAATTAAATTAAATTAAACAAGCAAATAATCATTATAAAGAAAGGGCGATGTTATTTACATCCGCCATTTCTGTCACAAACACCACCACTGTCATAAACACCCCCCCCAAAGGTAAATTTTTAATCACTAACACTCCTTAAGATTCGCTTAATGACATGTGAGTGCAGATGCACACACTCGCCCTATGTGAAGAGAGTTTGTTTGTAATAACTCGCCTAACATCAGGCAATGGATGACGGAATGTTTTCCAAATAAGGCTCGCCTAATGAGATGTGAATGCACTTATATAAACTCGGCTCACATGAGGAGAGTGTCATGCTAAGCACTCATCTAACATTAGGTAATGAAAGAAAGTGATCGTATGACCAATAATGTGGTGTTAACAATGTGTTTTTAATTAAATTTTGGATGTTGGTGTTTGTGATAGAAAACTAGGAAGCGTCCTTACTTATGATGCTCGAATTGGCGTATACCACACAGCTTTATGCTGTCCACTTCTCCACCTTCAATACTTGACCGCACGGCAACTTGTATATATGGGGATATAATATATGTGGACTTTCTCTTTCTAAAATTCTTTAATAATATTTATATTCTATGTATTCTATCTCTTGTATCTACTATCTTTCTATGATTTTAAGTTTAAAGAATCGGTCTATATATAAGAATAAGAGATAGAAATTTAATAGGTTTAAAAAATTAGAATTGTAAAAAAAATAATAAATATGAGTGCAATTAGAATTCTAATTAAAAGAGAAAAATGAGTTGTATTTGAATTAAGAAGGAGAATATGAAATTGGAGTCTTTTTCTCTCTCTTACTTTATATTCTTTAATTGACATCTTTCACCTTTTTGGATTTTTCTCACATTTTACTTCTTTCCTACAAAAGACAAAATAAATATTATTCCTCCACATTTTAAGAATTAATTATATACTAACATAATATTATTTGTTAATTTAAATTATAATTTTGCGCACTTATCAACATCTGACAATGTCTCAACTTATTTTTCAACTTTTTACAAAAATCAACTATTTTTATTTTTCGTTTTCACGTTGTTATCAAACGGATCCTAAGAGTTCTTAATCAATTCAACCACTATGAAGAACAATAAATAAATAGGTTGAGTTAGAAAGAATAAACCACAAATCCAACAACGTTTTGTTTACGAGGTTTGGCTCTTCACTATACGTCCAGACATGAGGTTGGTACTCGAGAATTTTCATTGTACAATCTTCTTATGGGTGAAAATCAAACCTTACTACAAAGTGTAATTCTTTTACCTACACTTTTCACAAGAACACTCTTACTATACTATGAGAAAACCTTTCACAATTAAAGGAATAAAGATTGTTTGGTATGATACATCAATTCACAGCAACTTTATCAAAGTATTTGCAAAGATGCAAAATTTAAACTCACTTTTAGAATTAGAGAGATTTGATCAAATGATAAGAAATATGATTTCTCAAATCAAATATTCAAGTTGACTTTTGAAATAAATGAAAATATTGCTTAAAATCAAAAGGATTTTCAAGATTTATTTCTAAATGATTGGGCAAATTTAAAGAAAATTTTCAAGTGTATAAATACTATAAAAGAGAGATATGACCGTTTGAAACAAAATTGATCTGTTTGAGAGAATATAGAAGTGAAAAATATGAAAATCAATCTGAATTGCAACATTGCCTGCTCAGTATGTCGATTGTTACAACAAGACATTCATATGTTTAGGCATGCACATGTACGCTGATTAGGCTTTAAGCCTATTAGCCCACTAAGCATTCTTATCTCATTAATGCATGACCCATCATAAAAAAAAATAGCATTAAGCTTATAAAATTATTCAAAATACATGATGTATAAAAGAGTTTTGTCTACTTTTTCAAATCTTGAAATATGTGAGAAAAATAATTTTATGTTATATAAGAAATTATATGAAAAAATATGTTTAAGGATAAAATGATGCATTTTTTAATAATCACTTTGATCATGTACTTTGAGCAATAAATCCTTAGGATCAACTATCAATAACTTAACAGCTCATGCACATAATTTCTTCACTTGAATATGTTTAAAGCACATGATTTGTGTTGAGTTAAAATCTTTGAAAGTCTTCAATTTTTTTTGGTCAATAAAGGCGCCATGTCACTTAAAGTAATTCTTTCATCATTTTAAAATACCTTTTGACACGTTCGTGTAGCTTTCTCGATCAAATGCTTTTAACAAAAGCAATCACAAATATATACTATATAATTTATTTATGTTAGATAAAGTAATTGAAATAAATAATAATCAAAATAAAATATCAACTGAATCAACATTAGTTCAACAAATACAATTTGGGAATAATTTTCAACTATACGGATCATACTAAACTAGGGGTGGCTACGGTTCGGTAACCGAACCGACACATTCGGTTTTACAACCGAACCGATAGAATCGGTTTACACATTTGAGAACCGCAACCGAACCGTGAATATCGGTTTACCGAATGTCGGTATTAACTAGATCGGTCGGTACGGTCGGTTACATCATACAAAACGACCAGTCTTCCACTTCTCAAAATAGGCATAATTTTCATTCATTTCAACCTTTAACAAATAATTCTTAAAGGTCCAAAACCAACAGTCTCTAAAAATGCCAACCAAAATACACCAAAACATGTAAAGAATAAAGTCAATAAACTAATAGAGATATAAATCTAATAATCTAATAATCTATAATTAAAACTTAAAAGGAAATGAGAGCTATTTTTAATCAGCAATGAGCAGCAATCAACAGCAGTGCAACCTAGTATAAAATTATCAATATATAAAGTATAAACCTAGTTTGAAGTTTGAACACAATTACACATATACACAAAGTCACAAACATAATTACACATTTACTAATTTATAAATCTAGTATATATTGTGCATTTGTCTAATTTATAAATCTATTTTAAAATTTAAAATTTGAACCCTAATTCATAAATCACCAAACAAGTAAATCAAAGATTAATTTAGATTCTAGAAGGCATTAGGCATATATGTAATAATAAATTGAAAATTAATGCATACCAGAGGGGCAGAGCCGCAGAGGGTATGGTCGGAGACTCAGAATCGAAGTAGGAAGGCTTAACGGTGGACTCGTGGTGTAGTGCCGAGTCCACGAGTGCAGGTGCGGGTGTGCGGCTGTGTTGTATCACAGCGAGAGAAATTGTGACTGGCTATGAACTGTGAAGTAAATCAAGTAATGGAAAAATACTTTGTTCAAGTTATAAATAAATATAAATTTTGACATAAAATGTAAAATACATATATTTATAAATTTCGGGACATTACGATACTTATAAACCGCTTCCGCAACCGCTGCTATCGGTTATAGCGGTAACCGATATCACACGTAAACCGACCTAGCGTTTTCGGTTCGGTCGGTTTTCGGTCGGTTTTCGGTCCGCGGTTAGAAAATGCCACCCCTATACTAAACCATACATATCAATAGTATGTTTGGCAAAGCTTGCATCTACAAAAGTATATCTTCAAATGTGCTTCTCTAAAATTCTATCTTTAATTAGACTTTTAGGCTCCGTTTGTTAGCAAAGTGGAAAAGAAAAATAAATTAAGTTAGTTTTGATGAAAAGATGGAAAATAAGTTGAGTGATAGAGGTGATATCCTCTTGATTTTTAAGTTTTTCCATGAAGAAATTTTCTTTGCTTGGTGGTGAGTAAGAATTTTTCACCAAAAATATTAAAGGATGAAAGATATATACTCATAAAATGAGTAACATCTCTCACCTTATTTTTTATCTTTTCATACAAACTAACTAAATTTATTTTTCTTTTCCATTTTTGCAATCAAACAGACCTTTAAATATTTGAAGAGTGTTTGGTAAATTATAATCTATATAGCATCCTCAATGTTATCTATTAAAATGTTTTTGTCTATTATACTTATACTATTATTTATTGATAAAAAAGTATTATTTTGTAAGAAAATATTTTAAAGAAAGAGATAATAGGAAAGATAATTAGGATAAATATTCGAAATTATCAAGACTCTGCAGATGTGATTTTTGAAAGTGAGCTGCTTATCTGGAATGGACTTATAAGATGGGTGACGTCTCTAGAAGTCTATTCTACTTGCATGTGCAACCAAATAAAATATGACACCTTAGAAGGGGTATAGATGGACTTTTTTGACAAAAGTACGTCCGGAAAATCCCACTAAACACATTACCAATATTAGATTAAGATTTTTGAGGGTTAAACGGATTTTTTGAGAAAATTTGGTGAAAATAATTTCTATATTTAATTAATTATTTTTATTAAATTTTATTAAAAAATTAAACAAAAAAGTATGTTAACTAAAAAATTGATACATAAATGTATTTTTGTCTATTAAAATTTTAGATATTTAGTTAACCCACTCATCAGGTGAATTTTTTGATAAAATTTAGTAGATCATCTCCACTAAATTTTATCAAATTATTCATTCGCTTGACCCTCAAAAGGCCCAATTATACATATGGTATGTATGTTTGGTAGGTATCATAAATTTTTCCTATAATATTAATCATCAAAAAGGCTGTTCTTTTTAAAAAAATAAAAAATCTAATGCAAGAGATGGATAGATTAAGCGGTTCCATAAGAAGAAAGGACACGGGGTGAATGTTGGGATCAAATTTTAATGGTTTATATAAATATTCACACACATTTTTTTTTTTTATACAAAGCAATAATTTTTACAATATAATTTTTTTTATACATATCATGAATTTACCGTCACAACAAAACATGAACATAACTTACAAATAAAAGTGGACACAATTACAAATTCGTTAACCACATCCACTTGTTACTATAATGAAGTAAATTGTAACATATTATAAGATTATTAATAAATATTCACGTTTTTAACTACTTAAATTTATAATTATGATAAACCAAAAACGCGAAGACTGAAAAAGCCAGAAAGAATTGACGGAAGATTAATGCTCTCACAATCAGGTGTGATGGAACACCCAACTTTGACAGAGATATGCATTCTTCTTTCTTTTTCTTTCTTTAATTAATTTTTGGGTAGATTTTTGGATTTTACTCTTTCTTATGAGGAAGAAAATAATTCTATTTTGCAGCTACTCCAAATAACATTAAAGTGGAGGAACTTTCCTTCATGTCTTGTTACCCAAAACATTATTGACACGTGTCAACGAAACGTTCATGAAGAATTAACAATTAGCACAACGTACAAATGCTTTAGCAACGAATTCCGCTCAAATTTAAAAGTTAGAAACATGTGACAAAAGTTTCAACTGTTTGCTAATGAATTAATAATATATTATAAATTAATTTGAGATACATCTTGTGCATAAATACAAGGGTTTTTTTAGTAGTCCGTTCTTATTTTTTAAATATTTTAGCTTAAGGTCTGTAAATTTATTTTTTTTAAACCTTGATGTCCTTGTCAATTTTAAAGTTTCATAACTGTGTCTGATAATAACTCACATTTCCAGATATTAGGCCATTTTAAATAGTATTTTCTATAAATTCATTCATATTATATATGTTATAATGTTTTTAATGTATTTTTATATCTATTTGGCAATATAATTGTATAGATAGAAGAGTTTCAAATAAAGTTTCTCTAATTGTGTTGTTTATATCCTACTTTTTTATCTTACTTTGCATTTATTTAAGAATGAGAGAGAATTAGTAGGTTTCTTCTATCTAATGAGGATGAGGATGTGCCATGTCATATTGAAAATTTTTATCACTTGTAAAAATAGTGATCGAAATTCCTCATGTGACTCAACTTCCACCTCACATAGAAATGGTTATAGAAAACTCCATAAGAGCATATTTTTTTATTTTTCTTTTCTATCAAAGAAATTTGCATGGATAGAAATAACCATTGGAGATGACTTTATAATTAAGTAACTTAAGAATTACCTGTTACCATAGTCGAATAACTTGAGAAATATATATAGGTTACGGTAGTTGGGTAAACAAAAAAAATAAAAAATTGAAAAATACATGTTACTGTAATTGGGTAGCTTGAGTTGGGTACCCGATTACCGTAAGGTCCGCACACTAAAAATTAAGGATCATGAGCGATTAAAAAATGAGAGCCGTGAACCGCAAGCTAAAAAGTTTCAAAAAGAGAGACAAACCCTAATCTTTTTTAGATAAAAAAAATAGAGAAATAAATGTAAGCACGAGAATTCAAATTTAAAACTTTGATATCTAAGCCAAAATCTATATACTTTGAAAAATTAAATTATTAAATGATATACCAATAATATATATTATACTCTTCGTTTCCCTTGTATTTAGGATGCATGTCTTCTTCTTTTTTTTTGGTTTATCTTTATGTCTAATGAGATTGACAGATCCGACAGACGGATCACTTTTGAAAATGGAGCGCCGATACTAAAATTTAGGTATCCTAGATTAATGCTTACACGTCCAAGTGTCCAACACTTAAAGTACGTCCCAGTCTCAGAGCATGCATTTTAAATTACGCCTGGATAGGCCTATTAAAGTGGTGAACATCTAGCTAGGTACCTGTATTTGGAGTTTTGGATCAACCAAAATATGAACGGGGAAATAATTGTGGATTTTTTTCCCAATACAGTGTGTTCAAAAATCTTTGTTCTCAAAATAGTATCATTTCATCTTTGTTTTTAATATAGTATGTTTTTAAAAGTAGTATCACTGATACTAATTTTATAAGTAAAATCGGCATCAACAATACCAATTTCAATAAGAAAAAAGGCATCCTTGATGACACTTTTTAAAATCGGCATCTTTGTTCTCGATGATGCCTTTTTCATTACTGAAATTGGTATTGTTGATACCGATTTTACTTATAAAATTGGTATCACTGATACCACTTTTAAAAACACACTATATTGGGAACAAAAATGGAGAGGGTACTATTTTGGGAACAAAGATTTTTGAACACACTATATTGGAAAAAAAGTCAATAATTATGATTAGTTTGATAGGCTTTTTGAAACCAAAACATATTTACATATACACATTGATAGATAAAGGGACGTAGTATGTAGTTAGAAATTTTTGTGAGCGGAAGCGATAAAAACAAAAGAAAAAAAAAAGAAATAATGAACATAGCAAAAATATCCGAATTGTAGAAGTATTTGTCTTTCCTATGTTCATTTTTTTCCCATTATTGCTTAATCGTTTCCACTCACAAAAATTCCTGACTACATTCTTGATCTATCTTAAAATATACTAAACGGGCACTTTGATTTCATAGGGTGGTGGTTTTAGATTGGTATACTAGATTATATAGAAATAAGTATTTAAATAGAGTGCCAAAAGAAAAAGAAACGAGATGATCTTTATACTACAAATTGTTGATAAATCGACCACAATAACATAGGATTTGGTTGGGGTCTTTTAGCATCTAATCTTTGTTAAAAATAAAAATAAAAATTAGATTGCAATACATTATTGTTATTATAAGTTTGCGATCCCTTAGGTATGACATATGACTTTGGCAAGAAATTAGATAAACAAATACTAAAGTTTAGTACCTGTGATTTTTCGGCCATATATATAGTATTTGTGAGCCAAAAATCCCGGTTCAATGGTAACATATATGGTAATGTGACCAAGAAATCTCGATTCACACATACTGTAGATATGACCAAAAAATCACAGATAACGAACTTGAGGAACCGCTTAAAAAAGTATGGATGACAAGTTTTAAAAAAAGAACAAGAATTGCATCCAAAAAATGTTCAAGAATAAGGACCATAGACTAATTTTCTCCGTTGTTTATATGTGAATTTCACTTTAATAAAATTACAATCTTATACCTTAACTTTAGCTAGTTTATATTTTACCCCAAATATATTTTTAATACTATATATATATATATTTTTTTAAAAAAAAATTAAAATTTTAGTGGGGGCATAAGTCCCCAGTGTTTCTTTGCTCCCTCCATCTATGGATAGATATATAAATATCACATACATAACTCATAGACTAAGAAGTTTCCCTCGAATTCAAGAAATACTTTAGGGTCCGTTCGGTAACGATTTCGGAAAATGTTTTATGAGAATATTTTTAGAAAATGAATACGAGAAAACGAATTTTCTAAGAACGAAAACAGTGAAAATATTTTCCGAGAACGAAACCAGTGAAAACGAATATTGCAAGAGTGAGAATTGAGAGAACGTCATTTTGGTGTTTTTGCATTTTATGCTATAAACATGAATTCATTCTCCAAAAAAATATTTTTCGTATTTTTGTCAACATCCCACCGAACGCATTTTTTTATCCGTTTTTGGCCTTAAAAAACAAAAACAAGTCTATGAAAAAGCTACCGAACGGACCCAATCTCTTAATTTAAACTGGCAAAAGGAGGAGACAATATGAGACCCAAGAAGACAATTTCAAATCTAGCTGTCAGAGTAATTATGAATTAGGACCACTCCTATTATGAATTAGGACCATATAAAGTAGTTTAGCTTATTTTTTTCCCCATGTAATTTAATAATCATCTCCACTCTATTTTTTTGTGTTTTTCATTAAAGACCTTTCAAAACTCATTGTTTCTTAATCGTCCCATTTTCAAAACAAATTAAATAGGCTTCGACTATATCACTTCCTCTGCGTACAGTTAACGGTCCAACTCATTTTAGGACCGGCTTAAGTTACATAGTTCTTCGCCCATAATCCATATCACCCCAAAGAGCATCTACACCGCATATTTGAAACTTATAAATTTGGCGTACGTGTATTTATAACGCACTTGGATAAATTGAAAAATCTATTTATGTACGGTATTAAATCCACAAACTTGACATACACTTAAATTTTAATCATATGGATAAATTTTACAACTAACCTCATACGAGTAAGCATTACTTGTATAAAGACATACGAGTAACTTTCACTTTCATAAGAGTGGAATGACCCACTCTTCTCTCAAAAGAGTAAGGCCTACTATTTTGAAATGAGTGAAATAGCCCTCCTTTTCTTTTCATACGGACAACTCTCACTTTTATAATTTGTTTTTAAATGAACCATCACTTTCATAACTATTTTTTAACCATATGCGATGCAGCACCTTTCCATACACCTTATATTTAAAAATTTACTCATTTAGTATAATATATGTGGTGCGGATGCTCTAACTCTTAGCCATTTCCTTTTTAGATTTGTTCTTTATTATGGGTTCGAGCTTCAACTAATGTGAATTTTAGAACGAAAAAAACAAAAAAGAAAGAGGAAATGTTTAATGCTCTTTCTGTTGAAGAGCGTGATATATATTTTTGGCATACTTTTTAACCGCTAAAACTTTTGAGTAAAATGGTTTATAACATGGTATCAGAACATAAATTCTGTAAAGTTAAAAAAATAAATTAAACAATCAAGTGTGATCGATCAGAGAGGGAAATGTGAAAACACTATTGATCTTTTTTATAAAAAAATGTGATCGATCATCACAAGATTTGATCATATGAGATGACCCCACGAGCTGATATGAAATGTCAAAAACAATCAAGTGTGATATCATCATGGGATTTAATGATTTGAGATGACCCCACAAATTGCATATAAAATGTCAAAAATAAATTTGAAATGAGTTCTTTCATTTTCAGAGTTTATATATATACCAAGGTATATCTGTGCCATTCGGCACGGTAAAATAATAGGATGAAAAAGAGTAACGTACTCTAAATCTAAATAGATAAATATCATTAGTTTATTTCGACAAACATCAACTGAAATGTATGTTCAATCCATTAATCATATTTTTTTTATCTTATTTTGATCTCGACAATATAATTTTTTAATAAAATAAACTCAACGAAAAATGTAAAAATAATCCAACAATGTTACTCAATAATTTTTCTTGATTTTTTTTACATAATTTTATATTCATGATGGGTCTTGTTTAATTGATATTGATTAGTTGATTTTTAAAATTAAATTTTTATTAAATTTTGATTTTTTTATTTTAAGTTATAGCACTTTTAGTATAGACGAAATTATTAGTTTGTGAGAGTTTATTGTGTGTATAATATTGGTGTGGGTGTTTTAACTTTGATGTGACATCTTGATGTGTGTGTAAAACTCATCTAAAGGTTTAGAACTAATGCTTTCCATAACATGTTTATTTTTAACCGTTAGATTCTTATACTTTTTAGATAAAAAATTTGGTCAAACTTGATGTTTTATAATATAGATTTGATGTGACATCTTGATATGTATGTAAAACTCATCTAATGGTATAGATCTAATGCACACCATAACATGTTTATTTTTAACCATTAGATTCTTATATTTTTTAGATAAAAAATTTGGTCAAACTTGATATTTTATAATATAGATATCACATTCGTAATGTTGAGATTCCACTAACATATATGAGTTGCTTGAGCATTTTGTAGTCCTTAATTTAGGATGTTATTATTTACACACTTAAATCCGTCATAAACACCCCTCCATAATTTAATTAAAACATATTTTAACATTTTAATTCCTTATTTATCATAAACACCATCCTCCATTGCCTGACATTAGGAGAGTATTTAGCAACACACTCTTTCCATTTGAACTGAGTTTATGTGAGTACACCCACCTCTCATTAGGAGAGACTTATTTGGAAAACACTCTAGCACTCTATTGCTTGATGCAATGCAGGTTCTTACTATCAAATTCTCCCTAAGTGGGGTGAGTGTATATGACTGTATTCACCTCTCATTAGACGAGTCTTACGAGGTGTTAGTGATGAAAAATTTTCCTTTGGAGGTTGTTTATAACAAGGGAAGTATTTGTGACAAATATGGGAGTGTAAATAACACCGCCCTTAGTTAAAGGGGTTGCTTGATTTAGTTTCTTAAGTCTGAATAGTTAGTGTATTTAGATTTAAAATTTTTAATTTGGTTTAATTGGTTTAAAAATTTAAATTCGAACACTTATTTTGCCTCTTAAAAAATAAAAAGCAACTTTACTTCTTAAGTCTAAAGTCTTAATTTTTAAAGAGGCAAAATACCCCTTTTAACCTTATCCTTTTAAATGTAGTCATTTTTATAAAAATGATAAGGACAAATTTGCACAAATAACATTTATTTAGCATTCAAATATGATATGTTCAAATAAACAATATTTATTAAGATATGACATTCAAAAACAAAAAAAAAACAGATTTTTCATATAGTTTTTGAGACTTCAAATTAATCTTTAGTCTTTAGATTCAACATTTAGATTCAGACATATTGCCAAAATAATTATTTATTTGTCATAGTATTACTTTTGAAAATTCTGAGGTATATTTTTATAGTTATACATTACTTTGATATTAAACATAATTACTCATCATGACGTGCTCGTGCCATTTTCAAAACAAATTAAATAGGCTTTGAATATAACATTTCCTTTGGTGCAATTAATAATCGAACTTATTTTTCGACTCATTTTAGGGCTTAAGTTGTATAGTTCGTTGTCCAAAATCCATTCTAGATCACCCCAACTCTTAGCCAATTCCTTTTTAAATTGGTTCTTTAATATTAGTTTATCTCTAGTTTTGTTTTGCTTTAAGCTTCGACCCATGTGAATTTTTAGGAAAAAGAAAATAAAAGAAATATTTAATTTTCTTTTTTAATTTTGCCCATATATCCTTGATGAGACTCGAACTAGCTAAAGAAATTTTGGATCCGGATAAGCACATTTATCACTAGGCTAACATATTCGTTCAACCTACTTAACTATTATATCAAAATAAATTAAAGAATCTGGTGTTATAATATAGATGGTGTTAATATATACAATTGATGCTTTATTCTCTACACCTTCCAAATTTTTTATACCTTTAACATTTATATCTCTTACGCTATTAGATATGAATTTATTTCCTCTTACCTTATTAGATTGATTTACTTCATTTCTCTCTTATAGTATGCATATATACAGAGTTTTTTATTGTAATATAAACAACGCAATATATAAATACAATATCATATTATGAAATTCTACATTTATCAAAGTAAGGTTGAAATCCTCCGGTCCGGAGATCTTAATCATATTATTGTTGGTACTAGTGGGCGATTAATATTGTTGCCCACCGAACCATCTTTTTTATCATCGCCACCTCACTACCGTTTCCATCTCGAATATTTCTTTACAGTTGTTGAATCACACCACCGAACACGAAGTTCTCTGATTTGACTCTGTAAGAGGGAGCATGAAACACAAATTCATGAAGTTCTCGAATCTACTTCGTCAGAGGGAACATAAACCCTAACCGTCCATCACGTAATCCTTGCACCATTACACTCTAGCCATTCACCGTGAAACCCTAGCCATCTACTGCGAAATCCTTATACCACAAAACCCTAAACCTTTACCACAAGTTTCTTGCAGCACGAAAATTTCACCTGTGAAGCAAACAAATCCCCATAATTGAGAGCATGTGCATCCCTAGCTAAGGTGGTTCATTCTCAAATCTCTAAAGTGAGGGTATCTAAGCGGACTCACTATTATTTGGGTTTAATAAATGAATCTATCGAAATTGAATTCGAAACTAAACAAGAACCAAATCGAAAGACTTTGGTGGCTTATGTAGAAGAAGAAGAAGGATGAGAAAAAGAATGAAATTAAAATTGAATAAGATCCAAATCAAAAGACTTTGGTGGCTTGTGTAAAAAAAGAATGGGGAGAATAAAAAATAAGAAGGGATGAGAATGAGAAAGATGAGAAGAAGAAGACGGAGAAGAATAAATAAGAAGAATCAATGATCCTAGCCTTATCTCGAAACATTTGGTTAGAATTTTTTCTTTACCTTTCCTAAAAAAAAGTTGAATAACCGATTGATTTGTAACCTCCTCCAAAGAATGATGTTACTTCACAAGATGGATTGATTCGAGTTTGTGAAGAAACACAAACATGAATACAAACTCTCATCCACACGATTTAAAGTCCAACATGAAGATCAGTAACACACATACAAATTAAAATCTGGCATGAAGCCTAGTAGTATGAACAAGATTTGAAGTCTGTTATAAAGCCCGACAACATTAACACAATTTAAAGACTGGCTCAATTTGGCGAGGCACGTTGTTGAACACATGTCCACTTGACCACTTTCAAAACGATTTCAAAACTCAAGTTGACCTCTATTAACCACTTTGAGTTTGAGAGGAGATGTTATAATATATATGTTAACATATATAACTGATCATTTATTCTCTACTCCTTAATTCTCTCTACTTTTCTTATTTCTTTTTCTTACGTTATTAAATATTACCTTATTTTCTCATACTTTATTAGATTGCTCTTACTTTATTTCTCTCTTGTATTATGCCCATATAAAGATCTTCTTAATATTATATAAACAACATGACTGTTAATGCTATATCATAATATGAAATTCTACATCAAGTGTGATCGATCATCATGATATGTGATCATGTGACCCCACAAACTGTATATGATCGAATGTCAAATAAACATTGAAAGGTTAATGGTAAGGACACCAATTATTCAAAAAAAACATAAATTTATTCTTTTGCATTCATCTTCTCTTTATAATTGCCTCACTCTTTACTTCACTTGGTGCCCTTACTCCATTTTTTCATTGCCATTCAAGTCCTAGACAATAAAACTTTTTAACTTCATTAGTGCAATGCCAAGTAAATTTTTTATAATATCAAAATTTTACTTTATATTTTAGAAATTTCATATTTTCTTTGTTTATCTTTATATAAATATATATTATAATGCTTATATTATATATATACACAATGATTGTTGCATAGGTCATGTATGTTCTTTTATATACCACTGATAGGTTTAACCTTCATGTAGAATAACTTAGACTTCTTAGTGGGATTATGGATGTTATTTTTATTTTTAAATTTGAAAATTACGAGTAAATATTTATTTATATGAAGATGTTGTATGGTTCTAAAATGATATACTATTTATATTATTGTGAATGTTGCTTTTTGTAGTTTAGATGCATAATTTTTTTACGTCAAGCAAGAAAACAAAAGTTAGATTATTTGTAGATAGACTTGTACGAACGGATTTGGAAAAACTATTGTAAAAGAAAAAGAAAAAAAGCATACCCAAATATTATTGTTATCTATTTAAATAAGTCTTATTATCTATTAAAATATGTGCTCTTACTAGTAATAAAAAAAAAAAGAAAGATAAAAACCAAATGTTATCTAATTAAGGGGATGTATTCATTTAAGATTTTAAAAAATTGTAATTGACTTTTTAAAATTCCGGGATTCTGTTAAGTTTATGAATTGTTTTAAATTATTATAGAATTTAACCGATTTTAATGCATAGATTCTTTTAGATTTATGAAAATTTTAGTACAACAAAAAAAAATCAAAAAAAAAACAGTAAAATAAATTAATTACTAGGTTTTACCGTTTTGGTTTCTGCACGCTCACTGTTTAGGATTTAGATTAATAGGGTTTGTGGGTTTAAATTGTCATTCTTTTCTCCTTTTTCTCCGTGGGTTATTTTACTTATATATATATATATAAATATAAGCATCAAAATGATGTATTATACACTAGAAATACCTTACATGCCTTGAGGCGTGCTCCTCAAAGCATGCACCTTAAACTCGCCTCAAGCTGGAGAGGCGTAAACCTCATATTTTGCCCTAAAATCCATGCCTTAAAGTGTTGTATCCACGCCTCGCCTCGAATGTACGCCTCAGACGCCTTTTGAAACATTGGTCTAAACTACGTACCTTTTGCTAGCCTTTGGTTGTTTCGTCCTGTCGACGTGAATGATTGGTGTGAAATGAAGGTTTTTATCAAAATTCAAGCCTAAACAATGCTGTTGGCGTGAGACAATGGGGAGCGGTTCTAGTACCAAAGTCCGAAGGGCAATATAAAATATGATGATGACGAGCATGATAACTTAGGAGGATGTATTGATTGTATTCAATTCATATTTTAAAAGATTTTGATGAATTTTTTAAAATCCATGGATTCTTCTAAATACGAAGATTATTTTAAATATATATAGAGTTTAGCAAATTTTAATAAATCCATACATAATATAACATATTTTAAGGTATATACTCTTTATTATTTCTATATTTTTTAATAAATTCATTGATTCTTTTAATTATAATAAAATAAATTAAGGGATAAAATTTTGAATACGAAAAACATATAATACATAGAGTTTGGGAGAAGAAAAATTGAGTGGAAGGGTTTAATAAGATAATAGAGATAAATGAAAGAGCAATTTTTCCGTCGCAAGAAAAACACTAATTCAAAAACACTTATTACACTACATTAACAAGGTAGATAGCAAAAGTAAGGGATCGAATTCACGAGGAATTAATGTTTAGAATTTATATTAATATAATTTACTTATTACAAAAAAAAATTATAAACTAATATAATTAAAAATTAAAAATAAAAACTAATTCTTAAGATAGATGGACGAAATTCTAAATCCTCATTTGTTTCGAATTGCATCTTCTACAGAGAACCCTCTACAGACTCGAAACGTGAAAATTTCTTCCCTTCCTAACCTTCACAATACAACTTCAATGACGAGAATATTTGTTCTTCCAAAAACACAAATAACCTCATCACCTAATATCGTACCACGAAAATCAAGGCTCAAAATCTCATTATGTTCTTCCATCGTAAAGATTTATTTGTTTTTTCGAAAACACAAAAAACCTAAACGAGGCTTAACATAATAGAAATTAGGAATTTCTAGAATCCTCGCCATGTTTCTCTTAATAAAAAATACATCTACTAAAATCACAGACAATCTCTTAAAAGAGTTGCACAATGGGAGTTGGGAGTTTTGGTTAAATTGAAGGATTATTTTTTTATGAGGAAGGATTTTATAAATAGGAAAAGAATTGGAGTTTAATGAGGAAAATATGGAAAAAGGTTGAATAAGGATTATATTGTAAAAGAGTAAGGAGCAAGAAATTAAATGGAGGCTACACATCTTAATTTTCGTCATTGTGCACTGGCAATGGTTTCGGGACTATTTTCGGCAATGTAAGCCTTTGAATATAAGAAAACTCAAAACATGAAAGTTGTAGATCTTTGAATCTTCTTTCCAATCATATAAAGAACGCCAAAATCCAAGTTATGAACGAAAAGATATGCTCAAAATACCAAACTGCTACATAACTTTCTCAAATACAATTCTTGTTTCGGGATTGCATCGATTCGCTTCTTCTTCACTTCGATAATTTATTCACTCAACTCAAATCTTTTTCTATCTTTTCTTCATTAACTCTATAATTATTACAATGTACTAAAAATAAATAAACTAACTAATTTTTACTACCTAAAACAAGTAAACAAAGATAAGTAAGAGGTACAAAATACGCACAAAATCATGCACAACAATAAAGAAGAAATAATACACAGGGTTTAAGAGAAAGATATAAGAGAAATCCATATGAAGGGAGTGTATTCAATATAAAATATGTAGGATTTTTTGAATTTTTAAAGTTTATGTGTATTCAATTGGGATTTTATGTGTATTGAATTTGAATTTGAATTTTTTTTAAAATCTTGTGGTACTCAATTAAGATTAAAAATAGTCTTTTAAAATCTTATGGTATTCAAAACTCAATACACTTTGAATGCTTTTATAAATTGATAGATTTTGATAGACTTAAGAGTATTTTTATGAATAAAAAATTCACTAACAAATCTTCTCTCCAAGTAGAAGATTTCGTAAAATTCGCGGATTCTGTTAAGTTCATGAATTATTTTAAATCATTATAGAATTTGACATATTTTTATGTATGGATTCTTTTGGATTTATGCAAATTCTAACAAGTCCATGAATACAACAAAAAAAAATCAAAAAACAAACAATAAAATAAATTAATTACTAGGTTTTGCCGTTTTGGTCTCTACACACCATTTATTCAGGGTTTAGATTAATAGGGTTTATGGGTTTAAATTGCCGTTCTTCTCGCCTTTTTCTTCGTGGGTTATTTTACTTATATGTATATATATATATATATATAAAAGTATCAAAATGATGTAGTATATACTAGAAATGCCTCACAAGCCTTGAGGCATGCATCTCAAAGCATGCACCTTAAAGTCGTCTTAAACTCGTTTCAAGTTAGAGAGGTGTAACTCTCATATTTTGCCCTAAAATTCACACCTTGCCTCGAGATGTACGCCTCAGTCACCTTTTGAAACATCGGTTTGAAGTATGTATCATTTGCTAGCCTTTGGTTGTTTTGACTTGCTAACGTGAATGATTGATGTGAAATGGAGGTTTTTATCAAAATTCAAGCCTAAACCGTACTGTTGGCATGAGACAATGGAGAGCGGTTCTAGTACCCAAGTCTTGAGGACAATATATATATTGAAGAATATTATGATGACGACCAAGACAATACGAGACCCTAGAAAACAATTTCCAATCTAGTTGTGAGAGTAATTATGAATTAGGACCACCTACAATATAATATCAATTAATTGTACTACATAAAATAGTTTCTTATTTTTCCTTATGTAATTTAATAATCAGCTTTAATCTATTTTTTTTTTCGTTAAAGACCTTTGAAAACTAGTTACTTACTCGCCCCATTTTCAAAACAAATTAAAAAGATTTTGACTATATCATTTCCTTTGCGTGCAATTAACAGTCCAAATCATTTTAGGACCGGCTTAAGTTACATAGTTTTTCGCCCATAATCCATATCACTTTAAGAGTATCTACGTTGCGTATGTTAAATTTGTAAATTTAGCATACGTGTATTCACAGTGCGCTCGAATAAATTAGTAAATCTATTTATAAACAGTATTGAACCCACAAACTTGACATATACTTAAATTTTAGTCGACTTTTACTCATCCAACCTCATACGAGTAAGCATTACTCATATAAGGTCATTCGAGTAACATTCACTCTTATGAGAGAGTGGAATGACCCACTCTTCTCTCAAAAGAGTAAGGCCTACTGTTTTGAGATGAGTGAAATGGGCCCATTTTTTCTCTCATACAAGCAAAAGTCTCACCCTTATATTTTTTATTTTATTTTATTTTAACAAGCAACCCTCATTCATATAACTATTTTTTTACCATATGCAATGCAACACCTTTCCATATATACTTAAACTTATATTTACAAATTTACTCATTCAATATAATATATGCAGTATGGATGCTCTAACTCTTAGCCATTTCCTCTTTAGATTGGTTCTTTATTATGGGTTTCTCTTTAGTTTTGTTTTGCTTCAAAGTTAAATTCATGCGAATTTTAGAACGAAAAAAAAAGGAAATGTTTAATGATATTCCTTTCACTCATTCATGGTGAAATTTGAACCTAAAATATCTTATATTTAGGTGGATATCTTTATCATTAGGCTAACTCACTCGCTAGACTAAAGTAAATTTTATATCAGAAAAATAAATTAAACAATAAAGTGTGATCGATCATCATGGGATTTGATCATATGAGATGACCCCACGAACTGCATATGAAATGTCAAAATAAATTTGAAATGTGTTCCTTCATTTTTGGAGTTTATATGTACACATTGGTAATGTACAGGTCCCATTAGCATATATGAGTTGTGGTCCTTAATTTAGGGCAGTGTTATTTACACCCCAAAATCTGTCACAAACACCCTTCTATAATTTAACTAAAAACACAAATTTTAACACTCTTATTATTTATCATAAACATTCTCCTCCATTGCCTGATGTTAGGCAAATACTTAACAACACACTATCCCCATTTGAGCTGAGCCTTATCTGAAAAACACTTTACCATATATTGCCTGATGTTAGGCGAGTTTTTAACAATAAATTCTCCCTACGTGGGGTGAGTGTATGTGGATGTCTGTCACTGCATTCACATTAGAAGAGCCTTAGGGATGTGTTAGTGTAAAAAATTTTACTTTAGAGGGGTGTAACAAGGGGAGTGTTTATGACAATATTGGGGGGGGGGGGGGGTGTAAATAACCGCCCTTAATTTAAAGGGTTGTTTGATTCAGTTTCTTAAGTTTGAATAGTTAGTATATTTAGATTTAAATTTTTTTAATTTTGTTTAGTTCGTTTAAAAATTTTAATTCGAACACTTATTTTGCCTCTTAGAAAATAAAAAGCAGCTTTGCTTCTTAAGTCTGAAGTCTTAATTTTTAAAGAGGCAAAATACGTCTTTTACCCTTATCCTTTTAAATATAGTCATTTTTTATAAAATAAGTGAATAAGGACAAATTTACACAAATACCATTTACTCAGCATTGAAATATGATATATTCAAATAAACAATATTTATTAAGATATGACATTCAAAAACAAAACAAACATATTTTTCAGATAACTTTTGAGACTTCAAATTAATCTTTCGTCTTTAGATTCAACATTTAGATTCAGACATATTGCCAAAATAATTATTTATTTGTCATAGTTTTGCTTTTAAAAATTCTAAGGTATATTTTTAAAGTCATACATTACTCTGATACTAAACATAATCACTCGTCATGATGTGCTCGTGCCATTTTCAAAACAAATTAAATAGGCTTTAAATATAACATTTCCTTTGGTGCAATTAATAATCGAACTAATTTTTCGACTCATCTTAAGGCTTAAGTTTTATAGTTCCTTGTCCGAAATCCATTCTAGATCACCCCAAACTCTTAGCCAATTCCTTTTTAAATTGGTTCTTTAATATAGTTTATCTTTAGTTTTGTTTTGCTTGAAGCTTCGACCCATGTGAATTTTTAGGAAAAAGAAAATAAAAGAAATATTTAATTTTCTTTTTTAATTTTGCCCATATATCCTTGATGAGACTCAAACTAGCTAAAGAAATTTTGGATCCGGATAAGCACATTTATCACTAGGCTAACATATTCGTTCAGCCTATTTAACTATTATATCAAAATAAATTAAAGAATCTGGTGTTATAATATAGATGGTGTTAATATATACAATTGATGTTTTATTCTCTACACCTTCCTAATTCTCTATACCTTTAATATTTCTATTTCTTACGTTATTAAATATGACTTTATCTCCTTATACCTTATTAGATTGCTTTTACTTTATTTCTCTCTTATATTATGCCTATATAAAGACCTTTTTATTGTAATATAAACAACACAACTATAAATAGGATAAATTACCAAAAAATACAATGTACTATACCCGTTTTTACAATTTGAGTAATATACAATTTTCTCGACATTAGAAACATTGTACTTTATTTATTTTTTCATTTTGGGTAATATTTTGGGGGTTATTATTACCCAAAATGAAAAAAAAAAATAAAGTACAATGTTTCTAATTTCGAGAAAATTGTATATTACCCAAATTGTAAAAACGGGTAAAGTACATTGTATTTTTTGGTAATTTACTCCTATAAATACAATATCATATTATGAAATTCTAGACGCATTAAAGTAAGGTTGAAATCCTCCAATCCTGAGATTTTAATCATATTATCGTTGTTACTAGCGGGTGATTAATATTGTTGCCTGCCGAACCATCCTTTTTATCATCGCCACCTCACTGTTGTTTCCATCTCGAATATTGTTTTACAGTTGTTGAATCCCCTCAGCAAACACAAAGTTCTCTGATCTGACTCTGTCAAAAGGAACATGAAACACAAATTCATGAAGTTCTCAAATCTAATTTCGTCAGAGGGAACAAGAAACCCTAACCATCCATCATGTAATCCTTACACCACTAAACTCTGGCCTTTCACCATGAAACTTTAACTGTCTACTGCGAAATCCTTGTACCAAAAAACCCTAAACTTCTGCCACAAATACCTTGCACCACAAAATTCTTCACCGGCAAAGCAAATAAATCCCTATAACCTAGAGCATGTACATCCCTACCTAAGGTGGTTCATTCTCGAAAATTTAAAGTGAGGGTATCTAAGTGGACTCATTATTATTTGGGTTTAATGAATGAATCTATCAAAACTGAACAAGAGCTAAATTAAAAGACTTTTGTGGCTCATGTAGAAGAAGGAGGGGGATGAGAAGAATGAAATTGAAATCGAATTAGATCGAAATCGAAAAACTTTGGTGGCTCCTGTAGAAAATGAATGATGAAAAAAAAGGAGAAAAGATGAGAAGAAGAAGAATGAAATTGAAATTGAATTAGATCGAAATAGAAAAACTTTGGTGCTTCGTGCAGAAAAGGAAGGATGAAAAAAAAGGAGAAAAAATTAGAAGAAGAAGAAAAAGTAGAAGAATAATGAAATTGAAATCGAATAAGATTGAAATCGAAAAACTTTGGTGGCTCTTGTAGAAAAGGAAGGATGAAAAAAAAAGGAGAAATGATGAGAAGAAGAAGAAGAAGAAGAAGAAGAAGAAGAAGAATGAGAAAATAGAGGAGAATGATCCTAGCCTTATCTCGAAACATTTGGTCAGATTGTTTTCTTTACCCTTCCCAAAAAAAAAGGTTGAATAACCGATTGATTTGCAAACTCCTCTAAAGAATGATGTTACTTCGTAAGATGGATTGATTCAAGTTTGTGAAGAAACATAAACACAAATACAAACTCTTCTCGGCTAACACTATTTGAAGTCCGACATGAAGATTGGCAACATAAATGTGAATTGAAGTCTGGCATGAAGCCCAGTAATATGAACGCGATTTGAAGTCTGGCATAAAGCCCGACAACACGAACACAATTTAAAGACTGGCTCAAGTTAGCGAGGCGCGTTGTTGAACACGCGTCCACTTAGCCACTTTCAAAACAATTTCAAAACTCAAGTTGGCCTCTATTTACTACCTTGAGTTTGACGAGGGATCGGGAATGTTAGAATATAAATGTTAATATATATATAATTGATAATTTATGGGTGTTCTTAAATGCACCCACAAAATCAGTCTTCTCACCCTACCAAAATTCAAAACTAAGTCAAACCCATCCTAAAAAATAGCATAAGAAACTTTCTTCTCACCCCAATTTCTTTCTAATTCACTTTCTTTTTCCACAAGTTTTTTTTCTCCGTCATCTTTCTTATAATATTTTTGATAAAAATCAACTTTATCTTATAATATTTTTGATGTAGTGAATTAAGACATATATTTATATAGTATAAGACTTAATTATTATTTTTGTTAATTAATTAGTTAATTTCAACAATTCCTCCGAATCTTTGCAATCTAACCTAACTTATTGCTCCATATCACCCGCATTTACATTTTAGAGAGAAAGAGGGAGTTTACATAATGTATGTATAAAAAAATTAATAAAGAAAAAAAGTTTAAGGGCTTTTCTGGGCTTTTCTTTAAATATAATTAATGTTTACATTTTCATATTATAAAAAATAATTTAATTTTGTTTTATTAATAATTGTGTTGAAAATAATTAATATTTTTTTCAAAATGCATAAAAATTAAAGGATGATCTAAATTTGATTGGAAACGGAGTAAATATTGCAAATGTATGAAAAATTTCTTTGATATATCAAACATAATACTATATATATATATGGATTAGAGCTTTTGATCTTTTAATATTTTTGATGTAGTGAATTAAGACTTATATTTACTTATTTGATAAAAATAAAATTTGTAGACAAATTTAAAATATGAATAATAACCATTTAAGAGCAATGAATAATAAAAGATTATATGAAATTTCATATCATTGCTAAAATTGTATTTATCACAATTAATATTTTGTATCTTCATGAAATTTATTAAGAACAATGTAATTTTTGTTTATTATGTCTTATATTAATGAAATATTTAATATTATTTAATGTTTTTACTTTCAGCGATAAAGCTTTTATCGTTTCTGCATTGTTTCAGTAAACTCATCCACCACTGGGGTAAAGTGCAAGATTCTTTAAAGATTTGATGGGGGTGAGAAAAAAGTATTCTCACATTGGGGTGAGAAAACGAAATTTGTGGGTGCATTTAAGAACACCCTAATGTATTCTTTACACCTTCCTAATTTTCTCTACCTTTAATTTCTTATTTATCTTTCTCACGTTGTTAAATATTACCTTATTTTCTTGTACCTTATTAAATTGCTTTTACTTTATTTCTATCTTGTATTATGCCTATATAAAGATCTTCATATTGTAATATAAACAACATAACTATTAATACTATATCATAATATGAAATTCTACATCAAGGTGTGATCGATCATCACAAGATGTCAAACTGTCTATGATCGAATGTCAAATAAACATTCAAAGGTTAGTGGTAGGGACGCATCCCATTATTAGTTAGGGCACATCCCATTAAGTTAAAACTTAATTTTTACCACTTTAATAAGGGCAAACACCAATAATTCAAAAAAACGCAAATTTATTCTTTTGCATCCATCTTCTCCTTATAATTGCCTCCCTCTTTACTTCACTTGGTGCCCTTACTCCATTTTTTCATTGCCATTCAAATCCATGGATAATAAAACTTCTTAAATTCATCAATGCCATGCCAAGTAAATTTTTTATAATAACAAAATTTTACTTTATATTTTTACAGATTTCATATTTACTCTGTTTATCTTTATATAAACAGTTTTTTATAATGCTTATATTATATATACACACATTGATTGTTGCATAGGTCTTGTACTTTTATATACCACCATTAGGTTTAACCTTCATGTAGAATATCAAGAACTTAGACTTTGTAGTGGGACTATGGATGCTATTTTTGTTTTTAAATTTCAAAACCACGAGTAAATATTTATTTTTATGAAGATGTTATATGGTTCTAAAATGGTATACCATTTATATTATTGTGAATGTTGCTTCGTGTAGTTTAGTCGCGCAATTTTTTACCTCAAGCAAGAAAACAAAAGCTATATTATTTATAGATAGACTTGTACGAACAGATTTGGAGGAACTGTTGCAAAAGAAAAAGAAAAAAAACGTACCCAAGTATTATTGTTGCCTATTTAAATAAGTCTTATTATCTATTAAAAGATGTGCTCTACTGCTCTTACTAGTAGTGTAAAAAAAAAGAGATAAAAATCAAATTTTATCTAATTAAATGTACCCTAATTAAAAATGTGATGCGATTATATTTTTCCCAAATTAAAATAATTTACTTCAATCTCATATTATATATATATTGATCCTACACCCATGAGTTTATTGAGCATTTTTTAATTTTTTTTGGGCGGAGATATTGGCACCCAAAAATACTTACACTCCCACTTTCATTTGGTCATTCGTGATCGAGTAAGATGTCTGTTACTCAGTTTTGGAGAGCCGAGTATATACTTATATACTCGGTCCTTAACAATCGAGTAATGTATTGTTATATTTATACTCGGTCATTGGCAACTAAGTAACATACACTTTACTCGGTTGTTAAGAACCGAATGAAAAATAAGAGTGTTTCCAAGAGATATTGAAAGTGCCAATATCACCGCCTGTTTTTTAAAGGAAGTTTCTTGAGCATTTTGTGGTCCTTAATTTAATTTATGCTACAAAAATGTACCCTCTTCGATTCCCCCACCCCACTTTCATGTCCTACATGACAGGGAACCGTTGGAAGGGTAGTATACTTCCTCCTTTCAATTTTTTCCCAAATACAAACATCCACAATCTTCACTCCTTTAATTAATTTCCCTTCACTTTCTTTCTTTCTTTCTTTCTTTCTATCCCCACATATAATTGATTCTTCTCTTCCAAACATGCCCTTTACTCCACACCTCCTTTTCCACACTTCAAGGTGATCAATTTCTACTTCAATTCTCTTTGCATATCATTGTTTTGTTAATTCAATTCAAGTGCCAGTCTACCTACAATAAATTAAACGCCTTATTCAATTAAATTCTCTTCCTTACTTTTACGGCAAAACTCTAATATATATCAAAGTAAAACAATGTGAATTATAAAAGTACAGCCCAATTCAATTGAATTGTAGCTAGGTTTAATTTTCTTCTCTCAGAGATTTATGATATTTTCAAAAAAAGAAAGCTTAGACCTTTGAAAAAAAAATTATGAAAATATTCGATGCAAGTGTTGCCTTATTTGAATACATATGAACATTTACGTTTTTATAGTTTTGTTGCACAGTGATTAATTTGAGCTCTTATTAAAGAAGGGTGAGAAAAGCTAGTGGTCTCAAAATTTGTTGACCATGTAAAAAATTCTTCATTTTTTTTTCTTTTCTTACAATTTGTTGATGCTATCTGTCGCCAAGTGCTAGACAATGTTTTGCCCTGTCTACTGGTAAGTTCTAGAAAGTGGAGCTCCCCTCCGGTGTAGTGGATCAAAATGAATTTCGATAGGGCGTGCTGTAAGGAGGAAGGTGCAGTGGGGCTGGGTGCAGTAGCTAGAAACAACAACGGGAGTTTTCTGGTGGGTCATTCCTTAATATCAGGGTGCAATTTGGACGTTGAAGCTTCATAAGCAATGGCGGCTTTAGAGGCGTTGCGCGTGGCCCCAGTTGCGTTATAGCCTTGTAATCATTGAAAGTGATTGAAGAAATATTATTTCTACTCTTGAACTTGGTGGGTCTGAGTTTTCTACTATTGGAAATATCATTTTGGAAGCGCGCTCAATTCCCACCGGACTGCCTAAAGTGAGAGTTCTCTTGGGTTGTGAGAGAAGGAAATTATATTATGACTTATTTACTGGCTCGCTGGTCTCGTGTTCTTGGCTTCTTCATTGTTTCGTTCAATGTTGCACCGAGATTCATTGAAGATGCTATTACGTACTCGTGATGGTGTACCTGCATAGTGGTTTCGTTTTGTTTGTTTTTTGACTTCGATCGATTTGTATCAGAAAAAAATTATCATAAAAACATAATATTACATGCATATTGAGTGTATTATTTTTATTAGTACTAATGAAATTTTACACTTGCTTGCGTATTCGACCAACAGGTGGTTCAGAATATTCCGGCGACCAAAAATTCAATTGGAGGGAAATGACCACACCGACGACAGTACTCATCCTTCAAACTCCGGCGAATGTTACGCGTGTACACAAGTGGGCCTCCCAGTTTTCCACTCAACAAGCTGCGACCGGGCCCACCAGCCCGAATGGGAAGCCTCGGCCGGAACTTCTCTAGTTCCCATTCATAACCGTCCGATCAACCACCGGAGATCCCCTATCCACGGTGTACTAGACCCGCGTAGCAAGCGCGTGCAAAGGTGGAACAGGTTGTTCTTACTGGCGCGTGGGATGTCACTCGCGGTGGACCCTCTCTTCTTCTACGCGCTGTCGGTTGGAAGAGGGGGGTCGCCGTGTTTGTATATGGACGGAGGGTTGACGGCGTTAGTGACGGGGTTAAGGACGTGCGTTGACGCCGTTCATTTGTGTCACATTTGGCTTCAGTTTCGACTGGCTTATGTTTCGAGGGAATCCATGGTTGTGGGGTGTGGGAAACTCGTGTGGGACTCACGTGCCATCGCTTCTCACTACGTGAGGTCTATTAAAGGGTTCTGGTTCGACGCCTTCGTCATTCTCCCCGTTCCGCAGGTAATATCAAGTATTCTTATTACTTATTTATATTGTTGTGTAGAAAGCGCTAATTTTCTTACAATATAATCTTATATTGTTCATTTAGCATTTAATTTATGTCGGATTGATGTATATTAGACAATCACTTTGATATTATCTATCTCTATTCATCTGAACATTGACAAAGTATAAATTTAAAAGATTGCGTTATTGAAATGGCAAAATGATTTTAAAGAATGCACGGTACCTTGACATGAGTTGCAACTGGTTTATATAGATCCGGGTAATGATATTATCACTCCACATTATTACTCTAACAAATTGTTTAGCGAAATTTTATATGAATTTTTTTTGGGACACTTCTTATACATTGATGACACTTTTTGGAGCGTTAAAGAATATTTGTGAAGTGCTAATATCATTATCATTTTTTCATAGAAGAATCTATAGTTTGCAGTATTTTGAAATGTCGAAAATACCACATGCAGAGGTGAGCTAAGCTAATATTGTCATTTTGTATAGTTTTTGACATTTGGAGAGTGACAAATTTAATGAGGTAATCAGATATCTAAAGAGAGTAACTATCACATTGTCACTAAATGCAGAGGCGGATGTACATGTAGTTCGGTTTTAAGCTTCGGTTTGGGATTATTAGGCACCAAGTTGCTTGCTTGCTTGCGTAACCATACGGATGAACAATTGTCCTTAGTGTCTATATATCATTATACAAATTATTGTGCATATATAGTCATGGCGAAATCAAGATTCGATATTAGAGGGGGCCAAAAATAACTATTAGTTAATTTTTTTCACTAATAGTTAGAATCAAATTGGGGTGTATATATATACATTATATTCATTTTTTCTTTGTTACCTTGAAATGATGAAAAAATTAGATTTAAATAATTTTTGTATTAATGTATGTTACCTTTAGAATGAAAATTGTAAAAAAAATCATTGACAAAACTTACTAAGTCTAATTGTATATAATCTTACAAAGTTATGCGTAATATGTAATATTTTTATTTCTGTCGATGGCCTTATAGTCTAGTATCATACTTCTTATCTCATAACAAGTAGCTAGGTTTCAATATAGTTTCATTATTATAGTGATCTTAAACAATTATATGTGCTTAAAGCCCCCCATTATGAAAAAAATTTGGCTTGAATTCAATGTCGCCCCCATAAATTTTCCACCTATTTGTCCTTTTCAGGCTGTGTTTTGGTTAGTGGTGCCAAGATTGATAAGAGAAGAGGAGATAAAGCTCATAATGAACATACTTCTACTAATCTTTTTGTTCCAATTCCTCCCTAAAGTCTACCACAGCATTTGCTTAATGAGAAGTATGCAAAAGGTCACTGGCTATATCTTTGGCACGATTTGGTGGGGTTTTGGCCTTAATCTCATTGCCTATTTCTTAGCCTCTCATGTAAGTCTTATCTTATTGTCTTCACTTCATTGAAAATTTAATACAGTGAAAACTGTTTAAACTGTATAAAGTCTTCAGGTCAAATGAAATGTGTTGTGCCTGTCTGGCTAGTATCGGAAACCAGATAGGGATTTACAACTTGAAGATATAGAGTGAAATGCGCGTTTTTTTTATCTGTACGTTGTGGACAGGTGGCAGGGGGATGCTGCTATATACTTGCAATACAACGAACTGCTTCATGCCTCCGGCAGCAGTGTGACCGGAAAAGTAGTTGTAACAACCTCTCTCTGTCTTGCTCTGAGGAGGTTTGTTACCAGTTTCTTTCGCTGGCAAGCACATTGGGAAACACATGTGGCGGCAACTCGACAACCGCAATGCTAAGAAAGCCTTTGTGTTTAGATGTTAATGGACCGTTCAGTTATGGCATCTACAAATGGGCTCTTCCAGTCATTTCTAGCAACTCCATCAATATCAAGATTCTTTATCCCATTTTTTGGGGCTTATATACCCTTAGGTAAATTAACAAAATATGGGATTTTTGCATAAACTTTGTCAACTTGTCAGTGGGTGTGCCATTGGGAAAGCCAAATCAAAGTTTTTTAATTGGAATTGAAGCGAAATTAGCTCAACACTTTTGTGTTTCCCAAACACACCTTAGTCTCTAAGGTGCTCTTCAAACCATGCTTAATTTGCTACCTTTTTTTTTTTTTGGGTTACAGCACTTTTGGGAATGACTTAGAACCCACAAGTCAGTGGTTGGAAGTGATTTTCAGCATATGTATTGTGTTGAGTGGTTTAATGCTCTTCACTCTGTTGATTGGAAATATTCAGGTAAAAGTTCATAGCTAAACTAAACTCGCAAGATTTAGAAATAGTATTACGTACTAACGATTAGGATCAAAATGAAGGTATTCTTGCACACGGTAATGGCAAAAAAGAGAAACATGCAACTGAGATGCCGAGATCTAGAATGGTGGATGAGGCGGAGACAGTTACCATCTCAACTGCGACAAAGAGTTCGCCATTTTGAACGTCAGAGATGGGCTGCCATGGGTGGAGAAGACGAGATGGAATTGGTTAAGGATTTTCCAGAAGGACTTAGACGTGACATTAAGCGGTTTCTTTGCCTAGACCTCATAAAAAAGGTACAAAATTTTACGATATTTGTTTGTGTGCATGCATGTGTTCTTTGTTTGTGTGCATGCATGTGTTCTTTGTCTATGCCGCTTTAAACTTCACAGGTATATTTGTTCTAATTCTGAAGTTCCACATTGCAGGTACCTCTGTTCCAAAGTTTGGATGATCTCATCCTTGATAACATATGTGACCGGGTTAATCCCCTCGTCTTCTCCAAAAATGAAAAGGTGCATTCCGATACCCAAAAAATAAGCGAAATTTTAGTATTCCTAGTACCATAATAGTAACCAAATGTATAACTTTATAGTGTTAAGCATGATATCTGGTGTGGTTCCTCTTCCCAACAATTTAAGCTTCTGAGAGAGATGATTTTGAGATGGTTTAGAGTCTGCTTCCTTGCATCCCCATCTGTAAATCCTATTTGTTGTTCTCTACCTGAAATGGTATCTAATGTATAGATAACACTTCCAACTTTTTTGTACGGCACAGATCTTCAGAGAGGGAGATCCAGTATTGCGTATAGTTTTCATAGTTCGTGGACGCGTAAAAAGCAGCCAAAACCTCAGTAAAGGCATGGTAGCCACAAGCACACTAGAACCGGGTGGCTTTTTGGGTGACGAACTTCTTTCGTGGTGCCTTCGACGCCCATTTACGGACAGGCTTCCAGCATCTTCAGCGACATTTACTTGCATTGAACCAACCGAAGCATTTGGGCTTGATGCAAATAATCTCCGGTATATTAGTGACCACTTTCGGTACAAGTTTGCTAATGAGAGGCTAAAGAGGACGGCGCGATATTACTCGTCAAATTGGAGGACTTGGGGGGCTGTGAACATACAGTTGGCATGGCGGCGGTACCGGTTGAGGACTAGGAGGCCGGTGGATTGTATGGTGGAGAATGGTGGCAGCAAGCGGCGGCTCCAACACTATGCTGCAATTTTCATGTCTATTAGGCCACATGACCACTTTGAATGAAAAATAAAAAAGAATCCAGTACTGGGACATTCAGCACACGCTTAGTAGTTTAGTTTGAGTTTTTGTCCTTCTAGCAAGTCCTGGAAATCTTTGATGATTGTAGATGTATATTTAGGTTCTATTTGATAATAACATGAAAAATGATAAGAAGATCACTTGATTTGTAAAAGAAGTTAGAAAATAAGTTGAAACATATGTGAGTGATCGAGATTTCTATCAATAAATGTGAGTATCAAATAATGTATCATTAGTGGTAGAATTGGTGGCACGCACACGATGCCTATACATTATAATTCCGTATAATACTTCACATTGTGTATAGATATTTAAAACAAAGTAAGAATATAATATGATATTCGATCAAACAGTAGTAATAAGTATTGTTTGGTTGTAAGGTGATGGATTCAAAATTTTTTAAGCAATATTTCTGTTAAGAGTCGAGGTAATTCAATTTTAAGGATCTTGTTTAGTCCGGTGTTCCACCAAGTTTTAGTTTAAACTCTGGTTTGAAAAAAAGATTTGCAAAGAATTGAAAGATTTGCAGGGAAAGGAATTAAGGAAAGAAACGGAAAGACACAGAAAGTGTGTGTTTCTAGCGAGCGAGGGAGACCAAATATCTTGTTTCCATAGAATCCGGCCCCTTTTCCTCAAAGCATAGGGTTGTCAAAATGTGGCCAAAATCTCCAGCCAAAATTAGCAAACTTTTTATACATTACAACAAACAAAATCACGAAATCTATTTCTCTCTCCTCTTCCACCCCCAACCCAGATCATGGAAAACATTTCCCTCTCTTCCCGCCCCCCCTAAATCAGTTCTTCCCCAAAAACGGAAAAAAAAAAAAAAAAACTCTGTTTTTACAGAGAGGTGTTGGCAAAAAGGTTTCTTGGGATTAATCATCCTCCTCTATTGGTCCAAGAATCAATTTTTCATAGATTCTTGGATCAATTGGGTACTTGCCTTTCCTGAATTTTCCTCCAATTCTTCAAACATTCGGTTGTAATTAAAAGAAAGGAAAGGAAAACACCCAGAGAAACCAACCGAAATTAGGGTTTTTGATTTTTATTTATTAAAGAAAGTGGTTCTGCAACTCTATGTTCTGCTTAACTGGTACCCTTTTCATTCCCTATTTATATATTAATAAGTATATAATAGGGGATAATGGTTTTTGAATCCTGTATAAGGGATAAAAATCGGATGATTGAAATTTGAGATGCTATTTTAAGGGTTGGTAGTGCTTTTCGCAGTGTACAACTATTACATATATGTATTTATGTATGTTGATGTGTATGTGAATTCTGGAATTCTTTGTTTTCTGGTGGAAAAATATACTACATAAACAGGAATTGAGCTTAAGGGTTACCTTCATTGCATCCTAATATTCTAATCTTCAACTTTAGATAAAATATTTTGGATTGTTTGTGGTTAACTGCATTATTATGAATACAATTGTGCATTGAATGACAGTGATTTGGCATGAATCATTGATTTACCCTTTGAAATGTCTGTGAATTGATTCAAATTTACATGAAAATAAGAATAACAGCAGCATCAATTTTCTTTGGCAGTTATCGTTGTTCTTTGGCGGTAATGTCATTTGAGATAATTTAGTTATAGGGATGTTTTAGTTAGAATTTAAGGAGCTAATATTGATCATCATTGAATTAATAGAATTTTCGGAAAATGGCAAATAGCTTTGAATGGTGTTTAAGTAGTTCCTCAAATCAGCTATGAGGTTCCTTCATGGATGCGGTATTGATTATCATAGCTCTATTTTCCCAAACGACATACGTTCTAGCTGCATATCCGTAAATTCTTGCCTTAATATGCAGCGATTTTATTAGAATAAAAAAAACAATAAAATCTGTATAATGATGGCATAGAACATCTCAAACTTCCAAATATAAAATACTACAATCACCATAAATCTACCCATTTGGATTTGTTTTTGTACCTTTCAATAAATATATTTGATTGATATTAGAACTTCTGAACCTGGCTTTGTTTCTTGACAGAATGCATTTTTGTTTCTTTTTTTTCCTGAGGGCATAAGCCATCAATTTTATAACTGATTTGAAATGTACTTATTTCATCCAACTTTTAGGTACCTTTCCATCCAAAAGGTGAGCCTACCCTATCATCCTAATGGGGTTCAAATTATCAAAACAGGGGTTAGGGAAGGTTGAAAACGAGGGTATATTCCAAGTACAGCGTCAACTAATCTCTTATTTAACCGGAAGTTTTTATATACGTAACTTAGTATCCAAAAAAAGGAGGCGAATGCTAGTTGAGGGTTATGATCTCGATATGTCGTATATTACGGATCGTGTATTGGCAATGTCGTTCCCTGCAGAACGTATGAGAGCCATGTATCGCAATCCTCTCTGGCAGGTCCAGTCTGTGCTGGACATGAGACATCCAGGGCACTACAAGGTGTGTTTTTAATCGTTAACTTTTCCATGTATTTGCTTCATTATCTAATTAGAACTGATTATATTATGTCAAGATTATGATCTTATCTATCTGTCTGATTTTGTGGTACCCTGTAGGTCTATAATTTATGTGTAGAACAAGCTTATGACCCATCACATTTTCATGGCCGTGTAGAGAGATTTCCATTTGACGACAATCATGTGCCACCTCTGCAAATGATCAAGGCTTTTTGTGAAAGTGTGGACGCATGGCTTTCAAGTGACCCAAAGAACATTGTAGTTGTACACTGCATGGTAAAACTTGCGAGTCTTGTGATTATAGACATGAAATTCTTAATCTAAGTCATACGTGATCAATTTCTGTAATTAGCCTAGTGCTTTGGGTTGGCTGCTGTATATGCCCAGTGTGGCTCTGATAGGGTCTACCAGGCTACACATTGTGAGTGTTCATCCCACTCGCGTGGGTGAGGTGAATTGATGTGCTATGTATGTGCGGTCACTAGTCATTTCTATTAAAAGACCTTTTGAGGAAAAGCAAAACCGTGCAGGCTTGGCCCCAAAGTGAACAATATCTTACTGGGCTAGACCGGGACATGACCATTTCCATTGTTCAGTGATTATTTTTGGCATGCATTTTGCTCAATACTGTTCTCTTGTTTGAATTTTGCAGGCAGGCAAAGGTCGGACGGGTTTGATGGTGTCTTCATACCTGGTTTACAGTGGCATGCTAGCTGAGGAGGCTCTTCAGGTGTATGCAACTAAACGGACCACCAATAATGAAGGAGTAAGTTTTATTAGGTATAACGAGGCAGTTCATTCAAATTTAGATAACATATGAAACATATGCAAGTAGTAAATGCATTATTAAATCCTACGCGAAACTATTTGGGCCAAGTAGGTTCTCGCTGCAGAACCAGGAACCCAGTTTTAGCCCCTTTATATATTGGTCTTTTTTGACACCCCCCATTTTATATTAAAAGTTAAAGACTGTTTTCATAGTCGTTATTTGCCCCCAGTATTCGTGTGGGGAACGTCAAAGAATTACATAAAAAATGGGGGGCTACCTCAAAGGAATACGTTGACAAAAATTAGACATTGCACCTGATTGTACATAATTCTTTGAGATTTCTCTGCAAGTAGGGAGCAAAATCTAACGATTATGAAAACAAGGGGCAAGTCTAGTTTCGGATTGAAAACAGGGGCAAAGTAAAAGAAGCCTTTGTCTATCTATTTCTTTCTTATGATCTGCCAAGTTATGTTTTTTCTGAATTGATTTCTTATGTTGCTGAACAGGTGTCGATACCAAGCCAACGTCGTTATGTCGGCTACTGGGAGAAAGTACTTTCTTTTCCTAGAGGAGTTAATCGTGGCTCTCCAGAAGTGAACTTACCTCAACCATGTAGCAGAGAACTGCGGCGAGTTCGACTTTATGACACTGCTAACATTGAATCTGTTTTCTTTGTTGTCACTGAGTTGCAAGAGGTAAGGCTTCACCACATCACTCAGGTTGGCTTTAGATATGCAAAATTTGTATTTTATGGTGTTTATAATTATGAGGTGATACCTCAAACAAGGGAAGTATAGTTCCTCTTCACATTTTCTCTATTGATTCATATTAGGTCATCTTCTTGACTTCTTTAGCGATATACACAATTTATTTCGGACAGGTAACTGGTCAGCAGTATTGGCCACCTTCAGAAGTTTCGAGGAGTTGCTGCAGACGAATTAAGAAGGGATCTGAAAGACCAAATAGCCCTCGGTATTATTATTCCTTTGTTGAGAGAGATGAAGAAGAAATGGAACTAGAAGTTGAGGAACCTCACGTAGTTGTCCAAATGGACACTGAGAGTTCTGTACTTTACCAGAAAACCTGCCTTGACTACTATTACGAAAAGCCATTACAAGTAAGTCACTACTCCCTCCTCTGTATCAGATTAACAGTCATTATTTGCAATTTAAACACATTTAAGAAATATTATGAACTTTGATGAATGAATCTGGTTCTTCATTTTCCATCTTGGAAAACACAGATGAAAACTGTAAAATTTTCTTGGACAGGTTACTGGAGATGTGCGTGTGATTTTCTACGAAAAGCTATTTGGAGGGCGACTTTTCTATGCTTGCTTCAATACAGCTTTCGTTAGGAACAGCATGCTACAGGTATTCATAATCCGCTGCTTCATTAACTTCCATTGAACTTGGATCAAAATTTACAGTCCTCAGAGCATCCACAGGAGTCCAAATATTTAGGATAAGCAGGATCAAGTTATCCTGTAATACTGTATTGTAAATTAGGCGAAGGATAAATTTAAGTTTGGCTACGTTACTTATCACACGGAAACCTAATGTCCTTCGGGTGCCAAACAGTTGGAAGTTGTATCTGACTCTTTTGGATGCCCCTACAAAACAAGTCATTTGACAATTAACATATTATAACAAATGATTGCAGTTTTCTGTGAGGGATTTGGATAAAGTTGGGAAAAAGGGGAGGTCAATATGTGGTCCAGCATTCTGCTTAGAGTTGCTTTTTGGTCCTTCTAATGCTAACTCCTGCCATTCGGCTCGATCTGATGATAGTGATGTTAGCGATGCTTAGAATTCATAGATTTGAACACACAAACAAGAATATTTAACAGGTCACTTATAACTCTAGCTTTTACACCTCCCCGTGTACATTTTGATTCGTTCCCCAGAAGAAGGCAGTCCATTTGATCAATTTCTTGACACGACAAAATCAATGCTCTTACCTTGGATTTCCAGCCCTCTTAACCGTCTTTTTTTTCATTGGCGGAAGGGCATCAAAGGAATGGCAAGAAGTTTTTGTATATAAAACTCGTATACATACATATAGAGCATATCTTGAATTACAGAGATGGAATTTTCCCCTTTCACGGGGACATCAAAAGTTGTTTTATTTCTCTGTATCTGTATACAAAACATGTACACACACCATTGTATTTTTCCATTATGTAAGAATCCAATTTATTTGTACTCTCACCTTCAAAAAAGAAAATTATTTGAACTACCTTCTTGGCTGAAGTTTGAATTCAACATTCTGGTTGATTTGCTTTAATTCTTCGTGATCATAGTGTTTCCAATATGAGGAATGCTATATGCACTGAAATTTGTATAGAGAACAAGTATAGAAATGCATTACACGGTTATACTATCATCAAAGGTATAAAAACATTTAATTCACTTCAATACTCATTTTATACGAAATTCTTGGTAAACTTGTCTCTTCTGTTTCGAAATTAAAGAGAGTAAACTCATGCAGCACATTAATCACCTGGCTAAGAAACTGCAATTTCTACTAGCAAAAATTGCAAATAGATCTTGATAATTGGCCATCAATATTACTAAAAATTGTGATGAATCATATACGAACTATAAATTTTCAAAATGAATGCTCCATTTGATAAGAACGTGAAAAATGAAAAGAAAAACACTTGATTTATGTGAAAAGTTAAAAAATAAGTTGAGGCATGTGATGAGATACTCTTCATCTCGTGCTCATTTTTACGAATACATGTCTTCCATCCTCCATTACTTTTTGTGGATTTTTTTTTAACTCAACCACCAAAGAAATTTTTTCTATGGAAAAAGTCAAAAAATAAGAATACATCTCACCACATACTTCAACCTATTTTCCATCTTCTCACAAAAATAAATTGTGTTTTTTTTTTTTTTATCATTTTCCATGTTCTTATCACACGCACTCAAAGAGTCTTATAGTAGGATAAATAGGTCAAAGACCCGGACATGATTTATACAATTTCTTATTTATAAAATGTGGATGAATTTAGGGGGTTCGATAAAGAAAATTGAAGGGAGTAACCGAGTTCTTGTGGCTAGACTTAGCAAAGGGTCTGTTCGCATCGTGTTCATGTTGATTTTTATCCTATTTCGGGTGTTATCGAACTACAATAAGGATACGGTGCGTGTATTAATAACAAATGTCAAATTTCAATACAATTAATTATAATATTATACAACTGTCTATATTATTAATCGGTTTTAATAATTATCAATGTGTTAACTAATATTAACTGATTCGGTCCGTTAACTTATCATATTTTATTGGGTTAGTATTAATACAACCAAAAATTGTTAAGATTTCACTTATAACATAGCGCCGATTTAAATTGTGTTATCGTGCTCATGGTTGTTTTGGTCTACTTGTGCCACATGTGATAAATTATATTCAATAGTATTTTTATTGTGAGATTTCGTTTCTTGTGGAAACAACTTAATTAATTAAATTTTTATTTTTAAATTATTTTTTATATACAAGCAATATTTTTCGGATATATTGCATGTGACAAGCTCAATTCAATATTTTATATTTTGGTGACTGACCATTCGGTAGTACTTTTATAGCGAAGTTTCTTCTCCAAAAAGTTGATTAATTAAATCTAATGAAGTTGACCAAACCAGAAAAGAAAAAATCTCATGAAACCTAACTATATTGTTTTTATACAACCAATATAGTGTGGTTTGATGAGTAACTATCTTCTATAAGCTCATTTAATAATTAATTTGGGAATGATATTTGAGGGAGTGATTTGTCTCTGTATGGTATGATCCGTTTGTTTTAATAAAAAAATTAAAAGATATCGAAATTAGAGCCCTTCTACTTAGACTTGTCGTTTTGTCAAAATCATATGTTATAAAATAACACCACATGAATCGATACAAAATTATAAGTTAATGAGTAAACCTTTAACGAATTTAGGTTATTATCAAGTTAACCCGTTTGACACAAAATGATAATAGATCGGTTACATGTTTACTCTTAACGAATTCGGATCGCTTATTAATTATTAAATTTTTGTTTAATAAAATTATTTTTTATTAAATGAACTAATGATTTGCACTTATCTTAATATGTATAGATGTTTACCCCTACATTTTAGTAATTTTAATTATTTACTCATTTTATCCTATTGAAAAAAAAATAGGAAAATGTTTTAATTTTTCTTTTTAAATTATCTCCTTAACCTATTTTTGGGTCGTGTAGTGTTACATGATCACAAAACAATCCATTCACTAATATGAAAAATTCACCCAATAACTTATTAGGTCATGTTTGAGTAGTGACAAAATTTACACAAATTTATTACAATTTGACAAGAACCGACTTGTTGATAAGTCTCTACCTAACATATTTATCTAAACTAAAGTATTTACATTATAATCTGGCAATTAGTGCTTTTTCGCCATTAGTCATTCATAAGAATAAATTGCTTTATGTCTTTTTTGTCTGTTGTAAAATAATAAAATATATAATCCTTCAGACATATTTATTCACAAAAAGGAAAAAAAAATCACATTCAGACGTGGCAATCTTGGAATAAATTTTGATAAAAATGATAAGAAATAAAGGAAAATTTTCTTATACGATTACATTTTTACAAAAATTTTAATATAAAATATTTTGTTGAAAAAATTTACACGTAATGTGCTACTATCTAGATATAATATGTATTAAAAATTTTACTGTATAAATTATGTATTATTGGTCACATTAGACTTCCTTGTAAACCTTATGTACTATTATATCTATACTCTATTTAAAGAGATTATCTAATGAAAGACATAAGTGAGTTGTTCCCACAACACATTATCAACACGCTCAAAACTAATAACCTAACCTTAAAAAAACTCTAGTCGTTGGCCGCCATCACCACTAGACTCCTTACTCGTCGTCCAACTTTCAAGAAAAAGTTATGGTATAGTTACATAATCAAAGTAATCTTATTTACCTTCTCTTATATATATATATATATATATATACACATATATATTCCTTGCTTGGCTATCCCGAAGAAATCATATACCCACCTCTGAATTTCATTGTTTTGGCAAGTCAGCACTACAAACATCGGATTAAAGTCTCTGTGTTGTTAGTCGTCACTATTCTTAATAATTTTTCCCTATTTACCCAACCAATGATTTATTCTCGGATACACATCATTTTCATATCAAATATTATAACCTATTATAATAATAATTCGTATGATATTTTAGTATTATATTACCGATCAAAATTGCTTTGGATATGCAACAAAAAATTGTTGTTTATCTTTCTGTGTATTATTTAAGTTGTACTTCCTGAACTCTAATAATTATGGTAATGAGACATATTGGTTTTTTATATGTACTGCTCTACCAATGAGTTTTTTTTAATCCATACTAGTTTCGGTTTTAAATTCTTATTTTTAATGGGCTAATATAAGGAGTTTTTTTTTCCTAAATAGACATTTTTTTGAATAAATTTGTCTATCTAATCCACTTTTCAAGTTATTAGCTAAAATAACACACTTTAAAAATAGTAATTTGAAATCACTATTTTATAGGTAAAAACGTGATTTGAAATCACTATTTTTTTGATAAACAGTGAGATCAAATCACTATTTTTGAAAGTGTGCTTTTTTGACTAATAATTTAAAAAGTGGCTTAGTTTGGCTATTTATTTTAAAAAGTGGCTTAATCAGGCAAAAAACTCCTAATATAAGACCAAAATTACTTGCTAGTAATAATAAAGTCTCTCTGTTGGTGAGTTTGAATTGATCTCAATACTTGTGACCTCCAGATATGATTTGTTTCGATTTTCAGATTTTTTTTTTCACATATGTATGCTACTTTTATGTGATTTGTTCAAATTTTTTGTGATTATTAATTAATTAATCACTATATATGTGAAAAACAAAATAATATTGTATGGCTTATAATAATGCAGTAATACGTAAGTTTTCTTACTACTTGAACTAATTAATATACTTACTTGAAATTATATTAAATTTTTTTATTAGTTATGTTGTACCCGTGGATACATATTTTTTTGGAGCTTAAATTTTGAGTTATATAGGTCAATATATGGATATGGGTTTAATTATTTATTTGCATTATGAATTACTGGAAGTGGTCATGTTATTATTCATGCCATTCTTGTCGTTGCCCAACTAATTTAAATTCAATATATATATATATATACATTTAAGTATATATTTTTTTGAGATGGATTAATTAATTATATTTATAATTGCTATAATTGTGGTAAATCAGCATGCTATGAATTTTTTTTAATATTACTTATACTAATTGTTTTATTTAGTACGTCATAAATTTGAAAGTTGCTATAATAATGAAAGTTCATGCGCATTATAATTACTATGATAAAGTATTTTCATATAGCATTGAAAAATGTGACCATTATGGATCTTGATTTTGAAATCTAATTCATATTCGTGAAAAATAACTAATATGGATGTACTCATAACTGTGTAATATTTTCTCTATTATTTATTAAGATAACTGACCTAGCTCGACCTGAATTTAATATTTTGAACTCAGAAGAACTTGAGTACCACTGATGGGTTTTTGATGTAGAAACCTCTTTCGTGGCCAAAGAATACTCTGTTACACTTTCTGACCCCATAGACAAAGGATCGTTTAACAAGGTAAAAGCAAATGTATTAATGTTTCTTAGGAGACATATTGATCTCAGCCTACGCTAGGAGTACTTTCAGTTGAAAACACCTAAATAACTATAGGATGCCCATAAAAGACATTTTGGGAACATTCATGACACATGCTCCCAGAATTGACCGTTTAGTGGAATGAAATCCGTTTGCTTGATTATAAAAGTGTTAACGACTTCAACAAGGACATGTTGCGCCTAAAGGCACGTCTTAACTTCTGTGGAAAGGATCTCACAGAAGATGACTTCAGCATTTATACTAACGAACCAGTATAGGCTCGAGTATGATAACAAAAGAATCACAAAATTCAATAAGCTGATCAACTTACTGTAAGTGGCTAAAAGGCATAATAAGGTTATTTTGAATAATAATGCCAAGCCCATTGGGACAAAGAGAATTCTTAAGGGTAACTACGGTAAGATGAACAGTGGAAAGACCCCTAATGTAAAGGGAGTTGGACGTGCTAATCCCTACCCACGTGGAAATTATGCACAACATGAAAAAGGATGTGGGAGTCATGGTACGAGTCGTGGAGGCTCTTCCAAAGTATGGAGAAGAAATGGTGCTATTGGACTTAGTGGTTAGGGAAACATGATGAAAAATGCACATAAGAACCCTCCAGTCAAAAAGCAAAGGGTTGGCGATGGGCCAAGTTACATGTGTGGAGTTATTAGGTACTAGTACGAGAACTGCCATGCAAACGCTAAAGTAACAGCGAGTTACAAGAGATATCGAGAGTCTAAAGAACAAGAATCTCATTTTATGAATGAAGATAATGACGCTGATGTCAACTTCACAATCGCAAACTTTAGTGGCAAGAAGGACTTTACTCAGTCAATGGATACACTCGATTTTGATTAATCTGCTTTATTCTCTTTATTTTCCAGGGATAGTTGAACAAGCATATTGACTAATACTATAATTTTGTCTTAAAGTTTATGTTGATTTGATAGATTAAATTTCTAAACAAGATATTGGATTAATTAATGTTGGTTTTATTCGAATTTTATTCTAAAGTAATTGAATTTGTTCATTTTATTACTACGTAGTTTGGAGTTTATACTCGATCTCATTATTATAAAATTGAATCGAGGATAATTTTAATAATTGGTTGATAGTGGGAATACTATAACCATTCAACGAAATAGGAAATTAATAACCTATAATATCTATGTGACTATGACGATTAAATCATCATAAAAGCGAAGAACTGCTCAACCATTTTATTGTTAAATTGGTGTTAAAGTCACATACACTCTACATGCATTCAGAACAACTCAAATTTTGTTAATGATATTCATACCAACAATAATCAAACAAAAACTAAATGTAATAATGGAACAAAAACATATTTATTTGACCTCTCAACAAATATGCAAATAAACGCATTTTAGATAAACTTATGAGTCATTCTAATGAAATGTACCTTACTACGATAAGGATTGTCGAATCATATGATGTCACTAACGATGTACTATAAGACACCGACTCAAACAGGCTTTGGCATAGTTGCCTAGTGCACCCTGGTCAGGATGATCCATGTGTTAAAGTACTTACACGGACATCCTCTCTTCTGAGTGACAAATAAATGAGACAAAAATTCAATACATTGCAACATGTTAATACTAGTAATACTAAAAAAAATCCTGATTTTTGAAGTATTGGAAGCAATATCCCTCTTCCCATTATGCCTCATTAACAATTTCAAAGGAACGACACCCGATTTTTCAAAACCCGCTCCTTAGAAAAAATAGGATTGAGATCTTCCTATGCTAAAGATACAAAATAAAATATACCATTATTAAAAATAATATAATGATATATTTATGAATTAATTCATCCAGAATGCAAAACCATTCAAAGTACTTTATGGATCTGGTGGATAATTTGACATTTTGGTCACACGTCGAATAATTATCTATAAGAAATGTTGCATTTAAAAACCTCTTAGCACATATTATACCTTAAGGGCTGACCACCCCTAATTACTGTATCACGTCTATAAGACTCGATAAAATTGGAGAGTTTACATCAAAAGTACCCAATGATTATTGCATAAAATCGAAGTAAAAAATCTCGTTCTTCATTGCATACGCAAAAAAAGTCTCACAAAAGTAATCATCAAAATGATATAGATGGTAGATAAAGCATTGGTTATGCGCACCATACTGCATATATATGAACGGGGTTTATGCAATATTGCACGCAACTTTACTTATTTGTTTCAAAGCCCAATATTAGACAACTATTATATGCGTACTAGTTGGTTACTGAACATTAGTTTTGTTGACCTAAAGGTCTTAATTGTATTTTGATAATAATAATAAATCAATCTTATGTTATTTAACATGTTTCTTGATATAAGTTTATAGTTCTCTTGGAATATCAAGAATAGCTTGATTGCTCAAATGAAGCATGATAAGGATCATCGAAATATTATTCGATAAAGTCAACAAAACATTGGAATAGACAAGAAAGATCTATCTCATTATATGCTATCAATGCATTTCATGAAGTACAAAAGAATAAGGATCAAAAGTTTCAAGGCAAGAGTTGCAAAAAAATATCAAATTGAATAATCAAATCGAAACATTCAAAGACTCGACTATTCGGTAATTAAGTGAATGCTTAGGATTAATGTAAAGTTTATTAATTGATTATTTATATAGCTCAAACATGCTCGTACATCATTCATAGATTGATCAAAATAAAGTTTGAATCAAAATTCTTTCAAAATATCATTCTTGCAAAAATTGGTTTTGAAATGAATTCATTTTAAATTCAAATGATCATATTTTGAGTTTTCCCATAAATAGGTATCTTAGGAACTTATTTTTGAGGTCCCCAAAGCATTAGAATTAATTTTGGAGCTTATATACAAAAGTACAAAATTTGAGATTTTTGGTCTTTTGGCCGGATGGCCAGCAGGGTCCATCAGTCGACTGATGACTTGTGATCAGTTGACTAAGGCCCACTCATTCAATTGATGAGTCTTGTTCAGTCGACTGATGGCTCAGAATATAGCCATTGAATTTTTTATTTTTTACCATTTTTCGTAACAAACTTCTACCAAACCTCACAAATTGCTATATCACTTTTGGGACTATATATACACTATCTAAGACACATTTTGGCATGCTTGAACACTCATAGAAACTTATTTTTCATCTATCTTCATTATTCAAATATTCAAGTTTTAGAATTTATCATTATTATTCATCTTTAAGTTATCCATTTGATTAATCAAGATAACTCTAGTGTGAGTTTCAAATTATATTTATCAAACACTTGAGAGTTGTTTTTCATTAGTGTGAATCACTAAACAATTTGTATTCAATTGTGAGAGGTAAATCTCATAGGATAACAAGAAGGTCAATTCTTATTTAGTGATTGTGAGAGGCAAATCTCACAAATTGGCAAGAGGTATATCTTATGGGAATATTGTGGTAAAGTAATATTTGTAAGAGTGTGTGAGAAAACAACACTTGTAAGGGTTTGATCTTCACCCGGAAGAAGATTGGTGTTAGTGAAAATTCTCTAAAAACTAACCGAGCGCGGATGTATGGTCTAACAAACCCAATCGTGTGGACAAAAAGCCTTAGACTTCAATTGGTTTAATCTTTCTAACTCAAGCTCTTCATTTACTTGCTATATTTATTATTGCTTGTTTTGAGATTGTTTGATTGATTATTTGTTTGTATTACTTAATATATACATAGTTCAAGTTTTATTCTTAAAACTTTATTTGAAAGTTTTTATTTCCACATTTAGTTTTTAAAACCCTATTCAACCTCCCCCCTCTAGGGTTAAAATCCGACCAACAAGTCTAATATTTTTCACATATGTGTCGATTGCGCCCCCACAACGCATTAAACTGGGCTCGTTGAGACAATTAAGTATTAACGTTGGATACGAATCCTCAACAATAATCCTCCATTTGGAATCTTTCTTAGACGATCTCTTCACCGCTAAGAATTGTGAATTGTTACTTAGAAAAAGAATTTTCTAAGGGAACAACAATAATTGTCGGGGTCCCCACTCTGTCTTATTTTGATCCCTACACACATCATAATGTACAGTGAAGTGAAAAAGATTAATCAATCTTTAAAATGTAACAAATTCGATGCCTGGTGCATTTAGTGATATCGAAAAGTAACAAAATCAAACATCCAAGTTGCAATATGCCTGCAAGTGTGGAAGTTCCCAATAAGAGGCACAGTGTTGTAGAAAAAGACGTTGCAATCACATTTCGTGGAGGTATGATTGAGGACATGACTCCCTAAAAGAATAAAGGGAAGTCACTTGGTTCGACAAATACTTACATAAAATAAAAGGTGAAGTAAGGCAGAAATTGATCAATTAATCATTAATGTAAAAACCCTTTTCATGAGATTATCTCTAATTATTCTTATGTCCATGAATCAATACTGGGGGACGCCCCGAAATTATTAATGATTCCAGAAAATAAATAAATTTCAATGAGTTAAAAGATGGCATATGAGTTAATGAAAAGATTCTCCATATGTATTGATGATACATTGCTACTTAAAGAATCATAAAGCATGATAATGTAGAACCTAGCTCGGTTGTAGAATGTCAACAAAGAGCATATTGGCCTAAATGGAAAGAAGCAATCCAGATAGAACTAGATTCTCTGGCAAAAAGACAGGCATTTGGTCCGGTAGTACTAACCCCACAAAGTGTAAAGCCTATAGGAGATAAATGAATATTTGTCAGAAAGCGCAATGAGAAAAAAGAAGTCATAAAGTGTAAGGCTCGCCTTGTTGCGCAAGGTTTCTCATAACGCCTTGGAATTGACTATGAAGAGACATACTCTCCCATAATGGATGTTATAACATTCCGTTACTTAGTTAGCTTGGTAGTTTTAAAAGACTGGAAATGCAATTCATGAATGTGGTTACTCATATCTCTATGAGGATCTTGATTTAGATATATATATATATATATATATATATATGAAAGTTCCTGATAGCCTTATATTACCCAAGTCAAGCGACTCTAAACCACAGAGTGCGTTAATAATTAGGTTAAAACGCTCACTTTACAGATTAAAATAATCCGTACGGATGTGGTATACCCATCCAAGTGACTACTTGATTGGGAAGGAATATAAGAACGATGAATTATGTCCCTGCGTATTCATAAAAAAGACAAGTTCTTGATTCGTAATTGTAGTTATATATGTTGATGATATAAACATATAAGTACTCTTGATGAATGAAGAAAAACCGCAAGTTACTTGAAATTCGAATTTGAGATAAATAATCTTGGGAAAGCTCGAATTTTGTCTAGATCTTAATCTAGAATATCGAGCTTGTGGAATACTAATCCCCTAGTCTGTGTATGTCCAAAAGATAACCATGAGATTTAACCTAGACAAAACGTATTGTACTAAAACTCCCACGGTCAGTCGAAGTTTGGAACAAAAGAAAATTCCATTTCGTACCAAGTAAGATTACAAAAATGTGTTGAAAGATGAAATTTCCTATCTAAATGCAATATGCGCATTATTGCACTTAACACAGTATACTCGATCATATATAACATTCTCATTAAACTTGTTAACTAGATTTAGCTTAGTGTCAATGCATCATCACTGGAATGGTATCAAGAATATTTTTTGATATCTAAAAAGAACCATTGACTTGGGACTGTTCTTTCTCTACAGATAGGTAAAAGTAATTGCAGATTACACGACAATCTTTAAAGTAAGTGTTGATGTCAAAAAGACTAGCCCCTACATTGAAACTCCAAATGATATTTTAATTAGTTTTGTTAATGCAGAGTAACTCTCTGATCCACATAAGGTTGTTCCCAAACTGGTTATGTATTCACTACTGGGAACACAGTAATATCTTGGAGATCAACCAAGCAAACTCTTGTTGCTACGTGTTCGAACCACTCTAAGGTCATCGCTCTACATGAGGCGATTCGTGAATGTATATGGTGAAACGCTATCATTACACATATTCGAGGGACTAGTGGTTTGAGTTCTACCACTAAATAGCCTACTTGCATTTATAAAGATTATGCAGCTTGCATCGAACAGATAAAGCTAAGTTATATCAAATGTGATAATACTAAACATATATCTCCAAAGTTTTTCTATAATCAGTAACAACAGGCTCTCCTCAAGATTCAAGTGAATCAAGTAAGATTTGAGGATAATGTAGCAGATTTATTTACCAAATCTTTGCCTCAGGCTATATTTGAGAAACGTAAGAAACGCATATAAATGCATAGGCTTTCCAAACTCCCTTGATTGATGTAAGGATTAAAGGGAGTGTAGACTTAAGAAGAAGTCTAACACATACATGTTATCGATCGCTTTGTACTCTTTTTCTTCGACCAAGATTATTTTTCCCACAGGGTTTTATTATTTAGTAAGGTTTCTAACGAGGTACCGATTCATGCATAAGCTTTTCAAATTCCTTGATTAATGTAAACATCAGGGGGATGTTTAGACTTGAAGGGGAGTCTAACATCCACATAATATTACGTTGTACTATTTTTCTTAGGCCAAGGTTCATTTTTTCCATTGGGTTTTGTTACTTGGTAAGGTTTTTAACAAGGTAACAATACGTGCAAAGTCTATTGATCGAAGTAAATATCAAATGGATGTATATATTTAATGAAGGAAATCTAACATAATTGTCATAATGTTGTACTCTTTTTCCTTCGATCAAGGTTATTTTTCCCACATAGTTTTGTTATTTAACAATGTTTTAATGAGGCAACAAGACATGTACCATTATATTTCCAACTTAGTACAAGAGGGATTATTGAAGAAAATTACACGTAGTGTGTTATCGTCTAGATAGAATATGTATTAGGAATTTTATTGTGTAAATCATATATTATAGGCCATATTAGGCTTCCTTATAAACCATATGTACTATTGTATTCATACCATATTTAAAGGGATTATCTAATGAAAGACATAAGTGAGTTGTTCCCGTAACATATTTTAGTATAATACTAATACTTTTTATTATATAAGGTGATTGTGATAGGCACCCAACTAACTTAGTAGTTCCACCGCCATTATTACAAACATAATCATTTAGTTGATTTCATATTACGAACACCACCACTTTATCACCAACACCACCACCTTAATAAGATGTAATTAGCTAAAAAAAACAACTTTGAAACCCTCCCATTCTCTCCCTAATAATCCCCCTCCTCATACTTCTTTTTCTTCTTCGTGCATACACATACATATATCTATATATTAAATCTTCCTCTCTCTTCTACATATATATACATAGAGGTAGAACAATAAATACTTTCCACCATAGGTTATGGTGGGTACTTCTATAAATTAACACATATTTAGGTTTCAAGCTAGTAATTTAACTTTTTAATTGTGTTTACATGATGCTAAAGAGACTAACTATTCAATTTAAGAATTAAATATATAGAGACCGAAAAAAGAAAAAAAAAGTTGTAAAACACTCTCAAGTCACTCGGTTCATTTCAAATGAGTTGCGGTCCTTTACGCTTGATGATGGACAAGTGAGAAGGGTGCAGAAAATCACTTAATTGTCACTCGCTTAACAATGAACGAGTATCTGATAACATACTCACTTGACATCGAGCAACTGTCTGTTAACTTATTTTCTACACCCTAATCGCTTGCTTGTCACTGAGTGTGTAGGCTTGCAACTCGCTTAACATGAACCGGGGGTCATTTCTTTCTTCATTCGTGCGTGTTTGTATATACATACATACATTTGTATATATATATATCAGTGTTTTAAAAAGCAAAGTCGTAAATCTAGGCATTTGCTTATTCAAAGGCGAGGCGTGGCGTAGGCCTTAATGTGATAACGCAAAAGCCTTTCGCATAAACCATTTTATATTAAAAAAATAAGAAATAATTAATTTAAAGTTTATAAATATTAAAATAGGTTTCTTTTTTGTTATCTTGTAATGAGGTTTTTCAGTTTAAGCAGTAAAATATTAAATAAAAATAATTTAGGGAGTTTGTTGTAAATATTAAAAAAAGCTTCACATCTATTTAGTGGACCTATTAGTAATTTTGTAAATATCCAATATACCTAAGATTAGTTAGGTCATTTACCAATTAAAATTAAAACCCTACACCTCTTCTTTACCCCTATTTTTCATACCACATTACAACAACACACAGCCACCATCTTCATCTTCCACTTCTTTAACGATGTCTTCACTCCATCTTCATCTTCGTCTCCCACTTATTCTTTTTTTAACTTTTGGAACAAAACTCTGTAATTTTGGACTTCTCTTAAAAAAGATGCACAAAAGGCGTAAGTCTTGATGAAATTGCGTAAAAGGCATACACTTTTCCTAAAATGCGTAAGCGTTGTTGAAAATGTGCACGCCTATTGTGTATTCCGCTGTTCTCTTAAAGCTTTGCTGCGTTTTTGGTTCATGGCGCGCTTGCGCGCATCTCATTGCCTTTTAAAACACTAATATATATATATATATATATATGTTGTATTTTGTTTGATTTCATTCGCTTTAGGATGGTGATGGCGGCGGAAGTTAAAATGATTGACATTAGTTGGATTGGGTAGGGTTAATTAAAGGATATTTATGAGGTAAAAGTGTCAAGTGTGGTGAGTGCAAATAACTAAAAGAGTTCTTTTTTGGGTGGCGGTAGAACTAATAAATTGGTCAGGTGTATATATCAACCACCTTACCATAACTAATAGTAAGAACAAAATTAAAATTAATTGTATTGATATTTCACATGTGTACCAATCACAAAATATATATTATTACATGTAGTCAAAAAATATATATATATTATTACATATATATTGTAGATACAAGTTGTTTCCTACCATGAATTGTTTTCTAATTTGCTAATTACATTCGTTACGTCAATTGTATCCTAATTTGCATTTATGTCTATCTTTGTTATAATCATTGGCCAACACTAAATTTCTCCACAGAATAATTATATGTATTTTTTAAAATTATCTTACAAAACTGTAATTTAGAAGTTTCATTGAAAATTTAAAGTGAAATTTACAAATTTCATTGTATATTTGTAAGAATTTTGTTTTGTTAAAAAGTTTACAAACTCTGCTACAAATTTGTAAAGAGAAAGATAGAAAACGAAGAAAAATTATGTCAAAATTAAAATTTCACTATAGATTTTTAAAAAATATTGTAGGTGAAATTTACATGTTTGATGCAAAAATATGAATCACAATGAAATTTATGAGTTTAATTACGAAAATATCACTATATGAAAAATAGAAGTTTACGAGTTTAATTATGAAAATATTACTATATGAAAAATATTACAGTCAGTTTTTTTTTTCTATTAATCTGTATTGTAAATTTACAAATTTACAAGTATTCTAAAGAAAACTTCTTGTATTCTAAGCAAATTTTTTTTCTAGAAATTAGGTAGAAGGGCTTATTATACATTGATTTTTACCAAAAATCCAATGAATAATATTTTTTTGAATGAAGGGCCTATTTTTAATTGGTAATTTGAATGAAGGGCCTATTTTTAATTGGTAATTAGTGTAAGAGGCCTATTTTGTTTTATATTTTAAATGAATGTATTTGAATAAATTTAAATATCATTTAATTAATAAAAACATGTTATGTATTACCTAAATTACCCCTTTTTATGAAATTTTCACAAAAAATATGGACTGCAAAGTTCATATTGCAATAAAATATGAACTGCAAAGTTCATATTGCAGTGAAATATGTACTGCAATATGAACTTTGCACTAAAAATATGGACTGCAAAGTTCACATTGCAGTAAAATATGGACTGCAATATGAACTTTGCACTAAAAATATCGACTGCAAAGTTCACATTGCAGTGAAATATGGACTGCAAAGTTCATATTGCAGTGAAATATAAACTGCAAAGTTCATATTGCAGTCCATATTTTAATGCATATTGATATTTTTTTAGTTTATTTTAAGGGTTGGGATGTCATTTTATAATGAAAAAAAAAGACACATGTCATATTATCAATAAAATAAAAAATAGGCCCTTTATTTAAAAAAAATTATTCCTTGGCCTTAGCGTGAAAATCTTTCTCTAATAAGCCCTTTTTTTTAATTGCCCCATTTTTTTTTTCTTGAAAAGAAGGGAGTAATGAATGTTACTTTATTATCTATTAATTTATTTTTTGGCAGTTTTGTCCATAACAATGTGGAGTTGTCAAAAAAAGAGTTTTGGTTGAAATTTCTCGTCTAAATTCATATATACTAAGGATTTATCACCGAATGACCTTAAAAATGAATTAGATATAAACCCCCACATTATAACTATTACATAGTCTAACAAGAAATGTATCTCTTTTAAACCTTTTATGTTTGAATGGCAAAAATATCTAACTTAAGTGTGAGTTAAGGTATTTTTTGTATTTCAAAATTCATGTGCAACCTTTTAATACACGTCTAAATTGTTAAGAGGCTCTCATCAGGGGCGGTTTTGTGGTTTAAGTTGCTTATGCAAAAACATAAAATAGGGCCCTTGAATAATCTTGTACGTCTATAGATCGATGGTGAAAGAAATTTTATATTACTTTACAACACAAAAGAGATTGAAATTTTTTTTTTCTATTATGTTTACTTGTTTTAGTTTTATGTAAAATTTTAGAGAGTGATATATGTATAAAAAGGCTAGACACTCTGAGAAATAGAAAGTAAAAATTACTTCAAAGAAAAAGAAGAGGGGGATAAGAATTATTTTATGAACATGATATTCTAATGAAATTCTTTAAACCAATCGTTGTATAAATTCAGAGGGGCAGAAAATTAAAACAAGGGAGATGATTATTATTATATCTTCTTAAAGATAACTTTTTCAATATAACTTATTCAAGGTTATCATAATAATAATAAAAAAAAATTTAAAAAAACCCACCTATCCGCCGCCAAACCCCCCCCCCCCCCCCCCCCCCCCCTTCCAAAAAAAAAAACAAATCCAAACCCCACTATTTCTATCTCATCTAGTCCCCATAAATATTCTTTGGGTCCTCTAATTATTGAAAGAGTACTATGAACCAAGTAACATGAAAAGTCTATTTTAGTATTAGACTTTGTGGGGTTGCCCAACTGACAAAGCCCACAAGGCCTTTCCCCGGTTTTCATCCTTAATGTGATTAATGAAATCTAATAAATGGTTACATAATGTAATTTTCTTTCTCGAGCTAAAACTTTTGATCATAATTAAAAAAGATAAAAAAAAAATAGTTAAAATCATTTTAATATTTATTCAGACTTTACGTTCATAAATCAAATTTTCAAGTCCATACCCTTTTTATACTTCATACTATAATTTAGATTCGGATTAATGATATAGTAAACTTTAAAATTTGGGTCAAATTTTATTCGTGTACTCAAAATTTTAAAAGTTGTAAGTGGAACCTTGAAATACATTAAGTGACATGTTTTAAATTTTTCTCATAACCCCATTAATTTTTTTGATAAAATGTTAATGTGGCTTAAATGAAAGAAAAAAAAAGAATAAAAGGAAGAGAGATAAGGAAGAAGAAGGTCAACAGTTCCTCCGCTCATCCCCCCCTTCACCGCCATAGCCACAAATCAATGATGCTTCGGGGCTATTGTAGAGAGAATGAGAAAGCATGTGGCTGAAGACGCTACTTCTTCTTCTTTTTCTCTCTAATCACACCCACCGTTAAAATGCTTCAAAACTTCTTCATCTTTAAAATACATTAAAACTTCTTCTGCAATCGCATCCACCATTAAAATATATCAAAACTTTTCTCTTATTACAGCCACTCTCTCTTTGTATCACAAACTTCGTGAGATGCTAAAGCTTCGTTATAAATTCCCCCGGCTACCACATATGAGATTTAAACTTTGCCCATACTAAATCCATGGGCCACATTTTTTGACCTCTGAATTTTCAATATGTCAACCATTTCAATTCATAGGAGAACAAATCCATTGAATCAAGTTAAGGCAACGAGGGTGGAGGGAGGGAGACGGGTGTGGCGCATCTTCTTCTTCCTTCTCTTTTCTTTTCTTTTCTTTTTTATAATTTTTTATTTCTCTTTTATTCATTTTATGTTTCTTTTATATTTTTTTTTTGACAATTTAGATTCACGTGTGAGCTACGTTAGCATTCTATCAATAAAAATTAATGAGGTTAAGCGAAAGATTTAAAACATGTCACTTAATGTATTACATGATTTCGCTTGCAACTTTTAAAACTTTGAGTATACAAATAAAATTTGACCCAAACTTTACAATTTCCTGTATCATTAACCTTTTATATTCCAAACAACAATTATAAATGTCTCTTTTTTTTATATCAAGTTTATATCTCGTTAGAATTATTTATCAGGGATAATATTATTAAATATTTTTATAATAATATTTAGCTTTAAAAATATGTGGTATAAATTTTTTAAAATAAATATTTTCCTATAACAAAAATATAATTAATTTGGTGGTAGTAGTAGCCTAAAATAAAACCTCTGTTTTATTAATCTAATTCCAACAACAACAGTTTCTCTTCTTCAACCTTCCAGTCCAGTCCAGTACAATTGTCAATTGGTTCTTCTTGATTTGACGAAATATTTTGTCTGCAACTCAACTGATACGACATCGTTCCATACATCTTTACCCTTTTCATTACGCAATGAAACCTCTCATTATTCCTCAAACCCCCAAAGATCTGTAAATACTCTTCACTTATTAATAATCTCTTCTTCCAATCTCTCAATCCTTAGTAGTATCTATGGTTTTGTCAAAACCCTAATTTATAAAAACCTCAAAAATCAATACCCTTTTGTTGGTTTTCGGGTAAAACCCTAATTCAATCGAAGCTTAAGAATTAGATCGTTCAGTTATATTTATATAGATATAGATACTGTTAGCTATGGCTACAGTGAAAGTGAAGCCCCAAAGATCTCCAGCAGAAATCGAGGATATAATTCTGAGGAAAATATTTCTAGTTTCATTGATTGATTCGACGGAAAAGGATTCTCGGATCGTCTACTTGGAGATGACGGCAGCTGAAATACTCAGTGAAGATAGAGAATTAAGACTATCAAGGGATTTGATGGAGAGGGTTTTGATTGATCGTCTTTCGGGCGATTTCCAATCAGCCGAACCCCCTTTTCAGTATCTGTTAGGGTGTTATCGTCGCGCTTATGATGAGGGGAAGAAAATCACTTCGATGAAAGATAAGAATTTGAGGTCTGAGATGGAATTGGTTGTTAAACAATCGAAGAAGCTATCGGTTTCTTATTGTAGGATTCATTTGGGTAATCCTGGTATGTTTCCGAATTGGGATACTAATAGGTTAAGTGTATCTCCATTGTTGTCATTGATATTTTCCGAGGTTTCGAGCTCCATTGATGGATTTGGGGGTAGTAGTAGCAGTGGTGAGATTATGAGTCCGCCAGGGTTTCTTGATGAGTTTTTCAGGGAATCAGATTTCGAGTGTATGGACCCGATTTTGAAGCAGTTGTATGAGGATTTGAGGGGGAGTGTGCTTAAAGTTTCTGCTCTTGGAAACTTTCAGCAGCCATTGAGGGCATTGTTGTATTTGGTCAATATTCCGGTGGGAGCTAAGTCGTTGGTGAACCACCCATGGTGGATCCCCAATAGTGTTTATTTAAATGGGCGTGTGATTGAAATGACAAGCATTTTGGGGCCATTCTTCCATGTTAGTGCACTGCCTGATCAGATCATTTTCAAGAGTCAGCCTGATGTGGGGTGAGTTGGATTATAGCTTCTGCCCTAGATTTACAGTTCTGATATATATTGTTTTTTTGTTAAGAATTTAACTTTTTATGGTTGTTTTGTAAATTGCCCTCTATACGTATAGTTATGCTTTACTTGAGATTTGAGTGAATAAGATACGTTGGGTCTCTTTTCTAGTAAGTTTGTATTGGAAGTTTCTTCTGAAGTTTGTAAATTTATCACATCCAGTGAATGTGCAGCACAATTGTAAAAATACCGGATAGACTGATTACTCCAATCACTGAGATAAGATGCTATCTTCTTGTACTATAGGAAGAAGGAAAGAAAGGTTACTTTTTTATAATGGTATATGATCTCCACACACGGATACTAAAGTGGCAGTTGGACTTGTAAAGGAGCTAGGGTAGAGTTTAGTAGTTTCTTATGTAACTTGAGAATGCAAATGCATTCAGAAAGTTCTATATTTTAATGCAAATTTCCTGATCTGCAGAAACGCTATAATTCACGTTTTGTTAGATGTATCCCCCATTGAGTCTTTGTTCTAGTTTTCCACGCATACTGACATACGTATGTACATTTATATATGTATATACAGAGAGAGTTCCAAATTTGCTCCTCAATCATACATAGATTTTTGACAAGATAATTATTAAGGTCGCTGTACTTGGTGTTTGTTTTCTTTTTTAAAATCACCAGCCAGCAGTGCTTCTCAGACGCATCAACCCGTCGCCCAGCAGATCTGCTATCATCCTTCACAACTATCAGAACTGTCATGAACCACTTGTATGATGGCCTGACAGAAGTTCTTAGGTCTCTTCTTAAGAAAGATACTCGCGAGAATGTTCTTGAGTATCTTGCTGAGGTGATCAACAAAAACTTGTCAAGGGCTCATTTACAGGTAAAAGTTTCACAACCACCAATTGGCTCAAGTTACAGTTAACTATATGACAATACACGAAGAATTAGTCGTGCCTAGATAATAGTACATGTCCTCTGCCCAAGTATATGATTACACATCCTTTTAACTTTCATCTTCCTTTATGTTTTATATGATTTAATCACAGGTTGACCCATTATCTTGTGCAAGTTCTGGCATGTTTGTGAATCTCAGCACTGTTATGCTTCGGCTTTGTGATCCGTTCTTGGATGCAAATTTAACGAAAAGGGACAAAATTGATCCTAAATATGTATTCTACAGTACCCGTTTGGATCTTAGGTGAGAACCAGATATTGAATGTACATTTATTGGATTGCTTTCCCTCTTTCTGGTTTTCATATTTTGAAATTTGCCTTGGAACCTATTCCAGAGGATTGACTGCTCTACATGCATCATCGGAAGAAGTTACTGAATGGTTAAGGAAAAATATTCCCGACAAAGATGATGTGTCTAGAAATAATAGTGAGAATCGGTTGTTACAATCTCAGGAAGCTACCAGTTCTGGCAGTAATGCTGGTGGATTTTCCCAACTCCAAAGTAATAAGCCAATGTCAACATGTAGTGAAAAAGCTAACTACCCGTTTATCAGCGAATGCTTCTTTATGACTGCAAGGGTGCTCAACTTGGGCCTCTTGAAAGGATTTTCTGACTTTAAGCATCTTGTACAGGTAATGTAATACACAGGTTATTGCTGCACGCAGGGAAAGGGCAATTAGTTCTTTGTTAAACCTTAACAATGAGCTTGCCAAATTTTTTTTCCCTTCAGGATATTTCGAGAAGCGAAGATACTTTATCCAGTTTCAGAGACATGCAAGCGCAAACACCTTCTCCACAATTAGAACAGGATATAGCTCGCCTTGAGAAAGAAATTGAATTATATTCACAGGAAAAATTATGTTATGAAGCTCAGTTACTGAGGGTATATCAGCTTCTCTCTTTGCAATCTATATGTTTGTGGCTCTGTGTTGGCCCTTTTTGAGATTTAACTGCTTTTCACTTTTAAATCTCTTTAATGCCTTTTTAGTTGTATTTGTCATTCGAGTAAGCCTTGCTTCGTAATATATATGTGTGTACTTCCTAATATATACGTGTGTATGCATGTATGTATATGTCACTCAGCCAAAAGTTTGACCTCCGATTTTTTATTAGCCAACGTATTTATGTCCCCATCAGTAGAATTATAAAGTTCTACCTAGGGAAACTGAACAGTAGGTGCTGTTATAAACTAACCTTCCAGTTATTGAATCCTAGACCTACCCAAACCCACTCTGTACCCAGGTGCTACTTTACCACCGGTTTCGTAAACACAATTTATTAATTGTAAAGTTTCTCAGGATGGAGGATTTCTCCAACGCGCACTCTCTTTCTACCGATTAATGGTGGTTTGGTTGGTTGACCTTGTCGGCGGTTTTAAAATGCCACTTCCATCAACTTGCCCAATGGAGTTTTCATGCATGCCTGAACACTTTGTGGAAGATGCTATGGAGTTGCTTATTTTTGCTTCTCGGATTCCTAAAGCTTTGGATGGGGTCTTGCTGGTAAACTCAAGTTTTGATTCTGATTTTGAATGCAATTGTTTCTCCAAAAAGATGTGATTTAAGCAATTAATTTCTTATGTGGCATTCATTTGTAGGACGACTTCATGAACTTCATCATCATGTTCATGGCAAGTCCAGAGTATATCAGAAACCCATATTTAAGAGCAAAGATGGTTGAAGTCTTGAACTGCTGGATGCCTCGTGGAAGGTGCTTCTGCAACACACCATATCTTTATAAAACATATAATAAAATAACAGGACTTACTGTTTACTTTCTAACACTAGCGAAGCTAAAAATTTAGGTACTTACGGCTATCAATTAAATTTGTGTTGCAGTGGCTCATCTGTTACGGCTACACTTTTTGAAGGGCACCAGCTGTCTCTAGAGTTTCTTGTGAAGAATCTTTTGAAGCTTTATGTTGACATCGAGTTCACAGGCTCCCATACTCAGGTGAGATGCATATCAAGCTATATTATCTCAATTTGTTTTTGTTATGAACGGGTCTAGTTTAATTAGTGACCTTGTACATTATGCTATAGCTGATCACAATCATAACGATTAATTCATCTACATGAGTCTTTCTTGCGTTGTTTTCTATGAGATTTACTCATTATTAGTTGGACTTAACTGATAAAAATATTCCATTGTTGACTCTCAGTAGGAAGATTTTTATTCTTTGTATCTTTGATTGACGTGCTATTTTTATCTTGTGCAGTTCTATGACAAGTTTAGCATCCGTCATAACATTGCCGAACTCCTCGAATACCTGTGGCAGGTTCCTAGTCACCGCAATGCATGGACAAAGGTAGAAGCCATATTCTGGCACTGTTATTCATTATTTCATTAAAAGTTTATAATTCGTGCCAATTGATTTTTAGTGGAGTGAAAATTCTATTAATCAGAGTTGTAAATTACATTTCAGATTGCTAAAGACGAAGAAAAGGGTGTCTACTTGAATTTCTTGAACTTCCTTATCAATGATAGCATTTACCTTCTAGACGAAAGTCTTAACAAAATTCTTGAACACAAAGAGCTGGAAGCTGAGATGTCTAATACGGTGGAATGGGAACAAAGACCCGCACAAGAGAGGCAGGAGAGAACCCGACTTTTCCACTCCCAAGAGAATGTTTGTGTTTAAATTATTATTTTATTTATAAAAAAATTGGGTTTTTCGTTTTTAATTTTAGAAATAGTCATTCGAATGAAACTTCCTTGTTTCAGATAATTCGGATTGATATGAAGTTGGCAAATGAAGATGTGAGCATGCTGGCGTTTACGTCAGAGCAGATTACAGCTCCTTTTCTACTTGCAGAAATGGTATATTGCATCGTCTTTATTCATTATGTAATCCCTCAGAATGTATCATGTTGATGTGCTATTTTCTTCTTCCAGGTTGAAAGAGTGGCCAGCATGCTGAATTACTTTCTGTTACAACTTGTTGGCCCCCAAAGAAAATCTCTGAGTTTGAAAGACCCAGAGAAGTACGAGTTCCGCCCAAAACAGTTGCTGAAGCAGGTTAGCAAGAAAATATGCGCTTTCCTTTTCTTTGCTGTATATGTTGTTTATTTGGTGAATATATCTTGGGATGACTGTGTTAGAAAATATTATCAAATATATTATGGGTATATAATAAAAATTGGGTTGCACCGATATATACTCGGACTAATAATTTGGTTTTTATTTACGAAGATTGTCAAAATATATGTCAATCTGGCAAGGGGTGATAAAGAAAATATTTTCCCAGCTGCCATAACGAGGGATGGTCGATCTTACAATGAGCAGGTACTTTGTTTGGGCAAAACTTGCATTCTTAGTTTTTGACTTTTTGTTGACTAATTTTGCTAATATTTTCTTTTACAAGGGGATGAAAGTACTTGGTTGATTGATTGATATATGATCTTATTAATTTGAAATTTCCACAGTTGTTCAGTGCTGCAGCAAATGTACTTCAGAGAATTGGTGAAGATGGGAGGGTCATACAAGAGTTCGTTGAGCTTGGTCACAAAGCCAAAGTTGCAGCTTCCGAGGCCATGGACGCTGAAGCTACTCTTGGAGAAATTCCAGATGAATTCCTCGACCCAATTCAAGTAAAGTCTAATCTGTCTTTTTCTTACTCAGATTTTTGTTGGAATCAATTAGCGAAATATTTTTTTTGTTTGAGATATATATATATATACATGCAATTTATATTGGATGCCATTGTTTATTTGTAAAAGAAGTGGGAGATGCTGACAGACATTTTTCGTTGGCTGCAGTACACTTTAATGAAGGATCCAGTTATTTTACCTTCATCGAGGATTACAGTGGACCGACCCGTTATTCAGAGGCATCTTCTTAGTGATAGTGTACTTTTTCCATCAGTTTTATTTACTCTACTTAACTTATCTTAAAAATTGCTTGTTCTCAAACATTATAAATGTATGCAATGCAGAGCGATCCGTTCAATCGTTCCCATCTTACATCAGACATGCTGATTCCCGACACGGAGCTCAAGGCACAAATCGAAGAATTCATAAGGTTAAGGAAACAAAAGCGGCCTGTGGAAGATTTGAGCTTGCAGAGTGCAAAGGCTTCGATGCAAACTGTAGCTGATGGAATGATAATTGATTAGTGAAATGGGGCTTTTTACTTTTTGAGTTTTTGCTAATATGTGTATATTGGATTCATTGTGTCGGATTTTTATATGATCATTAGGTGAATTGCCTTGCTGGGAGGAGTAACGTCATTTTTATCACATTATTTAACGTTATTGGAAGCCTGTAAGCTGTATAAGCTCTTTAGGCTACAATTGACGCACAGGATACAAGGGCGGAATATCATAACTTTATCCTATCTTATGTTTGATGTTCGTCGGAATTAAATATTCGACAAGTGATTTTTTCCACTATAATTTTTCATCTCACTAAGAGGGGGGTTAACATTTGTCCAAATAGAATTAAATGATTTTATTTGATTCTTTAATTTGGCGCGTCAAACACATCTTGTATGTGCAATTCATCACTCTCGATGAAACTAGAAGTTTTAGTGGGATAAATAATTTGTCCAAATATTCAATTCTGACAAACATTAAATATAAGATAAGATAAAGTTATTATATCTTGCACATCAAACACAACTTTAAAGAATTTGATATAATAGGGATTTACCCTGGGGTTCTCAACTGGTGCATTTAACATTCTTGAACATTAATTTTAATTTAATTGTTAATTGTGGTCGCTAGGGCTCAGCGGCGCAGCCTGTTGTGATAAAAAATTATTCTCTAACAAAAAAAAGGGGAAGGGTAATGTAAGGCCAACACCAATCTTGCCCTAACTTGTCTCTTCGTGTTTGAATAGTCCGCATAAATCTCAAGATGGATGTGGATCCAAATATTCTTCCAAAGCAACTTTTGATATTTTAAAACAAAACAATCCCCATATTTGCCGAAAAACATGATTGGAGAGCAATTTTTTTTGGAGTTAACCATTGGAAAAGCTTTCTGTCAAATATTTTAAATATGACATTTTCTGTCAAATATTTTTAGGGAAAAATGGTTGGAGATGGTCAAGTGAACAAGAAATAGTGTTCTTATTTAGAAATAGAAATGTAAAGTGTTCTTCCCTTTAGATTAGTTTTGGAAAGAGTTCTTGCATCTCAGAGAGTGCGAGAGAGATTGTGAAAGAAACTGAAATGAATCTAACTAAACAATCCATTATAACTAAGAATTACATATTCATAACAGGTCTATTTAAGACTTTCGACAAGTGCCAGTACAAATTAATCGCCCACAATTGCAGTTGAAATCTTCTCCATGTTGTATCATGTATCAACCAGACCCTCGAATCTAATGCCAAAATTAACTGATACAAAAATTTTCAGAACGCAGGCCCAAACTTCATTAAGCCATCCCAAGCGCTGCATGTGAATTGCTTAACCACATTAGGAGTTAATTTACTTGCATGCAGGCTTATTTTGAAGTATGAAGTTAGGATACATCTAACAAAAATTGGGGAATGGCTCCTCTACCGTCTTCTAAATCAACTTTAAGGTGATGTTGGTAAAATCTCAGCCATTCCCAATATATTGACAGCTCGCTAAGAAGAGCCGAACTACGTCGTTTAGTACAATATCAATTTAACACTTTTAGTTTGGCGTTCTTTTTCTCCGCCCCTATTTTTCTCAACTCTTTTTCATGTTTGCAAATAGCAACTGGTCCTGATGGTTATTCCTAATTTCTTCAAGAAGAACTGGGACTTGGTGGGACAGGATCTTATTGATGCCGTTATGAAGTTTTTCACTAATGACAAGTTGTTGAAAGCGTGGAATGGTACTACTCTCACTTTGAATCCTAAGGTAGCTGTACCTAATACAATGAGAGATTTTAGACCTATTGCATGTTGTAATGTGATCTAAAAGTGCATTTCTAAAGTGCTTGTTCATAGATTGAAGGGGGTTATGTCTAGTTTTGTGAGCCAGAACCAATCTGCCTTCATTGCTGGCAGGGATATAGTGGACAATGTTCTGTTCATGCAAGAGAGTAAAAAATTATCACAAGGCAGGGGGGGAGTCCCAAGTATGCTATTAAAGTGGATCTTCAAAAGGCCTACGACACTGTACAGTGGCAGTTCCTGTTTCATGTACTCAAGAGTTATGCATTTTCCTGAGTTAATGATTGGGTGGATCAAAGAATGTGTTTGCACTGCCCATTTCTCGATCAGCGTGAATGGTTTTCTTGAAGGGTATTTTGCTGGTAAACAAGGGTTAAGGCAAGGCGACCTACTATCTCCTTACCTGTTTCTTCTTGTTATGGAGTCATTCTCTTGTGTGTTTACTCAGAATATTCAAGTAACTACCAATATCACCCTCAATGTGAGCAATTGCAGATTTCCCACTTGTGTTTTGCAGATGATCTGTTCTTACAGCCTGCAGCTAATGTGGAGTCAGTGGCAGTGCTTAAAAGAACTTTGGAAGAATTTGGTGCTATGTCAGGTTTACCTCCCAATTTGCAAAAGAGTAATGTGTTCTTGGCTGGTGTAACAGAGTTGGAAACACGCAATATCTGTAATATTATGGGAATGGAGTCAAGAATTCCTTGTCAAATATCTGGGAGTCCCACTCATTTCTGGTAGGTTGAAGCAAATTGACTATAAGATTTTGAAGAAGGTGAATAGTTGGCAGGCAAAGCTTCTGTCCTATGATGGTAGAATCCAGCTGATTATTTCAGTTTTGGCTAGTGTGCGAACTAACTGGAGCAAGATCTTTGTCCTGCCAAAAGGTGTGTTAAAAGACATTGAAGCCATCTTAAGAAGATTCCTATGGGGAGGGGCTGAATTAAGGACTGTTGCTAAAGTGGCTTGGAAAGAGGTCTGCCTGGCTAAAAAGAAGGCGGTTAGTGCATCCCTGATGAGTTTGAGGGTAATAAAGCATATATGGCAAGACACTTGAGGGATCTAGCTAGCAAAAAAGACACTCTTTGGGTGAAGTGGTGCCATGAATACATGATAAAGGGCCAGTGTTTATGGATTTGTGGGTGTCCTAGTGATGCTTCATGGACTTGGCTTAAGAGTATGAAGCTAAGGGACAGCTTTCACAATTGCATCTGGCAATGGTAATTCGATCTTTACTTGGTATGACAACTGGCATGATGATGGCCCTCTTGCAATTAAATATGGGATGAGAATGGTATATGATGCAGTCAGTACTCCAAATAGCAAGCTAAGTGCATATATTCATGATGGGACTTGGAATCACTAGCACAGATTTGGTGGTTTGGGCTCCCAGTAAAATGGTTTGTTTACCGGTGCTTCCGCTAGAACTGTGATTCAAGCTGATGGTCCGGTGTCCCCTGGTATAAGGTGGTATGGTTTAAGGGCTATGTACCTAGGATGGCCGTCAATTTGCGGATGGCTTTCAAGAAAAGAATGGTAAGTTGGTAACTAAAGACAAAGTGAAAATGTGGGGTAGTCTCCAAGAAGATCAACGCGTTTTGTGTGATAGTGCAGTTGAGGGCATTCAGCACTTATTCTTTGGGTGCTGCTTTGCTAAAGCTATTTGGAAAAAAGGCATTAGAAGGAATGATATGCATAGAGAGGTGGGTAAATGGAATGAAGAAAGTAATATTTCTATGATTGAAACCCCTTGTTCTGATTTTTAAGGCTAGATTAAGAGCTCTTGCCTTGGTTGCTACTGTGTACAATGTGTGGAAAGAGAAAAATTGCAGAATTTTTAAACATACTTCTATGAATTGGGAGCAGGTGCTGCGTAATATTGCGGAGCTGATTCAGGAAGCTACATTGAAATGGAGGAGTAAGAGAACCTTTTCTAATTGGTCAATGTGTAAAGAATGGGGATTACAAGACAATATTTTGCTTGTTTAGGTGGCTATATTGTTAGGTTTGGGATTGGTCTTGTTTGGACTATTAGACCAAGAGTTGTCTTGCTGCTGTAATTTTCTGTTTTGATCTGCTGTATATTTTGTTGATTAATACATTCTTTCAAATTTCACCAAAATTAAATAAATTTACCAATACCGAACTCGCAACAAAAATTAACATCAATCATCAGATACCGTCTTCTCCCCGTGTTGGCAACTTCCAACCACACATAGAAAGACCCACATAAGTATGTATATGTGGGTCAAAAACTTGAAAGGAAACTGATGGATTAATCCCTCCAAATTGATATGTTTGTATGCTTACTATAGATTATGTATAGACTATAGATATAGAGCACTGAAGGGAGCGAAATGTAGACGGCGTTAGGTTATGAGTTTTTGGGATACCGCGTTTGTAATTTTTCTAAATGGATTAATGATATGTCAATATCTATGCCACAGATTTATAAGGAACGGCTGAGATTGTACTGACATCACCGTGAAGTTGATTCTGAAGACTGTAGAGGAGCTGTTATCCTAAAATTGAGGCTGTGTGGGGCAGAACAGGAAAGTTGTCGCCATTACATTACAACTGTTTTCGAAATGAGTAACGTATAACACTAGGAAATGTCAGCAAGAAAAGAGAACTGTACCTTTGAAGTTTCCTCTGAAGTCAGCAATTTGTAAATATTCCACAAAAAGGAAATCAAGAAATTAAACAGCTGATGCTTTCATCAAAGCTTTGGGATAGGACTCGCTATCTTCCTCTTTGCATACTCATTGGCGATGCTTATTGCACTCTTACTGTGACGCAGAGAGAACTCTGCAAGTAGAATTTGGCTCTCTTCCGACGTAAGATCACCATGGCAACCCTGTATAGAATATATATCTTGCTCATTTTTCAGAAAAATACAAAAATCTCAACTATGATTAATGATCTCCAAGATGGATATAATCATTACCAATATACTATGTCCACCTCATGAAACAAATGGACATCCAAATTACAAGCCCAACTTTCATCTTACGTACATCTTAAAATTACGAGTCCCATTTCTAAAATTAGGCTATAAAAAGAGAACAAAATAGTCTTTCCGTACAAAGGTGACAAATTAAGTTAATATCTTACCACTAACAAGCTTCTTCTTTACTTCTATTTTTCAAGCGGACTGTTGGGCGTAATTGTAAGAAACATTTTAAGTTAAAGAATTTGAACTCTATCACAAAAAAGAAGTTGGTTTCATATAGCCTGCAGGGATGTTGTGCAAGAATTGTACCATTCTAGAAGTCCTGTCACAGACGGCATGATGCATGAGAATGCCCGCAGCAACCGAAACATTGAAGGAGTCCACCATGCCATTCATTGGAATACTGCAATGCAAATCCGACAATTCTAGTGCCTCTTCACTTATTCCCCTACAATCATAGATTTACAAACATTAAAGTGTAAATTAATTAAGAACAGCCATTTCTCCACGAAGAAGTTTGGCTAAGGTGAATCAATCAAGAATACCATATCCTCAAATTATTTCAGGTAACACACCAGTTACACAGGAAATGGACTAGTAAACCTTGTAGATCCAGTTTCAATGAACAAAAGATATACAACAAGTAACCAGTGGTTCATGAGGACTTCAAACCTAAGAAATCATATATATCAACTAACTCTGTATCCAATTTTATTGGATAACTTCCCATGTGGCTAGGACACAACTACACAAGTCACAGATGAAAGCCCATATAATGGGACATGAGTGAAAGCTACACATAACAAGATAACCATGGAGGAAATGAACTAAATATCAATACATTGAAAAGAGATTCCAAAAATACTGGGACATAAGAAAAAGTAAGTACCTATTTTCATTCCCAACTACTATAGCTGTTGGAAACGACCAGTCCATATCATAAACAGAAACCTAGAAAAGCAGCAGAGAGCCTGTCATGTATATGCTCAACAAAGAGGTCACTTTACATACAAAAATACAGTGCAAAAGAGACATATGATCAGTACAATGCAGAAATTAGAAACACAAATGTTAATAATACCGCATCCATCCCCACATGTGTTGTTGCAATGCGATAACCACGTGATTTTAAAGCTTCAAAGCACTCTTGGACAGAGTCCCAAAGCTCAATATCCAGCCATTTCTCAGCACCCATGCTGACATGGCGATTCTCTCTGTACCTGCATGTTGCAGAAAGAAGTATTAAAGCGCTATTTAGTGAACAGAAATACTTTCCAAATAATTGATGGTTCTTAACTGGAAGACAATGTATCTTTCCAACTTTATTTAAAACAACACATTTATAGTCTACTCTTAGCAATCCATCAGTACAGCAAGTTCTGAAATAAAGTCCATGTTATTGCCCAAAGCAATAAAAAGAAAACTGAGAATACAAATACTAGAAGTAGATATTAATCATAAAATATTTATAAGAAGATCCAGAGTCCAGACGCATAAATTGATTAGGTATTCCCCCGAATTTATGGATAGAAAGACTAGTCCATTCAGAAAGCAAGTCTTGAAAAGAAAACCTTTCCTTCTTAATTCCGTAATAATGAGCCCCAAAGACTAGCTAACTGCTGAAGCCAGCAGCTTTAGGCGCATCACAGATAGACATACTACAACATTTATCCACTAAAGAATGTGCTTTGTTATCATCCTTAAAAATAAGGTTGGCTTACTATAACTCATAAGCAATAGTTGCTTTTTCATGACTGATTCTGAATGTTGTGTTAATCATGCCAGTTCATATCCAATCCAACCAAAAAAAGATCATCTACTTTGACATACGAGGCACGTAAACACAGCATGGTCGAATGGCATCTGTTGTCCATATAATCAAAGGTTGCATTTTCTGAATCTTACAGATATTGGAAACAATGGGAATATATATATATATATACTAGGTGGCCAACCGTGCCAAAGACACAATCAACCATTAAAAAAGCATATTAAATCTCAGCCACGCAAGTTTTTATCCCTATACATTTTTTAGATTAAAAAGCCATTGCCCCTAATTTTATAAATTTATAATATATGTAACTGACTTTCGAAAATTTTGACAAGCAAATAAATTCAAGGCATTGTCACCTCAAAACTTGAAGCACCTTTTCGAGCTGTCACAAGATACCACATGAACTGACTGAACCCCAAGCGCATCAGCGGACCTAAACGTGGCCGATACATTCCCAAAATCAGCCAAGCCCTCGACCACCAAACAGACGGAATAGCTCCTATTATTCACCACACTCTTAAACCTCTCCTTCCTAACCTCCAATATGTAAGGATCAAGCGCTTCCAACACCTCATGACTACTCAAAGTTGCATTTCCTGCTTTGAATTCATTAAGATAAGGAAACCAACGCTTGTTTTGGGGAAATTGGAGTTGAGTTTTGCGTTCCATCTTCATAAACCTTGCAACGTCATTGTCGTTTTTAGAAAGTAAGTCTTCCACAGTGTCTTTGCAAGAGTCTTCATTTGATTCTAGGGTTAAGGTTTGAGGAATTGTTTCCTCAGGAGAGTCCAATGAAACGGCTCGTTGAGTGCAGCCATAAGGTCTTGAGGTAATTCTGGTGCAGGGCTCGATTCGAGACCCTAGAGAAGCGAATTAAAAAAAATAAATAAATAAATAAATAAAACAATATCACCACAAATTGAAGAAACAAATGGTACAATACAAATAAAGGGGAAAAAATACCTCGAATTGGAGAGAAGAAGAGTTGTGGTGAATGAGAAGAAGAAGATGAAATTCTTCGTAGAGAGAGAGTATTAGGTCGAGTGTTGCATTGAAGTGTGCATTCCATGCAACAAGAGAGAGAAGTGCGGACTAATGTTCTACACGCTCTCATTGCAGCAGCTATGGAGGGACTGACTAACAGAAGATAGGCTCCTCGTAGCTTTATGGAAGTTAAGTTTAGGGCGTGTTTGTTTAGTTGTTTGATAACGGAAGATTAATTTCAAAAATTTGTTTGCTTTGTTCGTGAATCGTGAATGTTAGGGCACGCTATGGGTGGAACTTTTTATGGTAGATGTTTTTTCTTTAAAATATATATAGATATACATATTTATATTTTTTATTTTACTTAAAAGCCTATATTAATATATAATTAATATGATGAGTATGTTTTTGTTAATTAGTGATAAATAATTATGTAGTATAATTTATTATGATATATATTTACACACTACAGTAAATATTTTGTATTACTTAAAAATTAAAATAAATAGTTTTAGTTATGAAAAAAATCTCAAATTAAATGGTTTGACTTTTGTTATGTTAAATTACGAGCTCGAAACATAAATACATGTTAATTTAGAGAAATATTCATCATATCTAGATACCATTCTACCACTCGTGATGTTATATCTAAATAAGTTTTGTGTTTTTGAATATATAACATTAGAATATTGAATAAATATTATTTGAATAATTTTGTGCTTATCTTTTTATTTTATAAAATGATTATAAATTAAGACTTAAGAAGTTGGTTTATCTTTTATTTTTAAGAGGCAAAATAAGTTTTTAGATACAAAATTCTTAAACCAACCAAACAAAATTAAATCTTTGGTTGAGTGGAGTAACCTAATTACTACGGTATCCACTCGAATTTAAAAAAAGTTTTGAGTTCGAGTTTAATTGGGATGAGAGATTTTTGTTATTAGTTTATTAAAAAGAAAAGCCTTATACCTTGTCCTTTTTAAAAAATAAATAAATAAAATTAAAATTCTTAAGTCTGAATGGACTGAACAATTAGACCTAATTGAGTTATTTCTTATTTTATTTTATTTTGGCAAATTATAGTTAGGTTGTTTGATTTTTGGCTCCCTATTAATTGTGCCAAATGTTCCACTTTTTACATTTTATTCGTGTTGCCGAAAGCAAAAACACTTCCAGGACAATAATGTATCTGTTTTCCACTGCATTATGTCTGCAGCACATTAATCATATGTTGGAGATTCCGCAATGACCATATTAAAGTTGGGCTACTACTCAAAATTTATTTATTTTTTTAGTTGCCGTCAGAGTTTGATTCGGGAAACTTTCAGTAAACTTCAAGACTAAACCTAGAGCGATAATCACTGGGCCAAGTCTGATAGTTGTACTCAAAATTTATAATATTGTATCTTTGACCCATATTTTAAAGGGTTTTCATCCTTTGACAGTTTATTAGCTTATCATTTTTACTAAAAACCCAATAATATCCCTTCACTTATATCTTCTATATTTATTTAATTGATTTATATAATGTTATACACATTATATATATATATGTGTGTGTGTAATTGTGTAATTGTGTATATGTACCACTGAAATCAGAGTCACCCACTAAATCATAGAACTTGTTTAGAGAGAGATAGAGAGATGCATGTGAGAAAAAAAATACTTTCTCCGTCCTAATTTAATTGTCTACTATTCTATTTTCAAACTAGGGCATACCCGTGTCATCCGGCACAGTATATTAAATAAGAACTGATAATAAGATAAAATGGAGTAACGTGTGATGAATCTAAATCGACAAACTTAAGTTAAATATATCTTCATTTCACAAAAACTAAAAGTAGACCGGATTGGACTTACTTGTTTTTAATTTTTAAAGAATCTTTTAATCATATTTTTTAATCTTATTTTGATCTCGGCAAAATAAGTTTTTACCAAACTAAACTCAAGATGATCAATAATGTACGAACACATAAAGTACATCTTTAAATGTTACTCAATATTTTTTTTTTTACATATTTCTATAGTCATAATGGATCTCGTTTAATTGATCTTGATTAGTAAATTTTAAATATTAAATATTAAATTTTGAATTTTTTATTTTAAGTTGTGACATTTTTAATGTAGAAAAAATGATTGGTGTGTGAGAGTTTATTGTGTGTAAATTATTGGTATTAAATGTTATTCAATAATTTTTCTTATTTTTTTTAACGTAATTCTATAGTCATGATGGATCTTATTTCTTTAATCTTGATTAGTAGATTTAAATATCAAATTCATAATTTTGTAGTTATGATGGATCTTATTGAATTGATCTTGATTAGTAGATTTAAATATCAATTTTTTATTAAATTTCTTGATTAGTATATTTTAAATATTAAATATTAAAATTTTTAATTTAAGATGAATCTTGTTTAATTGGTCTTGATTAGTATATTTAAATATTAATTTTTTATCAAATTTCTTGATTAGTAGAGTTTAAATATTAAATTTTGAATTTTTTATTTTCAAGTATGAAAAAAATTATTAGTGTGTGAGAGTTTACTTTGTGTATATTATTGGTGTTAAATGTTACTCAATAATTTTTTTATTTTTTTTAACATAATTTTATAGTCATGATGGATCTTGTTTAATTGATATTGATTAGTAGATTTTAAATATTAATTTTTTATTAATTTTTTTATTTTAATTTATGGCATTTTTAATATAGAAAAAATTATTGGTGTGTGAGAATTTATTGTGTGTATATTATTGGATTGAGTATTTTAACTTTGATGTGACATTTTAATGTGTGTATAAAACTCATCCAATGGTGTATAGTTGATGCACACCATAACATGTATATTTTTAACCATTAGATTTTTATACTTTTTGAAAATAAATTTAGTCAAACTTGATGTTTTATAATATAGATTATTATAATATTATTATTGTTATAGATAATGGGTTATAAGCCTCGCTCTGTAATGTTTTATAACTTTAAGGACAGATTCATATTTAATAAAGAAAAGTAGTACTAATTTGATAATTTGATTTTATAATATGGACACTTTTCATAATATTAATTTATTTTAAGGAAAATGATAAATATTGATGGACAAATATACCCCTAATTAGTTTAAGTTAATGTTAAAAGTAACAAATCTCTCTCTCTTCAATTCTCATTTCTTCTCTCTATCTTAAACCAAATACATTGATCTCACACTCTCTCTAAAATCAATAGACCAACCTTAGTTCCGACCAACGATCTCACCTCCTCCTCCACCACCACCACTTGACTCTCCGATCGTTTCGCCAAGAGGATCGGAGCACCATTCTCATTTTCTTCTTCTTTTTTTCTGCAGAGGTAATCATAAAACAGATATAACTTTTGATTGAACCGTTGGATCTAACTGATTTTCGAATATGTTGTTCAGAAGACAAAGTTACTATATTATCGCGTAAATCAAGACGATCAGAGGTCGTTTTATTATCAAAATTGACCAATTTCGACAGCCTAGTGTGAGATATTAAAAAAAATCTGATCGTAACTTTTTTTTTACAAACCCTACATCGATCCATATATATATACATATATATAAATAGAGTGGATGTTGATCTCAGCAATTTTGTTACTCTATGTTTTATAATGGTGCTAAAATCATTTTAGCACTTTCTGATTGTTGTTCAAGCGATACTAAATGCATTTAGCCATTCTGGTTGTAGTGCTAAATGCATTTAGCACCTTCTGATTGCTGTCCAGAAGGTTGTCCAAGTGGTGCTAAATGCATTTAGTACCTTCTGGTTGCTGTCTAAAAGGTTGTCCAGGTGGTGCTAAATATATTTAGCACATTCTGGTTATTGTCCAGGTGGTACTAAATGCATTTAACACCTTATGGTTGCTGTTCAGGTGATACTAAATGCATTTAGCAACTTGTAGAAGGTTGTCCAGGTGGTGCTAAATGCATTTAGCAACTTGTAGAAGGTTGTCCAGGTGGTGCTAAATGCATTTAGCACCTTTTGGTTACTGTCTAGGTGGTGCGGTGCTAAATGCATTTAGCACCTTCTGGTTACTGTCTAGGTGGTGCGGTGCTAAATGCATTTAGCAGCTTCTGGAGCGCACTACTTCTGGTTGCTGTCTAAGTGGTGCGGTGCTAAATGCATTTAGCACCTTCTGGAGCGCATTTAGTGCTAAATGCATTTAGAACCTTCTGGTTGCTGTTCAGGTGGTGCTAAATGCATTTAACACCTTTTAGTTGCTGTTAGTGTCATAATGAGACGTGAGATGTTATAAGGAAGGGATATTAGTATCTTTTTTGTACAGTATTTTTAATTTATATGTCTAATTTTTAAATATCCTTTATAATTATATTATTATTAGAATGAGCCCTTACGCCCAATTGTCCCTTATTATTATTATTATTATTATTATTATTATTATTATTATTATTATTATTATTATTATTATTATTATTATTATTATTATTATTATCTTCTATGAAAAAAAGGAAAATTAAGAACTGATACCAAATGATGGATTAGCTATCAACAGAAAAAAAATTTGGTTAACAATTAATAATAGGATAAAAATTATTAGAGGGAATAATGTCTATTATTATTATAATATGATATAAATGATCGTTACAAACTAATGTAATACATAGATTCAAAGCAAAATTCTATTATAAATCTAACAGGGAAGGATAAATGTGCAATGTTCTCTCCCATTAGTGGCACTATTCTCTCCCATTACTCCACTTTTATAATCGCCAAGCTAAACATAAAGAAAATGAGCCGGGGAGTAGTAGTATATAGCAATGTTAAGATTATTTAAATGTTTATTCCTACATTATTTAATTATTGGGGATCTAATATACTCTTAATAAGGAAAAATAAGAACTGATACCAAATGAGGTAATGATATCTATATTATATTCAAAATCAACAAAATTCAAAATCTTGTTGTTTTATCAGAGGGAATAAGGAAAATTACTTTCATTTGGTATATCTGTTAACCAAACAGATATACCCGTACCGAAAAAATTACCCTAGCAAATAAGGAAAATAATAGCACATATTATTATCATCTCCGGTATACATATGTTGGGAACTATATATATGTTGGATTAGCTGATTCCCACTAGAAATAGACGGTGCCAGAAAAATGAACTAATCAAAGGAGATGTCACCGGCAGAAAAATAAAAATGAACCAACAGAAACAGATATAGACGGTGCCGGATAAATGAAAATGAACCAATAAAAATGTGACGGTGCCGAAAAAATGAAAATGAACTAATAAAAATGTGACGGTGCCGAAAACAGCGACTATGAAAAAAAAAAGAGGCTGAGAGCAAGAGTTCCCTTTTTTTGGTGTCAGAAACAGAGGCTATGGAGGACCTAGCTTTAGACGGAAGACGCACCAAAGATGGGAAATGAGGTGTCATCGGCGGAGGGCGCGACGGAGGAGTAACCGGAGGAGGGCGAGACAAAGGCGTAACCGTCGAAGGGCACGATCGAAAAGGCGTAACTATCGTAGGGCGTGTTCTATCATCCATGGAAGATGGAAGAAAGTAAGGAGAAGAATGGAAGACAGAAAGAAAGAGTAGTAAAGTTAGAGAGAGAGAGAGAGAAAGAGTAGTGCATAAATTTAAAAAGGAAAGAGTAAATTTTTGGGTCTGTCAGGTAAGGAGAAGAGTGGAAGAAAGAAAGAGTAGTAAAGTGAGAGATAGAGAGAGAAGTACATAAATTCAAAAAAGAAAAGAGTAATTTTTTTTGTCAGGTAAGGAAAAGAGTGAAAGAAAGAAAGAGTAGTAAAGTTAGAGAGAGAGAGAGAGTAGTACATAAATTCAAAAAAGGAAAGAGTAATTTTTTTTGGTTTGTCATCATTGTTCACGTGTAGAAGAGGGGACAAAAGAATAAATAGAAAACTAGTATCACACCCCTATTTTAAAAACATATTAGGGGTTAGGACAGCACTAATTGTGTTATTAGGATCACACCCCTCCTTTCAAATTGTTTCTTAAAATAGGGTTTCTGTAATTAATGCTTAGTTGTGAGTACTATTGGAGAAGACTATTATGCCCATGACGCCTTGTATGGAAACATTTTTGATTGAGAAATTATGCGATTTTTTGTTGCTGTATGTTTAATATGTTTTTCGAAAATAAATTAGCAATATTGAAATATGCGGAAAAAATTTGGGATTTTTTTTGTTTGTATGTACTTTTTGAAATTATATTTTGCGACCCTAGTATGTGTTATTTTAATTAATATGTTATATGTATGCATATCGTACACATTTATTTAATTTTCATTACATTTCTAAAAATTATGGGGTATAGAATACATTGTTCCATTAAATAGATTTTAATAATATTTTTCAAACATTATATTTTTATTAGTTTATGATATTTTATGCATATGTTCCTTATATATATTAAATTAGTATATAACTATTTTCCGTTTAATCCAAATAAATACTTGTAACTATTTACAATATATGTTTATTAGTTTACGAGATTTTATGCATTTGTTTCGAATTTATATTAAATTATTATATAACTATTTTTTGTTTATTCCAAATAATTACTTGTAACTGTTTACAATATATGTTTACTAGTTTACGAGATTTTATGCACCTCTTTCGAGTTTATATTAAATTATTATTTAACTATTTTCTGTTTTTTCCAAATAATTACTTGTAACTGTTTACAATATATTTTTCAAACATTATATGTTTATTAGTTTATGATATTTTATGCATATGTTCCTTATACATATTAAATTAGTATATAACTATTTTCCGTTTAATCCAAATAAATACTTGTAACTGTTTACAATATATGTTTACTAGTTTACGAGATTTTATGCATCTGTTTTGAATTTATATTAAATTATTATATAACTATTTTCTGTTTATTCCAAATAATTAATTGTAACTGTTTACAATATATGTTTACTAGTTTACGAGATTTTATGCATCTGTTTCGAATTTATATTAAATTATTATATAACTATTTTATGTTTTTTCCAAATAATTACTTGTAACTGTTTACAATATATGTTTACTAGTTTACGAGATTTTATGCATCTGTACGAGATTTTATGCATCTGTTTTGAATTTATATTAAATTTTTATATAACTATTTTCTGTTTTTTTCCAAATAATTACTTGTAACTGTTTACAATATATGTTTACTAGTTTACGAGATTTTATGCATCTGTTTCGAATTTATATTAAATTATTATATAACTATTTTTTGTTTTTTTCAAATAATTACTTGTATCTTTTTGTATAATATTTTTAGTTGTTTATAAATTACGTTTAATAATTTATGAAACTTTATGCATCTGTTCTGAAATATATCAAATTAGTATATAACTATTTTCTGTTTACTCCAATTAATTACTTGTATCTTTTTTGTGTAATATTTTTAGCTATTTATAATTTACGTTTATTAATTTATGAAACTTTATGCATCTGTTCTGAAATATATGAAATTAGTATATACATATTTTCTGTTTAATCCAATTAATTACTTGTAACTGTTATTTATAATATTTTGAAGTATTATATAACATGTTTATCTGTTTGGGTTAATTGTTAAATACTTTTCCTTATCTTGTATATGTTTTAAAATTGTGATATTGTTTCTGATTTATATTAAATTATTATATAATTAGGTTACTATATAATATGTTTATATGTTTCAATTGTTTGGGAAATATAAATATTTCTCTGTTTAAATTGTTTATTTGATTTATATTCAATTGTTTGTATCTATTTTGAAGTATTATATAATATGTTTATCTATTTCAATTGTTAATTAAGTAAATTTGTTTGAAATTTGAGCATGCCGATGACATATGGAATAATATATTTGAAACAGATGCAAATATAACATGTGTTATATAATAATGATTTAAGAAATATTATATATGTTTGACATTTTCGTTAGATTATTATATTTAACGTGCAGATTCATGTTATGTGTACATATTTTTTTCCTTTTGTACGTTTGATACAATAAATTTAACAATACATTAAACATGTTATTAATTTGTTTTAACTACTGCTATTAATGAATTACGGTGAATTTTTAAAAAAAAGATGTTATATTGATATACGTATGTCGTAATGCATTTAATCAATTCTTCCGTTAAGTACGTAATGTCGTAAAAAGGGGGATTGATTCCTAATATCTATATTTAACGTACAATATTAATTATATACGTATTTGCACGGAATTATGAGCTGTCAGTTGATCCGATTGTTAATGTGCCATTATTGTTGGAAATTTTGTATTATTATGATACTGTAAAACTTTTGGCTTTCCATAATAAATACAATATGATTACGTTAGAGTTTTGAGAGGGTAGTATGACAATATTTTTTAAGTAAAAAAATGTGATAACATGATTGATTACATACAACTTTTATTAAAAAGGAATAAATTATCATGTCAAAATAGTATATAAACATATAATATATACGAAATTTATTAATTTTTGTATAATATTCATGTTAATTTTAAAATTTAAAATAACATTTAGTTCAAAATAAAAAACAAAACGAGATATTTAAATTATTATTCATTTTATATGATGAACTTTTTGTGTACCTCAAAATCTTGTAATACATATAAATGTAAAGTTATATATATTTCCAAAAATAATTAGTATCGTACGTCGTAAAACATCTACAAATTTTTTAACAAATAACATATATTACTTATTATGATTTGTCAATATCATGGGTGTATCAATTAGTATAACTGTAATTGTTTGCTACATTAATTAATATATGAACATACTTATAAACATTAAAAAAGACAACTTTTTAAAAATTTGAAAAAACTTGTCTAAATCGACCACTTGTTTGGTTTTCACACATCGAGGTTTACGTTATATATAGTCTACGTCCTAATGGCCTTAATCATATCGGAGGAATTATATCTGTTATATATACAGTGTGTTCATTCCAGTAAAACTGTTAGATTGATCTCACTTTACCAGCTGTCTGCAAAAGTAAACCACTTGTTTGCTAATTCAACCTAAGGTGCCAACTTTTGTGGACTCATATTCATTATCAACTTGCTCTGTATACAGATGTTTTTTTATTATAATCACTGATACACTAAACCACATTCTCCACGGTGATGATAGAAAGATCACATTCATGTCAGACCGTAACAATGGACTGGTCAATTCCATTAGAGAATGATTTTCTGGGCATCCTCATGCATTTTGTTACCACCATCTAAAAAAATAATATAGAGGCTAAATTCCCTGGATCAAATAATAGAGACACCCGTGAAAAGGTCATTCAGCTTTTTACCAGTTGTGCGTACACATTATCAAATAAACGGTTTCACAAGAAGCTAGTAACCGTGAGCAATGGAGTAAGAGACTGACTGGTGATTGAAATCCGTCTGCTGATATAATTCTGTATCTGTCTAGACTAAAATTATTAGCAAGATTTTAGGCGACGAGCTGTTCGGTCGATTTATTTTGATTAGATGTGTAATTATTATTTCAATATCATAATCTTTTAATGTAAATATAGTTATAATTTGAATATCGGGCAGTTCAACGTCAAATAATCAGTAAACATGGAAACAATATAATATACAAACTTGGAACCGTACCGGGTACCATGGTGGACAATATATCCGGATTTTAGTAGCTTCTAAATAATTCGTTTTTTTATTTTATTATAATGTTCACAAGATATTCAAAATAATGTGCTTGTACCTAAAAAAATATTCAAAATTTGTCCGTTAATTTCAATTTTTTTTTGGTAGGGAGAATATCTTTGTATTAAATTGTTTTTACATCTAATATTTATAGTGTCACTATATTTGGTAGCGACAATCCTGAAATAATTGCACACATAAAAGCACCACGTAACGAAGTGATCACACGTTAGACAAGTATATATGTCAATGACATAATATAAATGTTGATCCAATTTAAAATAATAGAAATATGACATCAATATCATTTACATATACATAAATAACAATATATTGTCAATTCAAAATTCATATATAGGTTATATTGGTAGTAAACTATTTTATAAAACAAGGATTTTTTGCAATAAAATAATAAATCAATCAAATTTCACATATTAATTTATAATGGTGTTACACTTTTGGACCATTAGATCACTTTTATACTCACAATAAGATGTCAAATCAACTCAACATTTACTCACACACTAAACATATACATAAACATAACTCTTATGTATCTCTAATTTTCTACACCATTGCTCTCTCATAAATTTTTTAAAAAACTTTCAAATGCCATAACTTTAAATTTACAAATCTAACTTTAATAAAATTTATAAATTTGACATATGTTCATCATGATATGCAAAACAAGGTCCATTGTGATTATTAAATTATGTATAAAAAAAATTCAAGAAAACTTATAAAACATTACAACAATAATGGCATAAAACATTACAGTCAGATATGTTTCAATCCGAACTGAGCCAAGTTGGCGGAATTTTTTTATATTAGGGTCCGACCTATCTCAAATATAATATTTTTTTCTTTTAAATACACTCATAATACCATTACAATATAAAAGGGTCGAGACGATTTCAGGGCGAGAATTTTTTATATTACAATTCGATCTGCTTTGAATATAATATTTTTTTTTCTTTTAAATACACTCATAACATCATTACATTATAAAACGGTCGAGGCGTTTTCAGGTCTAATTGGACATGTAAGACATGTATCGGGTGAAGACAACTATAATTTTAGTTGTACATGTTTCGTTTTTGCGATACCTTATATGTTTTTATCCCTAAGTAATATACAGTCATACACAACTTCAACCCTCACATTTTTCACGTAATTATATTTTATCTAATTATTATTTTTTATTCTTTTCATCGTGCCGAACGGCACGGGTATACCCTAGTGTATCTATATAAAAAATTCGGTACCATGATATTAGATGTATGCCATCTACATTGTTATGGCATATATACCACATATCATAAAAATGGTTAATAATTTGAATATACATGTAATTTGAAATTCAGTAACGGCGTATTACTATTTTATTCGGTATTTCATTATATATCACATTTATAAAAATAAAATGGTTAATACATAAACTAATAATTTGAATATACCTGTAATGATTTTCAAGATAATATTATCGCTCGACAGTTATAAGCAGCATGGTACTATTCTGTTCGGTCTTTCATTATATATCACATGTATAAAAATACAATGGTTAATACATAAACTATAAATTTTATTAGACACGTAATGTTTTTCAAGATAATATTACAGTTCGACAATTATACACAAATCTACATGAATACACATTAATAAATATAATATCACCCCTGTACCACGGCAACATGAATATTTTTTTTTCTACATATAAAATTACATAATAAGGTTTGTAGCAATCTCAAATTACTTCTTGACTTTTATAGATATATCAAACAAAATTCAGTTATATGTCATACTTAATGTTAACTATATATATATATATATATATGAGATATACATTATGAAACGTACGTACATTTTATTAACCTAATTTATATACAGATATATTATAAGTTGATACATCAACTTGTATATATACTTATACTTATATATCAACTTGTATATATATTATACTTATATATTAACCTATTCTGATTTATATTAGTTATTTAACGTTTATATGATTCCATACGACAACTGTGATTCACTAGTCATAAAATATAGGTGTACGTTTTTCACGTTTGAAAAAGATACAGTTGATTTAATTTACATTATTTTTATTATAACGCAAAAAACAATTATTGCAAATGATTTAACATAGTATATTGCAAATAGAAAAACAGATTCAATATACAAATAATAAAGTAATACGATTTAATAGAAGATATAGTAAATCACACATATATTTATTTGAAATCACATCAACATTTAAAATCGTAAAAATATGCCAATTATAGATAATTAATAATTATATTTACATCAGTTAATATTATATCAAAGTTACCATTCTTAACAAAAAGATTAATTGTTCCTAAACAGAATAAAAAAAAATAAACAACAAAATTAATAAACCTTCGTCAACCAACACCAATCAATCACATGGGTAGGGATTTTCTAAGGAGGAGCCGTGTGCATAACCCTCGTCATCCTCTGAGTTGTTGCTACGTCCAAATACACCACCATCATCATACGATCTAGAGCTAGACGAATCAGTACCTCTTCATTCTCCTCCCTCTTAATATCTTTCATATCCTCCACCCATGGATCCTCCTCCATTTGAACCCTATCACCGGCTTCATCATTGTCATTGTCCGCATCGACTTCTCCATTGTCATCGTCGATCAACTGCTTGTTCTCCTCCATCTCCAAGGATTTCATAGTGGCCATCCATGGTTCCTTAGATACTTCATCATCACTTTCAACTTCGTCGTGGTTGTTGTTGTCCTCTTGGTCCCCTTCGTATTGCCCTTCTCCCTCATTGAAATTGTTAATATATTGGTATAGGGGTGGAGATGGGGTTTGATCTCTTATTATTTTTCGTTTGTTGGGTTCTAAAATTGTAGGGGACGAGTTGGAACGTTTTAAGTTTTTTTTTGGACTGGCCATTGATAAAAAAACCTACGTTTTGAACAGTTATTGACGATATAACTGTTTGCACTACATATATAGTAACTGATGCTTAAAACCTATCGGAATAGTCACCTATCAATTAATGAATGTTGCGGAATACAAGGGGGCGTGCCAGTTGGTGATTCCGGTGAAAATCACAATTCTCCGTTGTATTTCAATGTATCGATCTGTTTCGACGCATGCAAACAGGTATATTCCAATTTACAAGATGAAAAATGTTTACTTATAGATATTACTTATATTTATAGCTAGTGTATTATTAGTTATTATCTGATTAATATAATATCTTAAAGTTAACAATTTTTCAAAGTGTTGCATGTTATTTAAATTACACTGATACATAAAACACACATGTTGTATATATCTGTAATATATATCCAAGTAATACACAGTTATACTAATTCTATTATTTAACTATTTCATGTTATTAAGTATGTCAGTTTTATCGTTTATATATATTACATGTAATATCATGTTACATGTATCATTCTAGTCATTTCATTTCATTTACATGTCTATTAAAAATTTTATATTTATATGTTTTAAATGTTTGTTCAAACAATTAAAAAATATAAAATTATATTGCTTGCTAAGTACATCTGTTTTGATGAGTGCATTTAGTTTACATCTATATATATATGTATATATATATACTTTATATACGGTAGTATTTGTTTAATATAATTAATTATAAATAAATATACAAATGGTAAGTTATATGGGAAATCCTACATTTATAGAAAGAAAAACTAATTGTAGTTTCCTTGTTTAATATATAGGGGTATTTTTGTCTTCTTAGAAGCACACTAATTATTGCGTATTGAATAATTAAGGTAAGGAGGACTAGAAACAAATATCTAGATCTTCCTTGTCCTTCCTACTAATTAATTTGGAATAGAGGGGGGTAATACTAATTGCCCCAAGAATAAATTGGGTAAATGTTAAGTTAAGAGTGAGAGAAAGAGATATTTGTAAATGTGTGTGATTTCATTGGGTGTATATTTTCGGTGTGATTTGATTTGACATCTTCATGGGTGTATAAAAGAGATCTAAGGGTGCATGATTAAGGCACACCATAATAAATATATTTTTAGTCATTTGATGCTTATATTTTTTGAGATAAAAATTAGTCAACTTTGATATTTTATAATATAAATGTCCCAAAATAATTGTCCACTTTCTATATTTAGTGTGTCATTAATTACATCACTTTTTATTATTTCTAATATTACTCTTTAAACTCCCACCACTTTCTTTATTTTGAGTCCCGTCACCTTTTTTTATTAGGAGAAAAATAAATGACATTTTTGAAAATAAGTATTTTTTCTTAAAGTAATTATTATGTCTTTTTAATTTTTAATTTTTTAAAGTGTGACAATTAAATTGGGATCGAAAGAGTATGTAGAGAGAGAAAATCATGGTTGATTGAAGAGAGATGTTTGTTTTGAGTGCAATTTCATAGGGGAATAGGTAATGTTTAATGGATTTATGTGTATATATGTTTATTGTATATGTATATATAAAGACTGAAGATAGAGATTGTGGGTTTTTGGGTTGCTTTTCAACTCACGACTCTTTGCCCCTTTACCCCATGGGATAGATTAAATACACACATCTATACAAATAGAGAGAAAGATAATATATTTAGAGATATAAAGCTTTGTGCGAGAGAGAGAAAATGGAGTGTTCCGTGTAAATTTCTTGTTTAAAAATGGAGAGAGAATTTGTGGGTGGTTTGGCTAAGGAAGAAAACGATGGAGAAAGTGGTGGGGTTATGCTGGAGGTGAAAGTGGTGGTCGGAATTACGGCAGTGATTGGGTTAATTGGGGTGGATTTGAATGGGGGGAAATGTTTGCGGTGATTTGGGTGGGGTTTAGGTTAAGGGTAATTTGCCATTGTTGCGGAGCTCACCACTCTGCCACCAGTTCTGGCGGTAGATATTTCGGTGGTACTAATACGGTGATGCTGCAAAATTAAAAAAATATAAGATAGGATACATTTTGAATACGGATAATAAAAAATAATTATAATATATATTGATATTACATCATCAAAGTCAATTATTTGAATCTCAATATTAAGTTACTTTAGAATTACTCTTTACCAAAACTAATATGCAGAGATACAAAAATATAGGAAGATTGAAAAGACCAAGACATACCTCAGAAGCAGCCAATATTTCATTTACTGAACAACGAATTGGTGGAATTAAAACAATACAAATTTGCATAAGTGATATATGAAAGTACAAACAACTTTCTCAAATTAACATATGGCAATTACCCGGCAAGCTATTACTAAAATAAAGTACAATTGTCATTCTTCAGCGTAAATACAATTATTTGATCTCCATTCAAGCATTTAGCCTTCTCTGGGATATCGATACCTTCGCATATGATGTGTGGCTTCTGTAGTACCATCGTCGCATCAAAAAAACTTTACAGTGAAGGTACATCCATATGTTCCAGGTCGCAGCTAATCAAATCAATCTTGCTGAATCTGCTTTTCCCGAAGGTTATTTTCGATCAGTCATTTCTGTTAGAATTTTTAGCAATTTGCGGGTTACAGTGGACATATATGCTTTGAATTACTCTTGTATAGTGGTGCATTGAAAATATGGAGCTGTACAGAGCTCCTTCGAAAAACTTAGAGGAAGACTTCAATTGCAAGATAACAATTTCTTTTTTTATTTCCTTTCTTCTTCTTCCTTACATCCAACGATGCCCACCTATTTATAGTGTACAAGAGAATATTCTACATTCCTAGATATTCAAATGTTGTCTAAATTTTTCTTTGGACTTAAATCTATTTAAAGTACAGGATATTTCTTAGGAATATTTTGGGACCTTTCTTACTGCTACAAGGTATTTGCTAGATTTTTTGTGACATAATGCACTTATGCCACTTTGGATTTTTCTAATCCAAAATATCAAAAACCCCTCTTTAATTGTGAATTACATTTTCCAACAATTTCTTGCAAATTCTAAAGCAAAATGATCAAAAATAATACTATTTCAGATTGACTATAACTTCAAGGTTGTCGAAATATAACATCCATCTACCTACTTACTTGGAATTCAATACTCAGTTGAAGCTTGAGGAAATTTAGCCTATAAATCAATATTTGGAACTGAATATGGTTCCAATATATTTTCTTATTTTTCGCAAACTTTTAACTTTTTAAGGAATATTTTGCAGGGGATCTTCAAAGAGAATTGGCTGGAAACATTTTCTACCCAATAACTTACTTTTATACCGTGCAGAAGTTCAATTTTGCAGAAAAAGCATCACAGGAGAATATTCAGTTTCTTTAAGTTCTTAACAAAAGATGGTACCTTTTCACTTCATTCTTGACTGGAAGAACTGGAAGTAAAAAAACACAAAAAAATTAATATTAGTACTTAATTCAATCCACCCATATACTGGAGTGTAGGAGTGATTATGAACTTCATTCTAGAGGTAAGGAATGGAAAAGATTTGAAAAGATAGTCAAAGAGATTGTGGTTAACCTTTTTACCTTTGCATCTATTTTCTGGAGTTGGTTGCACAAAGGGCTGGTAGTGATGGCCTTGGCAGTGTTAACATGCTGGAAGGGCAGCATATCGCCTTTGGGCGTTTCTCAATGAGTATTGCCATTTCTTTATACGACAATGAGTGTTTCTCTCACAAACCTTATACAGCCAACTAGGTCAACCAAGATCAAAGTCAAAATGATGGTCCTTAACGTTACAATACGAATAAATAAAATTTTAATTGACAGTAAATATAACTTTAAAGAGATTACTTTGTACCTGTTTTTCTAACTCTATCAGGCTATAGCCAGTGGTCCTTTTCAAACCTTTCTCCTTTGCCATAGCTCTAATTTCGGCCACTTCATTCCATTTTTCATCTTCGGCATACATATTCGACATCAAACCATAAGCACTAGGGTTTCGAGGCTCTAAATCCAAGAGCCACCTTCCAATAACCTCCCCCATTTTTGTATTTCCATGAACTCTGCAAGCAGCAAGCAATGCCCCAAGTCCAGAACCACTTTGTTTTAACGGTAGGCATTTGAGAAGATCATAAGCTTCCTCGAGCTGCCCTGCTCTGCTTAATAAATCCACCATACAACCATAATGTTCTTCAATCGGAGTCAATGAATATTCTTCTTTCATGGACCTGAAGACGTTAAGGCCCTCTTCTACCAAGCCTGAATGACTACAGGCAGAGAGTATTGCCATGAAGGTTGACCCGTCAGGCATAATATTTTCATTCTTCATTTGATTAAACAATTGCAGTGCCTCGAGACAGTTCCCATGCATCCCACATGCAGCTATCATCGTGTTCCATGATGCCAAACACAGTTCATCCATACTCTGAAACAAATCTCTCGCAAATTTTAATTTACCGCATTTGCTATATGAGGTGAGCAGGGAATTGATAATGGGTATTTCTTTCTCCATATGCACTCGAAGCACATGAGCATGAATTTCCTTCACTAGATCTAGACATCCGAGCAGAGCAAATGCACGAAGAAGACAAATTAAAGTGACAGAATCGGGATTCAGTTTTTCTCCTTGCATTAACTGGAACAAGGTTATGGCTTCATCGGCATGGCCATTATTCACATAACCCGTCATCATCGACGTAAAAGAAACCAGATCCTTATATTTTACTTTGTTGAAGACTTGTTTGGCCTGTTCTATAGAGCCAGATTTTGCATACATGTAAATTACTAGATTAGCTATGTCAATATTAGACTCAAACCCGTGTCTTAATACATACCCATGGGCGCATTTGCCTCCTAGTGTGTTTTTCAGATCACCCAAAGCAGAAATTACGCTCAAAATGGAACTTGGATTTGGTTTCAAACCTGTTCCAACCATTTTAGAAAATGCCTCAACTGCCTCAAAAGCCAATCCATTTTGGATATAACCTGCCATCATCACATTAAATAAAATAACGTCTTTCTCCTCTATTATTGCAAATATTTGTCTTGCTGTTTTTACATGGTAACATTTCATGTACATATCAATCAGAGCAGTTGTTGCAACAACATCAAGCTGAACATGATTCCGAACTATATATCCATGAATACTCTTGCCTTGGCGCAATAACTCTAAATTAGCACAGCCCAAAATCCCATTTGCTAACGTAATCAAATCGGGCTTTTGATTTTCTTTTATCATAAGAAAAAAGAGAGTCACAGCTTCAAATGGATCCCCCAATTGAAGATGACCAGCAATCAATGCATTCCATGATCCAACTGTCTTTGTGCTCATTTTACCAAAAATTGTGGTTGCCTTATTTAGGATCCCACACTTGCCATACATGTCCATCAGACTTGTTTCAAAAACTTCATCTAAACAACCAATTCCTTGTCTGATAGCGTAGCCATGGATAGCCTGACCATGTTCTAGTGCTCGCAAATGTGTCGCCACTTGTAATAAGCTTACTAAAGTTATCCGATTAGGATCAAGCCCTTCCTTTTGCATACGACGAGCAACACTAAAAGCGTCGTAAGCTCGGTGTTCACCCACTTGAGCATACCCAGTAATCATCGACGTATAAGTAACAAGATCTCTATCAGTTATTTCATCAAACACCTTAGATGCATCCTCAATATCCCCATGCTTTGAGTACATTCCGATCATTGAGGAACCCACAAAGGGATCACTTTCTAACCCAAACTTAAAGACATCTACATGGATCCCCCTCCCAAAATCCAAACTACCCAATTCAATACAACTTTTCAAACTAAATGTAATAGCTGAACTATGAACCCCAATTTTTCGCCGCCTTAGATCCGAGTACACCTTTAAAACTTCATCAAAATGACCAGCTCTAAAGTACCCAACAACAACAGAATTCCAAAGGAAGAGATTGTTATTAATAATTCTACGAAATATCCATCTCGACTCAATCAAAAAACCAAAATTGGCGTATAAATTAATGAGCTTAGAACCCAAAAATATGTTGTAATCAAACCCATAAGTATTTATACAAGCATGTAGCTTTTTCAAAGAATGAAGATGATTACAGTGCTTTAAGGAAGCATCAAAATTTTCCAAAGTGAAAAAGGAATGAGAAATTGGCTTTTCTAAACTTGAGTGAGAAATTGGCTTTTCTAAGAGAGAATGGATTTTAATAGACACTATAGGGGAGTTGGTTTTGTTGAATAATTTAGCAATGCCAGTGGAGACGGAATTCATAATTACAAGAGAATGATCCAAGTACAATACTAGACCTGATTACTGGCTAACAGATATAGTTGAACCCAGAAGAGAAAGGAATCATTTTTTCCTTTAGAGTTTACTGACATCAAATCCAGTCCATTTTCTGTAGAGTCGAAAGCTCGAATTTTAGAATTTCTCAAATTAACCCTTCTTTACCAAGGAAGGGGCTTAAAGAAAAAGATGATGATTTTGCCTACTCGTCCGTAAAATACTAACAACCGACTAATAATTAATCAGCATTTGTATAATTTATGTAGTACGAAATTTTTTCTAAAACAACATTCAAATTTTGAAATAATTCTAATGTCGACTTAATACTCTCAACGTCGATTTTCAGTATTGTTAAAATAATATTTGATCATCGGCAGCCATACATTGCTATCAAAAATTAGTTAAAATAACGCATAAATTAATTCAAACATTCCGTGAAATAACTCATAACTCTCAAAACAATAACCAAAAAAAATAAAAACAGAAATATTCAAATTCTAAAATACCACTATATAAAGTCCTTCTAAAAAATTATTATGACGTTAAATGACTAATTAAAAGTAGTGTCATATAAGGAATGTTGTTAAAATCCTAATACACATTGACGTAACTTAATACAAACATATTAGACTTAATTCGTGCAGAGCATTGGAGGTTCAAGCACTGCCTTGAAATTTAATTCGGGCACAAAATTTTGTTCACACTAACCTAACTCATATTTAATTCAAATTCAATTTTTAATTTAACGGATTGAATGGGTGGGCTTAGGGCTTGCTCAGCCCTTTTGCCGGGCCTACCAACAGTCCATTAAAAAAATTGATTATTTATGTGATTTTGTGTTAAAATAGTTTTAATTTAATTTAGTTACTTTCTTCAACAAATTAAATATAATTTTTCTTAGAAATAGTTAAATTAAATGGTCTTCTTTTAGAACAAAATTAATATATTTTATTATAAATAAAAAGCATCAGTAGATACATCTAGATGATTTTAAATAGAGGAGCCACGAGTAAGACTCGTACTTTGGAAGCACTATGTGGATTTTTTTTTAGCATTTTCTATCACTCTGAACTTAAGTCTGAATAAAATAAAGTGCATTATTTTGATGAGGATGAATTCAGGTTATACCAATAAGCATGAATGAAATCTTACGTGAAAGGCCACAATGGTAAAAGTGGTAGATTCCACGGATGACTTAGTAGACCCGAGAAAAGCTGGGGTATGTTTGCCACCTAGTTTTTACCCCTAAAATTATATATAAGAAACTACGATTTTACCCCTAATTTTGAAACATATAAGGGGTGATGATTACCTAGTTTTAAAAGTTAGGGGTACCTCCCTAAGTTGACTATTTGACCATATGTTTCCTTTAGGTCTCGTTTGATTCACGGAAGAGAAATTAATTCCCTTCTCTTTCCCATGGAGGTGGGAAACTAAATTTCTTATCAAATTTTCTTTCTTGTGTTTGGTAAACCAGGGAAAGTATTTAAGTAAGAGTATTATTGTTTAAAATTTATGTAATAAATGCTTGAAAATCACATGGGAAAATCAATCCCATATGTTTTGGGAGGAATGATTTTACCCCCTACTTTCCCCTCTCTCGAGGAAAGTGTTTCCGGAATTTGTGCTTACTAAACAAAGGAAATGAACGACTTTTCTTTTCCGAGTACTAAAATCCGTGAACCAAACGAGACCTTAATACAATTAGTCTAAGCCAGAAACTCATATGCAAATGACAATTTTACCCCTACATTTATTTTTAGAAACTTGTAGGGCTTGCTTGATTTAAGGATTTATAAATTAAAGAAGTTGTTTTTGAATTTTGTATTAAACAAGAAAACTATAATTCTTGTTTTTAAAACTTTATTAAATCAATTTAAATAATTCAATATTTGAAATTCAAATTAAAAGGGTTTAAATAAATTTTCAAATATACTATTATTTTTCATATATATATATGAATATTGTTCTTTTTTCACAATTTTTAAATATAATACTAGTTTCAAATACATATATATATATATATATATATATCCTCTGTACATTTTCATTTTTTATGATTTTATTATGATTCCAATATTTAACATTTTTTATATGTATACATGCCTTTATATTTTACTAATATACCTGTTAAATAAGTCACACGAGATTTACACATCATCAATATTGATAGCCTATGATTATGTTGAACTTAGTATTTTTTTTTTTTTGAAAAAAAGAATTAATTCTTAATTTGATAAGGAATTTTTTTCCTAATTTTGTGTAGGTTTTTATTGGAAAATTTTGTCTTAATTCAACCCACCCCAAAAGAAAATCCAAGTCCACCCCTGCCCATCCTTATCCCCTCCTCCTGTGGTTCAAATCCCAAATTTATCCCTATATTGCTTGTCTAAAAGAAAAAAAAAGATTGAAGCGTGTGTGTGCATGTGACTAGCTTGCGAAAATTACTGGTTAGAAAGTTTGTAATTGTAATGATATATAATGTAGCATATAGTAGGGGTGTCCATCCTATCCGATCCGGTCATTTTAAACCATTCGCATCCGATCCGATTCTATGTCGGTTTTAAGTTTTGACATCTAATCCAATCCAATCCAATACACTTTACCAATCCAATCAAATTAAATGTTGGATTAGATCGGTTTCGATCCGATCTGATTAGAAGTTTAAAATAAAATATATTATATTCTTGAAATGTTCAATTCTAACGTAAAATAAGACGTAAATTACTTGCAAATTAAATAGAATCCATTACAAACAAAATTCAAGTGTTCAACCAAATAGTTTCAAGTTAAAATGTCTATTGTCTAACCAAAAATACATAATTAAACAAGTGACCACCCATACATGATTAAACTAAATATTAAATAACAAACTAAGATTAAATGATTTCAAAGTGGCCCCTTGTATATATATATTATATTATGCTATTAATGATGGAGAGACATGTGGCAATTATAATAATTGATTGAATCGGTTTTTAGAGCACATCAAACCGGAACCAATCCTTTTTTCTTCGGTTTCCAAATTTTACATCCGATCCAATCCAATCCAATCCAATCATCCATAAAATCCAGGAAAAAATGGATTGGATTGGATCGGATCGGATTGGTTTCTCGGTTTAGATTGGATTATGGACACCCCTAGCATAACGTATTTATATCGTTCATCTGATTTGTGACAGAAGGACTTGACTCCCTTGTACGTAGGGGGTAAAAAAATAAGAAATAAATTATTGTAGTGATCTAAACTTTTGATTTTATTGTTTAATAGTTATCGTTTAATTCCTTATAAAATGTGAGATAACAGATTTATATTGCCCATTTAATCTATACAAAAGGGCTCGACTCCCTTGCATGCAATAGGCAAGATAATTATAAATAAATTATTAAAGTGATTTTAACCTTTAATTTTATTATCTAATAATTATCTTTCAACTCGCTATAACATGTAATTTTTAGAACATTTTGTAACCAATAATTTTTCATGACGTGTAGGAAATGGAAATGACTATGCATGATTTTATATATTATATGGAAATGACTATGATTTTATTTATTATATATATATATATATATTAATGCGAATATCGAGAACAAATCTAAATTACCAAATCTAAATTTTACCATTTTCTCCAATGAATGTATTACCATTTAATGGTTTCATGTCATTTTATTGGAACATGCGGAATTATTTATTGCATTACAATGTAACTATTTATTTTGAATGGAAAATATTTTTCTTACTTATGATTCTTACCATATATTTTTACTAACTTTTATTGTATTTTATGAAAGTATAACTCATGTAATACATGCCGATAAAAATACCCGGTAAATATAACATTACTCGTTTTTACATACTAACATTTTTTTTTCCAAAACTCAAATCCTTTCAAGAAAAATAAAAATAAACAGTATTATGTTTTAAATATGTAGTTTGATATTTTAATGTCAAAATTTTTTGTCCAAATTAATTGTGACGATAAAAATAAAGGTGGAAAACATAAAAATTAATTAGGACAGAGTTCCTGAGTTTAAATATTTTTTGAATACAGCTCTTCACCTTTTTTTTAAAGAATATGGTCTTCGAGGATAGATAGCTCCAAACAGTCTAGTGAGGACACATATACATAAACTAATTTTCTCGTTGCTAATATAAAAAAAAAAAAACATGTATATCCGGGAACTTCATCCTTTTAAAAAACGAATAAGGAACCACATTATAAAAATTTTAAATCAGAGACCAGATCCAAAGAGCCTATTAACCCACACTCATTGACTTATTGTGTTTTGGGGGGAAAAAAGATGATAGGGGATTAGGGGTTAAAAAATGCTAGCAACTTAACTAGGCTTGCTGCCCAGCCTGGATGTGAATTCCAGCAATTTGAACAATACTCTCGTTCTTAAGTACTAATGAGCTGAGGTTATATAATTAATTGCACTTGTATTTCTATAGAAGCCAACAAAATCCTCTTGCATATGAACTCTTATTGATCTGCATTGCACATTGCATGATCTTTTTGCAGGTGCACTTGAATCCCAATGAACAAAAATAAATTCTCCAGTAGTGTTTTACTTGTAACAACCCCCATCAAAACAGAAAAAAAAATGATCAATACTTGGGCAAAAGAACAGAAACAATACACACAGAATATCAATAATAATGATGGCTTACTTTTCATCTAGGTCCTGATAGAAATGATGCCAGAGGCGCGGTTGATATCGCTAAATCGACTTGTAAATGAGTCTCGATGAGTGGCGTAGCTAAGAATCTGTACTCAGCAACAGATTCCAGATCCACTAAACCCTCTAAAACCTTCAAAACCATTGACATGGACGGCCTTCTGTTATGATCCTGCAAACACCAAATTGCAATCTTTATCATCTTCACAGCTTCTTCTTTAGGGAATTGAATTCCCTCGTTATATCCATCGGTGAAATCCTCCTCTAGTTTCACATTTTCTGCCTTCTTTTTTACTATGTCAATCATCAGGCAAGTTTGAGTTGAATCCAAATTCTTCCTCCCAAACACTATCTCCAATATGACTATGCCAAAGCTGAATACATCGGCCTTCGCTGAGATGTTTGTGCCCCTAAATAATTCAGGGGCCACATATCCTGGGGTTCCCTTCACTACAGTAACCACTTGGCTTTGATCCCTATCGATCAACTTAGCTAATCCAAAATCAGAAATTTTGACATTGAAGTCCACATCCAAAAGAATGTTTTGGGGTTTTATATCAAAATGGATGATACTTGGATTGCAAAGATGGTGAAGATACTCAAGCCCCTTAGCTAAGCCAATGATAATCTTCTTCCTGACTTCCCAGATAAGATTATGTGCTCTATCTGCCCCAAAGATCCATTTATCCAAGGACCCATTGCACATGTGCTCATAAACTAGGAGCCTGTTTGATCTCTCAGCACAATAGCCGATCAGCCTCACCAAATTGAAATGATTAGTGCTGCCTATGGTATTCACCTCTGCTAGAAACTCTTTTCTGCCTTGCCCAACTGAATCTAAGCATTTCACTGCGACTTTGGTGCCATTGCCCAAATCTCCCTCGAAAACAGACCCAAACCCTCCTCGACTAAGCCTTACTTTAAAGTCCTCTGTTGCGGATTTCAACTCTAGAAATGAGAAACGCTTTAGCCCTCTAATTACTTGACCATATTCCTCCTCTTCCTCGTCATTGTTGGGATTTATCATCATTTTGTAGTAACAACAAGTCATACCAAGAACGAGGAATACCAAGAATAATACAATGCTTACAAAAAGAGTGGATGCCAGTGGAACCATAGACGACTTCTTTTTAACTCGTGTTATATTTAAAACCAAAGATGAATGGTCGCTAGCCGAAGTGTGTAGGAGGTGAGGAAGTTGAGAAGATAGGAGCAGAACCAGCTGAACAACTAGCCAACTCTTCAAGAAAGCCATGGTAAAATGTCTTCTTTGTTTATTTTGTTTTTGCTAATACAAAATGTCTCCATTTATTGTTCTTTATTTCTCTTCATTTTTTCTTTTTCAAAATGCCTTGAGATCCCCTTGACAAGTCTTCCAAAGACTAGCTTTGTGGTCCTTGTACGTACCTTATCTAGCCGCAAAGACTTTTCTATTATACAAGTGTCTCCACACAATGCCTGTTGAGTGTTTGACTATGAAAAGCCTTAAATCCACTGCTCAGTTTCGCTATTGCATATATTCACAAAATGAAAAGGACAATAATTTGAAAAATCAAGTTTAAGCCCCATCAATAGTGAAGTTATTAGTGGCAAAAGCATAAACAAGAAAAATAGAGGATGGTAAACACAAAAGTTTCTGTTATGCTAAGGTTGAGTTTGCCTTCGTATAGTAACATATTCCTTTGTCCAAATTAAGAGTCCATTATTTCTTTATGGGCTCTTGAGACATAATTAATTCACTAAGTCTCAAAATGGTAGACAAGTTTCATTCTTTAATTCTTAACCGTTGATTATGTTGATTATGTTGATGTATACTCGAGAAAGTGCGATAGTCAAACTATTAGTTTTGGATGGAGGGAATATTAAGTTCTACAATCTACCAAACTTACGAAAAAAAGCAAGAAAATATCTACCACATGGCCATAAATCTCAGTCTAAATATCTACCTAACAAATCTCAGTCATTAATCAACATGTGGGTAGCGAGTTATGACCACAGCATGAAGGCCTTCGAAGTTTCAAAGGTTGAAAACAAGAAATATGTAAATCAATAAATAGTCAATTAAAAAAAAAGATTCATTCCCACGTTTATTTTATGTTGGAATGTCAAGAATTATAGACTGGAATAAATATTGTGTCCACCTTCCAAGATTTACTTTCACAATTCTCCAGGTATACACGCATCAAAGAGGTATTCTGTCGGCCTACTTCATGATTTTTAGCAGCTCCTCAAGTTTGGAAAAGCAAAATTTTATAAAATCATAGACAAGAGAAAAGAAATTCTCAAATTAAACTATACAACAGGATAGACAGAATCACCAAATCCCCCAAGGGGATTGAAGTGCTTACCTTATTTTCTGAAAATCTATGGGTGGCGAAGGTGACCTAACGTACTGGACTAAAAGTTACTCCCATGCAAATAAAGATGCATTTATTAGAGGTATTGAACCAAGTAAAGTGATTGAGTGTAAACCGTGAGTGATTGAAGAAGTCCTACGAGATAATAAAAATCGGGAGTAACTAATTATAATAGTAGTGGTGGTCTTTGCTTGCGCTAGCAAATTTGAATGAATCTCAATGGCTAGTTGCATTTCTTGCGCTAGAGGAAGACAACTCTTGAGTCTTTGGTTGAGAGAAAATCAGGCAGAGAGCGAGCGAGCGAGCGAGCTAGAGTGCGCTAGAGAGAAAGGCGGGAGGACTGGTAGGTTTTTTTAACTAACAAGATATGAACTCATGACCTTAAAGTCATAAGACTAATTTCTTTCCACTGAACAAACAATTTGTTTTAATCTTATTTTTCCATTTTAAACACATAATGTGTGTGGAAAAAAACTGTGCACATGCATCACATGTACTTTAGTGTGTACCATACAGAATATGAAGTTGATAAATGGGCATGCCTCCAAGAACAACAGAATAAATAGAGTCCTTTCTATTAACTTGCATTAAACTCACAAACTGAAAAAAGACTGTTTATCTCTGCTAACAAGAATCTGCAACACTAATTATATTTACAACCATCCATCCCAGTTCCATAACATTCACACGCGACAATCCTCTAAACCAACATGCGTATATTAGCTCTCTAGTTACAACAAACTCCTTCACTGCTGGCATTTTGAACCTCGAGTACGATTACTGCTAGTGGGACATCTCTGCCTTGGCACTCGCCTTCCCCATCCGGTTAGACTTAATGGTGCGGTGGCAGTGCAAAATCTACTTGCTGGATGCTTCTTTCCCTTCTTAGCAGCGTTTCTTCTTGACAAACTCGACTCCCAAGTGCACCCACTGACTCTAAATATATCTTCAATTGTCTCAAGATCCTCTCTCACTTCATGCCTAGAGAGAGAAACGAGACCGGGTAGTATGTCCTTTTGAAAGTCCTTTCGCTGCCTTCCCCTCCTCGCTTGCCCTCTTCGAGGCCGTTTTGGTGCAGCTATTTCACCATCCTTTTGTGGCTCATAGAAGTACTGTTCTTCATTGGAATCTTGTTTCAACTTTAGCGTCATAAATTCAAAGTAATCCATGCCTTTGGGAATAGATTCTTCATCATGTTCACAAACATCATTCACAGCCATTATAAGTTGCCCGAGTTTGCTTTCATGTGAAGAAACAATATCAGCAAACCATATGAGGCAATCATTGTGCGAAGATTCCAATGGCTTCGATGATGAGATGGCAATCAAAGCCTCAGCTGCAACTCTGTCGAATTCTTCACACGGGTCCCTAGATTCTTCTACTATAAATTCTGATGGATTCTTCAGTTGCTTTTCAAAAGAATCCACTTGAGGGGATACATCCATTTCACATTCAAGAACAGATGGAGCCTCTAAATCTATCTCTGTTGTAGCAATCTTCAAAATGGCTTTGGGTAGAGAGGGTACTGGTGGAGTCTCTTCTTCATTTAAAGACAAGTTCAAATCAACTTGATGCACTAAACCAGGAATGTAGTTATTTACTCCACCATTCTCCATAACCAAATCCTCCACTTCAAGCTTTTCAGATTCGGCTAAATCTTTTGCAGTATAATCAGCATTGGATTTAGGAGCCTCGTTCATGTGGGCCATATCGACAATGGGAAACCCGAAAATGTTTTTACTATTATGACCAACACCAATTTCAACTTTCATTTGATCAGACTCATTAACGCGTATTGGTGATGGGGAAATGTGAACCAAAACCTGAGGTGTATCCTTTGTCGCTTCAACTTTGTTGAAAAACTGAGGGGAATAGTTCTGCAGTGAATCCAAACTCATCTGATAAAAGTTTTCCTTTTTAATCTGTTCTTCTCTACAATGTGGCTTTGCCATGAGCCAAGGCAATCCTCCCACAGGGTTTTCGTGCTTCTTCTGCCCATCGGCAGATTTCCAATCCACACAACCTGAGCCCTTTAAAACTTCAGAATTGATTGTGTCGGATTGGGGATTAAGTGGGCCGAAAATGGGTGCACTGGAAGCATCAACGGACAGATTATGGTTCCCTTCAGATATTTCTACACCAAAAATTCTCCTTTTTTGAGGCTCGGTCTTACTCTGGCTAGACAGGAAAACTGTTAATGGCTCGTACGGTTTCCTTGGCTCAACTTGCAAAGGTTTGAACAATTTGGGTGAATGCTCGGAAATGATACCACTGATGGAATCGTTGTCAAGGCATTTAGTTCTTCCTGAAAAAGGACAAAATAGCAGAATCAAGAAAACAAAAGAACTGTTGCTGAAAACAGAAAGGGCCAAAATAAGAATGACTCAAACAAGAATAAATGCAAGTACAACACCTACTCAAGAAATATAAATCAAAAAGCAAGATACAACATAACATACAAGAGAAAAGAGAAAAGATAGAGAAAATGAATATTCGCAGAACAAATCCATACCAGCTTTATAGCTGCAAGTTAATTCCTCCTTTTCATTCCTATCACTTTCTGAATGCCTATTGTTAGGAAAAAATACTCCATTCCTCACCACAGGGGAACTTTGAAAGAATTCCTTGGAAAAAAACTGGAACCCTGAATTTGAATTCGCGTACACATTCTGCATGCGCATTTCCTCTTTGAGGCAGGTGGTGTTGCCTAAATCATTAACAGATGTTTCCTCAACCAGGATTGGTTCATTCAAATCAGCCAATTTATGGGTCCTCTTTAGATACCCATTAGAGTTCAAACAACTTCCATGAGAAAGATTTACATCTTTATCACTTGGCAACAAGGCTCCACATACTCTTTCTTCTTGCTGTTTCCCTTCATTTTTGATATACAAATCAGCTGGCAATTCTAGGTCAAATGTTCTTCTTTGGAAAGGGGGGCTGCATGCGTTCTTTCCATTTATAGAACAAAAAGGAGATTGGACGATATCAGTCCCTGATACAAAGAGAGTTGACTTTGATGTTTCGGGTAGCACTAAATTCTTGTGTAACTCTCTACTTCTAAACTCATTCATCAGTTCTCTCTGTCTTCTATAGAGACGGTGGAGTTCTTGAAGCTGGATGACCAAAAAAAACAATCGCAAAAGATCAACAAACCCGTTATTTGTTTAACGAGTTTAGTTTACTGTCTCCCTCAAAATCGAGTGTAAGAGTATTATAAATTAAAAACAAATTCATACCTGATGTCTGAATATTGATTCATGCTTCAGAATAGTTTGCCTCACTACTTGTTTTTCATACACAAAATATCCATTTCCAGTTTGTCTTGTCAAGAATGAGTCATAAAGCTGACCACTGTTCAAGGTTTTGTCTTCATAGTATAGGGCCCACATACCATTCGCCGCGTTGTTGTTAAGATCTGGCATGGAATCGTACCCTGGAAAATATGTCTTAGATTGTATTTCAGTTCCCATTCCTGCAATCAAGAATATCAACAGCACTAATTAGACTTTTGAGACTATTGAAAATAATGAGGTAAACTGATAATGTGAAAGTTTGGCCAAGGCAACCTCATTATGTAGCATAATCTTTATCAGATATACTAAGCAAGCTTACAGTAATCACCAGGCTAAATCTTCGTAAGAGGCATAAGCTAATTCTTTCTAAATTTAAGGAAAGCAATCAAGAGATTAGAGATTTTATATTATGAACTATCTTTTGCTAATAGGACGTTTATTAATCCCAAAAGATCCTTATCTAATAATGGTGTTATGATCATGTTTAGTTATATACAAAAACATTCATTTTTCAGATTCTTTATTGTACTCAGACAAAACAATCAAGAATACCTAAAAGATAATCTCCGTACCATGATCTAATATAGATAACACCTTCATGAGAAATGTGAAAGTATCTTTTAAATTAACATCAATAACTATCTCCAAAAAAAAAATGGGAACTTTTTAAGTTTATAAACTTGAACTTGTAAAACTCCACAGTTTTTCCCTTTTTTCTGTTTCCCTTCTTTTGTTAAATTCTAACACAAATGTCAGAGAGAGAATGAACAACAAAATCAAGCAACAGAACAAATGAAGTACCAAACAACCAAATCTGTGAAGCAACAAATGAAGAATTAAAATTAGAAACAAGTACCTGAATTATCTTCTACAAACCCTTTTTCCAAGTCTGCCTTAAATTCATCAAAATTGGAAGAAAAAACAAAAACCCAATAACCTCCCTGAGAATTCAGTGTCTTCACTAGGCATTCCCAGTAAAAAAACACAATCCCCTTCACCACAATTCTTAGAACAAAACCTTAAAGAACCCAAACAACAAATCGAATGTCTCTGTAACCCCATTGAAGAATCTCATTTCATCACCATAACAAAACAAAATCCCTGAACGCTGATCTGCTACTGGGCCACCATCTGAGATCAGTTCAACAAATTAGAGAGATCCCAAAATAAGATCTTCTCTCTCTCTCTCTCTACTTTTCTCTCTCTACAAAAACACAAATGAAATTCCAAAGAAGATGACTTCAAATTTGTCAACAAGTGGGTCTCTCTCCTCTCTCTTCACCAATGGCTTTGATTCAATCATTTCTTTCCCAAATTAGCCAGATAGTATACAGATATATTTAAAAAAAAATGTATCTTTAGATATGGAAATAAATATAATACTCACAAATTTCTGGGTTTTTGTGGAATCGAAAGATATTGGTATTTGTTACACATTTTCTAGATACTTTCCGGCTTCCATGCTTTTTGGGTACACAGAGACACGAAATATATAATTTTTAGAAAATATTTTTATGTTTCTTTTTAGATAATATTAAAAAGTCTTTTCTTAATTTCCGTGAAATTTTGTGAGGAAAATGGACAGCTGATTTTACTTGGAACAAAACAATTCAACGGTTTCCACAAGGCATCCTATCTGACATCACCAATGTGATTATACCCACGCGCGTTTTTGTAGTGGTTGGACAAATATTCTTCCACTGCGTAAACTACAAGATTTACTTGGAGCAGAGGCTGCCCTTTCTTTTCTTATTTTTTTTTTCTTTTTCAAATAATACTATATTCACTAAAAATGTATAAAAAAAATTGTACACCATGTTATTTTATGATAAGATGAAAGAGTTGGCGGAACTATTCTTCCTTAAATAGTTAGGTGACAATTTATTTTTTCGCATAGCATTACTTTTTTTTTTCTTTTATACATGAGATTTATATTAGTAAAATCTGTCTTTTTTTTCTTTTTTTTTACGATAGTAAGAGTTGTTCGAGTCAGAATACCCGCATTTCGACTAGTTTTATGACAATTATTTTTTTATTAGATTTATTAAAATTTCGTACAACGTGGTTTTTTATTAGATTTAATAAAATCTTGTGCGAGTTAGTAACAAATGATAAGAGATTTTAATCTGATTACTCGAAATCATGGTTCAAAGTCGTGGTTTCGGAGGTCAATTCGGGCACTCAATTTTTAACTTGGATACCGGTATCGGTTTCGGTTTTGGCGATATAGACCGATTTATTATTTAAAAGGCCCAAAAAAAATATGAAAAAATTCTAAAGTATGAGATTAATAAGATGGATCAATTAGATAAGCATAATAACATTATTTAGTACAAATTACATATCCTACATCAAAATACAATCATCTGTTGCACTTGGTAATAAAATATTACATCATAATTCAATAAATATATAACAATACAATTTTATAAAGTACAAATATCTTAAATATAAGTTCAATTAGGCCTAGAATAATGATATAGATTATAATTATCATCATTACTCAAGGACTCCAGTGATAGGATATAAAGGATGTTAGGAATTGATACTTGTGGGTTAAGGATGAGAATAATGACTAGATGACCCATAACCAGGAAAATTTAGTTGGCCATAGTGATGATAGTACCCAAATTTTCGATAATCGCTGCTACTTGAATCATGATACGTTCCATGACCACTTCCATAATAACCACCGTGAGCAGCAATACTATTATTTGATCACCCACTACTAGCATAATTTTGTGCAAAATCTTCATAACCAGTGTTAAAACCATAACTAGATATTCTGCCTCCGAAAATGCTATATCTACAACTATCATAATCATAATCGTATTCATGTCCACCGTAATAATGTTGGTTTAAGTTTAAGCTTTGCAATTGATTATTATTGCGCCGATAGCTTTGTGAATGAGGATTATAATCACTAGAATACTCATCATAACTAGAGAACCTAATTAGATCTGCTAGATGCCTACGCTTTTTTTATTTATTTTTTTCTTGCTTATTTTCCGTTTCTTTTTCTTCTTTCTTTTCGTCCTTCTAATCTTCTCTTTTTTAGGATAAAACCAATTTAATTAAGTAAAGATTAATAAATTACTTTGGAACTTGATAAGGTTAAATACTAATTTTATCATTGGCATATAAAGGTAATTCAACACTTTTACCTCCAGTAAAATACCAATTTTTACCTCCAGTAAAATACCATTTTTACATATATGACCTAAGCATACACATCATGTACATTCTAGAATACATGTGACATAAGCATACACATCATGTACATTCTAGAATACATGTGACTAGAATACATGTGATCTAAGCATACACATCATCTACATTCTATAATACATGTGACCTAAGTATACACATCATCTACATTCTATAATACATGTGACCTAAGTGTAAGAGATATAAAACCAAGTGACTAGATTTATTCTGTAATCCTCCGAGAAATGAATCTACAACTAACTAATAAAGGTCATCGGTATGTTCACACATATATACCTGTTGGTTTTACCTGTTCATAGTCAGCTTTGCAATTGATTCATTATCGCCGATCATGAACAATAAGAATAGAAATTACAAGTGAATTATAAGCTCAATACTAGGAATACTCCATCATATAACTCCAGAGAACAAGAGCTACAATTAGATCAAATTTGCTAGATATAAATGGCTACTTTTTTTACGCGCATAATTTCCAAATCATTTCTTCCATTTTTTTACTTTTTCAATCGTTTCTTGCTTTCTTCTATTTCTATTTCGTCCTTCTAACTCTCTCTCTTTTCTTACGATCAATAATCTGACCAATTATCAAGTTCATTAAGAAATTAAAGATTAAATGAAAGTTTATTTGAGGAACTTGATTAAGGTAAATAAATCAAAACTAAGTTTCTACTCAAGATTAGGCACCTTGGTAATAAATGAGGTCAGAATTCAAGTTACTCTACTTACTTTGCCCAAGTCAAAATACCAAGGAGGACCAGAATACCATGGACTTACCTTTTATATTGCTACAACTAAGGGCTATGGTCACACATGGTACACCTCTTCTTCTACATGTGATATCGAAAGCATTTTAAGACATCACGAATCAGATTACACTTCGAGTTCATACATGATATGGAGCTGAGGATTTTATCACGTAGATGTGACCTAAGCATACACATCATGTACATTCTAGAATACATGTGACCTAAGCATACATATCATCTACATTCTATAATACATGTGACCTAAGCATACACATCATCTACATTCTAGAATACATGTGACATAAGCATACACATCATATACATTACCAAATTTACCTTTTTGCCCTTCTACATTTACCTATAAATACCCCCCTCATTCATTCATTCAAAACACACCAAAAAATATATCTTCATTCTCTCCCAATATTCATCCATCTCTCCTAAGAGATATAAAGCCATTGGCAATATAAATACAAGCCAATTTTTTAGGGTCTTATACTCTCTCTTTTCATACCCCAAAAAAATACCAATCCTTATACGCTCTCTCTCCTACACAGTTTATTATTTATTCTGTTGAAATATTTGTAATCCTAATTCTATACTTATAAATAGAATTAAGGAAATTATAGAAAGAGAGAGAGAGAGAGATTGGTAGCTTGTATTATCATCCAAATTGATTGCCTTTGAGCTAATACAAAGCAAGCACACACAAAAGGAGGACGTACTGCCGGACTAACATAAGCGCTACCGGGGGAACCTACCTTAACAAAAAACGTCTCGTATTCATCTTCATTTTTAATCAATTTCTGCCGGTATTGTTCACATATATGGTGGTACTATTCACAGTCACTGTTCACAATTACTGTTCACATATACAGTGGTACTGTTCACAGTCACTGTTTGCGTATACGGTGGTACTGTTCACAACCACTGTTCACAGATACAATCCATTATTAAACCTCTAATTCACCATTATTCATTGATTGGTCGGTCGTCAATTATCTATTCTAGATTTTGACACCATCAGAACTATTGAACAAATCAATATTTTTTTTAATAGTTACTAATTTAACTAAACAAAGATTAACAATTTATTGTGGAACAAATCAACATTTTTTTTCAATGAATACCGATTTACAATTTAAGTCTCTAAAGTCCAATATGGAGTAACCCTTTTTTTTTTTTTAAAACTTTAGTCATTTTATTCAATTATTCATATGGAGTGAAATATCGGTAAAATATCGGCGATTCGGTGTGATTTTGGTAAAATATCTATGATATTTCGAAATACAGCGATTTTAATCATATCGGGTCATAATAGCGATTTGGCACCCCCAATTCCAACTCGGTATCAGCCATCTTGAATCGATTTTGCCCGATACTTTGAACCATGCTCGAAATCAAGCCTTGTAATATGGATAGGACAAATAATTTGATTTGAAATTGTTAATTATTTTTTAATTAACAAATCATCAATACAAATATATCTCATTTCAAAAGCTGAAGGCGCGTGGAGAGGGAGAATTGTTTGAAGTTGATCCTTTTGGTTGTTGCGGAAGAATAGACAAATGGAAAGAGAGATTTTACCGAAAAAGCAGTAAGCTTGGTTGGGGCATTTCATAAATACGCAGGAAATTTCTGTATGTTTGTTTGTTTGTATTTTTATTTTATCTTATTTTAGTATTTGTTCCCTAAATTTGAGATTTACTAGATATATATGTACAGATAATTGCATGTATAGGCGTTATTTTTATGCACTCGTGAATTTAATTTAAACTAAAGTAAATAAAAAATATGGTTGACTCGTTGATTAAAAGACATCCGTATGAACTTGAGGTTGTGAGTCTCAACTAATTACATATTTTTTTTAATAGAATAGTAAGAGGGAAAAAATAAAAAATCACCAACTTTTAGTGTGATAACGAAATTAGTCATTTCCATTTTAATATAACTAGACATTAACAGTTATAAAATTGTGATAGAAATTATCAATCTGACTCAACTTTCACTTTACATAGAAATGGTTATAAAATACTTCATTGGAGCATAATTTTTTTATTCTTTTTTCTATTATAGAAATTTCTATGAACAAAAATGACCATTAGAGATAATCTACATATACTTGATGGGTTTGCATGTTCTCTTTTTACATACACAAATATGTAAATTAAAAAAAAGTATTAATTAATTGTAGAAAGAGTCAAGGTAAGTATCTTATTTTCAACAAAGGTTGCATCTTCAATTCCCAAATCAGAAAAAAATATATATTAAAAAAATATTTGTGAGGACAAATTAGAAAACTTACCAAAATTTTGTATCATAATCACTTGCGGTGCTATCTCTAGATAATAGAGATATATTTAAATATTGCATCATTTGACATTTAACAAAATTAGCTTTGTTACGTCTACCTACTTTAGTGTCATGAAAATGTTTTTAGTTTTTGAAAACTAAAATAAAATTGCCTCAAATAAAAAAAAAGATTTGAAGTTAAAAAAAATTAAAAGTAATTTTTTTTTTTTGGAGAAATTAATTCTTGTGATATTTTTATAGTTGTGTCATATAATATTGAATGATGCGAACATATATATCACAATTGGTGACCAAAAAGTGTAAAACTTAATGTGCAGAGAAAATAAAAACAATACTAAAAGAATAGCTTAATATTATGTGATTCCTTCATGATATCACATGATTTTATTGTGATCAAGTTGGGAGACACCCGTACGATATTTATCCGATAAATAGCCCGATATATTAAAAAACTAGGTCGTAATCCAACTATTCAAAAAATGTGATAAATCTCAATCATATAATCTTTTATCATTAGTACGTTTTTTAAATGAAAGTTCTTAAATAAACTCATATAATTCATGTTTCTATCTTAATAATATATTTTTATTTTTAAAAAAAACTTTTAATTCATCCCAATGGTAGGGTGAATTTACTAAATATATTATTGGGACGTTAATTTCGTCGTTGTTAAAACTAAAACATGAAAATCTTATATAAATTCATAAAAATATTTTTTATCAAAAAGATTCAACCTACCCTATCTTTTTGTACACGCCAACGACATAGCACCTCTTTTTTATAAGTCAAATAATAATAAAAAAAAATTATTGCACATCCACAAAATTCATTATAGACCTCACAAAATTCCTAATTAGAGATAGTGTTAAGCCCCATAAGTGACAATTTCAAAGACAGTAAAGTGAAAATTTGAAAAATAAAAATAGCAACAACAATAGTTTTAGACTTTTAGGTTACCAACTGCTTAAAATGAAACACCTGATCAAAGTAAAAATTAATTAGTTAATACAATATAGTCACTTTGACCGTTTTCACTAACTAATAATAAAATTTCAATCTTCATAATATTACTATCTCCTAAACCGTTGTATCTAATGAATTGAAAAAATAAAATAGTTTTTATAAAAATAAATCATTTATTAAAATATTTTGGAACTAAAGCTGTAGAATTATTTGTTGAAAAGAATGGACTTTTTTATTTTAAAAAATTTAAATGGGCAAGAAGATAAATTAGTGGCAATTTTTTAAGTATAGAAACTATGGTGAGAATAAAAAATCTTACACCATTTTTTAAATTAGAATTAACGTAATATTAATTTTTGGTGGAGTGAGAAGACAAATTATGTTAGTGTATTTAATAACACTCTTTAAAATTTGTCAAAATGCCGATACTTGAAAACATGATACACATATTTATGACATTGTCTTTTCCCAAGGCACCACAATACCTGATAGCTTAATGAGAAAGTCTCTTTTTTTATTGAGCCCCAAATTTATTTATATTTTTTGGTCCAAACTCCATATTTATTTTATTTGCTTGCCGGTGTATAACAAAGAAAAGAAAAAGATGAGTTGGAACTGGGCATTACTTTTTGCACATAAAATTATGTAGTGCCATATATGAAGAGGCTTTTGAAAAGTGGTGTGGGCCAAAAAACAATTCAAATTCAGCTAAGGTGTTAAAAAAAAAAAGGAGCAAAGCTGCTTTTAAAAGCCAATATGCTACAAATTCAAATCTTACAAGTAGAACCATCCAAGCAAAGTATCAATCAAAAAGGATGTGGAAAAGTAAAAGCAAAGCAAACCAAGGAAATTAAAGGAAATGATTACCCAAATTAAACGCCAACTTCATTTTCGTCCCAGCATTGGAAGTGAATCTAGCGGTGAACAAATCTATAGTTGTAATTTATCTTTTTTTTTTTTGAATATTGTTAGTAATCATCTCACCCAAAATTTGAAGCTGTGCACTTTGTGCACAAACAGTAAATGCTTATTGTACAAATACAAATGGAAAAACAAATATAAGGCGAACAATATATATTATGCTCTTCAACAAATATATATTAACTTGAACTCTGATATCATATTAGTAACCATTTCACCCAAAAACTTAAGTCGTTAGATAATAGGCGAACAATATATATCATGCTCTTCAACAAATATAAACTCCAATCATTTCAAATTACAAGTCAATATTCTGTTATTGGGCACAATTAACTTACCATTTCACTCAAAAGTTACTTAATTGAATCACTGGCTGACACAATGTACGATGCCCGGCAACAGCATGTTCTCAAATTAATAACCCAGTTTCTACAATCAACGTGCCTAACCTCGAGATAGTTAAATGAGTTCCATTTTTCTACCACTGCTAATGTTGAAATTAGTATTTTCTTAAAAACTGCGAACGTAAGTTGAAAGCCCCCAATAACCGAAGACACACTCTAACCTCCCAAAATGGCCTGTGGAAGAATATTCCGGCAACGTCTAATGCTGTTGATCTCATAATTTCCTTGATCGACTAAGCAATGGCCGATTGAGTATCACGCAGTTGGACCAATGGGGTCGGTTGATCAAAGCAGAATGACCCTCTGTTTAAAGCTGTGGACCCCGTTGAGCTTTTTCCGTGAGCAAGCAACCCCTCTGTCAGTCACCATGGAAAACAATCGTATATAAAGATCAATGCGCAAAGAGTAAGGCCCAGTTGAGAATATATCATCATACAATCACACAATCGCCAAGAAACCTCTGTGCCCACTGTCAAATCATAAGTATTCGATAGGCACTCGGTCGATCAAAATCAAGATAATTTACACACCATATGTATCACAGTATCAGGGAAATTCTTTACACTTATTGTGACAGACAAGAAACACTTACATGTACAGAATGGGAATGCCACCTCTTTTCACTGTAAAGGACAAGTCTAAGGTAGCAGATTTTAGGAGTTCGGGATCAATATTATCATAAATACAAGAACCTAGTTTAGTATACTCCAAACTCCATTGCATGATCGCTTAGCAAGTTCCCACCTGAAAATACTTCATAATCAACCTTTGATGCCTTGTAGTTAATGGGCTCTTCTCCATACTCCAAAGTATAATATGATTAACTGAAAGAGTTACACTTAATAGTCCATTAAATCAACTAGCATGATGAGCAGGCACAATGCCCCCATCTCCTTAAAAGTTTCTTTGAAGAACAAAATACTTGAAATTAAGAATTAAATGTGATGAAGGATATCAGAAGTAAAAGGATCAGCAAAGCTTTCAAGTAATTGCTAACTTCAGGTGAAAACAAAACCTCACATTCATAGGGCTCCTCACAGCTTCACAGCTTACAAATAATACTATCCCGAACAAGAACCTTTCATTATAATTTATGTTTTCTAATCAATCAAAATGATAACGTAACTGACATCTGTTCAATGTTTCGCAAAATATACAGACAGTTAACTTGGGATACTTTCTTTTTTTTTTATCGTCGTCAACACTAATAGGGCCAAGGAAAGCATCTGCAAGGACCTTCTCCAATATGGGATTCACCAAAATGTACTTCTGCAATTTCGAAGAGGGAACTACTTGCACTGGAAGCATCATTACAACAATGTGTCCACCAATTTGTTTTGTGCAATTAAAACTTTAGCGGACTGCCTTTGGGACGTAACCAACTTGCTTAAGATGGAGATTCAATCCGCCAATCATCTGATATATCCTATCTGATTTAGGATGTGAAGTATCCACTACTGTAAATTCATGAACCTCTTCATCCAATTCAATTAAACTAGCTCCCGATGGCTTCTGGCCACCCATGTTTTTCATTTTCAACCTTGCATTAGCAACCCCACACCAATCTCCGGCTGCAGCATATATATTTGACAGCATTGAAAGGTTCCCAGCATTGGTTGGTTCTAACTTAATTAATTGAACAAGAACATCCTCTGCAAGTTCCACAGCATTATGTTTTCTGCAGGCCCCTAAAAGGGCACCCCATATTATGACATTTGGTTCAATTGGCATGTTATGCACAAGCCCAAAAGCTTCCTCGAGAAGCCCACCACGACCTAAAAGGTCAATCATGCAACCATAATGTTCAATTTCCGGAACAACCCCATAATCTCTCTCCATAGAATAGAAATAATGAATTCCTTCATCAATAAAGCCTCCATGGGCACAAGCACATAAGACGCCAACGAAAGTCACTTTATCAGGTGCCAATCCATCTTGTTTCATTTCCGAAAAAAGCTTGAGTGCTTTCTCGCCCTTTCCATGCATTGCTAACCCATGGATCATCGCATTCCAAGACACCAAATCCCTCTTTCGCATTTGACTAAAGACCTTGAATGCCTTGTTCAAGCGGCCACATTTTGCATACATATCTATCAAAGCATTGCACACGTTAATACTACACCTATATCTACTCCTCTCAATAGAGCCATGAACTTTCTTGCCTAACCCAAGCAAACCGGACTCTGCACATGCAGCTAGAATACTGATAATAGTACCGTCATCAGGTGGCAATCCAGCCTCCTCCATCTTATCGTATAGGCTAACAGCCTCCTTTGTAAACCCCTTTTCAGCATAACCAGAGATTATTATAGTCCAAGTAACCACATTCTTGATAGGCATCTTATCAAACAACATCTTTGCCATCTCCATATCCCCAGCTTTGCTATAACCCGATATCATGGTCGACCAAGACACAACATTCCTATTAGGCATCTTTCCAAACAATTCATAGGCAGCATTCAGCTCTCCAGCCTTCACATACCCATCCAATGTAGTATTCCAACTCACTGAGTCTCTTTCTGGCATTTCATCAAACAACAAGCGAGCCTCCCTCAATTTGCCTGCTTTCACCAAACCCCCAATCATTGAGTTCCAAGAAACAACATCTTTCTCCTCCATCACATTAAACAACTTCTTCGCCGCTTTGACACCCAAAATCCCACACTTGGAATAGCTATCAATCAAACAGTTAGGTATAAATATATCTGACTTGAAACCATATTTCTCGATATGTGAATGTAACATTCTAACCACAAAAAGCGAAGATTGACCCGCACAGGCCTTCAATAGAAACGGGTACGTAAAATTATCAGGAGAAACACCAAAATTCTGCATTTCAAAGAAAGTTTCAAAGGCAAGCGATGGCTGGGAATTTAGAATGTGAGCTCTAATCACAGTATTATACAAATGAACATTGGGTTGTTGAACTTGATTGAAAACACGAACAGCCAAAACCATTTGGCGACATAGTGAAAAGGCAGCTACTAACTTGGGGACTACGAAAGGGTCTTGGTGAAGATTGTGCCTGTAAATAAGGGCATGAATTTGTTTCAATTGGTTCAAGTTGTTGCACTTATGGAGGTCTGATAGTGTTTGTTCGAAGAGTCTTCGAGAGGAGACCCATGTTGGGGCTCGAATTGGGGTGGAACCTTGCATTTTAGAGTGAGTAGAAAGGAGAAACTGATAAGGGTTTTAGCATCGTGGATTTTTGGAATGAAGGTTTAGAGAGGTTTTTGGTGAAAATGGGGAGGAAGTAGCAACAAAGATTTAAGCAGATAAGGTCACCCTTTCTATCTGTATGTGGTTTTGCTGAATTTGTTTTCGCATTATTTTTAAGTGCCACACAGTCTTGCTAACAACAATGTTACATAAATCTCAAATTCAAAATCAAACGGAACTCAACTGATAAAAAAAAACTGAAAAAAAAAACTGATATTGAAACTACGAAACTGAATATGTTAAGTTCAGATTTAGAATTTGGATTTAGAGTGTACTAATAGAAATTCGAATTTAATTATTTATGTTAGACTTAACATAAGTTCATTTTTAAGTGCTATAGAACCTTATGTTTCTAATTTTATTTTTGAGATTTATTCATTTCAGAATTAAATCTTATACTATAGAGTCCACATAGATGTTTATTTTTTATTTTTTTTTGGTTCCCCACGGGGTGTCCGGGCCAGCTTTCGCGCACCTCGACTAATTCCCGCTCGCGGTTCGTGGCTGCCGCTGGCCAAGCATTATTTTGACAACACCGGGATTCGACCTTGGGAGGTGATCATTCAATTTGTTGGTCTTACTCCTACACTGATCATTCAATTCAGAGTTAGAGTGGATAACTGGAGACAAATCCAAACTATATCCTTCTACACCATTGTTGAGCTAAACATGAATGAAATTAATATTGTGTTATTTAGAAACCAACATAATCTATATACAAATGACTCGAAATTCATATTACTTTATTATTTAAAAAAATTTGTTTCTAAAATTTACGGCTCTAATGTGAACAAAACTCCTTGAGCTATCATATATATTTTTCCTAATTCACATAAATGACTCGAATTAGAGCTACAAACTCATAATATGTATATCCTTATAATTATTGTCTTGTTTCTTCATGCTTGTTCAACTATTGCCTTAGAATTTTTTTTATATAAAATAATATATGACACTGAATAAACAAACTCTTGAAAAATAGCTCTTTAAATATGTACTTTGTTAATAAATATGGCAATTTGAAAAGTGATTTTTGAATAATGCTTTCAAATGATAATTTTTTTTTGTTCTTAGTAATTAATGAAGTTGATGTCTTATTTAACCAACACAAACTTCAATCAAATAAAATATTTAAAAAAAAGAAAAAGAATTTGAGGATTCCTTTTTCACTAGCCAAATTTAAAGATATAGAATTAGTCTTCAAAATAGAGAGCAAATTCTACTAATTTTGTTGGAGTCAATGTTATTGATATGACTTTTCAAAAAAAATAAAATTATAACTTATTCATTTGAAAAACTTGTTGGAAATGCTGTAACATTACCGAACAATTTTTTGTGAAGTTTATGCAGTTTGCGCAAGATAATGGCCCAAGATGTAACTGAGGCCTGTTAGTGTAGCGGAGAACACAAAATCTTCATTTGGGCTTCATTTGGTTAGGAGTTAAAAACTCTTGTTGTCTAGCAGAGCACCGAGCTGCTTCAGGCCTGGGCTACAGAGTAATAGGTGGGTTAGGGCCAGCAACAACATAAAACATAATAACGAAGGTTGGTTAATAGCGGAGTAAGGTATATAGTACTCGGTTATGAAATATCGAGTATGAATTCAATAATATTTTATTCGGTTGTCAAAGATCGAAAATATAAGCTTATATTCAGCTCTAGAGAACCGAGTAATAGAGGTTGCGAAAGACCGAATGAAAGTAAGAGTATTACCAAGTGTTTTGAGGGTGCTAATATTTCCACCCTTGATTAATTGGGTAACAATTTGCATATTTTTGTTTGTTTTTACATAGGTTCAAATATTTATGTCAACGACCTTTTTTGGGTAATAAGCAATCTCTAAAATCTATAGTAAGCATGACATTTTTTTTAATTTCGAACCCAAAATTTCTAGTTAACAAAAATGAATTCTGACCACTAAATTAATCCGAGTAGTTAAAACTTGATGGCGTCAAAATCTAGAACAGATAATTGACGACCAACCAATCAATGAATAATGGTGAATTAGAGGTTTAATAATGGATTGTAACTGTGAACAGTGATTGTGAATAGTATCACTGTATATGTGAACAGTACCACTGTATATGTGAACAGTGACTGTGAACAGTACCACCGTATATGTGAACAGTGACTGTGAACAGTACCGGCATAAACTGATTAAAAATGAAGATGAATACGAGATATTTTTTTGTTAAGGTAGGTTCCCCCGGTAGCGCTTATGCTAGTCCGGCAGTACGTCCTCCTTTTGTGTGTGCTTGCTTTGTATTAGCTCAAAGGCAATCAATTTGGATGATAATACAAGCTACCAATCTCTCTCTCTTTCTATAATTTCCTTAATTCTATTTATAAAAATAGAATTAGGATTACAAATATTTCAACAGAATAAATAATAAACTGTGTAGGAGAGATAGCGTATAAGGATTGATATTTTTTGGGGTATGAAAAGAGAGAGTATAAGACCCTCGAAAATTGGCTTGTATTTATATTGCCAATGGCTTTATATCTCTTAGGAGAGATGGATGGATATTGGGAGAGAAGGAAGAGATGTTTTTTGGTGTAGTTTGAATGAATGAGGGGGGTATTTATAGGTAAAAAATGAAGGGCAAAAAGGTAAATTTGTGTAATGTATATGATGTGTATGCTTAGGTCACATGTATTCTAGAATGTAGATGATGTGTATGCTTAGGTCACATGTATTCTAGAATATACATGATGTGTATGCTTATGTCACATAGATAAAAATGGTATTTTACTGGAAGTAAAAAATGGTATTTTACTGGAGGTAAAAATAAGATTTTACTGGAGGTAAAAGTGTTGAATTACCTTTGTAGGCCAATGATAAAATTAGTATTTAACCCCATCAAAACTTATAACATGTTTTAATCTTAAACAGGATGAGTAAATATCATATTTTGTAGAACGTAACAACATTATGAATTTTGCTATCACTACATGGTTATTTTCTTACAAATATAAATACAAATACAAATATTTAAGAGGGGGGTGATATTTGTACCCATCTTTTTTGTCACTGACACCCCTTAAACATTTTTGGTTTAAACAAATTAAATTTATCTCTGCCACCCTCCTCTTCACCTATTTACTAACTTATTAAATAACTTAGTTATTTAATCATTAATCACAACAAAACAATTCCACAATCTTTTACCACCTCTTTCACCACCACGTTCTTTTCTTATTCTTCTTCAAAACATACATATACACACATATACATATTCTAAAACGAAAGAAATAAAATAAAACAAACGAAAATAAATGCATATATATATAAAGTTAGGCTATAAAGAGAGATTCCATCATTTTAACAAAAAAAATAAAATAAAAGGATGACTATTTAGAAGGGTAAGTCAATAATTTTTTTAATGAAATTTTTTAAAGATGATCTATATAGTAAATAGATCACTTTCACAAAAATTCATAGAAAAATTTAACATAGAAGTGGGTGTTTTGAAAAATTGATATATATATATGTGTGTGTACATTTCCAGCAGTTAAAATTTTTGATTATCACCTCACCAACTTCTAGGTTGAATTTTTTTATGAAATTTGGTGTAGATGATCTACTCATAATATAGTTCATCTCTACAAAATTTTATGAAAAAATTCATCAAATTACCTCCTCAAATAATCATTCATTTTTTTATTAAGGAGATGTAATCTCTCTTTATAACCTAACTCTATATATACATATATATATATATATATATATTCTAAAAAAAACTAAAAAAAAATAAAAATCAATACTCATAGATCTATTGATTCACTTGTTTCATATTAACCAAGTTGCAAGTTTTCACACTCTGTTTATGTCAAGAGAATAAGATTACAAAATATCTTTTAACAGTCACTCACTTGATATCGAGTAAGTATGTTAACAAATACTCGCTTGATGTCAAAAAAGTATATCTCATGTAATTTTTTGTAAACTTAAACTCTTATATAATTCTTGTGAGGATATAACTTTCATGTAATTTTTGTGAAAAATGTAACTATCATATAACTTTTTGGAAAGCTAATGAAAAAATGACCATTTATGTTTTTTGTCATTACAAGTCATGTTTTATCACAAGATGTAACTCTCTTCTTTGGGTTTTTTTAGCCTTAGTTATTATTCAAGTATTAGATGCTCAATATCGAGTGAGTATCAATGAAGATACTTACTCAATGACAGCCAAATATTATTACATTCACTCACCATAAATTGAACGAGTAATCTCAACAAATGGGCAATGGGCCTTAGTTATTATTCAAGTACCAAATGCTCAATATCAAGCGGGTGCTAATGAAGATATTTACCCAATGACAACTGAGTATTACCATATTTACTCACTATAAATTGGCCAAGAATTTCTCAAAAAATAAACAATGGTATTAACTATTGTTTAAATACTAAATGTTCAATGTCAAGTAAGTCCCATTGAAATACGGCCAAGTATTATCACTGAATTATTTTTTTTAAGTTATAGGAAAGTAATAATATTGTTTTATTGTGATTAATGATTAATTAATTAAGTTAATTAATAATTAATTTTTTTATACTAATATAAAATGAGAAGATAATAAAAATAAAATGTAATTTAATATTAATAAAATTTTGAGAGGCGTGAGCGACAACAAATGGGGTGGATTTATCACCACCAATGCCGATTGTTAAAATAAGCCGGGTCGAAACCGGGTTTACAGAAAGAAGTTTGGGTCATCTGGATGAGGTATTTTACTTACTGGGTTGTTTTTGATTTGGATAAGATGAATTTTCAGTAGCAAGGTTTTGCTCCAGCAGCAATTCACTCACCAATGGCGACTCTGTCTTCCATCTCCCTCCAACCCAATCACACTGCAATCTTTTCCAACAGAATTCAAAAGATACATTCAAATTTCTTAAACCCTAAACCATTTATTCGACCCGTTCGCCCAATTCGGACCCTCCAAAAAACTACGTTAAACAAGAAGAGGTTAGCATCACCATCGCCATCGTCATCGTCGACTCCCACAGTGGAAGATGAAGAGAAAAAAATTGAAGAATTAAGCATCAACGCTCTTCGTAGTTTCATCGACCTCAATTTGGGCAATTGGATGGGTTCTTTCCATGTCAGTATCAATTCCCCTCTCTCTCTAACTCTTCATATTTTTATATACGTATATGTACATGATAAATTACTACTTTTGTTTGTTTTTTTTAACCTTTGATTGCTGAACGTTAAACTAATGCTTAAGAGAAACTTTGAAAAATGTATTTAATTTTATTTCACTCAAGTACCGAATAGATGATATTTTACGGTTTTATCCTTATTATTATGATTATGGTATATATATCAACAACTAATGTGTGAAAAGAATAGGGCTACTCGTGAAATAAAATTTCATTGAAACTAAATCAAGCATGCTTTGTGGTACCTTTGAAGAATATGTTTGGTTTTATGTGCCTCTTAATGCTGAATAGATGACATTTTATAACTTCACCCATATTATTACAACATATATCAGCAAGAAAAGAATAATGTTGGGATAAAATTTTATTAAAATTAAATCAAGCAGTCAGGACTTGCCTCTTAATGAATGTTTAATTTTTATCTAATTCGGAGGTGTGAAAACAAACATAATTTGTACCTATTAATGCTAAGTGGAATTACATTTAGGTGAAAACGAGCACTTGGGTCATAAAGATGGAAAATTTTCATGTTGGGATGATTTTTACTTGAACGATTTTACAGCAATTTGATCCTCATGGGAATTTGTTGCATAAACTGAGTACGAGGCTTGCTGTCAGCTGTTATGGTGAAGCTGAACTCGTCAGCTTAATTCAAACGTAAGCTTCATCTTCGAACTGGTCATTTTGGTAAATGTCAATTGAATAGTGTTACTTATAGAGTTATTGGGTATTTGCTGTGTTAGTGAGACTTTGTTCATATAGATTAATGGATTATACAATAGTTCTTAGATTGGTGAATATGTTCAAACTTATAGGTTATACATCAAACAACCCCAATCAGGTACTTCAGTTTCTGGAGATGATTATGAACCCGAATGGGCAGAGTACAAAATCAAAGAAACAAACATGTTTACCGTGGACAAATATCAACAGGTGAGCTCCTTTAATACCTGGAGGACTTGTGTTTATTTATTGGTGTTTCCTCATGGAATATAGCTTGAACCATATATGACATGGTTTTCATTTTTTTTTTCTTAACATCCACTGTAATTAGTTTGCAGATTGGCATTTTTCCCAAAGAAAAAGCCTATGCATTACGGTACCAGACAGCTGGCATGTTAGAGAATGTGTTACGACAAGGAGTGTTAGGTGAAGACGACATTGGAGAAGAATCACCCAAGTGCGTGCTCTTTGGTCTTCTTCTTCTTCCAAATCTATGGTTCATACACGGGTTTATATCTTTTTAGAAATTGTCACTTATTGACATTCAGATCTTCTAATGTCATTGTGTTCTTATCAATTTTCTTTCCTTTATTTATGACCATGTAGAAACCTGAAGCTTCCCTCTCGTCGGCCCTCTATTGTATGTGAGAGTTGCCTATATTCATTGGAGAAAGATAAGCGAGTACGAGCATTCCATGTAATGGACCCAAAAGGTGTTATAGAAATGCTCCTTATATTCCTTGAAGAAAGAGGTGGTGGGATGCTTATTCACCCCTCGTTCGACGATTGTAAGGCAAGTTAAATTAACAGATACTAGTAAAGTTTTTCCCCTTCGAGTTTTGTGTTTTATTTGAACTGTCAACAACGTAATATGTTTTTATAAAGTGAAATTATTATTTTATGCTGTTATTGCTTGTGTGATTTCAGGGCAGCAGTGATAGGATTCTACCATATATTGGTAGATGGAAAGGTAAATCTATAACGAAGCGGACTGGTGTTTATGGAGCAACAATTGCTGAAGCTGATACAGTTGTTGTGCTTGACATTGATGAGGAGGGTCAATTAACCCAGGTTTGCTACACTCCTTGCTACCTCTCTAAGTTGAAGGGGCTTGTTTGAGTTGCTTGACTCTTCTTGAAACCAGAGAGATTTCTGGGACGTACCAAATTAAGAGGCCACTATTCTTTTTGGGAATGTTCAAAATTAAGGGTCCAGTATCCTTTTTGGGACATAATCAATGTACCAAGTTTCATGTTGTTAAGCAAGTTTGTTCTTAACCATTAAGTATGTTGAAATTAATGCATCCCTTAAAAGCTGCAAGAGTAAAATATGGACTGTTAATTGAGACATAAGGGAAATTTATTTAGTCCTACGGTCCTACCTTTCATATCTTCTCTGTAGGAGATTATCACATGCCTCATCAAACTAGTGGATAACCAATGATATGATTGTCTTTCTTAATCCCTTCATATACTGTCCTTGATCCCCTTAGCTCTTAGCAAGTATAAAGAATGGAACATCAATGATACGATTGTTTTGGTTTAGTAATAGGTTTGCTCTTTGCTTTATCTTTTGGTGTCGAGGTAGATTGTTGTTTTTTTGTTGTATCTTTCTGTTGAGGGCTGATTTGTAAATATTCCTTTCCTTCAATAATATTTTTTCGAATTCCCCCCCCAAAAAGAGTATATAACTTCCATTGTTGGCCTCACAAGCAAAAGTTCTTTCTAATTCTCTAATACTATTGTTCCTTCGCACTTTGTAGACTGTAGAGTATGGTACTAAAGGCATAGATGTTAATCTGGTCCTTGTAGGCTAGCTTTATGTTTCTTGATCCTACACTATATTCAATTAAGTTTTATAGAATTTAGAGAGAACTATTATTCTTATTCCATGATGATAAAGAAGGAAAACAATGCACCTTATATAGGAAATAAACACAACTCCTAATAAACCTAGAGTCCCTATCAAGGTGGAATTCTACCCACAAATAAAATAACATAAATAACTAAAATCAATAATACTGAATTATCAATACTCCCCCTCAAGTTGGTGCGAAGATATCCGTCATGCCCAACTTGCTCACTTGAAATTCAAACGGTTGCCTTAACAGGCCCTTGGTCAAAATATCTGCAACATGTTGAGTAGACGGAACAAAGGGAGTACATATAATTCCACCTTCTAGTTTCTCTTTGATGAAGTGCCTATCAATCTCAACATGTTTCGTCCTATCATGTAAGACCGGATTGTGGGCAATACTGATAGCAGCCTTGTTATCGCAGTATAGCTTCATCGGGAGACTTATTGGCCTTTTGAGTTCCTCTAAGACCCGTTGTAGCCAAAGAACCTCACATACTCCTTGAGCCATTGATCTAAACTCAGCTTCTGCACTGCTTCTAGCGACAACATTTTGCTTCTTGCTTCTCCATGTAACCAAGTTGCCCCAAAGAAACGTACAGTAGCCAGACGTGGACCGTCTATCAGTAATCGAGCCAGCCCAATCAGCATCGATATACACCTCTATCCTTCTTTTATCGTTCTTCCTGAAGAACAGACCTTTCCCTGGGGAGCCTTTGAGGTAACGAAGAATACGATACACAGCCTCTAGATGCTCTTCACATGGTGAATGCATGAACTGACTAACCATGCTCACAGCAAAAGCAATGTCAGGGCGCGTATGAGACAAGTAGATTAGTTTCCCAACTAACTTTTGGTATCTCCCTGTTTCGACTGGAACACCATCTTTAACATCTCCTAGCTTGGTACCCAGTTCTATGGGAGTATCCGATGGCTTACACCCACTCATCCCAGTTTCTGACAGCAGATCCAAAATATATTTCCGTTATGATACTACAATACCACTTTTTGAACGGGCCACCTCCATTCCAGGGAAGTATCGTAGGTCACCAAGATCCTTAATCTCAAATTCTCTAGCAAGATTTTGCTTCAGTCGATTCATTTCTTCAACATCATCCCCTGTTAAAATCATATCATCCAAATAAACAATGAGAACAGAAAGTTCATTTCTTGTGGACGTCTTAGTGAAGAGAGTATGATCAGACTGCCCTTGATTATACCCTTGGCCCTTGAGGAACTTCGTTAATCTTTCGAACCACGCTCTAGGGGATTGTTTAAGGCCATACAAAGACCTCTTTAACTTGGAGATTTTTGTCCCATATAGAATTTAGAGAGAACTATTATTCTTATTCCATGATGATAAAGAAGAAAAACAATGCACCTTATATAGGAAATAAACACAACTCCTAATAAACCTAGAGTCCCTATCAAGGTGGAATTCTACCCACAAATAAAATAACATAAATAACTAAAATCAATAATACTGAATTATCAATAAGTTTGATAACTAATAAAGTAACAATGTCTTATCGTTTCAGTAACTTGTTTTTTTCTTACATGTTTAATCTTATCTTGTAAGAACGATAATCTCTTTCAAGCAGTCTTGGTTTCTTGGGTTCCTAATTTTCTCAATTTTGTTTTGGAAACAGGTTATTAGTTCAACATCCAAGGGAAGTGATATCACCACTAATGTTGAATGGAAAGGTACCATGTCTAACAACTTGGTCAAAATTGATGGCGGTTACCAAATGACATTATTGCCTGGAGGCATGTACATGGGATGCCCATGCAATGTAGGAAAGAGCGTGGCCGAAGAGAAGGGATTCCATCTTGAGTTCTGTTGGCTCGAGTCACCCGGGAAAAGACAGAGGTTGGTCCGGACTTTTGATATCGAAGGCTTGGCCGTCTCTTCAACTTATTTCTTTGAGACCAAAGTGTGAGCGTGCCTCTTGTACCTTTTTGTACTTTCAGAAGTTTGATAGAGATGTGATTCTTGCACAAAAAAGTCGACCAACCGTTGTATTACTTTTATGTTTGATTGTTTTTACTTCAACGTTCAGAATAGAATTTTCTAAAGAACGTAGATCGAACCAAGAAAAGGTTAGCCAAAATTATTTTTACCAAGAAAAGTTTGGCGCTATCAAGAATTTTGTAGGTCAGTTTCTTTTCACGTTTTATCTGGCATCTTAAGAATTTAAATATACAACTACCCATTGTTTTGGTGGGTGGGTGGCTTGTGGGGTTGATCCAGTTGACTCATCATTGAGACCGCAGTGTTAGTTAAGACTTGCAATTTGGCAAGTTGGCGTCCAAGTTTTCAAAATTATTGGACCCATTTGTACGTGCCCTCCCTCATCCTTTAGTTTTATAAAATGCAAGTGGATAAGATTTTTTTTATTTTTTGGTTGTTACATTTACTATTTTAAAATTTGGTATATTGATTACGTCCCATAAAAAAATGTGAATTTTAATTTGGTAGCGGACACATTATGAGAGAGTTTTACCGGGTAGATTTCCATGCCAACACTTGTAACCACAAGGTGTGGCGCAAGAGCAATCTGTATTTTAAAAGAGTGAACTATTCTTATAATACATGAGTTCGAATTTCGCCCTAAGCAATCGTGGTCAAACAGTTTTTTTATAAGGGAATTCGTTCCCATAGTCTAAGCTTAGTTGAACTACCCCCGTTTAACTCTTGAAGAAATTTTAGTGTAAATTAAATGTCCTGACCACTATTTGGTGAGCAGTTGTGGCTTGTTGCGAGTACACGCAAGTGTTTGAAACTAAAGGCCCTCTTTGATTGTTCTATTATTATTGTCAACAAAATTAAATATACAGATATCATGATGATGTTGGGTGGCAAATGTTGTACTTCTATTGCCCAAGTGGTTAGAAATATTATTAAGGAATAATTGCTGTCCAAATATCCTGTTAAGTTTATTAAACTATGTCAATCTTATCTTGTATGGTATTCTTGTATTTACTTGTCGACTGGTCTCAATTTTATATTTCTTTTATATATAGAATGACGTAAACGGAAACGCTTTCGAGTTTACTTAGATTGTAAAAGTTAAGTTTCAAATAATTTTAAAGGTTTTACCTTCACAATCATTTTCATGTATTCGCACTCGCACATGTTTGATGAGTCAGTCACTGTATAGACATTTAATTTTTTTTACAAGATTTAGGGTGATTTCACCAATCTAACTCTACTTTTCACGAATTAGATTCTAGCTTGTTTTTGTTCTTTCCTTTGTACAAACAAGAAAAAAAAATGTGCTTGCTTGACAAATTACTCCTTACAAGTTTGAAAAACATTGTTTCCAACTTCATTTTAATCTCAGAGTGAAGAAAGTTCACTCTTAAGTGGCGTTTAGTAAAAAAACTGAAATATGAAAACTGAAAACTGAAACTAAAAACTGAAAGTTGAAAACTGAAAAAGCTATTTGTTTAGTTCTGAAAATTGTATCTGAAAAATGTTGTTCGTTTGAATATAACACATTTGAAAACTGAATCTTTTTAGTATGACAACTTTGCACTTTTATTTTGATATCTCGTCTCCTGTAGTGTCACAACCCAATCTGCCACCCATTCTTCGTCCATTTTGCCCAACTCCCCCTTATATTCGTTCATTTCACCTCTCTCTCCCATGAAATTCCCCTTTGTATGTTACACATATATGTGTGTATATATATTTATTTCAGATTTGAATGTGGAAGATGACATATATATTGTGTGTGTATATAAATATATGTATTATGGGATTTTTCTAGACGAGATGTTAGAGAGGGAAGAGCAGGGGTGCGGAGTTGGGTGGAGCCAGAATTGGTGGATGGGGGTTGGAAAGGGACCGGAGAATGGTGGTTGTGGTTGTGGGTATTAAAGAGAGACTGTGTATATAATTTTGTTAAAAGAAAGAGGATAAAATGAACATTTTACACCATTTAAAATTAAGTTTCAAATTTAAGTGGCAAAGTTGCCACTCAAAATTTTGAATGAAAATTTTAAGTTTTAAGTGGTAAACATTAAGTGGTCGCTTAATTTTTTAAGTTATTGAACAACTTTTTATACCACTTAAATTTGAAAATTTTAAGCTTTTAGATTTAAGTGGTAAATTAAGTTGCAAGTGAACAACACCTTAAATTAATACATCTTAAAACTAAAAACGAAGATTTGATTTGAAATAGCCGAATACTTGGAGTAAATTACAATATGTACCGTGTTTGGTTGATTGAAGAATTAAAGATGCGCTCTAAATGTAATTATAAATGCCAATCAAATTATTATTTTTTTCCTACACATAATTATGCAATGAGTTTGGTTATGTTTCATTTGTTAAAAAACTCAAACTATATTATATGTGCTTGATTTGAAGGGACTTGACTCCTCTCTATTATTTTTTTAGTTTAATTCTATTTAATAATATTTAATTCAAGTGTTAAATGGATAATCTTTTTTCATAAAATTTGGTGAAGATGATCTCTATAATAAATAAATAATTTTTACAAAATTTTATCAAAAAATTCAAACAAAAAGTGAGTGTAGTAAAATAGTAGACAATTATTTCATCCACTTCTAGATTAAAAATTCTGATAAAATTTTGTGAAGATGGTTTACTTATCATTGAGATCATCTCCATCAAGTTTGATATTCGAATTACATCCCATTGAATGGAATTGGATGAAAGAGTAAGGGAGGAGTCAATTCCAGTTTGAAGATGTGTACTAGAAATGATGAAATTTTTTGCAATGCCTTCTCGTGTATAATTAATTTCAAACGGAGTGAGAAAAAATGCTATAATTTAATGGTATAGATAATGAGATATTGACACCTCCAATATTTTTTTGATAATACTCATATTTTTTATTTAATGTTTGATAATCGAGTAAGATGTATGTTATTCAGTTTTAAAAAATCGAATATAAATTAAATAATCTCTTACTCGATTATAAAAGATTGAATAAAAGTACGAGTATTACGGAGTGCTTTTAAATTTGCTAATATTTTCTCCTAAATTTATAACGTGAAAATATTATAAAAATAAATGACAGCTATGAAACTAAAAATCCAAAGTGCACAGCAGGAAATGAAGATGCAAGAAAAAGACCAATATGTCACACGTTATCCAATATTTCAAATTGTACAAAGACAAACTTTCTTCTATTTCAACGAAGATAAGACCACTCGAAAAAAACAAGATAAGACCAAAAGCAATGGATCAAAGTCAAGAAGAAGAAAGAGTGTGCGTCACATACACACACACAGATTACTTTGCGTTTGTGACTTGTGTAGGAGAAATTATTAAAACTGGTTTAGTGATAATTAATGTTGAGTTTACAACATTACATTTAATTAAAAAAAAAATTAACTTGAATTGTAGTATACGGAAAATTTTATGTAGCGCACAATAAATAATCATACATTAATCAAAATGCGCAAAAATTAATCCCAACAATTTGAGATGGGCCAAAAAGAGAAGAACCCCACACATTTAACTACTCATCCCCTAAATTTCATTCTACACAACTGAACGTACATTCATACCATCAAAATAAATTCAACGGCAAAAGAGACCCAAAAAGAAAATAGCCAATACACATAGATAGCTAGATAGATAGATAGTGCAAGTGTAGAGAGATAATATATATATATATATAGAGAGAGGGAGAATCAAGTGACATTAATGGCGGAGATGGACGGAGCTTCGAAAGTATCGGCACCACCAAGGCCAACGATCAATCTCCCGCCTCGACCATCCTTCGAAAACTTCTTCACCGGCGGTTTAAGTCCCGGCCCCATGACTCTAGTTTCCAACTTCTTCTCCTCCGACTACTACTACCCCGATTCTGATTGCCGTTCTTTCTCTCAGCTACTCGCCGGAGCTATGGCTTCTCCGATTGCCTCGGTAAAAGCGCCAAGCTTTGTACCGGATGATCCGGGTAATAATTTGGAGAAAGAGAAGAGTGAGAAGAATCTAGGGTTTAAGCAGAATAGGCCGATGAATTTGGTGGTTGCTCATTCTCCTATGTTTATGATTCCTCCTGGTCTTAGTCCTTCTGGTTTGCTTAACTCGCCTGGCTTCTTTTCTCCGGTTCAGGTAATTCAAGAAATTGCTGGTCTTAATTTGATTGAAGAATTGCATAATTTGCAAGCTTTAATTATTGATTTGAACATCCTTCTGGTGCTTGGGTCTTTGACATTTTAGGGATTCTGCTACTTTTCATTACTTTCTTCCAATTCTGCCATGTACAAGAGATGTAAAAAAAATGAACTTTAAAGTAAAAATTAAGTTTTTTTTTCTTAATTCAAGAATCTAGGGTTCTTTTCCCCCGTTTTGGTAATTCCATAATTTAAGAAATTACCGGTGTTGAATTTAATTGAAGAATAGCATAATTTGCAAGCTCTAATTATTGGGTTAAACATCATTTCCGTACTTGGTGACATTTTAGGGATTCTGCTACTTTTCGTTACTTCTCTCGCAATTTTGCTATGTACAAGAGATGTAAAAAAACGAACTTTAAAGTAAAAATTAAGTATTTTTCTTAATTCAAGAATCTAGGGTTCTTTTCACCCCGTTTTGGTAATTCCGTAAATTTCTAGCTAGTAATCAAGATTTCAAGGTTGTTCCTTGCTGGTAGTGTGGAATTGATTGAAGAATAGCATAATTTGCAACCTCTAATTATTGATATAAACATCATTTCGGATGCTTGGGTCTTTTGATATTTTAGGGATTCTGGTACTTTTCATTACTTTCTCTCAATTTTGTTATGTACAAGAGATGTAAAAAAAATAAAAAAAAATGAACTTTAAGTAAAACTTATGTTTTTTTCTTCTCAATTCAAGAATTTGGAGTTCTTTTCTCCCGTTTAGGAAATTCCGTAAATTTCTTGCTAGTATTCAAAATTTCAAGGTTATTTCTTGCTGGTAGTCCTTATAAGGTATAATTATAGATTTAAACATCATTCAGCTGCTTGGGTCTTTGACATTTTAGGGATTCTGCTCCTTTTTCATTAGTAAATAATGAAACTTTAGTAAAGAAGTATTTTTTTTCTTCCCATTTTCACAAGCTGAGGGAAAATGGGGAAGATTGAGTTAACTACAGGTTTTTGGGGATCATCCAATATGTTGAAGGTTGTCTAAAGCCCCTTCTTACAAGCATAAAATTTTCATGACTCTTTTTTTGCCTTCATTTTGTTCATTTGAGGTTAAGTTGTACATAAAAGAGTTATGTCTAAACTTGCAAAAAGAATCATGATAGCGTAGTTTATTGCGTTTACACATAGTCGATGGGATCTTTGTATACTCCATGTAGTGCAATATGTATCTCTCTCCAAAGATGGTCGGTTAACCCCACGAGTGTTCAAGATTGACATGGCCAATATTAACCTTTGCTTCTTTAGCAATTGTTAGTAGGTTTGCAGCTTTTGACTTCCAACAAAAGAAAATATAGAAAAAGTTCTCAATCAAGAAGTATTTATATGTATATATACATTCACATGGCGGGAGAATTGTGTTTATGTTCTTGGTAATATACGCTATTGGTAAACCATATTTTATTTGGGGAATTCACATATTCTCGAAACCTCTACTTGAAGTTCTAAGCAACATACTAGATACTCTTCTCATACCTGTATTAGAGCTACCAATGTTATATTTCACATTGGAAGCCTTATAACTTGTTAATCTCTTCCTTTTTACAACTTATTGAAATGAAAGAAGGGAGGGTGGAAGCTTTTTCTTGCCCCTTTGGATGTTCGAGTCATACCCTTGAGCTTATCCACAAGTATAGCAACTCTAAATCAAATTACCTCTGGCTGGACATCAGATCCCACACAGTAACTATGCAATGTGCTAGATGACATACACAAACATATATACCCCTATATCTATATGTATATTTTCCGGCATTGCTCATTTATCTGCTTGAATGTGATGCAGAGCCCGTTTGGGATGTCCCACCAGCAGGCCCTGGCACACGTTACGGCCCAGGCTGCATTATCCCAATCTTATATGCATGCTCAAAACGATCAGCTTTCACTACCAGCTTCTGCAGGATCATTGACGCAACAAACTCCTTCCTTAACTCTTGGTTCAACTGCACCAGAACAGATGCATACTTTAATATTGGACCATGAAAGTCCCGTGAAGGAGGCTTCATCGGTCTCTCAGTCTGATAACAAACCTTTACCTCCTTCCGTTGCTGTTGATAAACCGGCAAATGATGGTTACAACTGGCGGAAATATGGGCAAAAGCAGGTGAAGACGAGTGAGTATCCTCGAAGCTACTATAAATGCACACATCTTAATTGTCCCGTCAAGAAGAAGATTGAGCGTTCACATGATGGTCAGGTAACTGAGGTTATTTACAAAGGTCAACACAACCATGAACTACCTCAGCCTAGTAAACATGCAAAAGATGGCAGTGATCTCAGTGGAACTATGAACTCCCATGGGAAGCCCCAACTCGGATTCCAGGGTAAGACTGAAATCAGCAGGTCAGTTGAAGCTGATCAAGTACCTACCGAGCTGACATCTGTACAGTTATATGAGTCAATGGATAGTGAGGAAATGGGTGATGCTGAATTAAGACCAGCTGAGGGGGATAATGATGAACCTAATCCGAAAAGAAGGTTAGTTTAGTAAATAGTTTTTATGTTTCTTAAAATCCTTTTTCAGTTTTTGCCCTTTTTCTTGGTACTTGGTATAACTTTGCTTCTAAATGCAGGAATACAGAGGGTGGGGCATCGGAGTTGGCTTCATCGCATAAAACAATCACGGAATCGAGAATAGTTGTGCAGACAAGAAGTGAAGTTGATCTTTTGGATGACGGGTACAAGTGGCGAAAATATGGGCAGAAAGTGGTCAAGGGCAATCCTTATCCAAGGTACCAACTTTGTCTATATGTTGGTTCTTGACTTTAGGTATCTTTTGTGGCATGAAGTATATGAGAAATTCATGGTAGGCTTTCCTGTTTTCGTTCATTTGTGTTCTCATTCATTTGCGTCTCTTTGGAGATTGCATTGATAAATGACCAACTACTTTTTTCAGAATCTTTCTCATTTATTTTACTCCGAAGTTATGTTGACTGCTATTGAGGACCAGAGTTGTTAAGAATCCTTGTCATTTATTTTACTACTGAAGTTTTATTGACTGGTATTGAGGGCCATAGTTGTTAGAATCTTATGATTCGGGATATGTCACGTCCTGGTCCAGCCCTGGAAGATATTGTCGAGTTTGGGTTTGATCCCACACTTTTTTTTTTCCTCAAAAGGCAACCACACGAGGGCACGTACAGCAGCCTGCCCACAACATTAGGCCGTTACAATATGATTCACATGCATAAGAATTCTCTCTGCAGGAATTGTGTAGTGAATCCAAATGAACACGCATAGGTTGATTTGGTCCCACCTTTTTCATATCTGATGCTTAAGAATTCTCTCTGCAGGAGTTATTACAAATGCACATACGCTGGATGCAATGTCCGTAAGCATGTGGAGAGGGCTTCAGCCGACCCTAAAGCTGTCGTAACTTCATATGAAGGCAAACATAATCATGATGTCCCACTAGGTAGGAACTGCGGCCACAACACATCTAACAGTAACTTGGGGCAGTTAAAGCCAAAAAAGGTAGTGGCTAGGAAGCCTACCCTACACGAAGACGTGGAATTTGGTAAAGATCAATTACAAGTTGTTTTACAGCTAAAAGAAGAGCATATCATAGCATAAATGCATAAGCTGAATGTAAGTATTTTGTTTGAGCCTACCCGGTTTATAGGATAGTATGATCGTGGTCTAAGAAAGATTTTTTGTTTGAGTCTTCAATGTTTGATGGTTGTAATAACGTTCGAAATGTAATCTACCTTTCCCAAGTTATAGGCTCATTGTAAAATTGCAAATGAATCTTGGTATATTGACAATTACCAGTATTGTAATGCGTCTAAGCATATGTTGCTCGTGTTCATAAAAGCACATCCCTTCTTCATATTCTTATTTTGATTGATGTATCTGTGTTTGGATGGATCTATATATTAGGAGAAAACCACAAAACAGAATAGGGCATGGTCCAGAATTTCCATTATCTACAAAGGATATCTTGTTTTATTGAGTGGGTGGCCAACTTTGTTTATGAATACCTAAAATTGCACTATCTCAATTCCTTGTAATAAAAATGAGCACAATGATTGAAGCAGTTTGTTGCTTGTAACTACATGAGTGCTAGATAGTGAGTGATCTAATCATAGCACTGTCCTTTTATATTGGTTTCGTGACCAGGGGTCCGTTTAAAGCTTACGGGCTGGTTCTAGTAGTAAAAGATTATCACTTAGAACTTGAAAATCCTAGATTTGAATCTCACCAATTGTGATTGTGGTATTAATCCTCTTCCCATTGTGTAATAAAGTGGTTCAAATATAAGAAAGGTATTTAGCGTTTGGGTTATCCCAATAGTAATTGACTATCACTTGAACTTGAAGCTTTTAGATCTGGCTTTTACTAGTTGCCGGCATGGCATTAATCTTCCGGTAACCATTTAGTTTTAATTCTCACCAATTGCTTAAACAATGCAAAGTTGTTGAGATAAAAGATGAGGTCGCTTTACCCCTTTCACATAATATTCCATTTTTATATATTTCAACCACTATCTAGTACATTTATATGATGTTGTCTTCCATACTATATCCTACTATAGCATAAAAATGAGAAGAGGGAAATAATTGTTACCTATCACATCACGTGTAAACACACCCTTTTGCAAAGTGTTCAGCGAAATATGTCGTCCTCAACATAAATTTTGTCTTCATCCTAACTAACCTTTTAAGCTTATTTTAACATATTAGGGAATTAAAAATAAAACTCATTTACAATTGCAAAATTTGACACATATTAATTACGCTCCAAAAATAATATGTTTGCACCCAACAAACTAAACCCTTTCTCCGATCTGTGAGAAACCATCTGCATCAAGACCAGGATATTTACAAGATAATTGCGTACCAAATTAGAGCACAAATGAGTTTGTTTGGCAGTTAGGCATACAACCACCGGAGTAACAATATTTCACTAACTTGATACTGACACCCAACAACTTCTTTAACGGTAACATCTCAACTCCCGCCATCTCTCTGGACCCATAAATGTTTCTTCCATAAAATGCTCCCTTCCTCCTTAGATCCCGCAGGACTCAGAGTTTAGAGAGAGAAACATTAACACCCACCAACTGTTTTTTCTCCCAAAATAGGCCTCTGTTTTTCAGGGGTTTCATTTCTCATCCTGTAAAATCTTTCTACTTTGTTAACTAACCCCAAACCTCTACAAGCTTAATGCTGGGGTGAAATTCCCCCACCCCAATTCCATCGATCCATTTCCCCAATCCGGGTCCTTTCCCGGGTCCTCTCCTCGAATCCCATCAAGTTCTTTTGATGGGTTTGAGGGGTAATGGGTTGCATTAGCTCCAAACAGGCAAAATCCACATCTTCCGCTTATGATCTCCCATTGCCGATTGGGGCTAATGGGTCGGGTAAAAAATCCGATCACAAATCTCACACCAAAGTCGGGTTAGGCTTGGTGGAGAAGATAAACGACGAACACAAGGAGAAGAAGGATGAATTGGCTCGTTCCAAGACCTCCAAGAAAGGGAATTCTGAGAAAAAACCGCATTTTAGCATCAGATTTGGGAGGTTAACTGAAGGGGAACATGTTGCTGCCGGTTGGCCAACGTGGCTCACCGCCATTGCTGGTGAAGCCATTGAGGGATGGCTACCCCTCAACTCTGATAATTATGAGAAATTGGAGAAGGTAAAGTTTTACTGCCATGCTTGCACATTTTGTGTTGGGAGGACCCTCTGGAAATTTTGTTTTATTATTTGGATATGAATGCTGAATACATGTCATGTTAAAATTTATGCTTACACAGTCGCAAGTATATTTGATCTTATGTACTCTTTATTTAGGACACGTTGCTCGTATTTACAGAACAATCCATATTCTTGTGCCTTCTCTACGGCATATGTGAAGAAGTAATACTAGAATTTTAAAAATTTGGGGATGAATTTAAAATGTTTATGATGTATACAAAAAATTAGAAGATATATATGGAAAGAAATATGTAGTTACATATTCCCATGTATACGCATTTAGCCATTTGTTTTGAATTGTGTGTAGATTGAAAACTTTATTATAGATAGATTCAAGAAAAAGTGCATTTAGCTACATGAATCTTATAATGTCATTCTTTATATGTAGATCGGACAAGGTACATACAGCAGTGTTTACCGTGCACGTGATGTTGAAACCGGCAAGATGGTTGCCTTGAAGAAGGTAAGGTTCGACAACTTCCAACCGGATAGTGTCAGGTTTATGGCACGAGAGATCACAATCCTCCGCAGGCTCGACCACCCAAATGTCATGAAACTCGAGGGTCTAATCACTTCTCGATTATCGTGTAGCATTTACTTTGTTTTCGAGTACATGGAACATGATCTCACAGGGCTCTTATCGTGCCCCGACATCAAGTTCACTGATGCCCAGGTCCGTTCATAAATCATAACTTTCTCGTATTTAAGCTTGTGAAAGAATATCTCATTTGCTGAGCATTCTTTTTGTTATTATTTTGGAATGTAGATCAAATGCTATATGAAGCAGCTACTATGCGGACTCGAGCATTGCCATTCACGGGGAGTGTTACACAGAGACATCAAAGTATCCAATATTTTGGTGAACAATGAGGGAGTTTTAAAGATAGCGGATTTTGGACTGGCAAATTTCCTTTATCCGATTAGCAAACAGCCGCTGACTAGTCGAGTGGTAACTTTATGGTATCGCCCTCCTGAGCTTTTACTGGGGTCCACGAGATATGGGGTATCGGTTGATATGTGGAGTGTGGGATGTGTATTTGCCGAACTTTTCATAGGGAGGCCTATCCTCAAGGGAAGAACCGAGGTGACAACTCTCAAAATCCAGTTTCTAATTTGGATGAAACAAGAATGTGGGAATTTCTTTAATCTATTCTAATATTGAATTTTGAAGGTTGAACAATTACACAAGATTTTCAAGCTTTGTGGTTCACCACCTGAGGATTATTGGCAAAAGTCTAAACTTCCACTTGCTGCTATGTTTAAACCCCAAAACACTTATGAAAATACTCTCCGTGAAAGGTGTAAGGAATTCCCGAAATCTGCTGTCAATCTTATAGAAACATTTCTTTCCATGGATCCTCATAAGCGTGGGACCGCTACATCTGCCCTTGTTTCTGAGGTATGATCGTCTATCTAATATGAATTTTCAGGATAATTGCAATTTAATGCCCTGCAATTGATGAATTAATCTTCCTAATATATATATATTGTTACTTTCTTTAGTATTTCACTACAAAGCCTTATGCATGTGACCCGTCGAGCTTGCCAAAGTACCCACCCAACAAAGAGATCGATGCAAAGTTCCGCGAGGAAGCACGAAGGTAAGGTTTTCCTATTGATTATTTATTGTTCATACGAAAGTTGTGGTCAGCAGTTTCTAATCATGGAAGCAAAACAATATCACAACTGCAGTGCTTTTAGTTGAATCCGGCGCTTGAAAGATCTGAGGTTGGGCGTATTTATGGGTCTTCAAGGGCACAATTTCTTCACACATAGGATACAGTGTTAATGGGTTCTAAAGCGTTCATATTAGACTTGCTAATATCATTGCTATATAACAATCTTGAGATCGGCCTTTCAAATGAATCAATTGTCAACTCTATGATGAACTCAGGGATATTTGTCCATACGAGTTTTGTGATGGTTATGTACAAGTTCTGATTTTAAGTGCTACTGATTTCAGAAAGAAGGCTGGTGCCAAAGTACGAGGATCTGGATCCTCCAAATACCCGAGAAGAGTCCGCAAAACGCTGCAAGAAGCAAACAGTTTCTGTAGAGTGGTACCAACAGAGGTAGATAACCTCAGATCCAACCCCCCACCCACCCACACACGCACAAACCAATCACCCACCACTACCCCAGATAGTAAATCTGGACTGTTAGTTTAGAAGATATGGTTCAATGTTGATTGGTAGTTTTTGACTCTAGCAAGGACTCATTTAGGGAGAGACTACCTGTCAAAATTTGAGTTATCTACTTTTAAACTAACGGTCCATGTTTCTTCAACTTTTCACTATAATTGATTTCAATCACTCTATAGGAGCTCGATCGTGCCCCCAACCCCACTATTCATTTCTTAGCAATTAACTAATTTTCCTACTTTAAATCCATGAAGGAGGTGGAGGGCAATGGTGAACTTACGGGTAGAAGAAACCGCAGTAATGCACATTTCCCAAAGGGAAAAGGAGCGACTGTTTGTCGAGGATCACTTAAGGCATCATATGATACGGTGTCAGAGGCTTCCCAAGCAACGACGGCGACAGAGGTCTCTCAAGGGGACAGCATTTGCACCGTCCCTGCACAAATGACGGCATCAAGTGGTTTTAATAGGTCAAAACAATCAAAACGTGGCGTGTCCTCAAAATTATATGATCAGGTTCCTTCAAGAAGCCAAACTTTGCACTCCGCAAGGCAAGAAAATGAAGAATCTACGAGAGGTTTTCGAACTCCTGGAAATGCTCGTGATGAGAATTCCAAGTGGAAAATGCAGAGGCAACGGAGTTGCCATCCCAATCCAAATTCTGTTGATTCATATGATGTGTTTGAGACCGAGGAATACTCGGAGGTAAGTGATTTTCTCTAAGGTATAAGGGTGGGTTTGATTGTTTTACATGGAAAAGAATTGAATAACTTCATATTCCTTTTTACATGGAAAACAAAAGTCTAGGCTGAGTTTTGATTGCACTTATTTTTCATGGAAACTGCTCAAAATTTGTTACTTTCCACCTTGATGGTGTTTGATTGCATAGTTTTTCATGGAGTTGATTTCCATGGTACAACTTGATTTAGCCTAATTTTCACCTCTCCCTGTCATTCAAAAAGCCCCCTCTTCCTTATGTTTTTGCATTTCAATTTTTTTCCATGTAAAGCTATCAAATGCACCGTAAGAGTGCATGTGGGCATGTGGCGTTTGAATTAGGCAAATGAGAAAAATTAGGCTACACCAAGTTCTACCATGGAAATAAATTCCATTGCAAATAATGCAATCAAAGGCAGCCTAAAAGACTGATAATTTATAATTGTCGGCTAGAAGAATCTCCTGTGGATATAAATGTTGAATAATATTTTGTATCTGAATACGTAACAGGATTACAACGATGAACAAGAAAACGTCGGACCGCTTTTAACTCAATCACACACAAGGAAGGAAAACCACACTCATCAAGCTGTTCCCCGATCCCGTTTTTATAGAGGTACAGCTAACTTAGTCCTCAGATGAATACATCTCTTTACTTCCAAACATAGATTAAGAGTCCACCTATCCTTTGTAAGCCCAAATGAGAAAAATCTGTTTCATTTTTACGACATAATCAATGTACATAATTTCATTACAGTAAATAAGTTCTATTCTTGAGCATTGATTGTTTCTGAAACATGTTCTAACAAACCGCACTTATGCCTTGGTGCTAGGCGGTCCTTGCAACCTTTTACTTAGAGATTTTAGGACATTGGTTTGCATTAGTGTTTTTCTTGAAAAATCAGAAAGTCAAATGTGAACTCTTAATCTTGGGATGAAGGGAGTAAATGTCTGATGATTATTTTTATTATTATGTTTGTGGCATACCATATTAGATATATATATATATACAGATGTAACTAGAACTGGGGAATAACTTGATCCAATACATGAATGAATAAATTTTTCGTTTTTGTTTGTGCAGACTTGTGAACATAAGGATATCGCTCTGCTTGAAAATTATTACCCAACGTTTGTTGGTCCTCTCAAAGTCTTAGGACGCTTATTTATCTGCCTTTGCTGCTGCCTTCCTGGTTTCTTGTTCTGTGATTTGAACTTATACAATTGTACCCATTTATAAAGATGAATGAAAAAAAATTGGGAAGAAACATATATATAGATGCCGGGGTGGGGGGAGTGAGGGAGAAATAAGGCGGCAAAACGAGGTCGTTTTGAATGCATTTAGAAAGAAAAAGAAAAAAAATTACTGCTCTGATTGCCATGTAAAATAGAATTCTATTATATCAATTTTTTTGTTCTAGTGACTGAAGAGTTGCAGGCTCGTGTTGCTCCATAAATATGATTATTTGTTATCATTTTCTTCCTCCCATTTTTTGTGTTTTATTAAAAGGGTTTTTCTTCATTGCAGTGGCTGATCATATATATAAGTTTCATCTTTTTCCCTGACATGAATTCCAATAACTTCATCCACCATGTTTCGGTAAAATCCATTGGGCTATTATGAAAGGTCTCAAAGTTCAGTGGTTGGTCTTGTTAAAAAGAGATTAAGGCTCCGTTTTATAGCAATGTGAAAAATAACTAATTTGGGTGTAAGGATGGAAAATAAGTTGAAGGATGTGGTGAGATTAACCCTCGGCTTTTGCTTTAATCCATGGAAAACTTTTCTTTGGGTGATAGGTTTAGAAATTTATTCCATAAAATATTAAAGGATGATGAAGGACAAATACTTATCAAAATAAAATATGAGATGAAAAGCATCTCAATACATGCCTCATATTATTATCTAACTTTTCGTCCAAATTAATTATTTTAATTTTTAATTTTTCTTGTTACTATCAAATAGAGTTTAAGAAACAAATTTTTTTCTTAAAGCAACCACCACCAATAATCACTATCAACTTGAGGCGGTTAAAATACAGAAAGTCATTGTTAAAGTAACACTGTAAATCAAGAAAGTATCTTATAAGAGAAAGTATTGTAAAAAATAATTTTACTCTGTATACTAACTGCACGCAACATCTGCTACTTTTAGATGAAAGTCACATCATTCTTTCGTCTTGAGAAATTTTAATCAATTTTTAAAAGATTGTAGAGTTTTCTGCCCTATGTTAGAATTATAATTGGGAAATGTTGTGGATGACAAGTTACTTTGTCCGGTTATTAGAAATTTTGTTTGGACATAGGATCCCATTGGGTCCAGGTCCCAAACAAGTAGCTTTACCCATTATCCCTAGTTTTAAAGATCAACGAGAGGGATTAGGAAAAAAAAGCTGCGAGTGTAAAATTGAAATTAAAAAAGTGATATCTTGTTCTGAATCCCGTTTGGTGGAGTTTTTTTTTTTTTTTTTTTTCCAAATTTTAAAAATTCAACTCAAAATTAATATTGTTTTTATATTTCTCAAAAAAAAAATTCACTTTACTTTTTTTATATATTTTTTTAAAACACTATAACTTTAAATTCAAAAATCAAAATTAGATAAAAAACAATGAAAATGGCAAAGTCTTCACCATCGACAACTGCCTACATGTACCACAAAGTAAAAAATAATGCTTAGGCTCCACTTACTTTATTTCATCTCGCACCCACCAACCACTTTTTCTCTCCCATCATCATTCCTCAGCGCATTCTACATCATTTAGCTACTGACTACTATCTATATATATTGATAGATTTTAGCATTGTATGTATAATTTATTTCTTCCACCATAAATTACCAAAAATAAATATAGAAGATGTCCAGTTCATATGATGAATACTTTGGGCAAGATGGCAACGAAGAAGAAATGATACTCATAACTCAAATGATGTCGAATTTAAACATAATGCAAGATGCTTCTGTGATTGCGTATAATCAAGAAGAAACATATAACGCTATTGCGAATATTCATACTCTTGAAAATTCAGAAGTTAGTTTGAGAAGAACAAAGCACTGTCAAAGAGAAGCTGCTCATGAAAGGTTGTGAAAGGACTACTTCTGTGAAAATCCAGTATATCCAGAAGGTGATTTTCGTCGTAGATTTCGCATGTGTAGATCTCTTTTCAATCGAATTTTAGAGGCTATGATTAATTACGACAACTACTTCGTGCAAAACGCAGACGCTCTAGGGCGAAAATGTTTAACTCCTCATAAAAAAATAATAGCAGCGCTATGCCACATGTGTTATGGGGCATGCGCCGACATATAGGGGAGTACTTTGCAATAGGCGAGTCCACAGCAATTAAATCATTGAAGCGATTTTGTTCTGTCATTGTTTCAATATCTGGTACCGATTACCTTTGAGCCCCCACCTCGGCAGACGTAGAACGATTATCATTTGAAAATGCAACAATGGGATTCCCGGAAATGCTCGGAAGTATTGATTGTATGCATTGGCAATGAAAAAATTTCCAGTTGCATGGCATGGTGCATACCGAAGGCATAAAGGATGTCCAACACTAATTCTCGAAGCAGTTGCATCTTACGAGACATGGATTTGATCGTCATATTTTGGTATGCCATGTGCTAATAATAATCTAAATGTCTTAGCCTGATCTCATGTTTTTGAAGATCTTTTACATGGTAGAACACCACCAATTCTTTTTAAAATAAATGGCAATCAATACAACATGGGGTACTATTTAGCATATGGTATTTATCCACATTACGCAACTATTATAAAAAGCATAAAAAGGCCTAACACACAAAAATAGAAAGTTTTTTCAGAAGCACAAGAAAGTGTGAGAAAAGGATGTGGAACGTGCTTTTGGTAGGGGTGTTCAAGAACCGAACCGGACCGATTGGACCGACCGGACCGGACCAAAAAATAGGATTTTTTTCGATTTTTATACATGTAACGGTCTGGTCCGGTCCAAATTTTCATAGATCGAAGTAGTCTGGTCCGGTTTTCGATCTTATGAGTGAAAATACCTACAAAATCGGACCGAACCGGTTATCTATATAAAAATATTATTTTTTTCAAAATATCTTACGAGAGAGAGAGAGAGAGAGAAAGGAGTGTCATTTTTTATCTTAGAGTTATCTTCCCCATAAAGCTACCACTCATCACATATGTTCCCCACCCACACCCATGTGATTCCCATCTACTTCTTTCCTTATCTTTTTTTTTTTTTTTTCTATTCTCTCATATGCCCATACTCTCTCTCTCTCTCTAGCCTCCCTTTCCCACCGATGTCTCTTTCTCTCTTGCATTTTCTTAAACTTCCATGGCTTCATCAATTCTTTCTATATGCGTGTATATATTCATGTATATATTATATACACATGTTTAGATAATTAAAAATCGAAGAAATAAAAGATCGAAGAAGTCGAAGGGTTCTGTTATTTCTCTCATTTTCTCTCTGTATATGCTTGTATATATAGGTATGTATACATATGTTTAGATAATTAGATCTAAGAAGTGTTTTTTATAAATATAATTTTTTTTTCTTGATCTCGTATTTATATTGTAAATATGTTTGTACGTATGAATTTGTTGGTTGTAAAATGATGGTATAGATCTGAATATGTGTTGATTCTTTTCCAAATGCTCAGACCGAATGAATCGAGTAAAATTGGACCGTTCAAGTTGGTTCGGTCTAGTTCGGTCTTGAAGGGGACTTCGGTCCAGTCCGATCCAAAAATTTTTAGGACCGAAGTAGTCGGTCCGGTCTAAAAGTATGGTGAACGGTCCGGTTAACCGGACCGTGAACACCCCTAGCTTTTGGCATTCTACAGGCAAGGTTTGCCATAGTCCGTCAGCCAGGCAGGTTATGGAATCAGGACACACTAACCATTGTGATTCAAGCATGTATGATATTACACAACATGATTGTTGAAGATGAACGTCGTACAAATTGGGATTATGTGTACGATCAAATTGAAGAGCTGTCAGAAATGCAACGAGATCCAACAATGGTATTCAACGCTTATATTAATCGTTGGGCCAAAATGATTAATGCTGACATTCATAACCGTTTGCGCGCAGATTTAGTTGAACACATTTGGGAACTACATGCACAATCTGATGCATAAATCAGCTATGTTATTTATTATATTAGTCTATTTAAATGTTAAGTCATATATTATATTCAACATTATTGATACATATGTTACCTTATGTTTAATATGTATTCTTAATTTTAATGTTATATATATTATAGATATTTATTATAATAATAAATGTGATAATTATTTTACTATTAATATAAAACATATAAGCCTTACAAATAAAGTAAAAAATACAGTACTTCAAATAAAATAGTATAATAATAATAATAAAAAACTTACAAAATATAACATTGCATTATAAAATAATTGTTTTCCCTAATAATTTGGAAAATGGCGAGAAAAGTTTTGCGAAGCTTGATTTTGTTGACATCTTCAGTTTAGCAACTCCTGAATTCGATAATCATAAAGCTCACGTTGTTGATCAGTCATGCGACTTAAATCTATTCCCATTAATGTTACTTCCTCTATGGCATTTCTTCTTTGCTTATCTCGTTCAAGTCTTTGGTCTTCTCGAATCCGTCTTTCTTCTTCTCAATTACACATTTGTTCTTCACGATTTCTCCTATCTTCTTCACGATTATTCTTTTCTTGTTTTTCTTCCTTGCAAAATACTAGACGTTCTATTTTTTCATGCATACCTTTTTGCTCAGCATTTTGTAGAGCCAAATTACTTTCGTATAGTTTCGAAAATTTTTGAGCTCTTTCAAATGAAGCATTTTGAATAGTTAGACTTTTCTCTTTTTCCTTCCTTTTTTTTGTATTTTTTCTTCATATCTTCCTGTAGACCTATTCTCATATGGACCTTAGATATCAATGGGGAAAGAATCATTGCCTTGATTAACCGAAGAAGATCCACCGTCGCTATCCGTTGGATCGAAACAAAACCTTTGTGTATTTAATGATGTTGTCTTCAAGTCATAGTTTCTGTGTTCTTTTAAAATTTGATAACATCTATAAAATACAAAAGGGTTTTGCATTTCTAATTGGTAACTCTCCCGAGCTTATCTAATCTGCATTAAAAAAAAGTAATATTATAAATTAATTACAAAGAAAATGCAATTATCGGAAATAGATGGTTTGATATAATGTATTTTACCCAGTCCATTTCATTTGTACCGATTCTTTGATTACTTATTGCATGTGATAACTTTGATAAATACATCGTTATACATTTATGAATTGTCGAATATCACAATTAGAGAGATCATGGAATTCTTCTAAATATAATACATGGCTGCTCATGGTAAATTGACGCAATTGATTCCCATAATCTTTCAATAATTTGATTAGCACCAATTACCGAATTAAGACTGACGTGAATATAAGCTCGACAAAGAGCTTCATCTTCAAATGGTGTCATATTTGTTTCACGAAATTTAGACATTATAAAAATTCTAAAGACAAATTATATGAAAATAAAAAATTTACAATCTACCCAATGAAAATGAAACTTTTTTTTTTCAAGAACAATACACTGGAAATGAGGTTACGAGAATGCACTGAAGAATGGTTACTTAAATATTTGAAAGAGCTGCAATGGAAGGAAATTTAAAATTTGAATCATGTGTCGCACGACACATGATTAATCGCCCAAATGAAAAATGTTTCTCACGATACATCATTTGTCGTGAGAGTGCCATTCTCTGCCACGACATTTCAACCATTGTCTGAGCTCAAATTATTATCATGTGTCCCACGATATATGATGTATCGGCCAAACCATTGTTGTTTCTCACGACGCATCATGTGTCGTGAGAATGCTCATTGTCTGTCACGACATTTCATTGATCATCCGAGCTAAAACTTGGTCGGCTTCTACATTTAGCTTTGGTTTACACTTTTATGTACATTATTAGACAGTTAGCTTACCGAATAGGGCAAGAAAATGGCTAAATTTAACCATTTGGCTCACCTAATGTGGATGGTCTTAAAAAGTCATCTCAAAACATTAACCAAACATCACCTTAGGATTTGTATCTATCTTTTTAACTACCGTATATTTTTAACGTCACCTATTTTTAGTCTTTAGTTAAAGCTTAGCCTATATTTAGTATTCAGTTGGCATAGCTATATTTAATATTCAGTTAGCATAGTTATTTTTGGTTCATGTACATTGTATATATACCTTAGTTTGTAGTTGAATTAAATACAATTCTTAGATTTCTCAATTTCTTTTCTTTGTCTTCTTTATTGTCCCATTTACAGAACTAGACTCTAAAAACTCGCTTGCGAGAAAAGGGTGCCCGTGGGATTTATAGGCTACTCCCATGTTTACCCCCTTTTTTTCATGTGGGATTATTGGGTTCATAACATAAGCAAATACGCCTAGTACTTTAAAAGAAGGAAACTGGGTTGCCCATGATTTGAATGATGGAATAGTAGACATGAAACTAACTCTTTTGCCAACTTTGTAGCTCCCGCATGTAAAAACCTTTCTTTTTACACCACATCATTGTGTAAAGATACACTTAAAATATACACGAATACAAGTAATTTCACATTTACCCGCATATTGTAATTAGTTTTATAATATGGAATTTTATATTAATTTTTCATTACAATGCTTCCTATTATCGATCATATTACAGGGAATGATAAGTAAATACTGAAGTTTTGAAGAACCTGCTTGATTTCCTGTGAATGCCCACTTTTGGTGTTTACTTGAGCACATAGTTTCTTTAAAAAAGAAACGACAAAAATCAAAGTGTTACTTAAAAACATTTGGAAACAAAATCATTTAGGGCCAGTTTGGTTGTCCTTCAAATTGCGAATCAAATAATTTACAATTAAGTAATTTACAAAATTTTCATTTATTAGTGTTTGGTTGTGTAAATTGAACAATTGTAAATATAATAATTCAAGTTAATTTACAAAAACTCAAATTAAGTCATTTCAAGTAAAACTTGAAATTACCTAATTCTAGAATTAGATAATTCATTCCAAATCTATTTTTCGAGAAGATCTAGTTTCTACCTGTGATGTTGATGCATCTAGACAAAATTTTAAATAACATCGAAGAATAGAGAACATGTTTTTATTCTAACAATCGAAATTTCTTTTTTAAGTTTTCCAAACACTATTTAAATTAAAATTGAATTATTCATAAATGAGCAAATTCACAATTCTTTGATCGAAAATTAACAAATTTTAAAATTAGTTAGTTTACGCAACCAAACGGGCCCTTAATGATTGTTAAATTTCAAAGCATATCCGGCAAGTCTCTCACGTAGCTGACAGGGGATTTGCATTGTTGTAATGCCCAAAATCAAGCATAATAAGCTCTTCAGTTTCTCCGGTTAAAAAAGACCCTACTCAAAATTAAGTTTAAGCCTAACAAATATCGTGCATAAATGGTGTAGATACGTTATTTTCAATTCTTTGTTGTATTAAGGAAATTTTGAGATGTTTATCTTGAATCAATCTGAGCCGTAGGTAAAAAACTTGTTGGCATCTCAAATGAGTATATAAAGGTTGAGCCCGTAACCTTTCTGTTAAATAAGATATTGATGCTTCATGAATTTGAACTTCCCTATCTCACTTCCCCCTTCCACTCAGTTTGAATTATGTGTCTATCCATTGCACTTGTAAAAGGGTAATAATAATAAGGGGAATCAACTATTTTAACCCTAAAGTTTGGGGGGAGTTGCAACTTAAACCTTGATGTTTCAATTTTGGCAATTTAAACCTCAATGTACATTAATTGTTACAATCCTCACCTTCCATCCACAACCGTTTGAAATGGAGTAACGGTGTTTGACGTGGAGCCTATGTGGCATGCTGATGTGGCACTTATGTGGAATGTGAATTAAAGAGAATCGACAATTTTAACCCTAAAGTTTGGGGTAGTTGCAACTTAAACCTTGATGTTGCAATTTTAGCAATTTATACCTCGATGTACATTAATTGTTGTAATCCCCACCTTCAATTTTGCCCATGTGGAATGTGAGAAATAATTAGGGCACAAAAATCATAATTATTCTCTGATAGTTTTCTATCTGTCGTCAGCTGGAGCATCTGGCCAGATTTGACCGGATGTATTTCTTAGATCTTAAACTTCCATTCTAAAACCGAATCTCCTTTCCTCATAAATGCTTACCCGTTCTTTGCATACATGAAAAATTCGAAGAAGATTCTAATTGATTTCCTTATATTTCAGCAAAATACAAGCGTTGTAGATCCGATCTCGAATCTTCACTACGATAACATGTTGTTCGCTCAGATCTACGTTGTTTACTCTGCTCTAAGTTCGTTAGGGGATCAAAATGAAGTCGAAACAACGCCGGAGAATGCTAAAAAGTATAATGGTAATTTGATGAAATTGATGGCTTAAAAAAATTACCATTGTACTTTTTAGCATTCTCCGGTCAGATTTGGACAGATGCTCTGGTCGACGGCGGATAGAAAACTATTAGAGAATAATTATAATTTTTGTGCCCTAATTATTTCTCACATTCCACACAAGCAAAATTGAAGGTGGGGATTGCAACAATTAATATACATTGAGGTTTAAATTGCCAAAATTGAAACTTCAAGGTTTAAGTTGCAACTACCCTAAACTTTAGGGTTAAAATTGTCGATTCCCCTTAATTCACATTCCACGTAGGCGCCACGTCGGCATGCCACGTCAGACCCGTTACTCCATTTCAAACGGATGTGGATGGAAGTTGGGGATTGCAACAATTAATGTACATCGAGGTTTAAATTGTCAAAATTGAAATATCAATGTTTAAGTTGCAACTACCCTCAAACTTTATGGTTAAAATTGTCGATTCTCCTAATAGTAATAATATAATAATAATAATAATAATAATAATAATAATAATAATAAGAAGAAGAAGAAGAAGAAGAAGAAGAGAACAAGGAAAATCAACATTTTTATATCATTTTGGAAAAAAAAAATCATGATATTGCACAAACTTTGAGTGTGCCATGCCAGCTAATTACATACGAGTCATGAATAGCCATGACTGCGAACAACTAACATAGTAATAGGAAGGTATTGTGATGTGAAAAGAAGTATTGAATCAAACAATTACATGGAGCTTTTGATGATGTAACTTAGTTCTCTTCCTTTTTTCTTTGAATAGAGTACAAATTAAAGAGGCTGGAATTACAAAGAAGAATTTGGAAGAGTACGTTAATAAACAGTTAATGAGGAATCATTAATCCTCAAAAGCATATATATATATATGCTAACAATCTTCCTCAGGAGTCATAATGGTGGGTATTTGGCCATGATCAACAAAGTCTATCTTGTTCAGTCTCATGCAGCAAAGCGCTTTCTCCGGCAATTCTTCTGGCTTCTGAGCCTGTCAATTTATTTATTATTTTTCAGATAGTAACAAGCAGTTAGTTTTAATGCTCACTAGTTTTCTGTGCGCATGCCATGCTTGTGCAATTATGATATAAATAATATAAAGGAAACATAAAAAAATAAATGATTGACTCATCAGTTAGGAACTACTCTACTCTTGCTCTGACACTGGTTAAAATCACATTTTTTTTTCTACACCCTTGAGACTTTTTAGAACATGAAGAAGCTTGTAAGGGTACAATGGGCAAAAGAAATGTCACACAACATTGGCCTTGTATACAAAGATATATATTAAGACTGTCGAGTGCATCCATGGATCAAAATCACAAAACATGAGTCAAAGACAAAAATCATCAAACTTGGACCAAATAAGAAGGCTACTGAGGGATTACATATAATCGGTCATAAGGCCATTGAGGGTCAGGGACGAGGTTCAACACGTTTTTAGTGTGCGGGCCACTTAGCTTGCATTCCCCAGTTAATTTATAATGTCATGTTCATTACAGTATTACAGGTATTTTATACAGAAACATGGTCATTTAGCCGACTGCAGGTATTTTATGCCCAGTGTTTTATGCCGAGTCACATAACTTTCCTGCATTGCCATAGCATTAAATGCCTGTGGTGTCTGCGGACTTTTTTGTCCTTAACAGTAAGAAAAATAACTTGGATAGAAGTGATGGAACCTCACACTCGAAGGAAAAAAGAGTGGACCACATGGTAAGAAAATCAGAAGAATGAACTGACCATCCATTTTCTGTTGGGCAAATGATCTTGGTTCGACGTTAAGATGAAAAGGCCAGCATGGCGAAAACAGGATAGGCGTAGTACCTGAATAGTTAAACCAAGATCCAATACTCCATTTTTCAAACGTTCTCGAAATGATTCTAACCCCTTCCTTGCTATGTAGCTGAAGCGATGAATGTCCAGGTCAATCTCAAAGTAATTGGGTCCCTGGATTAGACATAAAATCAAGAATCAGCAGCATATGTATATATATTGTAATATTATATCCTTACAACTACAATCAAGTTGTTAGCGACATTAACAGCCCTTAAAATCCTGCTTGTGTTTTTTAACGTTGCATAGGTAATGGCCCTAAAAATTCGGATATCGAGGGCTCATCCATCTTCACATGGTGTAAAAGCAATTGGGTAATGGGTACAAAGCCCTTGTTAATCTCCAAAATCCAACTTTAAGTAAGAAACAAGGATATCGTAGTAACCTGATAAAAATTATGTTGAGGGCGTGAAAGGACTGGCTTTTCATTGTAAGCATTTAGAAGCTTCCTTTCAGTAGAACTGGAAATTAGATCATCTGGATTAGCCACCCTAACCATGATCTTCAACCTTTCTCTGAAAGGAACATTGGATTCTTTTGTAAATCCTTTGACCTTTTCCATATCATCCTCAATTAGTTTCTGTAACACAGAGAAATCTTTTCAATTAATCGCACCGTTGTACCAATTTCAAAACAAGTTGTTAATGCTGAACGCCTGAACCAAACAAACAAACTTAAGCATATGATGGAAGAAAGGGATCAACTGCTCAGATTATAGGCTACATTTTTTGCAAGAGTTAATACATTCAACACTACACAAAATTACCTTGATGCTCTCTTGAAAATGAGGAGATATATCTTGCTCAAAACTCTCTGAAAGTTTAAAATAGAGTACGAGGCTCAAACCTTCCCCATCACAATCACCACCGAACATCGGAGTAGGATAAGTAGGCAACTGCCACAAAAGAGATGCAATGAAACAAATATGAGAGAACTGTCAAAAGCCACTACATATTTTCATATAAAATGTTGAAGTTATAGTTTAGTGTTCCATCTGGGAAAAAAATCATCTAGCACATAAAAAATTATTAAATGCAGTGAGAAACATTCGAACCTGAATATTGACAATGAGGAGTGGGGGCATATTTCCCTGAGCTTTAACAGAAGGAAGCTCAAGGTGCTGGGCAATGTTATTAACTTTTCTTGGACTTCGAAATAAATCAACACCAATTGGAGTATAAGGACTGTAATTTGGAGCAGGGCCTTTCTTCTTATCTCTGCGAATTAAATTGTTGGATAATTGGATACACTATAGTAAAGATATGTCTAATTTATTGTTAATTTCTATGCATCTTGGCACTGGTGATGTAAGTTAATAACATACTTGAAATAATTATCACCACGGAGTTTAAAATTTGAGGGTTCGATCTCGGACCAAGATCCTGGAGTTGGCTTATCTTCCGTACAACATGGAATTAAGAGTCCTGCTCTGGGACGGTAGAAAAACTTTTTTGGTGCACCTGTAAATATAACGGTTGTTTATTGCTATATATAGTTAACTATCTTATGCAACAGTAATTAAAATGAGCACCTAGGTAAAAAAGGCCATATGCAGATAATGAAGAACCGTAAGACTGAATTTGGGATCCAATTCAAGATTTTCCTTGGGAGGTATCAGGAATGGCTTGAAACCAAACAACTAGAAGCCTCATTTCATTTTCATAATATGAGATAAATTATTTTTAAATTTAAAATTGTAACAAGTGAATTTATAGTTTCAAAATCTTAAAGATGTCTGCATCAAATCACACTATAGGAAATAAATGGAGATTAATCTAATTAAAATGTTCAGTTTGGGACTCATTAACTAAAATGAAATTGTATAGAAGAAATACGAAACTGTGGTATACTTACATAATTCATTGGTTTCTTCTCCATCAACAGATTTCCTCTTGAAAGAAATCCTATAAACGACTGATTTTTTATTCCTCTGTGGTTGTGGACGTGAACTTGGTGCATTAACGATCTTGTCATTAAAACTTACGGAAGGAAACAACTGAGGTAAGCCAGACTTGTCTTGGGGTTTTTCAGAATCACATTGATCCTCTTTTTCAAGATTAAAGCTTCCATAAGAACGGTCCAGATTCTTCTTCTTGGCACAGAACTGAAGCACTTGTCCATGTGAAATGTTGGAGAAACGATCTGTATGCAAAGATAAATAAGTAAAGATGTAAATACAAAATTACACATGAACATACTGAAAAGATAATGCATTTTGTAAATATATAAAAATAATACTATTATTCATTACCTCCATGCACACTAGTGTAATCATCATCTGATTCAGACTCCAAAATGCTGACCGTGTCAAACCATGCTTCCTCTTGGCAAATAACTGCAAATTCATGAATTTTATTTTATTGGGAAGTTGGTAAAGTTATTACTCTTTATTCAATATTAGTACTCTGAAACAGCATACAAAAAGTCCTCTGGAGATATTTTTATTTTTTTCGTTGACCACTCATCATATCCCAAGTCATCTGGTGATAGATTAGGAAGAAAGCTAACAGCAAGAACAACTCAAGAAAGAAGAAATAAAGTAGCAAACTATATAACATCTAATTTGCAAAAAAAGTGAAGTGAAAATACATCAAAATAGAACCATGGATCATCAAATCTATCTACAAGCTAGTTAAGGTCAGAAGTTCTGGGGTGTACATAGCTTCAAGTGCATTCTAGTTAGTCCCAAAAGACAATGCTGATAAACTGGCCAACAAAGTGAGAGCGTATTAAAGTTTCACATCATCAACCCAGGCAATCCATCTCAAGTAGAAGAAAAAAATCAAATTAACAGAGGTGCAAAATTCCATCCTTAGAACAGCCAAAAATTTGTAGTTTACAGCAATTACTTATTGCAAGTCAGCCGGATATACATCAAAAAAGGTTCATAAAATAAATATAGAATGTTACTGTGACAAACCGTGAAGGCATGAAGTTTTGTAAGAATCATTTGCATGGGACGGCTAATCACTACTAATTCCCAAAAAACAATTTAAACTATTTGCATGGGACGGCTAGGTGTTAGCTGTCTGGCTGGGACGAGTACATTTGGCCCACCACAGACCATATTTTTGCTATACCCGCTGCATTGTTTAACAAACTTGTATGGTAAATGTACTAGTTTACCAGCTAAGTTTGCCATACACATAAGAGTTGCTCTAACATCTTACAAATTTGGGATAGCATCCAAATGGAGAAATGGGTGTGAATAAGGGAATATTTGCCATCTAATTTGTATGTTTCCAGAAACGTTACCCACGGCAATGTTATGTATAAAACCAATCACAGTCATGAAGTTGCAATTTAAGAACTGAAAGCAAAGAAAAACAACCTGCCAAGTAATGACCTACAACCAAATGTTGCTCCCTCTTCCATTGAAAACCTTTCCCATCTGAGCAACCGTAGGGTGGCAATTCTCACCACTCCTAAGTCCTAACATATTAATTTTCTTAAAATAATAAATTTGAGAAAAAGAAGGAAACAAAGGAATACCATTAGCATCAATTTCATTGTGGTGCCATTGCAACTGAGTGACTTGGAACGTTGAATTGGAAACCTCAGATGTTCTGCAAGTTGTGGTTGTATGGACAAACTCACTAACAGCGAAATTGTTTACTCGTGCGTCACTGGTTCTTTTTCTGGACGATCCATGAGGATGAGTAAGCTTTCCGAGAAATTTCGCCGGACGATAATGGTATTTTGTCCCAGTTTTAATTGTTTTAGATGGAACTGATGCACAACCACCCATTATGTTTATACTTAACTTCACAAGCCTCAATTACAAGGAGCGCTGTCCTCATACAAGATGCCAACTTCCCAGTTGTGCAATGTGAGGAAATTAGATCTGTAACATAGGATATGAGTTTCAGAGATTTCTACTAAAATAATTTCATTTCAACCAAAATTCTTAACAAATTGTAATCCATTCCTCCAATTTTTAAGCAAGTTAATTATTACCAAGATAAGATGTTCATTCAAGCAACAGCAAGAGGTAAATGAAGTATTTGTACAAGCAATTGGTGACCATTAAGTTACATAACCCATTGAATAGTCTAATAGGCATACATATATACCTGAATATCTATGTAACTAATGATGGATTAAAATACGTTTGCAGGTCTTACAGACGTTATTGCATTAATTTGGGCAAAAATAACTGATCAGTGAATCTGAAATTTCCCCAAGAAAAAGAACATTACGCAATGCAGGCAGCTGATTTAAAGGGGAAAATGGTAGGATCCTCAATCCTGGCATGTAATTTTTACTTGAAGGTCTACAATATTTTTAAGGGGGAAATAAAGAAAATATAATCATGAACTCATGTCCTCAAAATATAGATAATTTGAAGCAAAACGAAAATACAATCAAAGGGTCCGTTTGTTTTTTTAGCCTCTGATTACGGAACCTAATGCTTAATGCTCAACAGTACCTCTGAAAAATATTTGATTTTATTATGGCTTTGAATACTGAATATATGATATTTTACAAAGCACCCTTCCTACACCCTAACGAATCCAATGGAATAAAATTAAATTAAACATTTTGTGCTTGCCATTTGAATTTTAATTTAATTGATATACATCAATAACTAACGAATAAAAAGAAAAAAGGCACAAAATATTAAATGGAAGTTTGGTAAAATAACATAAATCGGTAACAAGTTGCCGACATTCAACATTCGGTGCGAGTTTGAGATTAAAATTGTAACCTTTTACCGAGATCATTTGAATTTTAATTTAATTCAGCATGGAGAAAACAAAAAGAGTAAATTTTCATTCAGCATTAAGACATAAAAATTTTGTCAAAGTTAAGTCGGTGGAAGGTTACAACGAATGTCGAAATTCGGCAAGAAGACACCGACTCGGTGCAAAAATCATTTTTGCGGTGTACATTGGTGTTTTGGCTACAAAATCCTACAAAATTAATTAAATAAATACAAATACATGTAATAAACAAAAATGTCTATAGATATACCTGCATGAAATGGTGGTAAATAATGTGATAATAATAACAATACGGAAGGAGGAGGAGGAGGCGCCAGGACTAATACCACCTCCCTCCCTCCGCAGCAATGGCGGCAGCAACTGAACCGAGAGAGAGGAGAGGGGCGGTGTCCGACGGCGACGACGAAAATGGAGGATCCGAATATAATTTCAAAACCTTCTAATTATACATACATAATTAAACAACATATATTTATATATTTTGTTATTTAGAAAGAGAGAGATATTATATATATATGTGTGCAAAATCAAAAAGAGAGCAGAGAAAAGAGGGAGGTGGTTTTTCTTTTTCTCGTTGCCTCTGATTAGTTACAGTCAGTTATTCCACGTCATTCATTTTCTCCCGCAATAATTTGGTCCTTTCACACCATCGAACGCCAAATTAGACCCTTTTCTTTCATTATTAAACTATAATATAATAGTAATTTAGAGGAAAATTTTATTTTTATTGAATTTTTTGGTACTTTATTTTTTCATTGTTATTCATTAGACATTGGTTTATGTATATTGCTACTGTTGATGCGTTGTTAATATATTAATAACGTACGGATGAAATACTATTGTGTATTTAAATGATGCGCTAATATTTTTGTGAATGAGTTAACTTAGTTGTGGTAAGACACCTACTCAAATTCAAGAAAAGTCCTAGGTTGCTAAAACACCAAATTAGAGATGCCTTAAGGGTGTATTTGGCGCGCCGGATAAGGAGGTAGGATATGATAGGATAAAGGTCGGATATGATAAGAGTTGGAATTAGTCGGATATGAATTATGTGGGATATGATATGAAAGGAATCAGTCAAATAAGGATTAAGCGGGATTGGACATGATAAGGACTAGCCGGATAAAGATTTAATAAACTTTGCATTTGATGGAGTTTCGGATTACAAGTCTAGATATTATATAATACAATTTGCCTTTCTTTTAAAAATATATGCAATTTTAATTGTTATCTACAATTTTTTTTTAACTAATGCGATTTTTCGATTTATAAATTAGTTTCGTAAAAAGTTCTATATCACATATAATATTTACGAATTAGGCATTAAGTACAATTTCAAATTCTAATGTTACCATTTTTTCTAAAATTAAAGTTTTTTATAAATACCTTCACTTAATAAAAAAATAAATAAAAATACCGTATTATAAAAGAAATAAATTTTATTAGTTGAGTAACTGTGATTTTGGGTGGTTAAAAAATTTCATTAATAAATTTAATTATCTAAAAAAGTGTAAAGAAAAAGATTAAAATTAAAAAAAAAAAATTTTTATATTCATTTTGTTATCCGGCAATCATGGGATAAAATAATACCACCTATAGGGGTGGTATATATTTATCCGGTTCTAAAGGGATAAAATGATAATTAATCTCGAGTGTAATTTAGTCCCGAGTTGCGCTAAATGCAAGATAGGATTAAAATATCCTATCTACCCTGGCGCCAAACGCGGGATAGGATTTATTTATCCTATCCTTTACGACACCAAACACCGAATATGATTAATTAATCATATCTTATTTTTAATCCCGCACGACAAACACACCCTAAAGGTACTATTCACTTGGGTTTGTTTGATGCATTAAAGTAGAGAGTCAAATCAAATTATTTAATTACGTCCGATAAAATAATCTCATTTTTTAGGTAGGATTTATTAATAACACTATTATGGCCTTAACACCACAATTTTAAAATTATTGATTATGGCACCGATATAGTGACACCACAAATTTAAGGATTGAGTCGGTGTCTTGTTGCCAAATTTCAACATTCGATTCGGTAACCTTTCATTGACTTGATATTTGACAAACTTTTGCCGAGTTAATTTTTAGAAATGGTTTACTGACATTCGATATGAGTAAAAAGTTACCAAATTTTAACCTCTAACTCGATAATCTGTCACCAAATGTCGACCTTTAAGCATACAATTTGCTACCGACTTGTATTTTATATAACGGTACTAAAGCATTTAGCACCAACAGAAGGTGCCTTAATTTGCTAAATACATTAACCCACAACACTAAATAATTAACCAAAGGGGGTGATAGACAACAACCAGAAAGTTTATAGCACATTCTGAACAACAACCATTCATGAACAACATATCTAAAATATTTTAGTTAATAGAGAACCAAAATTGATGAGTACTATTAAGTTAATTTGCGTAAAAAATAAAAAAAAAAGATTATCTATTAAGTTAATCCGCGAGCGTGAAAAAACTGAAAAAAAAATATTATTAATTTTATTTTATAAATATTATTTTAAATAAGGTGGTGGTGGTGGTGGTGGTAACTTCTCTTTTCTCTTGTTTTTTGTTTTCTCTTTAATATTAAAATATTCAATAAATTAATAAGTAGTGTCCTTATTGTAAAACAAATTATGAAATTAGTACACTTTAAAATCCGTTTAGATTACGGAGCGAGACCTAATATTAAACAATGGGTAACCCAAGGGGTGTGGTGGAGCAGTAAGGGCTCCTCCTCCCTTAACCAAGTGTCGGGGGTTCGATTCCTGCCTTGGGCATGAAGCGGCCTTAAATCTCTGGGCCAGCAGCGAAGGGATTAGTCTCTGCTATCGAGCGGTGGATACTCTGGGAAACCAAAAAAAAACATTAAACAATGGGTAAATCTTAATTAACAAACCTTAAAATTTTATTTTCATATTATGTATTTAGGGCATATGAGAGCACACATAAATCAATTTGGAAGCAGCAATTGATGATGGTACTGAAGATACCTGTGCTCCCGTAATCCCACGCACCCTACCCTTCCTTCTAACACCTGTTTCTCCCCCATACTCAATCCTCTCTATCTCATGTGTAAAGCGAAAAAATGGGGTCGTTGTAAATTGAAACAATTGTGCCCTTTATAAAAGATGATGGTGCTGTTGCGAAACCAGCTTTAGTTATAAATTAAAACAATCAATCTTAACCAGAAGGTTGTGTGCCCAAGCACTGGTGTTAATAAAGTTGTGATTGGTGATATGATGTATTGAATTTTGTCACGTTATGTTGTGCGGTATGGTTGTGAAAATGTTAACTACGTGTAAACATAAAAATATATAGTTCAAGGTAAATATGTTGAAATTTGTTCGTAGAACCCTAACCCTAAAACATTTAAAATTTGTTGAAAGGTAAATGTGAAATAAATAAGAAAAAAATTATATTTGGATTGGAAATCTTAATTAAAATAGAATCTAAACTGATACAATTATAATTTAATTTTAATTGGTAGATATACTTATTAATTTTGAAAAGAGTAATATTGTGAAACTTTGTTCAAAATTTTCATGATTTAAGAGTGGATTAACTGCAAGATACGGTGGATAAAAACAAATTCACCTAAATAATTAATATTTTGATTGCTCCTATAAAAAAAATAAAAACAAATTCACCTAAATCCCAACAAAATTAATATTTTGATTGCTCCTATAAAAAAAATTTTTTTCTTTGTTTGTCAAAACATTCAACCAAACACCACATTTTTAAAAAATAGAAAAAAAAAAAAGAGAGCTACCAAACAAGCCCTTGGTGTTCTAACTATAAAAGAAAGATATAAATAACATCACCGAAACTTTAACGGTATAAATAATCCGCTCAAATATTCAATTACAATAAACACCAAACATGAAATTATATTCGCCATTTTATTTTAAAAGTCAAATGCATCCTTAAAAATAAATAAAAACAATTATTTATGTCTCATACATTCTCTAGATTTTAAAGAGCACCATTTTTTTTTGTTCCTCACGGAGTGTTTGGATACTTTTACGCAATTCAACTAATTTTCGCTTGGAATTTTTGGTAACGACAGGCCAAACATTATTTTAATGATACTAAAATTTAACCGTAAGACCTATAAGTCGATCCAAGGTTGTACCGGGCCACGAGATTGGATTTTAAAGTGCACCGTTGATTCAGTTTTTTGTCGTAGAAGTAAATGTTGTTAACGCGGTGCAAATTTTGGCTTTTGATTTTAACAACCGTGGATGCTCCTGCAGAGATAGAACAAATCAGAGGAAGGAGCTAAAATTCGTCATTCAGAACAGAGCCGCCGTTAAAGAACAACTACTCCTCATCTCAAGGTACTCTATCTCTTCCTTCTGTTTATTCTCTCTCTCTCGATGTGTATTTCGATTTAATTCACAAATTTTAGGTATAAATGCAGCTCTTTCTATCTTTCCTTTCAATTCCTAGGGTTTTAAATTCGTCTACAATAGAAACTTTCGTTTTATGTCAAATGATCAAGCCAAAGTTCGCCCCTTTTAAGTAATTGGTGAAGAATTCACCAAGGTTTTTTAGTTACCATAACGTATCAATTATCATATTTGGTTCGTAGAAAGTGCTCAGATCCATTTGATTAAATAGCAGCCACGCAACAATTCATCGCAAGCTGCTCGTGAGGATTATTCGACTTTCCAACCTAAATTTTGGACTGTGAAGTTTTAAGTTTCTAAGGGCATTTCCAAGAGAAGTAGCACAAAATTTTTCTTCAAAATTGTACTATTTGGACCTAGGTTGCAATTTGAAGAGTCCTTTTTGCTATACATATAATTGTGACTGCAAGACTCTTCAAATTTTTATGTTTTATTTATTTTAATTTCAAAAGTTGGAATGAGAGAAAATATAAACCCTTGTGTACCCGTATTATTTTTATTCTCACAACAAGCTGAAGAGCCAACATCACTGTTCATATTTGGAGAGCCAAAAGTTGCTCTTCAATTTGTGCAGTGGTTTTGAAGATCTTGTCGGAGCAAAAAAGGATGATGTGGCTCCAGAAATTTATTGCATATTAGTCCTTTGAAGAGCCTCTTGGAGATGCTCTAACACAAACTTTTTATGTTCTCGTTGGCAGTCAGCTGTTGGTTTTGAAGCAGCTTGGTTTGGTTCAGTTCTAATTGGGACGCTTCTAGCGGTTTTTGGACATCTTTGTGAGTAATTTAGAGTTAGAACCAGACTGCTATATGGCATCTAGGCGGAACATTCGTTACACTCAACTTGCTGTTGACGAAGATGATTACTATGATGGTATTGGGGGGAGGCACGACCCTCGATTTGACTATTCACCCAAGGCATTTGATGAAGTTCCCTGGAAATCAATTGCACTAGCACTTTTCTTGCTTTTCCTTGGATGTGTGCTTCTCTTTCTCTCAATTTTCATCTTCACTGGTCACATGGGAGGAGACCGTTCCCAGGCATATGGCCTTTTAGGACTTGGAATCCTTTCCTTCCTCCCTGGTATGTACGATCAAAATAGCACTCATCTATATATATATAATGGTTGTGTTAGTTCTGTTACTAAAAGGGATCCCATATATTACACACAAACATATCTGGCTACTCATGAGTATTTTTTTTTTTTTTTATAATTTTGTTAGGGTAGTTGTGATGTTGCACCCTATGTTGTATGATGTAAGACTACACTTTGCACCTACTCTTTAAAATCTTTGGATTTTCACCATGCAGTTAGTCAGTTCCCTGAAGTTCCTTTGGTTTTATAATTCATTGATCATATGCTCCTAAAATTGAATGACTGGTGCTAAATGCATCAATTTAGTAGAAGCTGATAACTGAAAGAAAGAAAATCAAGTGTACTGTTTTGGGAGGATATCATCACATGTTACTAAAATAGTGAAAGAAACTGCAAAAAAGAAAGGGGAAAAGTTAGCCCCTCTGTCCATCTCCGGCCATCATTAGAACTGTCACCACTGTTGAGCCGCCTTTGCGTCATTGCCAGCCCTTGCAGCCACCTTACTCATTGCTGCCTTCTAAAAGCGTCATTTTTCATACCAGAACTCTAGAACTGCCTCTCCAAAGCCATTTTTTCTCACTCAAAAGCTCATTACATCCAATGTGTAAATGGGTCTATTATACCTCTTTGAAATTGGTTCAGTTGGTTGCCTTAAATGGATATTGATTCAAGGAATTTCAATGTGGCATTTAGTTACTGATTTGTTGTCAACTAAGGCTACACATTTTATTTGTTTTGGTACTTTGTAACTTTTTCCTGACCATGCAGTTCAGTGGGTGAAGCCTTAAGCTTTATATGCAATGGTGATTTTGGTTGTGATTTGCCTTTTAAGAGAGAGATGCATTTAGATGATTTTTAGAGAGAACATATGTTTATTGATTTCACCAGAAGAGTTTGCATTAAGAGGTCCAGGAACAGTTGCAACCACAAATTTAGGTAGAGCTAATAATGTTTAAAAGTTAAATTATGAGCCAACTGTTAACTCTAATGTGAAGTTCGCACATTGATTTGAATATAGTGGAGTTTAATGATCTTGCATACGAAGTTGGCTATTATAGTGGAGTTTAAATGGGTTCTGGTTGGGTTGGTCAGTTTGTGTGGTGATGGAAGATGAAGCCGTGTAGAGTGTGTGATTTCGTTGATGTTCATGATATCAAAGAAAAAGTGCAATTCCACAATGGTTGGCTTTTCGAGGGATGGTTCCATTGTGCCTTGTGAGATTGTTTGCATGTTTGAACATCAGCCAATGGATCCTGGGGGCACAATAGTCAAATAGTTATATAACTCAGGAGGCTTCATGGAATTTACTGAAGAAGGGCCCGACATAAAGGCTTTGAAACATGGTTGCAAAGTCCTACGGTTTTAACATAGGATGTAACTTTACCTTTTTTTATTTTCTTCATTTCTAGATGTTGAACCAAGCCCCTTTTTCCCTTATGGGAGTTTTGAGTTAGCAATGCTGATCATTACACGCCATATGCCATCCCTTTGTAATAGCGGAATGGCAATAAGCTTTTACTTGCTTATCTCTTTTACTGGTTAACAACCTTTTAATATTCATCATAATGAAGAGTGAAGTTTCTGAGTTGATCAAATTATTCTGATAGTTTGACTGTTGTTTTCCATTTTATATTTCAAAGAATAGGGAAGTTGACCTAATTCTTTGTTCAAGGTTGCATGTGGATGGAGGTCCTTTTAAAGTTTTAATGAATAAATCTCTAATCACCAAAGGACTAGCATAGATTCAGATTTTTGTTTGGAAGAAGTAACTGTTAACTGAATCAAGGAACAAAAGATTTAGATTCCCAATCAAATGCATAAGTTGGGAGCCTAAATGAATATCTAATCACTAATGGATTATAGCACAGATTTAATTTTTGTTTCGAAGAAGATTTAGATTATCAACCAAATGCATAATTTGGGAGCCTAATATAATATGAGTGTGCTTTAAATAAAAAGGTAACCAGCGTTATTTGAAATCCCAGGTAGGATTTGAGTTTCACAAGAGCCCTAATAAATGTATCTCCTTTCCTCTGTTACATCCTTCCTTCTCCTTGGTATCCAAATCAGTTCTGGTCAATCCTCCTAAATTTGAACCCCATATGGTCAAATCTGTTAAGTTCACGTCTACTAATTCAGAATACGTGCAAGGACTTGATGACAATGACTTAATGGCAATGAATTGTCCGTACTAAGCTCTCAATCACTTGTCCATCCATAAATCCATGAGTTGGGATCTTTAATCTATCTTGGTGAAAGCTTCCGTATTGAAGTGTTATTCAATTAATCCATGGCCTCTAGAGTCTAGAAGACTAGAACGACTTTCTCATCCAGCCCTTGCTGCATGTTGTTTGATTGCCCATTAGAATAATTAATAGGTGTCAATAGCAAGCATTGCCCTACTGTGGCATCTTATGGAATGGTCAAACCTCTCCTTAGTTTATATTTCTCATCTCATCATTTGCCTGTACATGCCTGGAAATTAGCATATTGAGCTAGAGAGAGGGTGAGATATCTCCATTTATATAGCTTAGGTATCCAAAAACACTAAATACAGTAACAGTGCAAGGTCAAGCATGTTAACCTGAGGTCATACAAAATTTATGACTTATTTTTAATTTTTTTCCCTTTCAAATTTAAAAGGCTTACAAAGTAGCCGTCCAACACGTTTGAGTTTCGTAAGGCTCTAGAGCTGGATTTGTGCCTATTGTACCAAAGTAGCACCATTGAACTAGTACAAAGATCCGATATAAAAATGGGCAGATACAAGTCCGATTTTAAATTGGTCTGCTTTTGCATCTGCATTATGTTATTGATTGTCCAAATTGATTCAAGGAACTCTACCATGTATAGCAACTACAAGATTTTATGTTGTACTTGTTGGTAGCAACCGTTCACTTTCAATAATGACCCCCCATTCATTTGACTGCAGGCTTCTATGAGACTCGAATAGCTTATTATTCATGGAGGGGTGCACAAGGCTACCGTTTTGCTTCCATCCCCGACTATTGACGCTCATGTGTGCGCTCTTATTTGGTGGGGTCCTTGCTATATGGGTGTGTTGCTGCCACTTTGTGTGTCTACTTGACTTTCATATATATATGCTGTACAGAATTTAGTGTTCATTCATAATCCATAAATCGCCATTTTGGCATAAATTTTTGAACCGACTCTTTGCAGAGTTGCAAATGGTAATGAGTCTTAAGTTTTTGTGGTCCGAATTCTGATCTATGTACTCTGTGCTAGTTTATTTGTTTGATTTATTGAAAAATGAGGCCTTGCAACCATAGCAGTCGAAGCTTATTCAATTTTACTTATTCCAAAGGTCGTGGGGAATCATTGCGCTTAGATTTGCTTGTTTTGAATTACTTGAATATCATCAAGTCAGGATGATAATTATAAATGTTGGAGGTGTTTTCCTCTTTGAATCGAATCTTTATTCCTTAAAATTGAAATTATAATAATTGAAAATTGAGCGAGTATACTCCATATTTGATAATAAAAGCTTGATTCAAATTTCAGTTATTCAAGGAAGGGATGATGTACCTTTTCTGAATAATTTGTCTAATTTATTGTTGAATGAGTGTTGCCCATGCTTTTATTTTTAAGATTTTACAGAATTTTTCTCCAATTGTACCTAGCCATGCAAAAATAATGTGTATTCAAAATTCCATCAATCACATTTTAAAACTCAACCATCACTATACGGAGACTTTTTTGTCTAAATGGGGTTGTTATAAAACTTATTTTGATAAATGGGGGCACTTTTTAACATATTGAGAGAAATGGGGGTAGAATATAAAAACGTGAGGGGGAGTGGCGGTTTTAAAAGTAAAAACGTTATTGCCAGTAACAATTTAAAAAAAAAATTAGACATAAAATCGCTATTGGAGTTGACGTTTTTACATGTAAAATCGCCATTTGCAGTAGCGATTTTACATGTAAAAACGCCACTGGCATTGGCGTTTTTACCAATTTTTATTTATTTATTTGTTTATTTTTACTCTTTGCTTTGTTTTTCCATATCTTTTCTTTAATTTGGTTTTTCCGGATCTTTTCTTTTGCCTTTTTATAAAAAATTTTGCTTGCTTGGTTTTATTAAAAGTTGAATTTTTTATTTAAAGTTATGGTATTGAAATTACAAATAAAATTATTAGTGAGTGAGTAAGAATTTAAGGGCTTACGTAAAGTGGTGGTGTGAGAGTGTTATTTTTGAATTCTTGATCTTGATGCGTGTATAAAATTTATGTAATGCTATATAATGCCTACTATAGCATGCGCGTATAAAATTTAAATTGTTCAGTACACATAACCAAATAATTTTTAATAATTAAAATTTAACATAACTTAAAAAAGGTACGTGAAGAAATAAAATATTTAGATAAACCCATTACACATAATAGAGATTTAAAACGAACATAAACTTATTCGTCATGCATTAGACGAAGAAATTTAAACATTTGTCTGATGAACATAAAAAAGAGGAAGACGTTTTTCTTACAATATAAGAAAAATGTAATAAAACCCATGATTTCAATCAATCTTCAGTTGCATCTGTGCATCTGGACTCGTTGCCATTTCTTCAATATTGTATTCAATACCTGTATTCAACGACTCTACTCTCCATATTGCAGTTTGGCATACATTATTCAGCAAATCCTCTGGGTCATGTCCATGCAAAGATCCATTTGCATTGATTACCAATTCGCACTGAGTTGGTTGACGACTGCCGTTATCCAATGGAAGCTTATTCGAGTTAAATTTTGATATCAAAATGATATGTTTATTAATTGCCTCAGTCAATAGATGCAGTGAGCTTTGTCTAGATCCAACAATCCTTCAATATTCACCAAACACTTCAAACCAAAACTTGTCAAATAGAGTGTAGTCATAGTATACTCATTTATCCCATGTAATGTATAAATGTAGTGAGAAAACAATAGGCATGTGATAAGTATTTAGCAAGTACCACATATAGACATAAAATAAAGGCGTCCATGAATGCAAAGGCACGAACGCAAGTGGTGAGCGATAGGGAAATTCGAGATTAAGCCAATGATATAGAAAATTTCTTGGCCTTAGAGGAGATGGAGTCCGCAATATGCCTTGACACATTGATATGAATTTAAGAGCTTCATTTCACAATACTCGATCTCGTATTTCCTCTTGAATTTCAACTGGAATGAGGGGAATCATATCTAGAATTGTAGAAGAGTTGGCCATATTTTGTTTATAGTAAAATGGGAGTAAGATGATAGTTGAATTTTGAAAATGAGTGATATTGGTGTGGGACGAGAGTAGTATGAATATTATTCTTATATAAGAGTAAAATTATTGATTTTTTTTATGTGTTGTAAAATCACGCATTGATGTAAGTCTTGTAAAATCAATGAAATTTTCAGTGATAAAGACTATTAAAGTGTAAAGTCTGACAATCGTGTAAAAGTATAAATTAAAGTAATAGTTGTCACATTGATAAAAGTGAGAAGCATGCGCTTATACAGTGTTGTCAAATGTGTTGTAAAACAAGCATTAAGAAGCTTGTGTTTCTATAGTGTTTTGATGTAACCAGACACTGTTAGTTTTTCGGATGATCTACTATGCTAATAATAGGATGGGTGAGCTGACACTACTATTCACGCATTTTCAGATGATTTACTATGCTAACTATACATATAATATATATAGAATAACATAATAGGATTAGGGTTACACTGGTGGAAAATGGTAAAATTGCACTATGCAGTCACGTGAATAGTTTAAGATATTTAAATTAGTATTCAATGTTTTTTACAGTAAGTGGTCATATCATGTATTCTTAATGCAGTGAGAGGTCCAATCTTATTTATCGTAGGAGTAATTCGTCAAATCACTCTTGAAAACATATATAAAAAATAAATGTGTGTGCACTTTAAGTATAGAACACGCATTCAGTAGATGAACTGCATTTTTTTCATTAAATAAAAACTTAATACATAAATAAACACGAATACTTTCATAAAAGTGTCCGTGGGTACAAGATGCACAAAATAAAACCATTACACATGAAAAATACTGAAACATAAATACACATTAACTTAAACATTACATAGTAGATCATTTAATACATATGATAAACTAAATATCAATTAAGAGTGCTCTTAAGGATTGTTCAGTACATCTTATAGGGAAACGTTACGCCTTCTTCTACTAAGTACATGAGATCGACATGTTCCTCCTACAGGAATGGAAGGTTAAGTCATTAAGCATTAAAGTATGGTAAAAATAAATATCAACTAAATTTTAATAAAATATATTTAAGAAAACAATATTTACCATTTCCTTCTCAATTGCGCTGTGGAATTTTGCGAGATAGTGTGCCCTACTTCCAGGATAATTAATCATAAATTTGGGATGAGGGGTAGGTCTTTCCTTCTCATTGTAAAAGCAGTTCCATTTCTTAATCGCTGGCTCAACCTTTGCCCACAGTCGAGCAAGTTTTTCAGCGGTCATAACCATGTTCTTACATAAAGAGCTCTCCTTCTTAGGTTCTGCATTAAAAATTGCAGCCATTTGCTCCCATGTTTAAGGGTTATCTTGCTCACACCAAGTACCATCACGGGTCACTTGTTTCCAAGTAAGGCACAGGTTAATTTCGTCCAGTATGAGAAGCCATCAGGGTTGATGTTTAAGCTCAAAGATGCCATTTTAAAAATGAGTGATAGAAAATATGAGTAAGTAAAAAAACAAGTTTAATATGGTGCTTATATAATATCTACATATACATACATTGATACAGCTAGAGGACCTGATAATACACTGCAAAATAATAGTGATATGACATAGCACTGATTTTTGCAGTCATTGACACAAATGCATGAATTGAAAACACATTACAAAGTATTATGATATGACTATTCACTGCATTGATACAGTCATTGAGGCCATTGACATAAGTGCATGATTTGACATAAATTGATGATAATACGACTATTCACTAAACTTTTAAGTCATTGAGGCCAGATGGTGTTAATAGGGTAAAGCTTAAGCTTACTGAAATTTTAAGTCATTGATATTATTTCACTCAAGCCATTGGGTAATTGCTTCAGAAAGGCATACAATTAATGTATAGTGTAATAGTTATTGGTAAAGTTATGTTATTTAAAAACCTGATTATAACTTTAAAAAATTAAAATAATTGATCAGTAATTTTATTGAAATTTTGACAGCGTTTCTTTTGTTATATGGCATTCAGAGTTTTTTTGCCCTGTTTGACGAATCTGTAAAATAACATAACACATACATATATATCCCAAAATATTATATATGTGTAGTACAAATATCTACTATATACAAATATATAGACTAAATTATCAACCACTAAAATGTCTACTAAGTACCACAAGCTGGTTTTTTCCTTTTTCTTTTGGGCCTCCCATCGTCATCCATAACTACATTTGCCTCTATACAAATCTATTGCATTAACGGGAGCATTGCAAATAGTTATCATTGCAAATTCTCTGGTACCATCATCTACAATTTCACGGAGAAAGTAATTCCAAGTACTCGTGGATACCAAAAATGGACATCTACAAGTCATCTTCAACATGGACTGCGTGCGGTCAATAGCCATAGCAAAAAATACTTTCTCTACTAATTCTGAGAAAGTATTGCTTTGGTCCAGGATAATGCCGCTTTCATGTGGCTTATTGTAGGTCCAACTTTGGTCCCCATTAATTATATTGCCACCCGAATAAGGCAGAAAACAAAAACGTCTGCTTCCCATTATCCACCTTCAAGACAATAAGCCAGTTTAGTTTATTTTTAATCAAAATAACTGGAATTAAGCAAGTATGGAGTTATGTGATCTACTTTAAAGGTTGGCGGTGGTCGTGGACCAAGATTTTAACTTGATATTTAAATTTTATTTCCTAAATGTTATAATAATGTCGATTGATAGTAATTATAATTAATTACTTGATATTTGTAAAAATAGTAAGAATAATACAAATTAGTTGTATTTTTCTTTTCTTAATTCTCTAAATAATGAAAATATAAAGATTATTTGTAAGTTGTATCAAATGATCTTGGGATTGGGAAAATGCTTTTCTTAATTCATTTATATTTTTATGATCATGGTTATAATTTGGTCAAATCTTTCTTTTGCTCCATTTGTTTTTTATTTTTTAAATCGACCTATGTAAACTAACTGTTCAAAACTTACTGTTATTATTTCTTGATAATCCTTTGGTTTGTATAATATGTTGTAGAAAATTAAGCGAGCACATTAAGTTATAAAGAAAAATAGTGCACAAATAAAAAAAATAAAAAAATTATTGGTTGAAAATATTATATATTTGTTAAATGTTATTCGAAGGTTTCCTTTCTCCTAAAGTTTCAATCTTAGTTAAATAAGAAAATTAAGGAAATGTCAAAAATATATAGATATATATACACATTACATATTTTTAGTTTTACTACTAAATGTAATTTGTTATAACAAAAAAATGATTTGCAAGTCATTGATATGTAATTTATTTTCCCTAATAGAATTACTTTTTTAATATACACATTAAATAATTGATTTAATATTTAAGTCATGGCAATGAACATTTGACCAATTTTTTAAAATATATAATACGTAACAAATTTTAAGCAAAAAAATACCCAAGAGAATAAAAAAGAGTACAAATTCGAAGTACCATCAAAGAAGGGGGAGAATAATCCCAGACTTTGGTCCTCAATCTCTCTTGGAATGATAAATGTTGTAAGTTTTGGAACAAATACACAATGGTAGTATAACTAGGATGGCTTACTCCACTCTTTGATGTTATGCACTATAGGCACCACTTTGGACCAATTTAGAAAAAAAGAGAAAAAATTTAAAAATTATATGTTATGCACTAAAGGTCTAAAATGTTTGCTTGATGTTGATCCAAGGGTTACAATTTAGTCACCCACCCAATTTATTTTTCTTCTCCAATTTATTTACTCTTACGCATTATTTTGAAAAAAAAAAAAACATTCTTACTCTAAATCTTGATATCTTACCATACTTGGCCTTAATTATCCGTGTTTAGTGATTAATTCATTCTTATTTGACTTAATTTTATTCATGATGTTAATTTATGTTAATTTTGTATAACTAAGTGGACTAGGCTAATATAATTAATTTTATTTTGATGAAAAGTTACACGGTTGATTGAATTTTTCTATTAAAACAAACTTGGTTTCTTTTTTCTTTTTCGTATTTTAATTTTAAATGTATATTTTTTGAAAGAGGCCTTACATTATAGAAAAACATATAAAAGAAATAAATAAACCATACATTAGAATCTTACTCCAACTATTTCTTCATCTATATAATCCAACATTATATTTTAATTTGTAAATATTAAAGATATTAGGGGATCTTATATATAGATATATGAAATGGTACAAAGTATATCAAGCGTTTTCTTTCCTTTTGTTTGCTTAGAAAAGGCACCTTCTCCAAGTTCATCCGGATTAAAGTCTTGCCCGCGGTATTACGATTTATGTTGTATACTCTTTCTTTGTGAAAAGAAAGAAACTTAAGACCATTCTTTTATTAAATTAATCTTACATTTAATTGGGATAAATTGAACTATAGTTTCAAACAAAAAATTAAAATATTGACATTGATAAAATATCATTGTGCCGTAGGCACGGGTAAACCCTAGTCCATGTAAAAACCGTAGTTCTTTCCAAACTTTAGACAAATGGACAATTAACAAAGCTTCAAACTTGTTTCTACATAATTTTTGAATACCCAAACTCCAATTATCTCCTAATTAATTTTTTACTTACATTCTAATATCGAGTGGGTCATTTTATTATTGCGGAATTTTTTAAAATGGTCCCCACTTGCGCACTCACATTAAAGGCTCGTTTGATAACCAAAATATATAAGTTTCACCAATATCTAATCTATCATCATTTACAAACATACAATTCAAACTACTAGCAATATCAACACAATATCAACCATTATACCATTAAAGATCCAAGTTTTAGATTTTGAAATTAATAACTAAGGATTTTGTAATTACCTTTTAGATCTGCGAGCTGGAAGGGGAGAGACGATGGGGGTCAACCACGGCGAAGGAGATGATAGGGGTGGACGGCGGCAGGGGGAGGTGGTGCTACTGCGGTGGACTGCTCGGAGAGGGAGGGTGGGTGTTGCTGTAGTGGCGCTAGTGGACGGAGCTGAGGGAGAAAGTGAGGAGGGGCGGTGAGTGGCTCGTCGACGGGATGGAGAGTGAAGAAAGACGGCGACAAGGGGAAAGAGTGAGGAGAGGCAGTGGCAAGAGGAGGGAGGGCGGCGAGAGGAAGAAAGAAGAAAGGAGAAGGATGTGTGTCACAATTTGGGGCTTTTGTTGTTTGAGCGGAGCAACGATTTTACATGTAAAATCGTTGGTGGGATTGGCGATTTTACATGTAAAATCGTTAGTACCACTAGCGATTTTACGTGTAAAACCGTTACTGGGATTGACGTTTTTAAAGTGAATTTTTTTTTTAAACTCACCAGAGCTAATGGCGTTTTTACCTTTAAAAATGACACTGCTACTCACATTTTTATGGAGTACCTTATTTCTCCAATTAAGTTCAAAAGTACCCCATTCACTTAATTAAGTTTCAAAACTACCCTAGTGGGACAAAAAATTCCTATACGGATGCATTAATGTTCAACTATTTAGGCTATGACGTTTATTTAGTAATTTAATTTCCTTTTTGAATATAACTAATATGTAAAATATTGTCATAATAAAAGTTTAGATTTTACATGTTAGTTAGTGATCGTGTTAAAATGATATAGTAGTAATTCTTAAAGGTAGAAATGCTAATTTGCTTGTGTTTTAAGCTTTTCTGTTTTGAAGGATTTTTTTTTCTTTGTTTAGTTATAAAGATAAGTTGGGTTAACTTACGTGAATCAAACTACAATCTTTTTTCGAGCCGGTAACAAACAAGTCATCCACTCTTAGGTCTCGTTTGATTCGAATATTAAAAAGTGGGATGTGATTATTAATACTACTTTTTTTATAATACTTTGTTTGGATCGCACAAATGTGCTAGGATTGCTAATACCGGGACTAACTTAATATCACTCTTTGTGGTATAATTTAATACCAACCGGGGGTATTGTTTATTGTGTGTGGTGTTTTTGTTTACCGGAGCAGGTCCGGCCCAAGCTGATAGAGCTGGTAGAGATGGTAATTGGACTTTGCCTTTTTCTTGTAAGATTTTTGTATCCTTTTTTCGAAAGTATCCTTTTCTATTTATAAATCCGTATTTCGTGTTTCCCAAGATGGATTAGGTCACCTGTGAAATGACCATCCGGGGCCTATTTTAGGGTCCCCGTGTCATTCATTTCCTCCCTCCACCTGTTGTATGGACAGCTGTTGTAACTAACTTTTTGCACTTTACACGTGTTAATTCATCATTTGTTCGTGCAATAATCATTCATCGTGCGATATCATCTATATGTGTCATTTCCTTATTGGTGAGCAAACTTATGCTGATATGTCTTCTACATGTATGTTGGAGGTCTTTCTTAAGTTGATTATCTTTTGCTCGGTGGTTATTCTTTTTGCTCGGCTAACTACCGCTTTTTGCTCGGCAAATATTACATACAGTCTCTCACGTTGTTAGGCCTCACCCATAGTCATTTTTATCTTTCATAATAATTGGGCCTCGTCCTACTCATTTGGCCCATGAGGAGATGGTAAGGCCAACCCGGCCCACGAGAGGATGCTTAGAATTATGTTCCCACAATTGCCCCCCAAGCCTTCGAGTCATATTAATCCCATGAGTTCGGAGGCTTAATTTCCTTCAGAGCAATTTCTCATCTTTAATCGATCTTTCAGAGGATTTTATATTTGTGGATAATCTCCACGTGTCATATCGTTAGTCGTTGATTTTGACTAAGCGTAATGAGATGGCTGTTAAATCTCATTAAATGAGGGTCGCTTCTTACGCACATCTCAATAAAGTAAGGCGTCTCTTGGAGGGAAACGAAGGAAAGAATTTTTTTTTTAAAAAAAGGTATTATTTCTTCAACCCTAATTTCTATCTCTCCATCTCCTCTATTTCTTCATTGGGATCTTTTCTTTTCTGATAGTCGAACTTTTCCTATTGTTTTCTAGTTTGTTTTTCCGAATTCGCTGCTCATCTCGTCCGTCAGTAGTCTTCCTTTCTCTGTAAGTCCCTAACTTCTCATTCTTTATTTTCAATTCAATTTTCACAAAACCCTAATTTGAATCCTTGTCATCGTTGTTATTTGTTGATCACTATGGGGGGAAGTATGCTTTGAATACCGATATAGACAAATCAAAATTCGAAAGGGCCTATATTCCTGATGGAATTTCTTGGAGAGAGCCTGGGCCCCGTGAGGACATTTTTAAAGATATCGAAATAGGTTTGTCCCCATCTCATGATGAATATCCCATTTATATGTCCTTTTTCAAGGTTGCTGGATTGAGGATTTCCCTTGACCCCTTGTTGGTAGATTTCTTGAGAGATACTCGTTTTCATCTGTGCCAGCTAACTCCAAATGTACTCAGGATTGTTTTAGGCACGTCCGAACTGAATAGACGTTTTAATCTCAACTTGGGGTTGAAAGAAATTAAATACTGCTATCTTTTGTCTGAGTCCGAAGATAAATGGTATTTGAGGGCCAGACCTCTTTGTCCTTCTATTGTTGAGGGGCTAGCGTCATCTCATAAAGGGGCGTTTAATGACGTAGTTCTTCTTACTAGGAGTCTTGAACCTGACCTGGTTAACAAAAGCATGCCTAGGCATTTTAGCGCACCTGGTTTGCATTTTATTCATTACAAATATATATTTTTTATCTATCAACTGTTCGATGTTTTACCTTAACCGATTTTTTTTGTTTGCAGTTGATGGAGCGAAAAGGTGTTTCAGCAAACCGCTTTTAGTCGAGCTCAATCGTGACCATTTGAACGTGGCCATCAACTATGATAGGCCTGATAATGTAAGGCCTTCTCGCCATCCAAGATCAGCTCACGTTCTTCTGAATTACATCCCTCCATATATTTCCTTTTCTAGCCGCACCAATATTGTTAAGTGGGCCGGCTCTCCCCTTTAGGATAAGGACAAATATGATTTCTTCAAAGATCATAATATAATCAACCCTTGGGTAGTTGAAAAAAATGAAGGTATTCAGCGACGTATTCTAGCTAGAGAATCTCCAGACTTAGAATTTCCTGAACTTCTACTTGCCAGATAAAAGGGAGGCAAAAGGAAGAAGAAAAGTAAAGGATCGGCAATTGAAATAGTTTGTAACCCTCCGGTGAATCGTCCCGTGTTGCAAGCCGAGAACGCAGAGGGTGTTTCTGTTGCTGAGCCGAGTACCGCCGTTCCAATCTCAAGGAGGCGTGGTGTAGCCGTATCTGCTTCTATTGGGGAAGTTGAAGTAAACTTTCCTGACGAGGAAGAGTTAGAGGAGGTTGAAGAATCTCCATTAAGAAGAAGACCTAGAAGTGAGGTGTTTATTCCTGAGTCTTTTGATACAGATATGGCCGGCCAGCGTAGTGTTTTCGATTCTTTGAATACTCGGCTCTATAAAAATAGAGCTTCAGGGAGTTCGACAAGTCCTCCTACTAAGAGAAGGAAAACTGCACAAGAAGAGACTCATGTTGCTAAAGTTGGAGACCTGATTGTAGAGGAGACCCGTCATAAAGTCACCTCTAGTGTAGATGTTGGGAAAACTGGGGTTTCAGAGAATCTTTCTTCCCCAGTTGAGACAAGGGAACAGGTCCATGAGGGTGCCGAACATACGGTCAACTCACTAGCTTATCCTGAGGTGACCAAAATTCAGGAAGATACTCCTTCAGAGGAAGCTCTTCCAGAAGAATTCGTCATTAGGCTCCGAGTTGTTCACGATCAGAGGCCCATCAACGTAAAGGACTCTGCTTTGACAAGCAGTAAGGTTGCTCATGCTTTGGCAACAGCTATGATCTTGCCAGAGGATGACAAAAAACTAAAGTTTGTTTCTCTCTCTGAACTGGAATATAGAGGTTTCCAGTGCCAAGTTGCCGTAAGATACTATCTCTTCTTTCCACTGAAATTTCACTTTTTTTTCAACGATAGTTTTTTAACTGCCCTTTTATTTTTTCTACAGTCGAACCAGTATTTTTCGAAAATGGTTTCTTAATACAAACAAGCCAGAAAGGACCACAAAGTAAAATTGGCTAGGCTTAAGAATGAGATTTCGGAGTCCAAAAAGGAAGCTAATTAGGCCAAAGTCATAGCTGTTGACATGAGAAATCAGCTTTCCTCTCTTCAGGCCAACTACAACAATGTGACCAAGTCAGCCGAGGAAGATAAGGTTAACTTGGAGGGTCAAGTTCAGACTCTTCAGGCTCAAATTGTCGAGCTCCAAACTTCTCTTACGCTGGCTCAGAATAGTAAAGCTCAAGCTGTAGCCAGGGCTAGAGAGGAGGAGAAAAGGGTGGCTGAAGCAGTAATTGAGGAGCTCAAGTCTCTTCATTTCGAAGAATTGACTAACGCTGAGACAACGGGCTATAATGAGGCCTCAGACAAAGCAGCAATCCAGATCATAAAGATAAAATACATCATTTATAAGGCAGGTAATGAATCTGGTTTATCTGCCGCAGGAGTTGTCAAGGGCGATACCCTTTTTGATAAACCAGCTCTTTGTCCTCCTAACTTGTTCGCTTAACCTCCCCCTACTCGTGAAGAAGAGCAAGAAGGCGGTAACACTGCCGATGATAATGTGAATGAGAGCTGATTGTCTTTTTTTCTCTTTTTGTATCATGACTTAGTGAAATATTATAATAAAATACTTTTTGTGTCACGACTTAGTGAAATATTGTAATAAAATACCTTTTACCGAGTATGATTTTCTTTATGTATGTCATATTTTGATCTATTGATCTATTGTAATTATGCCCCCCAGTTGGCCACGTGGCTTTTAGAAAATGGCCACTAGGCAACTAATGCAAGGAGGCTTAGTATATTTCCAAGGCGTTTCTTGGAATAAAGATAATAATAAATGGTGAATGTCCTTTCATATTTTTAGGATATTCATTGCATAGGGTTTTGTGACCCCCTGTGTGATTCCTATCCTATATAAATTGTACACTTCATTGTTATTTTTTCATTGTAACTAACTAAATCTCAACTTCTTAGTTCCGTTTTAATGGTAAATCTCAATAATGAATCCGTTTTTGATGCCGCTTCTCCTTATACTGAAGAAGTAGACGCCACAGAAGTGGCGGACATGTTAGAGGCTTTTCTTCGCCTCAAACAAAGACACCGTCGCCTGAGGAGGAGCTATGACCGTTTTGCCGATCGCTTTCTTCGTTTGAAAGAACGATTCGCCTCTGTCAAGCGCAAGAGGCATTCTTGAAAAAAGCTTCGACAAAATTAATAAACAACTCGAAAAGGTCATGAGAGTCACTGCAGCTGGACCTTTACATTAAGGCTCTTGTGATGTTGGAGGAGTTGCTTGAAAATAGCTTCTTCTTCTTCTTTCTTTTTCCTTTTTTTTTTGGGCCATGAAGCCCCATAAAATGTATTTGTGTTTTGAATTAATGAAGGATGATTCTGTTGGTACTCATTGTTATATTACTGTTTTAATTGATTGTAGCAGAAAAATTGCAAGCCCCCACAATATGTGATTGCGTTTTGACTTAATGAAGAAGGATTTTGTAGATATTCCCTGCTTCGCAACTGCTTTGATTGATTGTAACAAATGGTCTTTATTAGTTAGTAAACGATTTAATTAATCTGGAACAGAGTTAAATGTAAACAAATTTGATTTGTTTGAAGCAAATACGTTCAACTTTTATTTTGGGTGCCTCGATTAATCATGGTCTTAACTGAGGTCTTACACATTTCGTTGCCTTGACTGAATCAAGGTCTTATATTTTTGCATGTTTGCTGTCTTGGCCGAGCAAGGTCTTATACTGTTGTATGTTTTTTGCCTTGGCCGAGCAAGGTCTTATACTATTGCCTTCTGTTGAAGAAGGTCTTTAATTAATTTTGATGCCTTGGCCGAGCAAGGTCTTACACGTTTTGCCTCTGTTTAAGAAGGTCTTTAATTAATTTTGATGCCTTGGCCGAGCAAGGTCTTATACTGTTGCCTTCTATTGAAGAGGTCTTTAATTAATTTTGATACTTTGGTCGAGCAAAGTCTTACACGTTTTACCTTCTGTTTAAGAAGGTCTTTAATTAATTTTGATGCCTTGTCCGAGTAAGGTCTTACACGTTTTGCCTTCTGTTTAAAAAGGTCTTTATTAATTTTGACGAGATAATATGAGATTCATATTTCTTCAAAACTTATATTTCATTGCTTTAAAATCGGCTCAAAAAAGAATAGTCCATTTTTTGGAATTACAACTAGTGATAATATATTCTCAGGTTGGCCACGTTCCAAGGATTCGGAATTGGTTAACCCTCCATATCCTGTAAATGGTAGGATCCGGTTCCAGTAGCCGAAGTGATTATATAAGGACCCTCCCAATTTTGCTGGAGCTTCCCATGGCTGGGTTTGACTGCTGTTCCGAGTACTTTCCTTAGAACCAGTTCTCCGACTTTAATTTCTCGTAGTTTTGCATTGGCTTTGTATTGTTTAGCCAAGGTATTTTGATAATTCGCCAAGTGAACTGCAGCCACTTCTCTTCTAGATTCAGCCATATCCAATGCTTCCTCCAGGGCTTAATCATTGTTTCCATTTTCAAACTGCACCGTTCTTAAAGTGGGTAAGCCGATTTCCAAGGGGATGATTGCCTCCGTTCCGTAGGTTAGGGAATAAGGAGTATCCCCTATTGATCGGCGCGGTGTCGTTCGGAAAGCCCAGAGTACTGATTGTAATTCTTGCGCCCACTTTCCTTTCTTCTCTGCTAATCTCTTCTTCAAACCGTCCAAGATGGTCTTATTTGATGCTTCAGCCAGACCGTTGCCCGGGGGATAAGCCACACTAGAAAAGTATTGTTTAATCCCATAAGTATTGTAGAATTCTTCGGCCTTTTGGTTTTTGAACTGAGTGCCGTTGTCAGAAACTAATAGCCGTGGGATGCCGAATCTTGTAACGATATTTTTCCACAAAAAGCTTATGACATTAGATTCAGCAATGTTCACCAGAGGAAACTGCCTCTATCCATTTCGAAAAATAATCCGTACCGACCAAAAGAAACCTTTTATTGCCTGGAGCTCGAGGAAAAGGACCCATAATATCCAATCCCCACATAGCAAAGGGCCAAAGGCTGATAATGGGATAAAGAACGACGGCATGTTGATGAATCATTGGGGAGTGTTTCTGACATTTGTCGCACTTCTTCACATATTCTATGGCGTCTTTCTGCATGTAGGGCCACCAATATCCTTAGGATTTGGCCCTGTGAGCTAGAGATTGGCCTCCTGTATGACTACCACAACTTCCTTCATGTAGTTCAAAAAGGGCACTTTGCACCAATTTCGGGTGAACACACCTGAGGTAGGGTCCTGAAAAGGATCTTTTGTATAACTTCTGCTCGGCAGACAACCAGTATCTGCTAGCTTGTGCTCTAATCCGATAAGCTTCAGTACTGTCGTTCAGCAGTGACCTGTCTCTTAGATAATCAATGATTGGATCCATCCAACTAACACCCAAGTTGGTTTCAGTATTGCACATCATCAATTGTCCATTAATTTCTATATTCGGCTTTGGCACAAATTCTACTTCCACTGTTCGCTTTACTTCTGAGTCTATCGCTGAAGCCAGAGTTGCCAATGCATCCTCATGTGAATTATTTGTTCTAGGGAACCTTTTGATATACACCGAATTAAATTTCTTTATCATTTTTCGAGCCAAGTTCATATACGCTGCCAGTCGCTCGTTCTTTGCTGCATATTCTCCAGTTAGTTGATTTGCCACCAACTGAGAGTCACAATTAATCATCAGATCCTAAATTCCCAGCTGTATGGCCCTTTTCATACCCAATATCAAGGCTTCATATTCTGCTTTATTGTTGCTTGCTTTGAAACCTAGTCGAATTGCCTGTTCGATGATCCCTCCTTCCAGAGTTTTGAATACGATGCCCACGCTAGAACCACCAATCATTGATGATCCTTCTATATTTAAGAGCCAAGAAGCTAGATTTTAGGGGGATGCGGATTTTATGATTGGCTCAGATTGTTCGAATTCGGTCATTTCTACATCATGACTTTGCCCCCCGGTTGTGACCAATAACTGATTTTTCACAGAAATTTCAACATTCCCCGTGAATTCGGCAATGAAATCAGCAAGTACCTGCCCCTTGATAGCCATGCTTGGCACGTATTCAATATGAAATCTCCCCAACTCAACAGACCATTTTTTAATCCGGCCAGACAAATCGGCCTTCCTGAGAGCTGCCTTGATCGGGTTGTTCGTGAGCACTTTGATCGGATAGGTGTCAAAATAATGCCTCAGTTTCTTGGATACTGTGATTAATGCTAATACAAGTTTTTCCAAAGGAAAATAATTTAACTCTGGTCCTATCAAGCATTTACTCGTAAAATATACGGGCTTTTGCACATTGGCATGTTCTCTGATTAGGGCTGAACTTACTGTCCGATCAGAACAAGCTAAATATACAAAGAGTTGCTCGTTGGGGTCTGGGATAGATATCAATGGTGGGCTGTTCAGGTATTGTTTCAGCTCATCAAGAGCTTGATCACATTCTGGGGTCCATACAAACTTTTTCGTTTTTTTCAAAGATTTAAATAAAGGCATGCATTTATCGGAACATTTCGAAATTAATCGATTCAGAGCAGCAATCATACCCGTGAGTTTTTCCAGCTCCTTTAAGTTCGTTGGCTTTTGAATATTGACAATTGCTTGCACTTTTTCTGGATTGGCTTCGATTCCTCGGCAATTGACCAGAAAACCTAAGAATTTGCCCGATCCGACCCCAAACGTATATTTTGCGGCATTCAGCTTCATCTTGTAGTATCTCAAAATTTTGAAATTCTTGCTCAAGTCTTTGATATGATCAGCTTCATGCTTATTTTTTACCAGCATGTCATCCACATAAACTTCTATAGTTTTGCCGATTTCGTCACGGAACATTTTAGTAACCAGCCGCTGATAAGTAGCTCCTGCATTTTTAAGGCCGAAAGGCATGACCTTATAACAATACAATCCCATCGTGGTGATGAAGGCGGTACACTCATGATCTGGCCCAAACAATGGAATTTGGTGGTACCCCGAATATGCGACCAGGAAACTAAATCTTTCATGACCGGTTGCCGAGTCTACCAGTTGATCAATCTTAGGCATTGGAAAGCCATCTTTGGGGCAGGCCTTATTCAAATTGGTGAAGTCAATACATACCCTCCATTTTTCGCTCTTTTTTTTAACTACCACCAGGTTAGATATCCATTCCGAAAAGTCAGCTTCTCGTATAGTTTTAGCCTTAAGCAATTTTTGAACTTCTTCTTCCACAGCCATAGCCTTTTCAAGTGACATCTGACGTGGGTTTTGTTTAATTGGCTTAAAAGCGAAGTTTACATGTAACTTGTGGCATAATACATCTGCCGATATTCCAGGCATATCATATGGTTGCCAGGCGAACACATTAACATTCTTTCTTAAAAACTTGGTGAGATCTTGCCTTTGTTCTACTGTCAGACTGCTGTCGATCAAAAAGTGTTTCTCCCTATCATCTGATCCTTCCTCTGCGGGAATTTTAAGTAGGTTTTCGAAAACCCTTTCTTTTGGTCGTCCCCTGACCCCACCATCAATAGAAGGACCGCTCTTTGGTTGCTATTGCTTGTGCTCCTTGCCCTTCCTCTGGTTAGAGGCTTCAGGCACGTCTCTTTTCTTTCTTGTTCCTTCATTATCTTGCTCAATAGATTTGGTCGATTTAGTCTGCTCAGCATGAGCCGTTTCTTTTACTTCTGATAGCGATCCTCTAATTGCCAAATTAAAACAATATCTAGCATCATCTTGCTTGCCTCGAACCACACACATTCCCTTAGGGGTTGGAAATTTTAGTTTATGATGGAATGGTGAGGCAACCGCCTTCAGTTCTCCCAGCCAATTTTGCCCAAGCAAAGCATTATACGGAGACTCGATATTCATCACAAAAAAGTCTGTTATTACCACCATTTTCCCAATTCGGACTGGAACACTGACAATACAAATCGGCCAGACTGCGTCGCCACTGAAGCTGTAAATTGGGGAATCCACTTGCCGAACATACTTGCTTGAAATGAACGGTTTCAACTCGTTATATGCTTTTAGATACATCACCTCAGAAGAACTGCCTGGATCAATTAGCACTCGCTTGACATCGAAGTTGCAGCTATTGGCCATTATAACCAATGCATCATTATGGGGGAACATCTATCCCTTTCAAGTCTTTTTTCTAAAAAGACAATTGATAGACCACATTATGCTCCTGATCCCATTTGGGAGGAGCCAATATTGACATAACTTTTTTAACCGGATGAGCCTCTGCCCATAATCTTGCTTGAGCCAAACGTGCCCGTAGATGGTTTCTTGTTGCTTCTGACCTATTAACAACACCGTGTATAACTTTAATTATCCTAACAACAGGTTTGGCCGCTTGAGCCGAAGTACAATTATGCTCGGCGCTCTTGGTTGTTCACTCGATTTTATCTCATCACGCTTTACATACTTGGTTAATCGGCCATTCTCAACCAATTCTTTCAAAAATTGTTGCAAAGTTCTACAAGTGTCCGTCACGTGTCCATGGTCCTTATGATAAGAGCATTTGAGTGCGGAATTCTGTATTTTGGGGTCGCCGAACATAGGCCTCGGCCATTTGAAGAACTCTTCATTCTTAATTTTCTGCATTATTTTATGAATGGGTTTATTGAATATCGTATTGACGCCTTTGAAATCGTTCGATTTCTTATCATCATAAACATTGTCCTTTTGTTCACTATCCCTTTTATTCTTCTTATCCTGATTATCGTCCCTTCGATCGCTGTTCCTATTTCTATCCCTTTTGAACCATTGTTGCTTGCTCATGGCCTTATCATCATCTTTCACCCTCGAAAATTCATCAACCCAAGCGAGCAAATCATTGAACGTTTTGGGAGGTCGACAAGTGAGGTCATTGTAGATACCATTACTGAAGTAAGGCAAACCAACTTGAAAGTGCTAAGGGCAAATCTCGGATCACAGTATTTGGCCTCTTGATATAATTTAAAGTACCGTTGAGAATACTCCCGCAGAGTTTCACTATTTTTTTTCTGAGTTGGGTTAAAGCTTCGGGACCCTTAATCATTCTACTATTAGTAATGAATCGAGTGGTGAATTGCTCGGCCAGCTCTCTGAAACTATCAATCTTTGCGAGAGGTAGCTTATCAAACCACTAGAGCGCAGTATCCCCTAAACTGGATGGAAACATCCTACATATAAGGGCTTCCTCGCCTTTCCAATAGGCCATAACTTACTTATAGTGACGGACATGATCGGCCGGATCAGATCGGCCATCATAGATATTGAACTTCGGTTGTCCGAATTTCTTCAGAGGCGGTGCGCTCTGAATGCGCTTAGTAAAAGGGGAACCATGATCTTTTCCCAAGGCCCTTCTCGCTAATTCTGCCACCGACTTCTCATCCTTTATCTTATCGGTCATGACTGAATGGATTAACTTTTGCAAATCTTTTTCTGCCCAGTTGTTCAATGGATTTTCCTTCCCTTCAACTACTTGTGCTGGCTTGGCCACTCTATTAGGCTTGCAAACTCCCCTTGTTCCCAATCGCTCAAAAATACTATGATGTCCTAACCGGTTTGGACTGGCATGACGTCCTTTTTCATTAATAACACCCTCACGAACCTTTCTTTTCGAATGAACTTCCTCATAATCATCCCTTGATGAAGAGACAACAGTCTCAGCCTCTTTCAATTCAGCCAGTTTAAATGGTTCGTGTACCACCTTTTTAAGCATTTGTTCTTTAAGGAGTTGTGACAATATCTCATTTTCTCGCCGTAATTTAGCCATTGTAGCAGATTTGTTTAAAACGGGAGCATCTCTTTCAGGATAGTTGGGATCATAAAGGTTGTTAGACGAGTGAGTATGTGAATAATCTAGATTAGGTTGTCTGGGTACTGTGACCACATGTCTATTTGTTATCGAGTTCATATTTGGGTTGGGATTTGGATCTATCACAGGGATTACGTTTGAATTCTCACCTATTTGCTGGCTTCTAGTTTGAACCATTCTTAAACAGTTACTACAAAGGACTTTTAACCAGATTTTAAATTAAAACAGACAATCGGAGGAGAAACAGCAAAAAATGAAAAACAGAGCTTGAAGAACAGGGAGAGGTAATAAAAACTAGAGATCCAATTACCGGTAAATAAGAAACAACTTTTCATTGCAGTTTCCCACATGCGGCACCAATTGTCTGTGGTGTTTTTGTATACCGGAGCAGGTCTGGCCCAAGCTGATAGAGCTAGTAATTGGACTTTGCCTTTTTCTTGTAAGGTTTCTGTATCCTTTTTTCGAGAGTATCCTTTTTTATTTATAGATCCGTATTTTGTGTTTCCCAAGATGGATTAGGTCACCTGTGAAATGACCATCCGGGGCCTATTTTAGGGTCCCCGTGTCATTCATTTCCTCCCTCCATCTGTTGGAGGGACAGCTGTTGTAACTAACTTTTTGCACTTTACACGTGTTAATTCGTCATTTATTCGTGCAATAATCATTCATCGTGCGATATCATCTGTAGGTGTCATTTCCTCATTGGTGAGCAAGCTTGTGCTGATATATTTTCTACCTGTATGTTAGAGGTCTTTCTTAAGTTGATTATCTTTTGCTAGGCGGTTATTCCTTTTGCTCGGCTAATTGTCGCTTTTTGCTCGACAAATATTACATAATGTCTTTCACGTTGTTAAGCCTCACCCATAGTCGTTTTTATCTTTTATAATAATTGGGCATTGTCCTACTCATTCGGCCCATGAGGAGATGTTAAGGCCAACCCGGCCCACGAGAGGATGCTTAGAATTATGCTCACACATTTATCCAGAATTAAGAAAAATGAACCATATATTTTCAAAAATGCCATTACTACTATAATATTTTTTAAAATGACATTACTACTACTTATTATTATTTTTTTTTATTTTTAAAAAAAATTTAATTAATTTTTTTTTATTCCAAAATATAATCCCCGTATACGAGTTATAGAATTAAACATAGTATTAACATCAGTATGAGATATTTCAGTATTAATACTGCATGAATCAAACAGGGTATTGGTATTAAATTAATAGCAGGATTAATAGTCCAGTACTATTAGTACTAGTATTATTAATCTCACTGACTTAATACCTGAATCAAACGAGCCCTTAGAGTATCTCCAATGAAACTGTGTAAAAATAGCCAACTTAACATTGTGTAAAATTTATGCACTGTGTAAATTTGTTGTTGCTCCAATGGTTATGTAAAATCAATACCAACTAAGCTCTTGTGTATAATGGTTGTATATTTTTTATGTCCAATTTACACAGGTAAATAAGATTCTCTCTACCCACTTATTTTCTTTCTTCATTAATTCAATCACATCACTCACATTTTCTCTTCACTCACTGGAAAGAGAATTGCATCATATAAAACTTGAACCTATGCCAGATGACAAAGGAAAATGGTACATTTAGGAAGTGAAATGAGAAACTAACAAATTCTCGGATGGTACATTTATTAAGTGAAATGAGAAAATAATAGAAGCCAGTGGCAAATGAAATGAATATATATATAAGTTTCATACAACTGAAATGAAAATAACAGAAGTTAGTGGCAAAAATGTATGAAACTACATCATCAGATTGAAAATTAATACTAAATTAAATGCAATAGAAAATAAATCAGGCATCAGTGTAGGCTAGTAATCAGGGATGGTAATCAGCTTGTCATATTCCATTCCAAGCAAATGAATTTAAATTTAATGTTGAATAATTTATCTTACAATAATTTTAAAATAAAACATGAAATTCATATATATATATACATTTGTGATTCAATCGGGTGAGTGTGATCCATGTTTGAAAATTACACGCAAACTTTAACTTGCGAATCAAAAATCAAAAAAAATATAAATTAAATAATTTGTAACAACTCATATTCTCATATCAAATCATATAATGTATATCTATTGACTATTTTAATATATATGATCGTGACATGTGACACGTATTTCTTTCTTTCTTAAATATTCTATATTCTTTATACTTTTTCTCTATTATTCTTTAACTTTTTATATTGTTTACATTAGTCATTTTCACATTATTTTAATTTCATAATCAGCTTCGTACATTTTCGTTTTTACTTTTTTATTGAATATTTTATCTTTGTACCATCTACTTCACTTCCTATCATTCTTTTTCAGCCTTTTGTGTAGCAGTTTATATTATTTTTTATATAAAATATAAAATATGAATTAGTTATTATAGTTTAATCCTTAGGATTGTATTATTATTATTATTATTATTGTTGTTGTTGTTGTTGTTGTTGTTGTTGTTGTAATTATTATTTTTACCAACATTATCATTAAAAAAATTTCTATAATCTTTTTATATTTATATATATGTATACTAAATAAAATACTAATTAACTTTAATTATTTATAATATAATAAAAATCCATCAATTTTATGTGATTATGTAAAAGGTCATAAACTTCAATGCATGGGAATCAACCTCAATATGCTAAAATAAAGTCCTTTCTAATACGGTTATAAAAATAAAAAATACAAGAAAATGAATTTGAAGTTGCTACGTTATCAACATATTTATTAAAACTTGAATAATTTTTTTAACACTAGAACAAAATTTGTTTTGCCAAAAAAATATATTTAAAAAAAAAGAAGGAGAAGAAGGAAACACTTTATTGTGTTTGGTTAGAAAGTTGTAAAATGATTGAATAATTTGAACTGAAAGTTGGAAAATTCAACGGGTTAAAGGGTGAGATGCTTTCCACTGGTTTTTAATATTTCACAAATTTTTTTTTTGACAAACAAAAAGCAACCATATTATTCAACTAAATCGACCGCCAATACATTCGAAATAAACTGGGGGGAACAGACTCCCAAAACCCAGAATCAGTCATAAAATCAGACTCTCTAACTAGATGATGAGCGACTTGATCCGCTGATCGATGCACGAACTGAACCGAAATATTACGAATATCCTTCATACGGAGTTTACAATCATTAATCATTAAACCAATATAAGAAGAGTCAGGATAATTACCCCGGAGGGCCAATACTAATAAAAGAGAATCGGACTCAATGCAAACATCTGCTAGATTTGCTTGTTTTATCCAGCTTAAAGCCTCTTTGCAGCTTAAAACTTCTGCTAGCAGCGGGTCAGGAGCAGAAGCTAACACACCATTCCGAGCACACACGAAAGTTCCATCACTATCACGAATCACGAACCCATAACCGATCTGATTTGAAGCTGAAAATACTGCTCCATCAATATTACATTTGAGACTTCCATGAGCTGGTATGCACCATTTAATTGCACCGTCTTCGCTAAGCTGATTCGAATTCGGAAGAAGATTCCTTTGAGCAATCCGCCATTGCGACAACAGATTCAATGCATCACCAATAACGCGCACCTCTGGCTTCCTTTTCTCATTCTAGACCCAATATTTCACAAAATTTAATTTTTTGGATCCTAGTAAAAATTTATTTTCATAAGAATAAAAGAACATGTCGAAGATTAGCTCCACAATAGCACGCATTTCTTTTCTTTTCTTTTCTAAAATAAAAATTAATAATAATATTTTTCAATTATTTTTCTAACTTTGTAATTAAATGAAATACAGCAATTGGTTCAATTATTTTTCATTTTTTGATCTTTTTGTATCCAATAACAAAATATATTCCAAGCCATGTGTAATGGCAAAGACTTCAATAGTAAGAGCTAGGGGTAACAATTTTACAAAACAATTCAATAAAAAATTACGAAATGAAACGAAATTGATTTGATAATTCGTGTTCGTGTATAGAATATTTAACACAAAGGTGTGTTGTGTTGTTATCCAAATTTTAAAAGGCACAAAATTTGAGTTATATTACGTTCATCTTGTTTTGCCTTGTCTAAATTAGAAAAAACCTTCATTTCCTCTCATTTTATAACATATTTATTAAGTAGGACTCAAAAGATAAAAGATATATATGTCACGTTGTACTGTATATTAGATTTGTTGTAGTTTATAATATAATACAATTTCGTGTTGTGATCGTGTCTTATTATTTATTTTTCATTGCGGTGAAATCCAAACACAACTCCAAAATACGGATTACTACTCATAAACACGAATTGCCACTCATAGAAGAATCATGTTAATATAGGATAATGACATTAGCTTTCAATAAAAATACAGATATTTTAAAATATATTGGGTAATCGACAAATTTAACCCCAAAGTTTGGGGTAAATTGCAATTAAACCCCGTTGTTTCAATTTTTACAATGTCAACACCAATGTTTTTAATTCGTTGCAATCCAACCCAACCGTTATCTTCTGTTAATGTACAACTAACGGCGCTGACGTGGCTGTCCGAGCTGGCGCTGACGTGGATGTTGCTACTATGGGCATCAACAATTTTAACCCCAAAGTTTGGGGTCAGTTGTAATTTAAACCCTATTGTTTCAATTTTTTTCAATGTCAACACCAATGTTTCATAATTGTTGTAATCCAACCAAACCGTTCTCTTATGCTAATATACAATTAACGGCGGCTAATATACAATACACCTTTTCGTTGACGAGTGAGGAACACACGCTTACGTCAAATCATCTAAGCCACATTTTTTAGTCACAATCCTAAATCCTTCTATATATCAAAGGCCTTTCTGCGGTAGGGTAATCTCTTGGTACCCATCATCCAGTATCGCCATACTTCTTTTCCCCCATGCAATATTAGGAAGTGACTATATTACAAAAGAAAGGAAAAAAAAAAACAAAACCTTTTTTTAGCCACAGAAACCAGGAAATAGACACAATATATTCATGAGCACATACAGAAAGATAATCCATGAAGAGAAAAGATGATGCAAAATACTAAAATGAAAGAATTAAAAATTATAGGATTAACAAAAATTTATAGATGAAATGAGAACCGAAAAAATAAAATAAAATAAAATAAAAAGACATATGATCAAGAAAAGTAAGGTGATCACCATCAACCTTAACCCAATTTTAATGCAATAATTATAATCGCCAACGAAAAGGTGTGTTATATATTTAGGATTGTGACTCAAAAAATTATGATCGCCAATTTTGCTGCAACAATGATTATCGGTAACAATTATTGATCGCCAACGAACAATAATTATAGAAGGACTTAGGATTGAGATTCAAAACAGTGGCTTAAATGATTTGACGTAAGCGTGTGTTCCTCACTCGCCAACGAAAAGGTGTATTGTATATTAGCCGCCGTTAGTTGTATATTAGCATAAGAGAATGGTTGGGTTGGATTACAACAATTATGAAACATTGGTGTTGACATTGAAAAAAATTGAAACAACATGGTTTAAATTACAACTGACCCCAAACTTTGGGGTTAAAATTGTCAATGCCATAGTAGCAACATCCACGTCAGCGCCAGCTCGGACAGCCACGTCAGCGCCGTTAGTTGTATATTAACAGAAGGTAACGGTTGGGTTGGATTGCAACAAATTAAAAACATTGGTGTTGACCTTGTAAAAATTGAAACAACGGGATTTAATTGCAATTTACCCCCAAACTTTGGGGTTAAATTTGTCGATTACCCAAATATATTTAATTTGATTTAATAATTATTACAAGATCTAATGCAACTGTAAGTTAGAAAGGGGGGAGAATTAACGGAAGTAGGGGGGAGAGAGAGAGAGAGAGAGAACAGTGTGCCTGCCCTTCATTTGGTCTCTGGGCCTCGTGCATCATCACCCTCCTCACCCCCTCCACATTTTAGAGGAGAGGTAATCTTTCTATTCTCTCTCTATAATAATAATAGAAATGTATCTCTATAATATATGTTCAAACAATTACAACACAAATACAATCAATCTTCATCATTAATTTCACATTCCACGGATTACACGATGAAGAATCTTCGCACTTTTCGATTTTCTCAGGATCGATTTTCATAGCCATTTTTTTGTTCTTTCAATTTTCTCCTCCCCAAGCCTCTGATTTATCTCTGATTGTAAATATGTGTGCATGCATAGATACGTGTATACATATATGTATGTGTGTGTATTATCTGGAGTAGATTTTATAATTTTTGTTGTTGTTGTTCTGTGCAAAAGTGTGTTTTTAGTTCTCCAAATTCAGATCTGTGGGAGCTAGGGTTACTTTGTAGCTTTTTATTGGAACATCGACTTGCTTATCATCTGTCATGTACATAGATACTGATTTCTACTTTTAAGATTGAAGCTTGATGTTTCTTTTTTAATTATCTTTGTGAAATTAGGTTGCCAAGGGAGAAGTCTCTTTATTTTATGGTAGTATCTTCTGTTTTGATGTAAATTCACATATAAATAATTCAGTGACTTTGTTTGGGATGGTTCTTATATGGTAATTTGTAAAGAATTTTGATGAAATGAATGCATTCAAACGGTTACTGGAGAGATGTCATCTTGAATGCTATTGCTTATTAGTAAACTTAGATTTGCTTGTCAGCTGAAACACCTATCTGGTCCTGTAACGTTGTACTATCTCTTTCATGTATTTTGTAGCAGTGGGCTTGTGTCTAACCAAGGAATGCTAATAAGGCGGCCGGTTTATTTAGAACTTAAAGTACAATCATCTACGATTAATCAATGTTATTTAAAAGTGCTAATTAGTAGAAAGTTTACCTAATAACGCTGCACACTCCTGACGTATTGCAAAAAGTTTTATCTTTAGTTTCACAGGTGGAACATATTATCAGCAAGCTAGCATATAATAAAGATCAATCAGCCCTTACAGAAGTTTCACAGAAAACACACAGAAAAACTGAAGTTACGGAACAATAAATTGAGTTGTACACAACTGTTACAAAAACAAGAGCGTGATGCTCAAGGAGTGAAAAATATTAGATATTGTTCAATTCTTAAACAACATTTTGTCGTGCTATCCCGCCATCCCTAAATTCGTTAGAGTAAAACATACGAAGGCACAAGGTATCTACTTGGGCATGGCCCTAGAGGGTGTTAAAATACTTGTTTATCCACATTCTTGGTTTTTCGGCATGTCTTAATTTATACATATTTTTTCAGGATAGAAAATGGATGGATCAGCTGGCCAAGGTGGCAGAAGCGTTGATATGTTTCTGTCAAACTATAAGCTTGGGAAAACTCTTGGCATTGGTTCATTTGGTAAGGTGAAAATTGCAGAACATGCGTTGACAGGGCACAAAGTGGCAATCAAGATCCTTAACCGTCGGAAGATAAAGAACATGGACATGGAAGAAAAAGGTAGGTTTGTTTGCGTGAATCTAGTCCTGTAGGTCATACTAGTTTTAAAGTCAGTTTATGTGAGTCTAGAAATTTAAGTTTGTAACTAGTTTGAGATCTCGTTTTTGGATTTTGGGCACCATGCAATGCTTTCACCTAGCTGAATTTAATCATAGGGTAAAGGCTACAATGTCTAGAGTTTAAGATATGTGGTCCTTACTATTTGTTTATTTTTAATGGGTATTTGCTTTGTCAAAATTAAGAATCCCTATCTCACTTTTATGCATTTTGAGAACGAATTTTTGAAGGTACTGTGTCGTGCAATGGAGCTACAGCACGTTAGTAGGTTATGTGAAAGAATGAATATATGTGTGGGCTAAATTGCTAAAAAGGCGTGCTTTCTAGGAAGCTTGGAATTTCACGGATTTATTAAAAAAAAATTCCTTGTGTTGTGCAATTATTTCAATGATTAGCTTGGTGTTACTCCTCGACTTTTTCACTGTTTTTTCTTCGTGGGTTCGCATTTAAGACGTACTTACCTTGGGGTTGGATTACAATCATTTTAAGAGAAAAATGTGGTTGACTTTTGCAGTTAGGAGAGAAATCAAAATATTGAGATTGTTTATGCATCCGCATATTATTCGTCTTTATGAAGTTATAGAGACACCGACAGATATTTATGTTGTTATGGAGTATGTGAAGTCCGGTGAGCTATTTGATTACATTGTGGAGAAAGGTAGGTTACAGGAGGATGAAGCTCGCAATTTTTTTCAGCAGGTAGAAATGTCTTGACTATCTGTGAGATCTCTTCGAGTGTTTCCTTCATCTGAACTGGTTAGCCTTTTTGTTTAGCATTTTAGAAACTTACAGTTTCTCCAACATTTGGAAGCAGATCATTTCTGGTGTGGAGTACTGCCATAGGAATATGGTGGTTCATAGAGACCTTAAGCCCGAGAACCTGCTTTTAGATTCTAAATGCAATGTCAAGATTGCTGATTTTGGTTTGAGCAATATCATGCGTGATGGTCATTTTCTGAAAACAAGTTGTGGAAGCCCAAACTATGCTGCCCCGGAGGTATGGACTTACTGATCAGTGACCCTCGAGAGATCACTAATAGTTTAATTAAGAAACTAGACGGTAGATTTATCAATTGCCTATTTTCTGTGTTATACACTATTAATGGCATTTCAAGGTTATATTTGCATTCATTTTTAGGTTATATCTGGGAAATTGTATGCTGGACCCGAGGTAGACGTCTGGAGCTGTGGTGTTATCCTGTATGCTCTTCTCTGTGGTACCCTTCCTTTTGACGATGAAAATATTCCTAACCTTTTTAAGAAAATAAAGGTATACGCAGTTTAATGTCCATCATATTGACCAAGTTTGCATCTGCAATGCAAAAGGCATTATTTTATCTTCAGTTAGAAATTTTGCTTCTGCACATATCATCATTATTGAAGCTTTGTGTCTATTCTTAGTAACCTGAGCATGTGTTGTTAATTTATTTATTTTTTTATAACCATGGGTATCGGGGCCCCACCCCCACTAATCCCATGAGGCCCTGGTTGCTTGACCGGGAGACGCCCAGTGGCCCAAGAAAGGTTTCACACAGCGGGGAATCGAACTTGAGACCATGTGCCTACCCACACAGTCCTAAGTCCGCCCTTACTACTGTGGAAACCCCTCGGGTTGTTAATTTTCATTTCATTCCACTAAATTGTCTTATGTTTGATTTCTGGACTCAATTTATATATTTGTTCCCAGAATACCAAAACACTGCTTGTCTCCATTCTCCATATGATATTATTTCAAGAAAACTATCAAAGAATCATTGCTGGGTTTGTTTTTTTTTTTTTTTTACTTCTACTTTTGTCTCATTCCATGCGGATAAGATGTTTACACGTGCCCTTGGGGATTAGGTTTTCAAAGAGGGCTGGCCAGCATGCACTTAGAGTATAAGTAAATTAATTATAAAAGGTCCAGGCTGAAGTTGTCTTGTCGTCATTTTGACGTTAGCTTTGAGAGAACATCATGACTTAATTTCTCGTATTAATCTTCCCGATGATTCAGCATAGATTTTTCTACTGTAACTGACTTTGCCGTCTTACCAAATACAACTTAATGTCCTTGTCTACCCATGTATGTAGTGCACAATCGAAAAAAGGAAGAAACTTAGTTGAATGACCAATGATTCTCTCTCTCTCTCTCATATGGTGTAGGTCCACCGTAATCACCTCCTTAACAACCCTACCTGTCTCATCTAATTTTTATTTACATAAAAAATAAAAGGGGATGCAATCTAAAACAGCACAGGCTCTTATCCTGAACCTGTCCATTTGTCCTCTAGGGTGGAATATATACCCTTCCTAGCCATTTATCACCTGGTGCAAGAGATTTGATTCCAAGGATGCTTGTGGTTGACCCTATGAAGCGAATGACTATTCCAGAGATTCGTGTGCACCCATGGTTCCAGTCTCATCTTCCACGCTACTTAGCTGTGCCTCCACCAGATACAATGCAACAAGCAAAAAAGGTATTATTTGATTGCGTATAAACAGAGTTACATTATATTGTACTTGTAAACGAATCTTGCTTTGTACTTTGTCTTATAAAAATTTAAAGGCACCTGTATATGACTTAGTTTATTGCTTTTTTCTGGGTTTATATGAAATGATGGAGTGTCAGTGTTAGGGATGCATATTTCTCATTTTCCTTATTTATCACATCTCCCTCTGCAGGTCTCTCACCCTATATTTCCTTTCGGGGAAATTCAATTTCAGTTTCCCAAAAAAAAAAAGAAAGAAAGAAAGAAAAGAAGAAGAAAAATAATATTTATTATGTTTAGCTGTTTGAGTCTTTTCTTTTTTCTCTTGCAAATTTGAATATTTGTGATGGCTTACGCGTTTATTTTGTTTTGCGCAGCATGTTGTTTGAGTTCTTGCACCCAAATATATATGATAAATTGTTATGTGCTGCTTGCTTATGGCAAGTAGAATTCTGTACATGATTCTTGTTCCCCTTGCAGATTGATGAGGAGATTCTTCAAGAGGTTGTTAAGATGGGATTTGACAGGAACAACCTTGTTGATTCTCTCCGTAATCGAGTTCAAAATGAGGTAGATATTTCATGATTATTACCTTACATTTCGGAGGGATTACTAATTTCTTGCACACATACCAGGGTACTGTTGCATACTATTTGCTATTAGACAACCGGTTCCGTGTTTCCAGCGGCTATCTTGGAGCTGAATTTCAGGAGTCGATGGTGCGTTTGTTTCTGCTCAATACATCATATGGTTCTATACTTTCTGTTATTTTTTTTTTTTGGGTAAATTAAATTTTTTATTAACAATCAAACCACATACAACAAACAAGGGGCATTTCCGCATCAGTACATCTCACACTAACTAAATGTTCCACTCCTTGCAACGCACCCAGTGCTCAAAAGTTCTTTTACTCTCCATTACCAAGTCCTACCAAACTACATAGCCCTCTATCTCTTTAATCACACCCTCAACAAACATCGCACTATTTTGAAAATTTCTCAAATCTCTTTCATTCCATATACAGTATACAGAAACTCCTAAGGAGAGCTTTCTCATTCTTGCTGCCATAGTTCAACCTCTGTATCTCTGCAGAGCTTCATCCATTTCTTGATTCCAGCTATTGCATCTATATCCCTGTTGATTCCTTCTTTTCACCTCCTGCCAAACCTCTTGTGAGCAAGGACATTGGAAGAAGATAAGGTCTCTGGTTTCTTCAGTAGTACCACACAAAACACAAGAACTATCATTGATTTGCCCCATCTTTCAAGTCTGTCTCTGGTTCTTATTCTATCTTTACAAACAAGCCACAAAATGAAGCTGCATCTTGGAATTGCATCCTTATGCCACACAATTTTCCACCACTGAACCATAGGGAGAGTTATTCTGATTGCATTCCAAGGTGACCTCACTGTGAACTCTTTATCTGGATTCAAACTCCATTCAACTAAGTCATCCCTGTTCATATTTGGTTGATAATCAGGCTTATGCTCATGAATCAGTGCCAACTCATAAGACACTGCCCTAGGCATATTTCTATCCATTTTCATTGATATATTCACTTAGCTTAGCCTCATCGCTACTGGCAGCATCATACAGCACCCTAGCACACAGTCTCATTTTGAGAGGCCCTAAGATCTGCCAGTTATCATGCCACATAAACACACTGTTACCATTTCCAACTCTGTACTTTGTGAATTGGATAGCATCACTCCAAATCTTCATAAGTTTCCTCCAAGTCGAGGAGGCATCATACGCACATCTACACCTCCATAAACTCCTCCCCCTTCACATATAAACATGCACCACTTGACCCACAAAGTATCTTCTACCTAGCTATGTCCCATAAGTGTCTCATCATTAGTGGCTTTGTTCCAATCAACAGCACTTCTTATGCTGAGCCCACCCTCATTTTTGGGGCAACAGACTTCATTTCATGAAACCTTAGCACTTGTTTTCTTCATTGCAGAACCAGTCCAAATGAATCGTCTGATGACTTCATCCACTTCCTTACGAATTTTTTTAGGTAAAATGAATATTCTTCCGCAGTAGGTCTGAATCCCATGCAGCACTGATATATCTAATTGAAGTCTCCCTGCATAGCTCAAGGATTCGGAAGTCCAGCTCTGAAGTTTTCTGTATAATCTTTGTTTTGCCTTAACTAAAGAGCCCAAGGAAGATATGATTAATCTTCGTTACCTTTGGCCCACACCATCTCCTTGGTTTTAGTATATGTGGTGTCATGCATAGTCGCATTATGCTGGTTTCAAATATGTTCTACTGATGTGCAGTTTAACATTTCTATTTTCTTTTGTGATGTGACTGATGTCTGATAATTCTTATTGCATTACTACAGGATAGTTTTAACCGTATGAATTCAAATGAGGGTGCAGCTTCAATTGTTGGTCAACGCGTTCCAGGATACATGGATTATCAAGGAGTGGGGTCTAGACCCCAGTTCCCAGTTGTTGAAAGGAAATGGGCTCTTGGACTTCAGGTAAAGTTTTTTTAGTTTAGTGTTTATTATAAGGACGAGTTCTTGGGAAATTCCCAAAAACTAAATGCCTCTATATGATGTTTCATATTTGAGATTTTATTGGTTTTAGCGTTCTGTTTGGTTCAAGTTGAAATAACTTTTAAATGTGGAAGTTGAATATTTCATGTACACTCTTACGAAAAATATTTCACCCCAAGTCAAATGTGTCCTTTAGGTTTTAATCACCTGGATGACTCAATTACTGGTGCAAAAGGTCATAAGTGTTGCCTATTATTGATGCAATTTGTTTATTTTCGTTGACAGTCTCGAGCTCATCCTCGTGAGATAATGACAGAAGTTCTGAAAGCTCTGCAAGAACTGAATGTGGGTTGGAAAAAGATAGGACATTACAATATGAAATGCAGGTGGATTCCTGGTCATCACGAGGGCATGGTAAACAATCCGATGCATGCCAATAATTACTTCGGGGATGAATCTGCTATCATAGAGAATGACAGTGCTACAAGGCCCGATGTGGTCAAGTTTGAAGTGCAGGTACTGTTCATCATACTGTTCCTTCAGCTAAACTTGGTTTTTTTCTTACCTTGTTTTCTTTTTCTTTTTTCTGTTGGGTGGCGGGGGGGAATATCAGAACATAATCAACGTGCCACAATGATAGGAAATAGTTTTGTTCTAAACCATTGATCATTTGATTATGATGAAATTAGAGCATTCTTAAAAAAATATGAAAGTCAAACATTGACTCTTAATTAGGGATGGAGAAACAAACTATGTTTTATTCTTTGTACTCAATATAATTAATGGTGCTCGTATTATATTGTTGCATCATTCGATTAGAGCATCTAGAATGCAAATATAAATTGGAAATTTATAATGCGACACCTAGGACATAGATGATTTTGAAGAAAGCTCTCCATTCCTAGTGAAAAGAAGAATTGTCAAACAGCATTATCAGTAGATGTGGACTGTGATTGTATTCGACCACTTATTTGTACCATAGGAAAGGATTCCTTGAGAAATTATGCGATCAAACACCAGCACACCACTAAAGATACAAAATATTAAAATTTGAGGACAGTGGGAAGGGGAGGCGGATTCGACCCTCAACCGCCCAGTGGGAAGTGGGACGGTGAATGATAGACAATATTACATTTACATGAGTAATGATCTTGCCATGTGAATACGTTTTCTCATGGGAATCTTATTTAAATATGTGTCACAGCTTTACAAAACTCGTGAGGAGAAGTACCTACTCGATCTACAGAGGGTCCAGGGCCCACAATTTCTGTTCCTGGATCTTTGTGCAGCGTTCCTTGCTCAGCTTCGGGTTCTATAAAACTAGTAGAAGAGCCATATGGGAAGACCAGCTTTCTCCGTGAATCTCCTTTTGATGCATGTGAAGAAAAGCTTACGCTGTATATAAGCCAGTCTCTACATATGGTTCCATTTTTCTCCCCTAGACAACAAACACCCCCCCCCCCCCAACAAAAAAATAAAAAAAGAAAATTCTTGTTTACAATAGGTGACTAAAGTCTTCTTGAGCCTATCTTTTTGCTCACTCACTAGGAGTTTAGGCTTTTGCTCTGTCATGGCCAACATTTTATTATATGTATGTTAACTTCAGTTTTTCCTTGCTGTTTTTCTTAGTAATAAGGTTATCTTTCTTAGTAATAAGGTTGTCTGAATCTTTATTTCATCTATGAAATCGACTTCAAAGGCTCTGACTTATACTTTGTATATTCTATTGCAGTATTGCACTAACATAGTAACATGCACAGCCTTGCCTACTATACATACACCTGGCCTCTGAAATGGTAGGAATTTAACTATGATTTTAAGTTATTTAAATCTATTGGCTTATTCCCTAGACGATCAGTTATTGTCATGTATAACTTGATACGTCATGCTTAGTTTGGACCCATTTGTTCAATGCATCTGTTTTGATTTTGTATTAATGTGTTTGCCAACAATAGCTAGTTCTGTTTGTTACTGTCATCATCCTTGATGGTAAACTAAAGGAGATGATCCTACGTCCATAGATGTTGTTTGTGGCACTTCTTCATCTTGCTTCTTGTTACACGCTTTTTGAAGTTTCCTCATCAGCTCAGACCATCCTTATCGGCTCCTGCCGGTTCCACTTTCAGCTTTAAGCACTCAGAGATGCCATTAAAAGCATAGAGAGATGCGAATAACTTCCTTTCATATTTCATCCTCGTCATGTCCTCGATCAACATTCTTGCCGCTTCCTCATTAGGCTCTGCTATCTTTTCCACAATCTCAAATGGAGAAAAGTCATGAGACCCAATCTCATCTATAAACTTGAAATCCATCACGCTTAAGTCACTTCCCTGTTCTTTGCTGCTGCTGTTGATGACTTTCACCATCTTCTCATCACAAGCCATGTTTGCTTCTTCACCATCCCTGCTCCTCTTAGCCGTTTTCACCTTTTTTGTGCCAACTGAAATATTAGGTGTTTGGGTAGTATATTACTATATTAGTCTGTGAATGCTTCTGTTGAGTTGATATATGTGTGTAAAGGGAGGGGAGATGTAAAATTGAGAGATGAGAGTTGAAAAGGGTCTTTTGTGCAATTGTGCCCAACTGTTTAGTTTCTTATCAAACTACTTGGAGTTTTCTATTTGATGTGTGTGTGTGTGTGTGTGTGAGAGAGAGAGAGAGAGAGAGAGAGAGAGAGAGAGAGAGAGAGAGAACTCAGTTCAATTTTATGAGTTATGTGATGCAATGCAAGTGAGAATGGTAGTATAAGATGGGTAAATTTACCCTATAAGAGCACATAAACGTTGAGGAAGGTTGGGCAAAACATTGTTCCATGGTATAAGCAAATGATAAAGTTGAGTTTAGCTAAGTTTGATATTAAAAACCACACATTATGGCTTTTGGTGCCTCACGCCAGATAAAGCTTAAGCCACAATGTGTGGCTTTTGAAATCTCTCTCTTTGTCTCTTTGTTTTCCTAGTATCTCTCTCTTAAAACACCACATAATATATATCGAGTAAAATACCACGGAGTAATATATATTGAGTATTCATATTGCTAAAACAGTTATTTCTTTGTCATAGTATAATATTGCGAAAAAGTTATACTATATGCTTTTAATATTGTAAATTGATCTCGCAATAATATCATCTTTCATATTTTGTCTCTCTTTTTACTGTACCAATATTTTAAAACTCAAATAAATAAAGAAACTATGCCGTACTTATCATACGAAATTTAGTATTATAAATGCTCTAAAGATGGTTTGACCCGGTCGAAGAGAGGGCATACCTTGCTTCCTTTTCCAGCTTTGACTTTTCCAGGTGCTTGAATATATATCAATTCTAGCCTAACCAATAATTGAAAATAAAATATATTTAGGGCATGTTTGATTACAATATAAAAATAAAATAAAAATTGATTTTTTTGAAAAATTAGAAAATAAGTTGAGACATGTGATAAAATGTCTTCTTACTTTGTAATTTTTTTCATAGAGAAATATATTTTGGTGGTAGAAAAAGAAAAAAAAATTACAAAAAATAATCATAAAATGAACATGATTATTATTGTATGTCTTAACTTATTTTTTAATTTTTTATTTAAATTAAATATTTTTTTTTTCGTGTTATTATTAAACAGAAACTTAAAATCACGAAACTTGGTACATATATCAAGGCAAATAAGAAATTGAATTCTTAATCCGTGAGTCTGTTATTATTTTAAGACTTAAAAGTAATTTTTAATATGAAAATGCAAGCTTGATAAGGAATGACATCATGTCATCATATAAATTCAACATTTTCATCTATTTTTAGGTATGTCAAATATCATATATTTGCGTATAGTGAGAAACTTTACGATTTAGAGATGATCAGTTGAATAATAAGCTATAAAAATTAATTGATTTGTGTGAAAAATTAAAAAATAAGTTGAATGATGTGGCGAGATGTTTTTATTTCTTACTTATTTTTATGAGTAGATGTATTTCCTTCTATTTTATTTTTTGTGAAAAATTTTATTCACCACTATTCAAAGAAAAAAATTCATGGAAAAACTAATAGTACATCTCACCTCATTTTTTCAATTTATTTTTTAACTTTTCACAATAATTCGTTATTTTTTAATACTATTTTTCATCTTTGTTATTAAACGGAGTTTAAAAGTCAAGCAAATGAGGCAAGAGGTGAATTTTTTTTATTGTATTTCTATTGTGAATAATTTATTGTATTTGACAAATAATTATTAAAATTGGGGACATCTCCGATGATGATCTATATCTAATGTATCAAGGTGTTTTTGGAAAACTTCTATGTCTAGTTGTAAAAGATTTTATACAGGCAGAAAATAATAAAATAATTGATCTCCAATAGTCTTTCATTTCCTTTTTATTTGTCATTTATTTAAGAAGATAGAAAACAAATGAGTTTAATAGTATCTAATAAAATTGTGCCTTATCAGTTTGAAATTTTTTATAACCATTTCTACATGTAGAAATAATTATTAATATTCCCTATATAATTCACATTTCACCTCATATAGAAATTGGCATAGAAAATTCAATTGAATCATATTTTTTCTACTTTCCATTTTTAACATAAATATTTAAATGAATATAAAAAATCTTGGGAGATGTTTAAGGAAACTGACAGAAAAGTTATTGCAATACATAAAGTGAAGAATTGTACAAGTTAGTTGTTAAATGAAGATGAGACCCTACGGGATTGACTTAGTCGTTCAATAGGTCATATGAGGAAAAAAAATATCAAGAAGACACATTTAAACGTGTTTACAATATTTCTTATTTGAAAAAATCTGCTGCATGAATAACATTGTCCCAACAAAATATTACCACTGAGATGCACATATCATTAGAGTAATTTTTAGAAGTCTTATTATTCTGTTGTTAGAAGAAGAAATAAGAAAAAAAATGCTTAGGTGTGTACATATATTACATGCAAAAGAAAAGTTATTCAGAAAAAAGAAGAAGTTATCGTGGTTCGAATTGTATTATTGTCGCAAAGAATGGGTTTCAGATTTTCTTCTTTCATATTTTCATAGAAGATTGGATTAGAGATTAATAAGAGGGTAAGAAACTAACTACCCCTATTTCTATTTTGCTAGCACCTAGGAGCAATAATTGTTTGAATCCTACAATAATTTAATCAAGAGATGAAAGATTATTTGGTTGCATTATAAGATACTTTTTTTCAAAATGGATTATACATTTCATACAAACTTGTTTATATATATATATATATATATATGTTGACAATCTTGTTTTAGGAAGGACATTCAAAGTGCTACATATCTGGAAGGAAAGGATAATGAATGAATTTTATAAAGAAATTTGCTATAAATAGTTATAATTTTTATGATATTAAATTATCCTTATTTTTTCTTAAAAAAATAAATTATTATGCCCTCCTAATTTAAGATGTGAGCTCCTAGTTTAATGACAAATATTTGGATTTAACTACTAGATTTAGTGTAGTGATACATAAGTTGTGCTAACTATATCGCAAATTGTTCGAGCATTTCAACATTAAGAACACCAATTGAAACTAACAAGTGAGTAGGTTAGCTTAATTGGTAAGGTATCTACCTTAACTTAAGAGAGTACCATCCAGGGAGGAAAGATTTTTATTATTATTGTAGTAAAGAGAAAATACACCTCATATTCAGATGCGCTTGAGGACAAAATATTTTAGTAGAGGCGAAAAGTGGGGAGACCCAAGCTTTAACCGAATTTCAAAATTCGGTTTTGGTTTCAATTTCTAAATCATTAAGACCTGAATCAAACTTTTCGATTCAGTTTTATTCGATTTTCGTATATTATTTTTCAAAAAAATAAATTTGAAGGCAACATAAATAAGCCATCTGCCATAATTAAATTCTAGTTATACTTTATAGTTCTCATCCCTATCAACATCACCATTAATAATACATGAAAAGTACTTTTACATTAAATTGAAAATAAAAAGCACATGTGGAATGATAATGTCAAGTTCCTCTATAAAATCTAATCTTATAGAAAACAAGTATGAATGCATGACAAATATTTGTAGGCAATTTTCACCCTTGCCTTGAGTTCAAGGGTTCGACTCATGGAATGGGAATGGAGGGTTTTTCTCTATTTGCAGGATTAAGGGAGAGACTTAGACCTCCCTTAATTTTTTTAAAAAATAAAAAAGTATGAATGCATGACAAATATTTATTATGTCTAAGGAGTATTACCATGTAAACATATATATACAGAAAATTGCAAGTGTGGAGTGGTCCATAATATGACAGTTTTGGGTTGTAAAAAACACTCCTAATGTTTTTGTGATGGAAAAATGTCATAAAAAAGGCATGGCCGATACCGGAGTTAGGCTATAAATAGGGATTTCCTTTCTTTAACAAGAAAAAGGAATAATCATTTGGAGAAGTAATTGGATGATTTTTTTCATAAAATTTTGTAAAGATATTCTATATTGTGAGTAGATTACGTCCACCAAATTTCATAAGAAAAATTCAACTTAAAAGTGAGTGAGATGATTATTACAAATTTTAAAGGCTGAAAATGTACAAATATATCAATTTTTCAAAACACTCACTTTTAGGTTGTAATTTTTTATGAATTTTTGTGGAGGTGATTTACTCAATACATAGATTATTTTTACAAATTTTCATAATTTTTTTTTATCAATTTACTACTTTAAATAGTCATTCTTTATTTTAATTAAAATAATAAAATACCTAACTTTATATATATACGCACAAAGGAAGTGATATGTTCGTATAGCAATTAATTCGAACTTATTATATTATTTTAATTTGATTTGATTTTAAACGAATCAATTTGGATGAATTTTTAAATTCGGCATGATATGCACGTTTGTGAATGTAGTAGGCCCTTTTCTCTCCCCTTTAATAATAATAATAATAATATTCCCAATTTTTGCTGACCACTTCTGGGGATTAATTTGAAAAAAAAAAAAAAAAAAGCTAACCTTTATTTGTCCCAAAAAACAACCTATCAGATCGGATCCACTACCTGAAACCGGCGAACGTTCCGGCCTTTTCTCCACCTTCCGGTAACTTCCACTTTTTCCGATAACTTCATTTTAGATTACAATTTACATTACTTAGAGAAAAATACTTTAATTATAGTTATCGATCCATACCTAACGAGATATAATTTACCTAATCGATAAGAGATCAGTCTCAAACTATATTATGGACCTCCACCAATTTATTATTTAGCGGTTATTTGGTAGTTATTCATTGAAAGTTAAATCTCAATCTAATTTTTTTTTTTTTTATTTCTTCGTTTAATTGGATCAATGAATTCATGTGTATTGTGTGATTGAGCAGGTTTTGTTGGAAGTTTGGATACGATGAGTGAGGTATTTGAAGGTTATGAACGCCAATACTGCGAACTTTCGGCAAATTTGTCGAAAAAGTGTACCTCTGGTAGTCTTCTTGATGGAGGTGAGATAAATTCCTCATTTAACTCTTATGATTTGTTTGTTTGTTTGTTTGATTTACCACCTCCTTTCATAGAATTGAATACCATAACTTATTTATTTAAATGATGTGAATGTAAAGTGTCTATTTTGATAGCCCTAATTTAGGTTATTAGAATTTCTTAAAGAGGTTAGAAGCAGCTGATGCACTTCCATAAAATGTGTAATTATTATGTTAATAACCCTGCATTCAAAATTTGGAATTCAGTATTGAGTCGGGCATGAGTTACACATCCAATTATATATTAACTTTATGCGACATGTTTGCTTGATATGCTGAGGAAGTTTCATATGACATGAAAGACAAAAAAAGATAAAAACTTCATTCGGGTATACTGTCGATTGAGGCATTGTGAATACAGGAAACGTTTAGGGTTTGAAAGATGTACAGAAGAAAAATGTGAACTTCTGTTTATGGTTCGCCATTTGTGTGAAGAAAGTTTTGCTTAACTCTTGATACAGATTCTCAATACAAAATTGTCAATTCTCCCAGCTCCCTAGGAACAACGTAATCTATCACCAAATTCTATTGTGGGCAAGACTTGCAATCTTTTGAACCAAGTGTATATCTAGTACCATAGAATCATCTATATTTACATCTATTAATCTCCAAAATAGTTACGTCTATACCCAAATTAACTATAGTGGTTTAACAACTTACTCTAGTTCACAATAGCACAAGCATCATGTTCTTCAATGTTCAAATTGTGATGGTAAAAAACTAATAATGTAGTGTCTCAACATAACTTACTCTAGTTATTTAGTCTTTGTTCTCCTCAAAATATATAGTTTCAAAATACTCAGTCATTCTCTCTTTCTCTAAGCCAAACTGCAATATTTTGGACACTGCTTCACAAAAATAACCAATCAAGGACGAAAGATGCTGGAGGTTGATTTTCAGCAGCATGATGACCCCAAACGTTAACCTATAAAAATAATGGCCAGGATACAGTGTTTTGATGTGCCTCACTCTGGTATCCTAGTGTCACTTTCTGTCTGGTAAAGATAGTAATGCGTTTTCTCTATAAGAGTTCCAAAACAAACTGCACTATTTATATCTTCATCACATGCAATTGCTCATAGTTGGTGAATTTTGATTCATAATTTACGACAGATCTAATTAATTCCACAATTCTTAACAAAGCTTCTAATTACTCAAAAAAGAAGTTATGTATATATACATATGTTTCTGTGATGAATATTTGCCCATTTCTTCAATATTCATCTCTTTTGTTTCCCTTTTCTTGTACATTATTTATTTTATTAATTATGGATGTATAACTTTTGATGATACAATCTCTTCTTTCCAGAGCAAAAGAAGCAAAAAATTGCTGAAATTAGAGCTGGACTGGATGAAGCAGAATCGCTGGTATATTTTAACTTGTTCTTTCTGCCACATATTTATCTTATTCTTCCCTCATTATAGGAGTTGGAAGTAACCTTGGTTGATTGTTTCTCCAGATCCGGAAAATGGACCTTGAGGCTAGAAGTTTGCAGCCAAACATAAAGGCTGTTCTCCTTGCTAAGCTAAGGGAATATAAATCTGATCTGAACAATTTGAAAAGTGAAGTTAAACGAATTTCATCAACTAACTTAAATCAGGCTGCTCGAGACGATTTACTGGAATCGGGAATGGCTGATGCACAAACGGTATGTTATGATTTGTGTCGTTTTTAAAATTTTGGTTTGTTGACTTGGAGAATCTTCATTGAGTATGTAAAAGCTGGTTTTACATAAATTTATGCACAAATTCGCTTTATGCTCGGCGATGGTTCGTTACCGGGTTTTGTGTAGAAGTTGACTTTAAGTTTAGATGAATAAAAGACACACTCATGTAAAAATGGAATGTCATATACCCACGTAAAACTAAAAAAATACCATATTTTTATCTCTTCTTGCTAACATCCTTATAAAAATGTTATCTTGGAAGCATGTTGTTGAGCTATCAAAACTCAGGATGAGTAATACATTCCTTTATGTTGGAAAAAAAATTTATTGAACATAAAAATTTCACGGAAGCAGAAAAGAAAATGTTCAATAAAGTAAGTTCTGCAATATTTTTTCTTTTTGTTCCATAAATTTTATATTCATTATGGATTTTCTTTGGCAGGTCTCAACGACAATTTCTCAAATTATTACTTCTGTAAAAACCGAGCATGAAGAATAAAAGTTTATCCTGTTTTAAAGTTAAGAAGTGCTTTTAAAGATTGCTCAGTTTATGATTGTTAACACACTGTTGGAGTTGATTTTGTTCTTACCGAATCTGTATAATTCTCATAGTAGAGATTTTTAACATACTATTGGAGATGCTTTTAGGCTTTTTTGGATAGCATATGGAAGGGTCGGAAAAAATTATCTCATATGCTAATTTTTATGTATAATTTTGGGAAGTGGCTCGGTTTCTTTGAAACACTGACTGTTAACTGCCAAACAGGTATCAGCGGATCAGAGAGCTAGATTATTGATGTCAACTGAAAGATTAAACAAGTCCAGCGACAGAGTTAGGGAAAGTAGAAAGACCATGTTGGAGACGGAAGAACTCGGTGTCTCAATTCTTCACGATCTGCACCAACAACGACAGTCTCTCTTACACGCCCACGGAACTGTACTTCTCTCTTTCTCAATCAATTTTTTCATCTTTTGTTTAAATTTGCATAAATCTGATTGTTTCTTATTTTGTTTGTGTCAGCTTCACGGAGTGGATGACAACATCAGCAAGAGTAAGAAAATATTGACAGCCATGTCAAGAAGGATGAACAGGAACAAGTGGATCATTGGCTCAATTGTTGCTGTCCTTGTTCTTGCTATTATCTTGATCTTGTACTTCAAATTGAAGAACTAGTCATTGTTATTGTGCTCTCTTCTTCTGCCCTTTTGTGGGTTCTCTGAATTTTTCTTTTTGCCTTATTCTTCCTCTTCTAATTTCTTCAAGTGTGCCAAGTTGTGACAATTTCCATCTTCGATTAATCAAAATTTGAAATTGATTTTTTTGTGTTATTTGTTATGAATCCCATGGGTTGATATAAGAAGCAAGTTGGGTTTATTTAGTGAGAAATGAAAATGATGAAATTCATATTTGAAAGTGTACCTCTTTACATTTAGCTTGAAACTAGTTGATAAATTCTACCCTTCCTACATGTTAGCACGCTATGAGTGTGTGTACTATGTATGTTATATTGGGAGTTATATACGATAACCGATTTGTAGTACTAATAAGAAATGGCTTGGTTTGTGTCCTCAATGTTGTGTCTCTCTTTTCCATATTCAGAGTTCTTTTTAATGTTTCTTAGTACGAAATTCATGATTGATTAACTATAAATGTGGTTGCGTATAGTGCCATAAGTACATGTATAGTGTTAAACTTACACTTAGTAATGATAATAATTTTTGATAATGTTGTAGGGACAAATAACTTTTTCATACGGAGAATGTAACTACCATCCATTGACATTGTGAAGTTAAAATAAATTGTAAATTATTCAAGCCAAGGGGTATAAATAAATGAAAGAAATGAATTGTTATGCTTTTAAAAATTAAAGGCAATCATTCACCGTTCTCTTGCAATTGTGCTTTTAGATTGATATCCATTTGCACAAGGAATCGTATTATTTTCAACGGAACTCAATGCACATAGTTTAATTTAAAAAACCGAAGCAACAAAGCGAAGTGGGGATGTAGCTCAAATGGTAGAGCGCTCGCTTTGCATGCGAGAGGCACGGGGTTCGATCCCCCGCATCTCCATCTTTTTATTCCTAGACTCTTTACCTACAGGATCGCCTTTCAAATGAAGCTCAACTTCAATAAAATTTGGTGTGCATTTTGATGAGAGAAATTGAGAACACAAACTTGTGTAGGAAGGAACAATAATTTCACGGGAAATGAGCGCTTTTTCATTTTTATTCATGAAATTTATTTTTTGTCTTGGTCATCCTTATATATAGTTTGATCCTATTATTACTTTAGTCCAAAATTTGACGAATTGTTTGTCTTTTGGACGAAAAATAACACTGATGTCACTTTGATTTTCACGCTCCACAAATTGCCTTTTATTAATTAGATACCAACTCATGTTGTGATTGGGTAACTAGTTGTAATAAAATTAGAATTACTTATGCAAACTTGCCATCATTAATAAAAGAGTCATAAGCAAATCCCACTAAAGGAAAAATCTACAAGAAAAAAAAAGAGTTGGTATGATATGCGCTTTGAACACTAGAAGTTGCGATGAGAAATTTTTCGTGTTGTTGAGCTACATTTTAAAAAACTCTGAATTGTATAGTACACGATTCCATGTCTTAAGGCACACTTACAACTTAAAAAATAGAACTTTGACCAATAATTTTAAAAATACATGGTGGAATAAATTTTAGCTGGGGAGATCGATTGGGCAATAATTGATTAAATGAATGAGTGAATATGTTGATGTTTTTGCTCTTTTAATTTTTTAATCGGTATCTTTTCTTTTAACTAAATTTGAAGTAGTATGCTAGAACTCAACGTGGAGTAGGGTTTTTTTTTTGTCACGAGATGTTACCCAATCATGTTGTGATTGGGTAACTAGTTGTAATAAAATTAGAATTACTTATGCAAACTTGCCATCATTAATAAAAGAGTCATAAGCAAATCCCACTAAAGGAGAAATCTACAGAAAAAAAATAAGAGTTGGGATGATATGCACTTTGAACACTAGAAGTTGCGATGAGAAATTTTTCGTGTTGTTGAGCTGCGTTTTAAAAAACTCTGAATTGTATAGTACACATAGGTGGAACTAGGGGAGACAGGGCGGGCTTTAGAATAGGGGAAAATTTTGAAAACCTTACTACCACTAGTAAAAAAAATTAGTATAAGCCCACTCCTTTGCTACCTTTTACCCCACTCATTGGAAGAATCCTGGGTCCGCCTCTGATAGTACACGATTCTATGTCTTAAGGCACACTTACAACTTAAAAGAGAACTTTGACCAATAATTTTAAAAATACATGGTGGAATAAATTTTAGCTGGGGAGATCGACTGGGCAATAATTGATTAAATGAATGAGTGAATATGTCGATGTTTTTGCTCTTTTAATTTTTAAATCGGTATCTTTTCTTTTAACTAAATTTGAAGTAGTGTACTAGAACTCAACGTGGAGTAGGGTTTTTTTTTGTCACGAGATGTTCAAGTCAACTTTCATACGCTATAACTAATCCTCATTCGTAGAATTGTGGCCAACAATTGTTCACCAAATTGTTTTTGCAATTGTGAAAAGTCAACTTGAGAGCTCCCAGAGTAAGCTTTTTAATCTTTCTCATATAGGGAGGGACAAGAGATAGCTTCCCACCTATCCTCAAAGAGATGGGTTTACGTTCCATTAAGGAAAATTGTGGAAACACTATTAATCCTCTTTTAAAAAGAAAATAAAAAAAAGAGATGTAAAAAAAATAAATTATGAAATTATTTTTCTTCCCTAATGATATTAGTAGTGAAATAAATTGTCATGGAAATGTTTATATTAGGAAGAATTATGTATGATTAAAGTTCTAATTCGAGTACTCAAAAAGAGTTCGATTTTCTTTTCTTTTCTTTACTAAAAAAAAGTTTCGAATTCGAGTACCAAGTTTTCCAGATAATGAAAAATGTAAATGAATTTTTCACAAAGAAAAAGGCTCTCAAGAGCATCTCCAACCATAGTGTATAATTTTGGTTTGTGTAAAATTTACACGTTTTGTAAAAAAAAAAAAACTTTGACACCTAGGATTTGTGTAAAAAGGTTGTGTAAAATACAAACTCAATTTACACAACCACGTCAGATAATCTCGCGTCTATTTTTCATAAGGAAAGTTTCTAGAAATAAATGAATTTGAAAAGTAAGGGAATAAATATATGATAAATTCCACGTGTGCGTATCTAATTGATAGTTTAATATTTACACAAAAGTCTAAAACAGATTGTTGGAGTAGAAAACACATTTTTTATTATTTTTGTGTAAATCTCATTTTGACATGTATGATTTACACAAAATTTATACAAGACGATTGGAGATGCTCTCAATGTTTCAACTTTATTTAAGTTACACTAAGAGCACATTTCAAAAGTAATTTTCAACCAATCACTATTGATTTGTGGTTCAATTTATTTAAGTTATAACTTTTTGTATATAAAATTTTTTGAGATGTCTCAAATTAAAACTTTTTTTTTTTTGGTACATAATTAATTGACTAACAATAAAAATATAGAAGCTAAATATACTTTTAATTTATAAGACAAATTGAGTAGTTTATTTAGCTTATAGTTAAATACATAAAATTACTTAAATATAAATCAAAATATATAATGTTTTAAAATTTTAATAAATATGAATATATTTTCAAAAATTGAGGGGTACTGTCCGTCCTAACTTATAGTATAATTTTTTTTAAGCCACAAGGTAAAACTCCTAAATATTATTAAAATATATCAAATGACAAATTTAGAGGAAGAGTAAGCTTACAATAACTAATAATTACTCCTGAATTTATATCAATACGTCTGACTCTCTGCATGAAGGGTATATGTTCTTGATTGCTTTTTTATTGAGGAATTATCTTAGTAATGTACGATGACACATTATCTGTTAAAACAAATAAAAAAATAATGATAAAGTGAAAAGAATATTTTGCGGTGCAATTAAAAATACTTTATATATTTTTTAAAATAAGAAGATAAAAAATACTGATTCGGCATTCCCGAGCAATTCTCATTCAAAGAAAACCAAGTCAACTGCTCAATGATTGACACATGTTAAACTTTCAATGCCAAATACCACAAAACTCGCTAACGACGCCGTTTTTATTGTGTATCCAAAAAATTCAGATTCAAATAATACTTTTCTCTCCTCTCTGAAATCTCACAAACAGATCAAAACCAAAACAAAAAAACATAAACAAAAATGTCATATTATTCAAAAGGCCATCACCGGAACGACGATGGCGATGACGTGGATGATTTTCAACGAGTATGATCCCACCCCATACGGCGGAGGATACGACATTACTGTAACCTACGGCCGCCCTCTTCCTCCCTCTGAGCAGACTTGCTACCCTAACTCCTCCTCTTCCTCATATTCCACTGGCCATGACTTCGACTCGGATCGTCCCCAATACTCCTCTTACTCAGCCTATGGTAACGATGCCCTCGATGACGAGTACAAGAGTTATGCCCGACCCAATCCCCGACCAGCCTCCTCGTCTGGGTATGGGCATAAGCAGAGATACGGGGAAGAGGAGGAAGAAGGGTATAAGAAACCTAGTAGGCACGAGAGGCGGGATGATGATGATGAAGGTGGTGCTTATGGTCGTAAGAAGCGTGATGATGATGATGATGAAGATGGCTATGGTGGTCGTAAAAAATATGTAAGCATTTTTATTTCTCCCCTTCATCTCTAAATATTATATTTTATTTGTTACAATGATTGGAATAATGACATGGCGTAATGCACTCGTATGATATACATGTTGGAGCACGTAAGGTGTAGTAGCATTGTTGCATGCAAGGGGCTAGATGATTACAAAAAAAGTTGACCATTGATTTTGTTAGCTAATGATTGTGTGACGTTATTGTTACAACTATTGTAACCAATAACTTTTATTTTAATGTAGGCTATTATCTAATGTATATTTTTTTAAAAAGAAAGGTCTAGATCTTAAAATCAAAGAAACCTTCTACTCACTTTAATTGAGCCTCGAACATGAAAATTTATGAACCTAGACTGACGTTTTTATTATCTAAACTAGCCCATTCAGCATATCCAATATATATATTTGATTCATATTCAAAACTCAAAAGTTGAATGCACATAATGAATGTACATAATGTTGGATTAGCAATGCTGGTTAAACCTAGCTCTTAGGCCATCTCTGACGATTATTTTTATTAATACAAAATGTTAAAAATTCTCTCCAATAGGGGTTTCTAGATGCATTTTTATCTAGGATGACAATTGAGTCACATATAATTTTTTTTTAATAAAAATGAATAATGAATAATGATTATATAATTATTCTATCATGTTTAAATGGATCCCACAACTCTTTAGCCAATTAAATTAGTTACATCTTTGAATATACCGTTGGAGATGATTTATTTTATAATTTTTTATCAACAAAATTATATTACAATAAATATAAATATGAATTTAATATATATATATATATATATAATTATGTTATAAAGAGGGATTCATGCACTTTAGTTAAAAGAAAGGATACATATTTGATGAGGTAAATAGATGAATCTTTTTATTTTTTTTTTAAATTTTGTAGAGATGATTTATATAGTGAGTAGATCACCTTCACCAAATTTAATAATAATAAAAAAATCAACCTAGAAATGGATGTATTGAAAAATTGATATATATGCACCTTTTCAACCGTTGAAATTTTTGATAATCATCGCACCTACTTCTAGGTTGATTATTTTAATAAAATTTGGTGAAAATGGTCTATTTATAATATAAATCATTTGTAAAAAAATTGAAAAAATAATTTATTAATTTATCCATCTAAATAAGAATCCCAATTTTTTTGTTAAAGTGATAAGGTAAAAATGAATTTTCAGAAAAAATAAGTGGAGATGGGCCTTATTGGGTTTGGGTTTATTTGTCACACCCTATTCTCAAGTGGCCCAGTGGCTCAATGTTAATGTCTGGACAAATGACCGACATGTCGCTTTAATTCGTAGAGCAATAATTATTAAAGCTCGATTAACGACGCCGTTTACGTGTTTCGAACATCTTTTGATTATTTATTTTAAAGTCCATCATCTCGATTTCTCACATCACATCTGCTTTACCCAAATCAAATCAATTCAATTCAAAAGAAACCGGAACAATGTCATACTATCCAAAAGGCCACCACGTCGGCGACGCTGACGACGTCAACGAGTTCGACGAGTACGATTCCACCCCTTACGGAGGTGGATACGACATCGTTCTCACCTACGGTCGGCCCCTTCCTCCCTCCGAAGAAACCTGCTACCCCAACACTTCCACTTCCGATGAATTCGACTACGATCGTCCCCAATACACCTCCTCCGCCGAGCCCTCCGCCTACGCCGGCGATGATACCCTAAACACCGAGTACAGCAGTTACTCCCGCCCCAAGCCCCGCCCCGTTCCTTCCTACCCCGGTTCCGGCCAAGGTGGGGATTATGACCGCCCTAAGCCCAGTTATGGGTTTCAACCTGGCCGTAAGCCCGAGTATGAAGAACCCGGATCCGGGTATGCAGCTAAGCCGGAGTATGAGAATCCCGGATCTGGGTATGGAGGGAGGCCGGCGTTTGAAAAACCCAGTTCAGAATACGGATCTGGGTACGGAGAAAGGCCGGAGTTTGAGAGGCCTAAGCCTGAATACGGATCCGGGTATGGTGGTAGGCCTGAGAGGGAGGAGTATGAGAGACCCAGTGAGGAGTTCGGATCTGGTTATGGTTCAAGGCCGGAGTTTGAGAGGCCTAAGCCTGAATACGGATCCGGCTATGGTGGTAGGCCTGAGAGGGAGGAATATGAGAGACCCAGTGAGGAGTATGGATCTGGGTACCGTCGGAAAACTGAAGTGGAGGAGCCTAGGACTGAGTATGGATCTGGGTATGGGCGAAAGAGCGAGTATGAGGAGCCTAGTTCGGAGTACGGATCCGGGTACGAGCGAAAGAGTGAGTATGAGGAGCCAAGTTCCGGGTATGGTCATAAGCCCAGTTATGGAGAGGTTGAGCCAAGTTCGGAGTATGGTTCCGGGTATGGTCGTAAGCCCAGTTATGGAGAGGTTGAGCCAAGTTCGGAGTATGGATCCGGATATGGTCATAAGCCAAGTTATGGAGAGGTTGAACCGAGTTCTGAGTATGGAGAAGAGAGGTCTAGTTATGTGAAGCCTCCTAGTTATGAGAGGCGTGAGGGTGATGATGAAAAGGTCTATGGTCGCCAGAAATACGTGAGCCTTTTCTATTCCATTACATCTTTCTCATTCAAATTCTTGTTAACTGCTTTAACTTTACTGTTTAGGGTTGTTAATCCACCATCTTATCTCTGATTTATGTGAAGGAAAAAAAAGGGGTGGAACTATTGCCAAAGTCTTTACTGCACCAGCAATGTACAATTTTAAAAACATACAATACAACTTTTTAAAGCATTAGTATGCTTTGGCAGAGAGAGAGTTGCTTTGGTGATATGCATAGCCAAATAAAATTGTAAATTAGATTTATCCCTACCTGCATACATGCATAGAAACTATATCCCTTACCCCCTAGAGAATTAGAGGGGAATAAAAAAGGACTTAAATTTCACAAGCGTGGTTATTCATGGTACCGTGTTCAAAGATTGTAGTTATTAGAAATTGTACTTGATAAGTTGGTGCTGTGATGGAGAGGAGTGGTGATGCATGTATTGGATTCATTTGTCTAGGATGCTGGACAGTTTGTAGTGTTGTTTTATAATGATTAAGGTCAGGGGCGCCCTACCTTATGATTATAATCAAAGGCTCAGCCTAGGCAGACTGTTGTTTGAATTGGGCATATTACCGGGTCTCCCTCTTGTTAACCCCTGACACTTGTTTTCTGCCAATTAATTATGTTTGAACTTGTTATGGTTCTTATTTAGGTCGAACTAGAATTCTTTAAGAAAGAGTAGGGTGCAATGGCAATATCATAACATTGCAACTAGTGTGTTGCATTCTACATGTTTGAAGTGTCCTATATAATATTCCTTGTTTTAGGGTTGGTGGATTTGATCCTGATCTCAGTTAGATTTTGGTTGTTTGTGCACAGGTCAGGCATTTGCATAGTCAGATATTTCAGATGAGTAAACTGATTGGATATGGAACGGGATAACTCGATTGTTTTTTGTGAACAGTGTAGTAATGTTTAATTTTAGACATTGGATTTGAGGACATCTAGTAAAGGCTGTTGTATTAGTATGGACATTAGATTAAGGTTTCCCACATATTCCCCCTCTCTAGTGCGTGCAATTGAATTGGGGTATAAGAGGAAGTCAACCAAAGAACTATTGCAGCCTTCATGGATAACTGTAAGCATAAAACCCGGATGTAGAAATATGCTGGTCTACACCGCCTTTATGGCTAGGTTGGCCTCAAACGATTCTCTTGCATGGGGTACCCAAAATTTTGGGATCTTCTTGTGTGGAGCAATTAAATTGTCGTGTTTCTGGTACGTTTATGGATATTCGTGCAGATTTAAGGACATCCAAGAAATTAAACGTTCCCCTGTGAATATTACACACATATATAAGTAGCCCACGTCTAACCACTCGTAGACCACCTTTTCTGCGGCAGCTTTCTGTGACGGGTGCATACTCCTCAATCTGTTGGCAATTGAAAATTGTTGCTTAAAGCCTTGCCCACAAGCTAACCGTCTGCTCTAAAACCTGCCTGCTTATATCATATTAGCGCATATACATTGTGCAGCTATAGTTTTCTAAGAAGTGAATTGTTTGTATTTTATGAAAGTAGACTTTCTATCGTTTCACATTTGTGTTGGTGTAACAACGCATATTATAAGCGTAGTTGAGTACTGTAATAAAGATTAATAATAAATTAATAATCCATGTCTGTAACTCGCTGATATGAATGTTTGATGAAATTAACAGGGGGACGAGAACTCTGATGAGGACGAGGAAAAGAAATACCGTAAGCATCACCACCACCGCAAGTACTCTGATGAATGAGCTACACAGATGTGTTTGCTTCCGAAGAAGGATTCATGCCCCAATATTATATAAGCCTATACTACTACTAAATAAAGATGAGGCATGCTTTTCCTTTTGAATGTGTGTTCTTATATTGAAAGCTTTGTGTGTTCGTATGAAAGTTTAGCCTTGGGCTGTAGCCAACTGTGAAAGAAAACCTAGTAATGTGTGGGAGTGTTTTGGTTGCTTCTATTAGTAATAATGAATCCCAAACTGCTGGTGGGTTTGTTTATCGCTTACTGCATTCTCTGTTTTAGCGCTTGGGGTTTTTTTTTTTTTTTTAAGCAAACTTTCTATGCCTGTCAAAGACCATTCAAACTCTTTTATCATATGCAACTTCAAATTCATTTTAGTGAACATTCATTTACGTTTTCAAAGGCTGGTTTAAGTGATTTTGTTTTAGCAATGAGAGATATGGTACATTTGTTCCAGGTACCCAAGTATATGCATCATATTCTAAATGTTTGTACCAATGGATGATACCAAATTCACAGCTAAAGCTTCATAATTCACATCGAGGGTAAAGTTATAAGATTCTCTGCATCTGTTTATTAATTTTTTTTATTATTATTTTAACTTTGTATGCAGTATGTAGTTGAGATCTTGGCGTGTGTTTGTTTGTCTTGAAAAAGAAATGGGATTCTTAATTTAAGACATCTGGAAAAAAAATAGTCTTAATTTGTGACCGAAAAGATGTACTATGATGGTGAAGGATTTGTTACAATATGCAAAGAGGTTGGGTTACATAATTGTATCACTTTTCGTCCCACAAAAACAAATGGAATTTTTATTTGAAGACATTCTAAAAAGGACAGTGTCTTGAGACATAAAGGATATGTATAGAATCTTAATCGCAAAATAGCAAGCGCGACAAATCAGTTAGTTTGGAGCCACTCACTCTTAATTATTCTGGTGTTTGTTTAGAATCTTCGGACTATTGGGTGATTTTAATTCACGGTTAAACTTCATAATTCATATCGAGGGTGAAATTATAAGATTCCAATTCTTTAAATTAAATTCAATCTTCCTTTTGAAATAAGAATATAATATTATTAATAATAGAGTTTGACGAAAATTAAACAATACTTTAAAGAGCTTACAAAGGTCGAAAAGAAATAAACCACATCAATCAAGGAAATAAACTACGTCAATCAAGAGTTTTACGATACAAGAAAAAATCTTGAAAAATGGAAGGATATCAAATATAAATATCTATAAGGTACTCTCCGAACCATAAAAAGATAACAAAAAGAAGTCTTCATCTATGCCAAAATGCTATCAAACGAGCACGTACAAATCTTTGTAGCTTTGAGTTAGATCTCTACTCAAAAGAGCAGATCTGCCAATCTTTAGCCCAAATTCATACTACTTGGGACAAACCTACGTATCTAATAAGAATGAGGACATAAAGTCCCATAAGAAGAGAGACAAAAACCTCGTGCCTCTGAAAAAATGTCAAAAGACACTCATATCTAGAGGCATTATTATATATAGTATAAAATTGTAAAGGAAAATGGGTTCCTCACCTCCTCCTCCCATGGGAGGAGAAGGGGAGAAGAGAGATCACGAGGAGTAAGTTTGATTGTTTTTTTTTCTTTTTTCTTTGGAGAGAGAGAGAGAGTGGGGAATAAATACTTGTTTCTTCGTATGTGACTTTACTAACGTACAATTACAAGAAAACACAATTGTTCAAACCAAATCAAATCCCTAAATCAAACACCACAAGAATAATTGTTATGAGCCCAATATTATACCAATGAACTTCACCACAAGAATGATAGCGGGAAAATGAATTTCATCAAATTTTCTACTTGACCATCACCGTAGTTATGGTTGAAGACTTGAAGTAATTAACAAATGCGCACATTTTGGAAGAAACAACCCTACACCATCCCACATAACAAAACCAACACTTGTGCAACTAAATGTGATTCATATACTGAACAAGTGGGAATTTTCCACAAAAATTTTCAACATACATCTCAGCAGTACCATCTACAACCAATTGGTACTAGCCGGGATACAGGTAGTTAATATATGGTATTGAAAGGTTAAAAAATCAACATTAAACTCTGAACCAAACAGTTCAAAAGGTTAAAAAAGGGGAAAATCGAAAAATTATCTCAAAAGGAAGGTGTCTTGAAATGCCACTAGAGGAGCTTCTTCCTCTCAAAGAAGGTCTTTAAATGCCATAGTTGGAGACCGGCCACAGACAAGCATACCATGAGAGAAAGAAAGCCAAAAGTAGCCATCTTTGTATTCGTTGCTTTATTTAATGCTTGCATTTCTTCCTCCCTACAAAAAACAAAATGGAAAAAAATAAAATAAAACCACAATAATGTGAGTATGGGTAAAAAATTTCACATAAAAAGGTAATGGACTAATTATTACAAGAAACATGATTGCTCTTACCTCTCACGAAGATAAAACATTTCATCGTGAATGGAAGTGACAGTATCGAACAATTTCTTCAACTCAAGTTCCATGATCTAGACAAAGAAACATACAAAGACAACCAATATTGAGCAGAAATATAGCATCATTTAATATTGTCAATCAACACGTTTCGTTATGTGATTGAAAACTGAGAAACAGAAAGCAACATGTTGTCATATGCTGGAATCCACTAAGCCTGTAACTAAGCAGACAATTGAATAAAGCAAGCCTTTCAGATGTTAGTTATTATTTGTTTATCATTTGTAATTTTAAGCAATAAACCATCCATCCAAAAACATAAGTGAGACATAGTACATCAATCATGTCTTAAAAGGGAAATGAGACTCTTAATTTGGTGGGGACTCTTAATTCGAGGAGGCATATTATACATATATAACTCTGGATATCCGCATAATCCATGAAAAATCTTCCCCAAGAACTCCTTAAGCCCAAACCCTCTTCACAATCAGAATAAACTGTGTCAGTATCAAAGTTATTAAGAGGTAGTAAACTCCACATTATAGAATATGAACGCAACAAACTATAGAAAATCTAGACTCTACTCGACCTTTTAGAAGATCAAAAGAAGCTTCATGTACCATTCAAAGTATGTTAAACTTCTCCCAACCTCACAATAATTACCAAGTTCTCTAATACATGCATAGGCCATAATATTTGCAAGGCTATGGGAAAAGCATACATACAGTACATAAGACTATATAACCATTGAGATTTTACCAAACAAGAGCAATAAAGAAGAAATCAATATGCTTACTTCGATCTGTCCTTTCTTGGCAACTTTTGACCAATCCTTAGCAGCAACACCAGATTTCCACTCGAACTCAATCGACAGTGTGACAGGGGGCTTATGGTCTGATGCCAAAAAGCAGGCCATATAATCACCGGATTCAGCTGCAGTAAATGCAAATGTCCCTGCATCCACATGATCCCCGTAGTGGTAGTTGTTCCCGTAGGGCGAGGTAACCTATATGAATTCACATTACATCCATATCAGTCTCCAACTTACCCCAAAATTTTCCTGTAATGAAAAATGCTAATAAGGGTTTACAGTTGGAAGTAATCTACTGTAACAACCAAATTACACAGAGATACAAAAACTTATGGCATACTTCCTTTTCACTCAGAAATTGTTTGAAGAATATAACTCATTTCTGAAAACACCAAATATACTTTTTCCAAACTAAAATGATGACGGAATGTAGAACATGCTAAGAATGGAAATTGAGAACGACAACCAGATTGTTTCTTGATTCCAAAAAGCTAGAAAATCTGAACAAAACTAGGCCATATCTTAATAGCTCCACAGATTATAGATGGTAACGCGTAGAGCTTAAACTTTGGTGAAGTAACAATTCAAGCATTAGAAATGAGAATGGATGTTTGAGTTTAAAAATAGCCACTTTCCGCCAATATTTGCTAAAGGTTAGTTATGTATTTAGCCAACACCAATCATAGTAAGTAAGCTAACAGACTATTCCCATTCCTGTAAACTTGAGTCTTATTAGCATTTGAAACATCAAAACAGTTTTCAACAAATACTAACGAAAGGAAAAAAATATTCTTCTAGAGCTAAAGCAATCATTATTATTCCAAATCCCTTTCTGGTGCACATAAGCAAACACCCACAATTCAAACTTATATACTTGTAATGGCCCAATTGATACCAAATTTGAGCCCTCAAACCCCAGAGCAATTAGTCATTTAAACCTTAAATTATCTTATCAGCATTCTCATAACCAATCCCATTGGCATTTTATTATACATCATCTTATCGATGAGAATTTCCTTTAAACTATTAAAACCAAATCAATCCCTAGACAAATTACAGAAAAATAAAAAAGAATGATAATAATATTAATAAAAAGAGCACTCACATGTATGATATTAAAAATTGACAGCTCAATTTGCTGAGAACTGATACGCTATAATATGAATTGCGATGAGGATGAGTCTTACATGGATCCTACCTTCTTGTATCAGATAAATATGTCAGATACATGGTGTCCATATCAAATATGTAATTTATTTTTTATGTGAGATATATACATGGTTAGCCGAATCAAATATATATGTCAGTTTGTCAGATAAACATGTCATATTCACGGTGACTACATTAGATGTAAATTTTTTATGTCCGATAAATATGTATTAATAGAATGATTGTAACGAAAGAAATGGGACTCACTCTAACAGTGATTTTGTGGGTATCGGGCATAGGATAGGCATCATTAGGGCTAATGACAGTGTACTTGCCTACGGACATGGCACTGTTCTTAATGTCCTCTGTTATGCATTTGGTGGTTCCCGATTGAAGATCGAACCGCATTGACTGAACTACCGGTGACATTATTAAACCAATGATTAGAACTAAGAGGTGCTTGAATCTCTGAATTTCCATAACTGGAAACCCTAAATTGGAAGCATTAGGGTTTGAGAGGGATTGGTTGATTGAGAGAGAAAAATCAAAAAGGCTTTGCTGGGTTAGAGAAATGGTGATCAGAGAGATCTCAAAGTTTTCTGTTTTGCTTAGAAATTTTGGGGAAACAGTTATTCTAACAGGATGTCTACGTGGCTTTGTCCAGTCAGCAATAAAAACGCAAAATTAACTAAAATATAAAAATGTCTACTCATAAAGCTGTGTGATGGCAACGAGAGTTGGTTCCATTGATAACAAAGTCTTAGTTTCGAATCAACTTTTATGTTTTTAAGTTTTGGATGGATTTTGAATCATATATCTCGAGGGTTTAATTAGTGATTAAAGTTTGAAGTTTGCATGAATTAAAATGTTGATATTTGCATCTACAAACCCTTAACTTTGACGGTTGATTAGATCCTCTATATGCATAATTTGGAGCGTAGTCTAAATATAAAAGTTGCAGAGTGTTATATGGTTTAATTAATGATTTCAACAGTAAGCCATTTGAATATTGTATGAAGAGTTACTAGCCTGCAAAATTTGTGATATCTCACTTTTTTTCCCTATTTTAATTTTTCTTTAATTTATTTTTTCTTTTCAGTGATGAAAACTTTTATTGAATTCAATCATCTTCCATCTTATAATCTTCATTAATTTAGTTTCGGTTTGTTTGTTGTTGAAAAAAATATTAAACGGAAAAAACAAAAGAGTTTTTCACCAATTTTGTGGGCTCTTACTCTATCGTACTATATCTAAATGACTCAACATATTAATCATTAGTTAGAACACATAGCCTTCTATAATTTTAATTTATATTTCACTAAAATCTCAATCATGCAATTCAATGGTTTAATTAGCCGCCTAAATTGGGGGTTCGCATTCGCAAGTGCCAGTATTGTAATCTATGCAAAACCCCAACTCAAATGCCGATTAGACCCTTTGACATTTGTGATTTGGAATTTGGTTAAAGCACGAAAGTTTTATAAGGTTATGCGTTAACTAATGGTTCAAAAGGTGAGTCATTTGGATATAGTATTAGAGAGCTATGGACCCGCAATGTTGGTTGATAAAAATGGAGGAAAATGAAATTGTGTCATTTAGCCCCCTCCACCATTAGTTTCATTAACGGAAGTTGACGGAAGTCTCAAAATGACACAAATTGATAGTTTAAGGTGCAGAGCCAGAAAAATTAGTTGAATTATCAAAATGACAATTTGAAATAGTTAAGGGGGCAAATATGAAGTTTACTCACATTTACTACTAGGCCATCTTCCAATTTTGTTAAAATTTTCTCATAAAATTATATATATATATATATATATGCAAGTAGCACATAAATTATGTGTGCAGGTAGTTTAGTTTTCTCAAAGACGTGCATTTGTTTGACAATCGAGCCTTACATAAGTTATAAATTGTGGGGATCCACCTATCATTTTCATATAATCAAAGAATGACTGTCCAACTAATAAAGAATCCTCACTAAACATAGATGTCTCAAGTTTGAACCTCACCGCATTTCTAACCTAGTAGAACATGGCTCCATCAGTACTTATCCAAAAAAAGTCAGGGGAAAAAAATTGCTACCTTCCTCCGCAGTTACTTGAGTTCCATTTTTTCAAAACATAATCAATGTAATAAATCTCACTAACGTATCCAAAATATAGTATCTTTTAGGCTCTTTCTCTGCCTTTGCACAATATTCTTGGACCATTACACAAACACAAGACTAGAGCTATATGTTGTTTCATATTTGAACAATAAATAATTATATCATGATTAGAGCTAGTTTTTTCTAAGAAAAAGGGTAGGAAGTGGGAGAATGGGATTACAAACAAGTTGTATCATAAAAATTGAGTCTTTGTCTAATCTATATATATTTCTGACATTTGAATTAATGCTGCAAGTGGTGATAGTGATAATTTAAATCAACCCCTATGAAGCGCCCAACAGGAGGCTGCGCTTCCTTCACTTGTACCCCTAGTCCCTAAATCTGCATAATTAAATTAAACTAAACTAAATTAAATCCAAACCTAAACTTAAAAGTACTACCATTCATTGCAGTTAAAATTGAAAAAAAACAGTTGAAAGAACCTTTTTGACTATTAAACAGTGTTGTGGTTGGAGAAGGTGTTTTAATTGAACTTTGGTCATTATCGTTGCGAATGTAATTCAATGGCATTTATGTCGTTTACAAATTGTCGCATAAGTTATATTGTAGTTGAACTATATTTAAACCACATATTTATATTGAAATTTAAGACGATAAAGTAATGCATGGTTAAAATGTACTAAAAGTTGTTTTTCAATTGTGCTTAATTTTTGTTTTGGATAAGGTACAATTGTTTTTTTTTGTTACATTTGTAAAATTATGAAGTGATAATGGATGTACTAAGGCATCGTTTGATTCGGGTATTAAAAAGTAGAATGAAATTATTAATACCACTTTTTTTTTATAATAACTTGTTTGATTCGCACAAATGTGCTGGAATTACTAAAACCGGTACTAATTTAATACCACTCTTTGTGGTATAATTTAATACCAGGGGGATGTGGTATTGTTTATCTAGAATTAAGAAAAATGAATCATATATTTTCAAAAATGCCATTACTACTATAATATTTTCAAAAATGCCACTACTACTACTATTACATTATTATTATTTTAATTTATTTATTTTTTATAAAAAAATATTAAAATTTTTTTTCTTTTTTTTTATTTTGTTAGTCCAAAATATAATCTCGTATATGAGTTATAGAATCAAACATGATATTAACATCAGCATGAGATATCTCAGTATTAATACTGCATGAATCAAACATAGTATTGATATTAAATTAATACCAAAATTAATAGTTCAATACTATTAATACTTGTATTATCAATCTTACTGACCCTAATACTTGAATCAAACGAGTCCTAAGAGTATTTTCAATGGGGCAGTATAAAAATACTAAATTTAGTATTGTGTAAAATTTATTCATTGGGTAAATTTTTGTTGCTCCAATAGCTGTGTAAAATCAATGCCAACTAAGCTCTTGTGTATAATGACCACGTATTTTGCACATCCAATTTACACAGTCAAGTAGGATTCTCTCTCCACCCACTCATTCTCTCTCATCAGTTGTGTTGTTTTGTTTTCTTTAGGTGGTTGTTTTTTATTAGACCACTTCGTTTTACACAAAAATATTAATATTGGATGTTGTAGAGCAAATAGGTTTGTTAATTTTTTGTATAAAATCCACTTGTGATGTAGGATTAACACAATAATTTTATATAGCGGTATTGGAGATGCCCTTAAATGCATTAAACTTATTGTTTAATTACTTTGCAGTGCAAAACCATGTGCTAAGAAAGCAAAAAAATAAAAAGAAAAAGAAAAGGTGTGTATTTAATTACCACAGTTGGGGAAAGTCTATGTTTATAAAAACACCCATGTGATTTTTACGCTCTAAATAAATGCTCATGTACCCATAGAAAACATATCTCCAAAATTCCAGATTCTTCTCCGACTTTCACAAATTATTAGAAATACATTAATTTCGGTTAAAGAATAAAACTTGTTTAATTACTACATGTAATCTGGTATATTGATTATATTTTTAAATAAAAACTAATTTTTTCTGAATTAAAAATATATCCAAAAATGTGTATATATAATTGAAATGAAGTCAGTCATAGTAACAGTTACTTTTATATGTGTAAGAATTTTTTTGCTTTTTGTTACAAAAAAAAGCTTATTTAAAAAAAAAGAAAAAAACAAAAATTTCACCATGCCCAATAGTTTTTGTACATTTTAAGTCACTTGACAATATATCAGTATTTAAGTAGTTTGCCCGTTTGTTCGGGTTTTCTGTTTGTCAAAAATATCAAAAAAAAAAAATAGTTTGATTATTTAAATTCAGTTGACAATATATCAGTATTTTACTCCTAGCTTTCTTTTTAATTACAACAAATCTTCGATATATCTTTCTACATTATGTAAGTATTATGAGAGTGAGAAGAAATATATCGCACTATTTAGTGGTACTCTTTAATACTTTATGTTTTTTTTTATTTTTAAAATCATGTTTTGTTTTTGTTGCATTAATTTTTTTTTTCTGAGCAAAGTGCATCTGTTTACAAGTGTTATTTTGAGCATTCAATACTTACATTTTCAGATTAATTGTGCTTTCCATTATATAATTAGGCGCGGTTGTCTCACATGAATTTATACTAATATTATATTATTTAAATATTTTTTCATTGTTAAATAATTATTTGTAAATAATAATTTGAATATAATAAACAAGAAGCGTCTCCACTAGTAAAGTTGGAACTTTTGACCTCAAAGTTAAATAATAAAATTTCTTACCATTAAGAACTAATTATTATAAAAAAATTATTCTAAATTAAATAATGCACATAAATAAATGAAAAATATATACACGCATCTCGTGTACAATATATCTAATAATTATAAAATACAAGTATATATAAAAATAAAATAAAATAAAATAAAATTTACAACAGCGAGTGGAGATGGTTTCTCCAAGCGTACTGGAGGTCCCACATATCTTTATGATACTCTGTGCATTTATTTTATGTCTTTAAGTTTTGACGGTGACAATAACTGATTGGATTCTTCCTCTTATCTTATATATTTTTTAAACGAATAAATTATTGGTACGTACACTGATGATAAATCAATGGTGAAAAGATACAAGTGCTTTCTTTATAATACACACACATACATATATATATATATATATAAAGTTATTATTGACAAACATCAAAATACTCTCTAACACTCTAAATTAGTTCAGCCTTTAAATACCGAGTATGTGCACATTAGCTCGGCCCTTAAGGACCGAGTATATGTGCACATACTCGGTCCTTAAGGGTCGAGCCAGTGTAATTATTTTTACCAAAAAATGGTTTGATTCCTAAGGGCCGAGTATATACACATATACTTGGTCTTTAAGGGTCGAGTAAATATAACAGAGTGTTAATAAGTGTTTTTATGTGTGTTAATAACACCCACCTATATATATTAGGTTTGTAAAATTTTAAGTTACTAGTGACAATACTTGAAGGAGATTTAATCTTAATTTAATGGTTTTAATAAGTACTCATAACTTTAGTCAAAAAAAAAATAAGTACTCATAACTCGTGACAGTAATTTAAAGGTCCAACAATTACACCTCGACTGAAATATCTTCAACAATGTTTTTTATTTTAAAATAATATATTCTTTAAAATAGAGAGTATATTTTAAAATAGAGAGTGATCAACTTCAATAACACGTACACTCTAATTATACGTGTTTATAAGTAATTTAATTTTTGAGTAAGTTTGTTACTTAATCATGAACATGGCCACAGGGAGCAAGGAAAGAATGCAGCTCTGCTCCTGGTTGTTTAATGGAAAACAGATCGAGTGTGGCAAGACTCAAATAGCTCGGTTCCCAATTCGGTAAAATAGATAGTCTTTTGGATTGAAAAAAAAAATATTTCAATTTTTGAAAAAAATTAGTATCCATTACTTCAGTTTAAAATCTTTTAGGATGTAGTATTTTTTTTTTTTTTAAATAAAGGATGCGGTCCGTCGGGATGCATCTATCGCATAGGGAAATATTTTTTTTACTATCTATTGCCAAGACAAATCTTGTATCTGCCGCCAAGAAAAATTATTATCTTCAGATCTAAGTTGTTGTAGCCACCCTAATTCTTGACCTACGCAAGAACCCTAAAAGCCCTCGAAAAATATACTTTTAGTCCGAAATTCGGTCGACCATTAGGTTTTTGCTTAAAGAGTTTTGATGCATAGAAGACTCTGTGTATCAGGATTTTTGTCACACGACAATCCGCCTTACTGTGAGGTATTGTCACGCGATAGAAGTTATTTGTAGCACAACAAAACCATACAAACACCAACCAACCACTCTCTGACACATCATAATGTCAGAATCCATCACTTCAATGCGCGACAAAGCTTCCCTCTAGATTTTGTTGCACGACAAAATCTCCCAGCATTATATATATACCTGCACCCCCATGGGATTAAGGACATGATTTTTACCCTAGAAATTCCTACTATTCTCTTTAATTTTTTGATTTTTAAATGATCTCAAGTCCGCTTTATATATTCGTCTAATTTTTGAAGAATTCGCATGTCCACTCTCGACACTCGAAGTGCTATATTCTGGAGTTGAATTCTCGAAAATATTTGGAGAATGAAAGCTGATTTTCGCCAGAGGTTTTCTCTGCCATATTAGGTTTTCTCTCTTTCATTATTAGATATATCGTCGGGAAAGTAATTAAAGTTTCTTCTAATAATTAAATTATATATCCATGTATTTGTTTTATCGTAATTATCCATATTAGTAAGCTTGTTATATTTGTTGTTATGTCCACTTTCTAGTTGGATAAATTTATTGTCAAGTTACTGATAGTTTACTGTTTTTAAACAAAACTTCTTTTCAAAACCTTGATAAAATTATTTTATAAAACCAGAAGAAGTAAAATTATTATCGTCCCAATAAAACTAAGTTTCAAAACTCGGACTGATAAAAGCTTACTTAGGAAAAAAACTCGGATATATTATGTCTTCCACATAGATCGTAATATATCTGATACACTCTCATCAAGAGTTCAATTCCATATTAAATCAATTTCGATAGAGATTCGATCTTTTTTGAAGTAACAAACGAGACAATTGATATTGTCATCTGAGGAAATAAAATCGAATCATCTCAAATTTTCAAAAGTAAACTTTTGTCACTAGTAATCAGATTTGGACAAAACAAAAACATCGGATCATGGAATACAAAGTTTTCATCCATTTCCTTGTTATCCCCCAATTTAGGTTTCTTTAAAAGATATTTCTGAAAAATAGAAGAATATCGATAAAAGCATCTAACTTTTTTAATATTGAATAAGCATATAAAGCCACTAGAGATCAAAAGGGCGGAATGGGTGCTTAACACCTTCCCAAGCCATAACATAATTTTTGAACCCTATAGAAACTTGGTTTCATAGACAAATGTGTAAAGAAAAGGCTTATATGTAGCATTTCCCTTTACACAACCCTTTTTGTCCTTTTTCTCGTAAAACATACTGGCGATTCTGAACGAATCCTCATGCATCAAAATTAGGATAGTAAGACACATAATATTAATTATCACTATATAAAAGCGAATGAAATAATATAATTTATTTCAACTTTTCAGACCCCCAAACTAGAGGTTGAGACCTGAGAGTCGCATTTGCGAATTCTCACAGTTGTCTTTTCATAAAAATTAGTATATGCGACAACATTAGTATTTGTTGCCAAAAAATCTGAGTCTGAGTTTTCGCCAGAGAAAGAGACTAAAACCCAGAGACCATATCCTAAAAATTAGAGCCACCTTTGGGGCAAGGCAAACAGGGCGACCACTCAGGGCCTAAAAGTGAAGAGGGGCACAATTTTTTTTTATATGTGTATATGTTTGTATATATAATATTATAATATATATATATGTTAAAAAAATATTTAATTAATAAGGTATATTTCCAAAAAAACAATTGCAATTTTTTCGATCAATGTTTGTATTTTTGTTTGATGCAACAAAGTTAGTTTCATTAGATAACGATGAATTGGAAATTTTTTGCATAAATCTTGAAAATGCTTTAATAATTGATATGTGGCAAAATGACCAAAAAACATCAACGAACTTTACCCCGACTTTCACTTAGGTCATTGAATTTTTTTTCGTATCAATCATAACAACGAACTTTTGGCCTTTTATCAGTTACATCCAAAATGTAACATCCGTCCGTTAAATTTTAACGGAGTGCTTATGTGGACATTAAAATTTGACGTGTCTTATTAAAAATAAAATAAAAAATAACACATCATAAAATTTACACTCATACAAGAAAAACATTGAACACATCAAGAAAAACACAAATATAATCTAGAAAGAGAAACTGAAGACAATTGAAAAGAAAGGTGTAGTTTCAAACAATTTGAGTAATTTAAGCCAAATAATTTAGGGTTTATGCTTACTTTCCAGGTATGATTCTTGTTATGAATTTTTTTTTAGGTTTTGATTCCACAAAGTTAAGGTTTTCTATGCAACAAACCAGATATAAAGATCGTCTCAATCGAAATTCTGAGCGAGAAGTTATGGCCAAAACAAGTTGGGAAAAAGTTCACTTGCGGACCGGTATTGAGTTTTTGGAATACTGGTCCGGCGTATGCAAATTGGGAAAAAGCTTGGCCGTGGACCGGTATGCAGTTTTTGCCACACTGATTCGGCGTATAAAAATTAGGAAAAATTTGGTCTGTGGACCGGTATCCTGTTTTTGGCATACCGGTCTAGCACCCGTAACAGTGAACCGACTTATTTCGTTTTTAGTACATTGTATCTCATTTTTTCTTCATTTTCGACCCAAAACTTTTCATCACTTTCTAGAGAGTTCTAAAGAGAGAAAGTAAAGATTTCTTGGCAATTCTCGCTCGTTTTTGCTCCCAATCGAAGATTTACGCTCCAAATCATTCAAACTCCTCTCTATTTCACTATTCATCATCTTCTTCGCGAGGATGGCTTGAGGGAAAGCCTGAATCGTCATCTTTTCTTCTTATTTCTCGCTCATAACTTGAGATAGGGGTTTTATGGCTTTCAAAACTTGATATTATATTTTTATTATTCGAGAATCATTATTTTTTATCGTTATTTATTTAAGAAACTTGAAGATAAAAGGGGTTCATGTTGTTTGTATGATTTATAAAGCTATGTTTGCATGATTTAAAGCATGATATGCCTTACCCACTTATTGTAATGTGTTATTGAAATCATATACGGTATCTTTTGGCAGTGTGGATATTGTTTGTGGGAAAAATAAAATTATTAATTAATTTATACACTCCATGAGATATATAATTGGCTGTACTTGAGTGGTTATGGCATAGTTTGCTTGATGTTTGTATAAAAGGGCATGTTTGCATATTGTATAGATCATTATTGTGTCAACCAAAGGCTCGGAAAGATCATGGCAAATTCTGGATCAATTTATTGGTTCATGGTTTTATTATCTGCCTCTTGGAAGAATTTATGGTTCGTGAATATAATGGAGAGCTGGTGTCTCTCGAGAACGGATGGTTATACCGATATGGTGCTTGTCGGGATGAAAAAAATAAGCATGGCTCAGTGCCTTTGGGTTGAAAAGCCTTAAACCCCTAGGGGAGCAATGTATGTCCGCCTATCAGCCACTGGTGTGGAGCCCGGTAACATAGGCAAATTGGCAAGGCACTGATGATTCCGTGGCAGTGATGGACTGGAGGTTCGATTCGGTTATGCTCTTATGGTATTCTCTGAAGCCAATGGGCTAGTTATGATTATTGATGGATGATTCTATTGGGCGGTCAGGCCTCGATAAAGTTTCGCTCGATGTGGCTATATTCTGGCTACGTGGCTTAGCGGTTAACATAAGGGAGGTAACTTGCATATGAATAAGCATGTATAGTTTCATATGATAATGGTTTTTAAATCAAAGCATTTGTGAAAATATGATTTGTTGATGAACTGTGAATTATGTTTTCCCTGTTCCCCTTACTGAGCAAATAGCTCACTCCAGTTTATCTTATATCCTTACAAGTACTCATGAGTCCCATGAGGACATGGAAGCGACGAGATCAGGGACGAAATACAAACTTTGATAAAGTTCATTTTTTTATATATATGTATATGTTTTTCCGAAATGCCACGGCAAACCCGAGGATTTTATATATATTTTTGGGGACGCATGTGTTTGAGTTCATGTACATATATGTGTGTGTGTGTGTAATGCATGCTTGAACATGATACTACGTTTTTTATGTACTCCATGTTTAGAATACTTGATGTATATGTTATAGCATATTTGTTTTCTTTTAATACACATATCCTAGTTCTACTGGGATGAGTGAGTAATGCTCCAGGCCTTAAATATATGTGTGATCATGTAGATTAAGGCGGGGGTGTTACAATTTGGTATCAGAGCATAGCTTACGCGATTACTTGGGTTGTGGGATGACGTTTATGATATATTGCGATAAATCATGATAAATTGTCTTCTTGTTAAGTATATGAACATTGTTATGACATTCTTCTTCTTGTTTTCGTATAGTATGACGACTTCACCAAACCACAATGCCACCCATGGGAGTTCCACTTCCGGGGAGTCAGTAAATGCTATACGTGCAATGGTCCGGGAGCTGGCCAATGTGTTGGGGCATATAGAACAACCCCAAGGTAAAGTCTAGGAGAATAGGGCTATGGTGGCCCTAGAGAAGTTTAAGAAGTTAGCCCCACCTACATTTAATGGGTTATCCGATTCTGATACGACAGAGTCCTTGCTCGATCAAATAGAGAGAGCCTTCGAAGTTATGACCTTACCCAATGATCTGAAGTTAAATTTGGGGACTTACCAACAGATTGATCAAGCCAGTATTTAGTAAAAGAACGTGTCTAGGAGAGCGGACACTCATACTTCTTGGGAGCAATTTACCCAGTTGTTTCTGGAACGTTATTTTTCGTCAGTCCATCGTAGTTTGAAGAGAGACGAGTTCCATTCCCTGATCCAAGGGAATATATCTGTGGCAGAATACGAAGTCAAGTTCGAAAGTTTGAGCCATTTTGATAAGAGTCTGGACAACGACCCCGATGAGAAGATCTGTTTATTCCTTAAGGGGTTGAAACCATCCATCCGAGAGAAGGTATACCATCTGAATCACGACAGTGTTGCCGAAGCTGTGAGAATGGCTCTGAAAGTAAAACAGGAGTGGATCGATGCGAGTAGATTCCTTGATAGGAAGAGATGTACTGAGGGGAAAAAGTTGAGTGGTTCGGGAAAGAGGTCCAAGGGTGATTCTGGGTCTTCTACTGGGGGTGTTGGTCGAGGTCGATTCATTGGCATGAGTAAAGAGAGCCAAGGGTTCAGGGATATGATTTGTTATGGGTGTGGTCAGGTAGGAAACTTTAAGAAAGAATGTCCAAACATTAGTGGAGAGAAGCGAAATCCATCTCAGTCTTTCAATAGTCAGCCACAGTATCAGGGCTCGACCCACACGGGCGGTGAAGGCCAATCATTCTCTAGCAATTAAGGTGGCCAAGGCCGTGGGCAGAGTCAGAGTGGGTCTCGTGTAGGTGGGAACTCATACTCTCAGGGTGGTGGCAGAACACAGGGTCGGGTCTACACGTTGACACAGTTAGAGCAGCCAGAGGTCAAAGTGATGGAATATACTATTTTGTTCTTTAGTACCTGGGTTATAGTTCTATTTGATACTGGTGTTTCCCATTCTTTTATCTCACGTACATTGGTTGATAGATTGAGATTATGTGTTGAACCATTAAATATACCCTTGTGGGTTGGTATAACCACAGGAAATAGAATTTTGGAGAGTCCTCGATAGAATTTGATCTTGTTGTGCTAGATATGGGGGACTATGATCTTATATTCGGAATGAATTGGTTAGCTACTTTCCACGTGATAATTGATTGTTCTAGACGTTAAGTGTCGATTTCATTATCGGATAGTGAAGTTTTGACCTTCTAGTGTGAACTCGAGTTATCCGTTTCGTGTGCATATCTGAAACCCAAAGAACAACGGAGTTACTTTGGGTGGTTGGCTAGTATTGTAGCACGTGAGGATGGTAGTCCTCGTCCTTCTAATCTCTCGTGGTTAGGGAATTTCTTGACGTGTTTCTTGAAAATTTTTCGGGTTTACCCCCACATCGGGAAGTGGACTTCTCTATTGATATTATTTCGGGTACTGCAACGATATCTTTAGCTCTATACCATATGGCTTCTGTTGAGCTAAAAGAGCTAAAAATTCAAATTTATGAGTTATTACATAAAGGGTTCATCAGACCCAATGTATATCCGTGGGGTGCACTTGTTTTGTTTGCCAAAAAGTAGGATGGGTCATTGAGATTGTGTATAGATTATCGTCAGTTGAACCGGGTCACTGTTAAGAATAAGTACTTGTTGCCGCGAATTGATGATTTGTTCGACCAATTATAAGGTGCCGTTAGGTTTTTCAAGATTGATCTCCGATTGGGCTATCATCAAATGTTAGTCCGAGAGGAAGATATTTCGAAGACGGCCTTTCATACTCGGTACGGGCATTACGAGTTCTTGGTGATGTCATTCGGGTTGACGAATGCTCCAGCGGCCTTTATGGATTTGATGAACCGTTTGTATCGCCAGTACATTGATCAGTTTGTTGTCATCTTCATAGACGACATTCTTATATATTCTAATTCCGATGAATAGCATGAGAATCATCTTCGTTTAGCCCTTCAAGTTCTTCGGGATCATAAGTTGTATGCCAAACTTAGTAAATGTGACTCTGGATGTCGGAAGTCAAATTCTTGGGATATGTCGTCTTAAGAAAGGGTATTTTTATAGATCCGAGGAAGGTAAAAGTTGTTCTAAAGTGGGAGAGACCTCGAAATATCACCGAGGTCAGGAGTTTCTTGGGTTTGGAGGGGTACTATCGTTGGTTTGTCAAAGATTTCTCCCGTATACCTTTACCATTGACTCGTCTAACTCATAAGGGTGTTCAGTTTGTTTGGGATGACTCATGTGAGGAAGCCTTCTTAGAGCTGAAAGATAGGCTCACTTCAGCTCTAGTTCTTGTTCTACCTGAACGGGGAAAAGGTTATACGACCTACTGTGATGCATCTAGACTTGGTTTGGGTAGTGTTCTAATGCAAGAAAAGCATGTAGTGGTTTATGCTTCTTGTCAACTCAAGTAACATGTAATACCCCGTGTTCCTTTTTCCGCTTTGACCTTCTCTTAAACCCGGTATGGCTTAATCATGTAATAGAGAGCGAGCATTGGGTTCCAAACCCTTAGTACTCAACCTGATATATTTAACATGTCATGTTAAGTATATTAAGTTTGAGGGAGAAATCGTTTCATTATCCGAGTGGCTCAGGTTGAAACCGATGCGATAATCGCGTGTTTCGACTTTTCACGATTCGTCGATTTTCAGCCAACTTTGAGATGCCATAACTTCTTCATCTGATGTCTAAATGAATCTTCATTTACGGCCACGTCTTCATTTCTTTTTTCTCTACAACTTTTGTGTTTGGGCTGAGTTAAGATTTAGCCATTTAGAGGTCCGTTTCGGGCTCAGAAAGTCATTTGCTGCTACAGTGACTTCCATGATCAATAATGATCCTCCAGAGGAGTTCCATAATGCTTCATGATCGAACATGGGGGACCCATGATCGATCATGGTTCACCTAAATGTTGGTTTTGAGCGTTTTAAATCCGTTTTTCACCCATTTAACACCCACCACTCCTCATTTTTGAGCCATACTTATCCAGCGCACTCTAGAGAGTTCTAGAGAGAGATAGAGGGAGATTCTTAAGGGTTCTTGAAGGATCATCGTTCCTACACAAGATTGGAGCCTCAAATCACTTCCCCCTCACTACACCAAAATACCCGAATTGTCACGGTTTAAAACCGTGACAAAGGTCACTTGTTACGGTTATAAACCGTGACAATTAGAGCGGAGACAAAAAAAAATATTTCGGTTCAGAACCGTTACAACAACCAATTGTCACGGTTTTCTAAAGGGTTCTGATGCACGGTAATGGGATTCTTTGACACGGTTTGGAACCGACACAAACAAAATATTTATCTCGGTTTAGGACCGATACAAGGTTTAAGTTTGTAACGGTTTAAAACCGACACAATGTGGCCCTGTTCCTTCAAATTGGCACGGTTTTAAACCGTGACAATATTAGCCATGTGCACTGCATGTTGTTTCGGTCAACATCCGAGCCAATGTTTTTCCCCTTTTCTGAAAATTGGCACGGTTTTAAACCGTGACAATTTTAATTTAAAATTTAAAAAAAATATATGCTAAAATGGAAATTCCCAATTTTTTAAATATATATACCTGCAATACAATAACAATCCCAACCACATTCTCAGTCTATTGCAATCACACAAAACATATTCTCATTATATTACATTCATACAAACCAAATTCTCATTATAATTACAATCACACAAACCACATTCTCATTATTACAATCACACAAACCACATTCTCTAGTTTGGAATAGAGAAGTATATGTATTTGCCTGATTCCATTTCCTCGCTTGTTGATACTAGCTGAGTATACTGCAATCACTTAAGATGAGAAATTCCTCAGTTTTCAAAGAATGCAAATCCAATTAAATTCCCAAGAAAAATAGAAAAACCAGTCAAAATAATTATACATATATTATATAATCAAATCATACCTATTTAATGTACACCGACTTGTTAGATGAAACATGAAGATCATTTCTACAGAGTCTTTGTAAGCAAGTGGAATGTGATCGTGAGAACTATCGCCTCCTACACAAATTTAAAAGAATTTAGTCATTTCATTTTCTCTGGAAAAGGGGAGGAAATTGGAATTCAGAGGGAAAATGAAATACCTGCAACTTCCCATAGACCAAACGAAATACGAGCCCCTCTAATGGAGAGTGTTTTGTCCATCTGATTTACTCCTCTTATATTAAATCTTTTTCCTTCTATCTCTCTCCCTACATACTTTGTCTTTCACATCAAGAACAAAGTGGAAATTAAGAGAAGAGAATGATAAAATTAGGCTGTTTGAGAAAGATTTTCATGGAAAGGAAAAAAAAAACTTAAGCAAACTTCCTAAAAAGAATAAGAGGGGAAGAAGAAGAAGAAGATAAAAAAAGCTCAAAATATTGGGATAAGTGGATTTTTTTAAGCAAGCAAATATAATTGAACAATCAGTATGAGGCGGTAAAAAAACCGCAAACACCGCGTGCGCATACGAGAAAGAGCTGTGGGAAAAGGATAATAATTTCCATGGAATAACAGGAAGAAGTGAAATTAATAGTACAAAAATGAGAAGCAGAGTTAAACATAAATACCATCGTGAAGGGGATTCTCGGCTTTGATTTGAACACCGAAACATAAACCCATTGGGAGTAAATTAAGCTCCGATCGATCTTGGGTTTTTTTCTTCTTTCTTTCTAATTAATTCTGACAGGCAGAGAGAGATAGATCGCTTGCCCTATAAAAAATATATAATTATATTTATGGTTCTTCTTTGAAGAGAGAGAGAGAGAGAAAAGAACTCCAATACGTATGATTGCGAGGATTATATGTCCTAGAAGGGATCGAATCTGATGGGATCTCTCTAGGAGAAGGGGAACTTCTTGGTGTTTCCGAGTATGACAATTCTTGAGCAAGATCTGGGTGCTGTTCTTTCCAAGAGGTGATTAGTCTCTTGAGAACATAGTTTGTGCTTGTTAGTCCATTGGCAGAGAGAGGCTGCCTGGTGATGGGGCAATTTGTGTTTCCTCTTTTCATCCATTCTTGAATGGCTTTTCTTTCATATGTCTGCCCAGTTTCAAGGGTTACAGGGTCACCGAAAATTTGGCCAGTGATTGGGCAGACAAAATCTTTGGGTGGTCTAGAATGTGGAGTCAACTTCTCAGATGATGAGAGTGACACAAAACTCGGGCTTCCTTCATCATTTCCGTTATGGAAACTGCAAGTTTTATAGAAACTTTTAACTCAATAAGGTCAAAAGATCATAATTAAGTGGTTAATGCTATTTTGAAACCTCCCCTCACCTATAAATAACACGCGTAGGCACACTCTGAAATAATGCAAAAAGGGAAGTGAAACCATATAAGAGAAAACTACCTTTTTTCTGATACTTGGCTATTACTTTGCATGCCTTCGTCATTTCCCTTACGGAAACTGCAAATTTTAAGGAAACTTTGAACTCAATAAGGTCACAAGACCATGAATAAAAATGGTAATGCTATTTTAAACTCCCCTCACCACCGTTACACAAAAATGCAAAAGGAGAAGTGAAAGCACAGAGGAGAAAAATACCTCTTTTCTGATACTTGGCTATTACTCCGTGTGTGACCAGCAGTTCTCCTGACACTTTTTGGGCTATTACTCCGTGTGTGACCAGCAGTGCTCCTGACACTTTTCGGCTGCTCCTGAGTATCTAGGGTTAGTTTCAGTAAAAGCACAGCAATTCAAGAGAGATTTGACTGTCATAAATGGCAAGAGCTCACGAAGACCCAAAAATGTTAACTACTCTTTTTATAACTTTAGGTGAGGTGAGGTAATTAGTGAGTTACTCCAAAGCCTTCTATAAGCTTCAGCGATAATTTACGATTATTTTCAAAAATCGCTAGAGCTAAATTGCCCTTTATATATTTTCTTATTGGAACATAAGGCATTAGATATTTTGATTAAAAAAGAGAGCCATGGAATTAATAGTTAGTACCTGAACTACCAATGCTATTAGAGGCAAATAAGAAGTAATAAAAGAACTTGCAGCAAACTCTTGAGCCATCTGCTCAAGTTCAGTGTTCACCATTTCATCTTCAAAGCCCATTGAGCAAATCTGAGCATGCAAAGGGAAGAAAATTAATGCATGTTTACAGGCAATTATACTGTCGCGCACTAAATATATGCCTAAAAAAGTCCAAGGGTAATTCTATTGAATACAAACCTGCACCATAACCAAGACCTCCTTAATATTGGAAATTCCCAAAATTCTCAACCACAGCAGCGCTGCCTAGTGCCCTTCCCTCTCTAACCTAATTTCAATATAAAAAAGTTACATCTTTTTTTTATGTCTCATTGATAAGCATTTTAAATAGACACATTTGGGCAGTCCACAGGCTTTTCAACTACGGTCGAGAAAATTAATGATCAATGACTGAAAATGAATTCAAACCAATTAAGGTCGAGAAAATTTTACCTTTAATTTAGAGTTCTTTTTATCGTCAACAAACTTCTTGGAGATAGAACTACAACGTTCAAATTATATATATATACTTCTTATCATCCCGACTAAATAACCCTGGAAGAAAAAAAAAATCAGAAAATGCAAGTGGTGAATCTCAGTAAGAATGCTTCAAACATTATTTAATATATATATATATATATATCCATGCACATACCTTTTCATTTCCTGTTCAACATCAACTCTTCCCTCCTCCTTTACCCGGGCTTGGGACCGGCAATGCAAGAAATGATTCTTTGCATTGGCGGAGTTAAAAAGTTTGGGCCTTTTTGCCCTATTGTTTATTTGTTAAAGAAGCAAAACCAAATAGTAGCATATATATATATATATAGTTCATAATTAAGGCACATAACATAAACTTGCAAACACAAAACCAAAAAAAAAACATGCATATATATATATAATCCAAGTTAAGCATGTAAATGGAATTAACAGCATTATAAGCCAAAAATTGTTAACGGATGCATACTTCAAACTGAAAAATAAAATTTAAAGTCTACTAGCGAGTACGCGTACTAATTATAATGTTTAATTATCGAAAAGCCTACCTATTACCATGCAATTATCCCCCGTTACCTCTTCCATGAGATACTTGGGCCACACCAAATAACCTCCTTCTGTTTCTGCCAAAGTATCAGCTCCCCCTTGATTTCCTTTCCATAAGGGCTCGTCTCCCATTCCCGGAAATACTTTAACAACAGCAACTTTAACTTCGAAGGGAAGCAATGGACGACCATGAACAAGTGATCCAGGAGCTGTTTTCACTATCGTCACTTGGGCAATTGACTTTGAACCGTCCAAATTCATAAGCTTGTAAGATTTTGACGGTCCGGAGGTAGGAGTGCTTGGGCTTCCAGTGGCTGATTTTTCCGAGCAATGTACTATTGGAATGGCACCTACTTCAGCATTTGTTCTAGTATGTGATGCTCCACTTTCAGGATTGCTAGAAGGATTCATTCCCTACAACGCATTTATTTGATAATTAAAATATACTTCAAAAGTGAGGTAAGTAGCTAAATATTGACTAAAATATACCTGAACTACTTTTAGTATATGGCTCATGGTTGATTTTAGGTCGTCCAACGAATCATTTGTTGATCGTACAGAAGCCTTCATTTGCTCTAACTCATTACGAATAGGCAAGGTAGCCTTTAGCTTTGTTCTAGCCACCGTACTACCTACTCCACGGGTACGACCTCTTTTGTCCTTTCCAAAATGTTGGGTCAATGCATCAGTCTCGATGGACCCCTTACTAGCTTCATCTTGGGTACTTCTTATTGCCATAAGTTGTTCCTACAACATAATTAAAAGAATGGGCATGTGATATTTGTGTTATAAAAACATTAAAAATCAACACGGTCTTAGCAAGCCCACCACATCAGAAACAGCACCAGGGTGACATAGCTTCGTCTTGGGGTTCTTGCGAGCATCAACATATAATTCAACACGGTCCGGCTTACGTTTCTCGACAGACTATAATTCCAAATTATCAATAAGGTAGATATATTAGTCTCTAATGGTTAAAATGGATATAATCACGTATAAATGTAACAATGTCATTACCATGCAAATTTCTTCCTTTTCGGCATAAGATGTCCGGCCAAGATAATGTGCATCCGTTTTTTTGCTCCTATTATCTTTAGCTTTGCATCGTTGAGCAAGCTTTTCAGGTGTTGCCTCACGATCAACAAATGTATTCCACGCACTTAAGGAAACTTGCACGCTTTCGGGCACTTTATCTTTATACGCCAAGACAGATTCTCTAGTATTTCCGAAATACTTGTTTCGCACATTTTTCTTCCATGTTTTTAACTGAACCCCCAATTGAGTAAATACAGCATCTTTTTCTTCGGGGGGGAAATCAAACTCATCCTGAAAAAAGTAAAATCCACAATAAATAAAGGATATATCATTTGAAATATGTAAATTAGTAATATGCAACGTACCAAGAGTGTCTCAAACATGTCTTCTTTCTTTTTATCGGGAACATGTCTCCAATCATCAAAAGCGAGCCCAATATGAGTCTTTAAAAGTTCTAACCCACGGGCCTTGAATTCATTCTTTCCTTGTATGATTTGACCCTTAAGGTTGAAGGTAATTTTTTTTCTCTGCTTTTTACCATCGACTTCCATGGCGCTAGATGAAGGAAGCTCGGCCCATCCTGACATCATACAAATATTTATCAAAAAATGTAAACAAAGGGCCTTGAATATTATTTTTATATACATTTTTCGCAATTGAATATGTGGTATCATAAAGGTACAAAAACAGTTCAATAAACACTACAATTACACTAAATTTGCACTGTTTTTGTACACCTTTTTTGCAGCAAAAAAAAAACAGTTAATACACATTGTAATTACACTACATATTTCTATTTTTGTACACCTTTTCGCAGCTGAATATGTGGTATCAAAAGGGTACAAAAATAGTTCAATAAACACTATAATTACACTACATGTGCACTGTTTTTGTACACCTTTTTTGTAGCTACAAAAACAGTTAATAATATGTACAATTACACTACATATTTCTATTTTTGTACACTTTTTTTTGCAGCTGAATTTGGTATCAAATGTGTACAAAACATTTCATTATACACTACAATTAGTACATTGTTTTAGTACACTGTTTCTGTGCAGATTGAACTATTTTAGTACACTATTTTTTCACACATATATATGGCAGGATTGCACTTACTTTGCAGCTGCGAATGCACAATTTGAAACAACCAATTTCAAATTCAATTTATAAATCCTAGCAATTTCAAATAAGGCATGACACAATTGAAACAAGTCGTAGTATGTGCCAAATTTAACTAGTAATTTATATTTCAAGCTAAACATACATATATATATATATATATATATCAAGGTAGTGGTATCAAAAGACATAAATCAACAATCAAAAGCAATATATATTTATGAAACCGTTAAATCTTGTAATAATACATAATCAAAATAGTACATCCATTCAAGAGAAGGGCCAAGGGTTATTCATGTAAATGATCAAGAAAAAGACGTAAATTTGGGTTGTCATCAAGAGTTGATTGAAATTTAGTAGGAGCTTCCAAGTCGTCTATTAAGGTAGTTAAACATCTTGGTGAATTGAGTACCACAGACCACTGCTCGTTATTGATATACTTAGAGTAAAACACTTGCTTCAGATTTTGGAAAGCACAAACAAACGGTTCATCATTTATATGGTCTTTAGTCTTTATTTTACTCAAGTCTACCAATATCAAGTTTGTAGCTGGATCAATTCTATGAGCACTCTTGTCCTCCACTCTAACCCAATCACAAAAAAATACCGTCTCCGTGAAATCTTTATAATCCAAAACCAGTATTTGTTGTATAACCCCATAATAAGTCATCTCGGCTTCGATAAGATTTTTGTCTTTTCTACTCGCCCTGCAATAAGTAAGAGCCTTCATTGAAATACCGCTATTTTGTTTTGCAATAGACGTTTGCTCACGCCTTTTAGGAGAGAAGATAAAACCATTGAGGCGGTATTTTTCAAACTCTTGGGCATGAAAACTAGGACCATTAGCTAGACGTGCAAGCCTTGATTTCACATCACCAATCTTCAACAGCTGAAATCACCGAAGACGTACACTTACATTAAGGACGTATACATGACTTAACTAAAACAAAACAATTGAGGTAAAGTTTACCTCATTAACAAGCCAAGACCTAAAGTCACTCTCTGTATTGCAGACTCCTTTTCTCTTATTACCATGTCCAGACATTTCATATTTCCTATAATAGTTCAAACACGGAAAAATGGGTAACAACGTAAAGGCATTATGAAAAACAAAGTGTACAAAATAACTTACTCTCTCCAATTGTATACGCCAACCTCCGTTCCAAGAACATATCGAGCTACTTGTTCATATTGTAAGTTTGTTAAAGTCACTCGTTTGCCCTTGCCTAAAGCCATACCATCTATAAACTCATCAAAATCCTCACTAGTGTTGTCCTGTCTATGGTTATGACTTCCAAGTCCAGGGTTGGGCATGTATTCACTCGCGTACAATGAAGCTTCTTCAGTGATATATGCCTCTGCAATAGACCCTTCGATATACCTAGTGTTTTTCACGTAATCTTTGAACGTCTTCATTAACCTATATATTAGTGAGATAAATAGTTACTTTAACATACATAAATTTACTTTAAGTTACATAAATATACATGTAAACTTATTCACGAGTTACCTTTCAAAAGGGTACATCCATCTATATCTAACCGGGCCACACAGTAGCGCTTCATCACATAAATGCACTAAGAGGTGGATGCTAATGTCAAAAAATGCGGGCGGAAAGTATTTTTCCAAAACACAAGTTGCCTCGGCAAGAGATGCTTTAGCAGCTATGATGTGGTTCCTATTGACGACTTTTTCGCACAATAAGGTAAAACATAAGCTAATCTGTAGTAGAGCCCTCCGTAGATCCTTATATTTTACAAAACAATGCTTAAACAACAATGGCACCAATTGCATAATAACATGCCAATCATGTGATTTGCATTGCTTCAAATCATGTGTTGCAAAGTTCACAACCCTCCGTAAGTTAGACGAAAAATTAGAAGGAACTTTCAAGTCGTTCAATGTATCAAGGAATATCCTTCTTTCATCAACACTCAAAGTAAATGCACCAATTGGCATTGTGCTTTTTCCCGTTTCAGAATCATCTTTCATCCATAATCCCTTTTTAGTATTCATTGTGCGAAGATCTTGTCGCGCCTTTTCACTATCCTTTGAATTTGTTCCATCTAGGCATGTGCCAACAATATGCTCGATGATATTCTTCTCCACATGCATGACATCTATAACATGCCGTACAGAATGTTCCTTCCAATATGGTAAATCAAATAACAATGACCTCCTAGACCATGCTGTCTTCTTCTCTGCCTCCCCTTCGTTTCTTTTACGTTTTTGACGATTAAACTTAGGGTTCTTCCCTTTGAAAATGCAATTGGAATTCATAGCCTTCACTTCAATTTCAGTACCAGAAAGCCTTCTTGGAGGTGGCCTCTTTTCGATCCCATTAGGAAGAAAATTGACTTTATCATCCCTAAACTTGTGATCATGCGGCAAAAATCTCCGATGAGAATGATAACAAATCTTTCTACTCTTATCTAACCATTCAGACCCTGTTTCCTCACCGCAAATAGGACAACCAAAGTACCCGTGTACATTGCACCCCGATAAGGTCCCATATGCTGGAAAGTCATGGATTGCCCACAACAACATGGCTCTCAAAGTAAATTCCTCTTCTTTGTTTGAGTCAAAAGCATTAATGCCTTCCACCCACAACTCATTGAGTTCTTCTATTAATGGTGCGAGAAAGATATCAATATCGTTGCTTGGTGCTTTCGGGCCAGGTATCAAAAGAGACAACATAGAGAACTCCTTTCTCATGGACAAAGAAGGAGGAAGATTATATGGCACAAGAATAACAGGCCACACACTCTGATTTGTGCTAAGATTACCGAAAGGATTAAACCCGTCGGTTGATATTCCCAAACGAACATTTCGACTTTCCTTAGCAAATTCAGGATGTTGAAAATTAAAAGATTTCCAAATAGTCGAATCAATGGGATGACGCATCAAATTGTCGCCTGTGGCAGCTCTAGCATGCCAAGTCATTGCCTCCGCAATCCAAGGTACAGTGTAAAGTCTCTTCAACCTTGGACCTAGCGGAAAATATTTCAATACCTTTTGAGGTACATTTGAAAAACTACTAACTTTACCGTTTTCTGCTTTTTTCAACACATATCTAGGTTCCTGGCATACCGGACACTTATCTTTCAGCTCGTGTTCCTTTCGATACAGAATGCAATCGTATTTGCATGCATGAATAGATTTGTACTTCATCCCCAACCCTTTCAAACTGTTCTTCATGTCTGGATAGTTATCGGGTAGCGTATTCTCTTTTGGCAACAAGTCTTTGACCCATGTAAGGATTTCAGATACACTACTTCCCGACAAACCAAAACGAGCTTTTAAATTATGCAACCCAACCATTGCATATAAGGTAGTGTGGTTCTTATTGCAATTAGGATACAAAGGGCGCGATGCTTCAAATTTTAATCGTAAATAATCCTTATCTTGATTAACTTCACCACCAACATTTGCCGAAGTACCTCCTTCAAGGTGTTGAGCATATTCACAATCAGCAACATCCGGAGTAGGGTCAGTTTGCAATACATGAAACCCATAAGCATCATCTATAAGGTCATTCAACCTTGGAGGTGACAATGAATCACTCTTGCCATCGAGTGCTTCCTCATTTGGTACTTGTTCTAGAACAAACGGAAATTCCCTTTCCCCATGAAATTTCCAAAACAAGTAACCCTCGACAAAACCCCATTGAACCAAATGTAACTCGATCGTTTTATAATTCAAACATTTACCATTTCTACAACGTTTGCATGGACACGAGAATTCGTCACTACTTAGATTCTTCTTTGCAAATCTAATAAATTCCCGTACCCCTTGCAAGTACTTATCCCCTACCCTACTAGATTCACCCATCCATTCTTTGTAAAGTGGGAATGCCATCACTACTATCCACAACCTAAAAAAAAACAAACGACTGATATGAATAAAAATGAATAGTCTAATGAATGTGAGAGCGAGAGAGATTGTGGAAATGGGAAAATAGTGGACTTTGAGGATCTCAACTTAAATAGGCGCATGCGAAGAAAGTGTGTGACTTTTGCCTCCCTAATTGTAAGGTGATAATTTGGATACTCTTTAACGGACCACAACTCTTTATGGTTTATAAAACCAAATATTTCCCAAACAATACCATCCTCAGTTCAAGCTCCTTCCGGGTGTAATACTTATTGGGCTTTGAAAGGAATCAGAAAACTTATAAAGAATTCACAGAAGGTATAAAAAATGCAAGTTACAAAACATTAAACTAAAACTCGAATATCATGCTAAATCAGAGTCTCTTTTTATTTTATTTTTTGGAGTTGCTCTTTGAAGATGCTATTAGTCGAACACTCGAACCCAAGCTGCTAGCAAGATTGAAATTATGTCTCACCATTAGGGTTATACTGAAGTTGCAAACACATCTCACGTGCAATGTAAACTAGTATTTAAAACTGTTACTATCCAACCTGTTCTATCCAGTTAAATTAATGGATTGCCTAATGTTCAACAATGATCATCAGCTGGAATCCACAACTGTTAACACAATCCACAAACAATATGCACACACCTCCAAAATTAACAGGTTTTAGACTTCAGGTCAGATTTTAGTATTGGTCCCAGAATACACAACCTAGAAAGAGTTTTAACAGAACCAATCCATGAAAGATAAACCATAAATTCCAAAACAGTATACAACCAGAGGCAAACGAAGCCTTAAAACAATTTATATAGCAGCAAAAGCAATGTATATTAGAGCCAGAAAATATAGCACAAACAACCTTAAAGAAGTATATGTTTTCAGATAAAAATAAAGACAGTAATGCCATAGGTGTTACTGTGTAGAGAGAGAGACATGCAGCTCTTGTAAAACATGTATATGTAGAAATAGACATAGCTATATATTAGCTATGGTAAAACACATACACTTGTCTATGTAAAGATAGATAGAGATATATATATATATATATATAGAGAGAGAGAGAGAGTAGCGTACTTTTTATGGGATGCTGGAGAGAAGTCGTCAAGGCGTCGACAAGAAACCCGACTAATTAACTAAAGCAGGTATACCGATTCTTTTTGTTGGTGTGACTCCTTGATATGCGCAAAAAAGCAATGTACAATTTGAGTATGTAAGCTTAAACTATAAATTAAACAGGAGAAAAATAAAATAGCAAATGTACCAAATTTCACAATAGAATTAATAAAGACAAAAGAAAAAAAAGGAAGAAAGAGAGAGAGAAAAAAGAAAATAAAAGATTGTTGACTTTTTGATGAAAGATCTATCCACCACGCTTAATCAAACATCAATTAGTTACTATTTTTAATGCAAAATTTTGATCATTAACTAAAAAAAAAAGAGGATATTTTTTAAGCATATCTAGTATTATGTATCTGATAGTGGTTTTGGAGTTCATTGATTCATACCGAGAAACTACAGGTACAACGATTATCTGAAATTTAAAATTCTCATGATTATTAGGCGCTATTTTTTTTTTGATACAATTACTCGGCTGATTTTGAACGGAGCAATTTTTATTTTTAAAATTCTTTTTCATCTCGATATGATGGCGGAAAGTAGCGGTGATTGTCAATTCGACTAGAATCGAGCCGTAGGAACACACTATTGTCCTTTCCTCAGTCTTTACATATGGGAGATGCAAATTTAGCATTGACCGTAGAATATAGGAGTGGCAAGAGGTCGTGTCGAGTCATGTTCATGTTCACGTTATGTCGGGCCTTAATGGGTGAAGGTAGAAACAAGAAAAAGATTGGTCTGTGACAATTCATAATATTCGCAAACGATTGGTTATGCTATCGGGTGACATTCGTTTCACCCAACAATTGATCTGTGACAATTCATAACTACTGCCTAACTTTCAATCCAAGAAGAAAGTTTCTTGGCAATTGTTCTGTGTCAATGCAAAACTATTGCCTTAACTTTCAATCCAAGAAGAAAGTCCAAAGATTGAAACAATAAAAAGGAAAAACCAGAGAAAGATGAAGATGAAGATTTTGAACGTGTTGATGAACTTCAATGATCTCGCTATTTAAAAATCAAAATCACTCCATATTCATCTTTTATTAAGTCTTCATTGGCTTCTACTATGTTGTCTTTTTCATCATGATTGCTGTCCTCGATTCGAGTGCCATTCATTAACTATTGTTTTGACCTCGTGGTGGTGTTAAGGGGATGATGGAAACATAAGAAAAAAAAAGATAAAGAGAGAGAGAGGGTCATTGGAAAGCTTTGAGGGTGAGAGAGAGGGAGAGGTGGTAGAAACAAAAAACCAAGAGCAGGCAGGACAGGGTTCTGCAGATGGGGGGCTGCAGGAAAATAGACCAAGAGAGGAGGATCTATGAAGGAGGTTGATAATTCCACAAAACCATTTCTGTCCCTCAAAATCTCCTTATATTTAGGAGATTGCTGAACATCAACAAACTGAGCTCTACGGGTGACAGAGCCAACAATCATTCTGCAGGCAGAAATTCTGCAGAACATAGAGACAGTGTTGAGCCTGCTGTGGAAGAGAGCAGAAAGCATGCTCCAATCATCTGAATCTATAACTGGGAAGGCGGGCATAATCATGGGCTAAGAAGTGATCTATTTAGGAAGGGTGAGAGTCCCACCATTTGAGCTCAGAAGACTTAAGCCCAAGTTTGGAAAGAGAGTCAGCAGGTTGGTTTCCTTCTCTGTACACATAAGAGATATGAAATTGCATTTGGCTTAGATGGTGCTGGCAGGAGTTCCAAGCATTGGTGAGTTGCCAGGAGGGATTGAAAGTGAGGTTCTGGATGCAATTAACCATAGCAAGAGAATCTAATTCAAACCAAATTTGCTTCCAGTTTTTAGACCAAGCAATGCTTACAGCAGTGAAGAAGGCAGTGAGTTTTGCAAAAAAAGCATTTTGGATACCAATAGATGTCTTAAATTTATCAAATAGTTGTTGCTTCGATCTTGCGATAACTCGTTTAAATGCCGAATACTGTTAAAAACTTAAGATCTAAGCCACTATTTTTCAAATCAATGGTGATACAAGAAAGATTTTATCATCATTGGATCTTCATATTATATATATGTGTTTGGGTTGTGGGGTAGTAAATCATGCATGTAGGATTTTACTAAATATAATTTAGCTACTAGTAAACAAAAGAATGAATAGTAGTGTAATTGTATAGAGCTGTAGGTACAAAGGATTATATGAATTGAAGGAGTAAACAGTGGGCACCTGTTTATAAAGCCAAAGGAGAAATTGCCCAGTAAAGCTCCATAATTTTCTCCTATTTAGCTTGGGCACCTGTTCATATGTCCTCTGAATGTTTCTACTCAAAGCCAATCATTTCTTCAGAAGTGGGGGCTCTCGTGCATCACCAACTTGTACCTCTCGTATTGCCACATTCTTATATTAGCTGTAGGTACAAAAAATTAGAAAGGAGATCTTATAAAAATCTTAACAAAAATTAGAGTCCTTACAAAAATAAAATAATTTCAGCTCCACAACAGCATTCAAAATTTTATAGTTAGCATGTATTTATAGATAACAATAACTCAAATTCCACTTTAGTTGAAGAAAAGAAGCAAACACATACAATTCTGTAAAATTAATGCACTGCTACAATTGTAAAGTTAGCAACCTCGAATTTCATACCTTGAGTTAGCAACCTCAAGCATCCAAAAAAATCAAACACGCACTTTTGTTCTTCGATTTTTTTTCTTTATGGATCGAAATGCTATTCTTCTATAATACTTACAGTTGTCGGTGTAATTTCAAGTGAAACTTTGCTCAATGTTGATTTAATCTGGGGATGGCTTTATTACAGGGGCTGCACCAGGTATTCTACCACTGACAAACTTGTTTGAAGTGGTTATGACCTCTTAACATTTAACAATAATCTACACCTGGTGAGTACCCTCATTTGCATCATTATCAATATGAAATTGGCTTAGAAATTTTATATGTAGCTTTTTGTCCCTTTTGATAGTAATAGCCATTCTTACAAAATTATTGAGATCGATCAATATCCTTGATCATTAAAATCATGAATTTGTTTCCTTAATTTTGCATTTGATTATGTTGTGGTTCTGTCTATATGATTTTTCATAATGAAATTATATGATTCCAGTGGTTTGCCATAATTTATCGCTTGATTATTATTTCACCCTATAGCGCTACTTCTAAAAATTATCTATCTACATACAGAGCCTAGAAGAAGAAGATAGAAAATTGCTGAGAACATCACCTTCAATCAAAATTAGTTAAATCTTGGTTTCTTCGTGTTTATAAAAGCAATTTAAATAAATCCAGCTTCTCACCCTCACGTACTTTATCTCATGATTCCTTTAGTTTTTTTAAGGAGCAAAAGTCATAAATCTACTTCGACTTCCATATAAATATATATATATAGGCAGAAAACAAATCAAAACCACGAAAATTTCATCCCGCGGAAGGGAAGAAAAAGTCGCAATTGAAACAAATCTATATTTTCAATGACACTTTTTAAATAAACCTATATCTAGAGAAAAAAAAATTAGTAAAGATTACAAAATAGCCAACAAGTTCTCTACTGAGAGTAATTAAGATTTGAATAAATTTTAAAGTCCTACAAAATTATATTAGAATATGAGAGCTTTCCAAGCAATAAGAGTACTTTGGCACGAAATTATATTATATTCGAATAAAGTCCTGCAAAATATATCTCATAAATGCACGTATATGAAACTTAATATGCCTTGTTGACACTGCAAAATATATCTCATAAATATATCTCATAAATGCACGTATTCGACAAACCAAGACTAAAACTGAAATCTGTGAAACAAGCATCCAAAAACATACCTTGAGTTAGCAACCTCGAATTTCAAAATCAAAAAGAAGCATCCAAAATCTGTGAAACAAGCATCCAAAATTAATTGAAACCCTAATATTTAGCCCCAAAAAAATCAAAAATTTCTGAATATAAATTTCAAAATCAAAAACATACCTTGAGTTAGCAACCTCGAATCTGAAAGTAAGTGAGAACTTGAGAGGCACTAGCAGAGGATGAGAACTTGAAAGGCTAGGGCTACCTTGACTTAACAACCTTGAATCTGAAAACGATGAGATACGTTTGAGATTTCGTGGGAAGGCTAGGGTTTACAATTGAGATTTCGTACGAAGGCTACATGGAAGAGATGAGAGGAGACGGGGTGTGAGGAAATGAGAGGAGACGGGGTGTGAGGGTGGGTTTGGGGGCTCGAAAAAGGGGGAGAGAGGGGAAGAAAGGGGATATCGTGAAAATTAGAAAGGCGGAGGGGAGCGAGAGTGAAAATTAGAAAGGGGGAGAATGAAAATTTTATCCCGCTTAGATTTTGGTGCCCTAATTTATAAATTGTTTCGGTTTTAAACCCTTACAATTGTAAAGTTAACATTGGCACGGTCCAAAACCGTTACAATTTTATAAAATAAGTGTAATAAGTTAAGAAACAGTGCCATTTTTTACTTGATTCGGTTCATAACCGTTACAATTGCTTGCGACGGTTCAAAACCGTGACAAAGGCTCCGCGCATTTTAGTGACATTTTGCCAAATTTGGTGTAGTGCCTACACTATTTATCGTTTTCCACTTTCGTCTTCACTCGTGGAGCTTGGAGGCGAGCTAGGATTTTGGCGAGACGACATCTACGCTTCTTCAACTCCTCGATATAGCTTATCTAAGGTGGTAACACTAATACTAAACCCTTGATTTCAAATTATTACTTGTTGAATTAGAGTTTTGAACTCAAATTGGGGATTTTCATCAAAACTACATGTTGTTGCATCTCATGGGTTTTGAGCTAGGTAAATCTTTGATTAGTGATGCGTATGAATATATTATCACTTATACATCATGTATCATCACTTATTATCAAGCTGTGAGCTTTGTTTTCTCACCTACACATCCTATCCTCATTGTAGCTAAGGGAATGAACTAGGCTAGAGAGGATTTCAGGATTAATGCTTGAATCATGGTTGATTATGTATGTGGAATATATATGCATGTATATGTACATAGTTGAGAGTGTTGAACTCTATCCTGTGTGTTGAATCGAGAACCCGTTAGGGCGTAATGAAGCGTAACATTCCTTGAGTTTAGAGCCTTGTACGACGTGTGGTAGGCCCTACTAACAAGGATATGACGTAGATGTTATTTAGTGATGTAGTAAATATCGTCGAGGGGGACATAAGATGCCTTGACTGGAATTGTAAATGGACTATGATTTGGTAAACGATTTATATTGTAAATTTGTATAAATGGTTATATATATGTGGAGTGAATTTGAAATTATAATTGGATGTGATTATTCATATTAAATGGTTTTAAACCTTACAGGCCAGTTTTTTATTTAAATAAACTCTACATGCCGTGATATTGTAAAATGAGCTTTTAAACAGTATCATGTTTTATTTAAGAAAAGTTTTAAAAGTTATGAATTTTTATATTTTAAACTCGCTGTCGCGAATGGCATCTGTGATTAACCGGGTCCCGGAGGTGAAAACTTCATAACGGGATTCGAGGCATGACACAACATAAGAAAAATTACACCACTCATGATTTAGAGTTAGCAGCTCTTGTTTTTGCTCTTAATATCTGGCGCCATTATTTGTATAGCGAAAGATTTTAAGTCTATTCCGATCATAAGAGTTTGAAATATATTTTCACCCAGAAAGATTTGAATCTTAGACAGCGCCGGTGGGTAGAGTATCTAGAAGACTATGATTTCAATCTGCAATATCACCCGGGCAAGGCTAATGTGGTAGCCGATGCCTAAGTCAAAAATCTCATGGGTCTTTAGTTGCGTTACGATGTCGAGAATAGAGGTTAAGGGAAGAATTACAACGATATATCCTCATAGTAAATCGTGATGAGAACCGAGCCTATTTATATAATATGGTTGCCCAACCGGTAATCCAGCAATGGGTAATAGATGCTCAACAATTAGATGAGACATTTCGGGTAGTATGTGATTATTTGGCTACAAAAGCCGAATATGGTGAGTATAAACTTGGAGTCAATGAGGGAATTCGAATCCGAGATAGGTTGGTGGTACCGAATAATCCGAAACTTAAAACTGAGATTCTAAGTGAAGCACATCATTCTAGATTTACCATTCATCCTGGTGGTACAAAGATGTACCAGGATTTATGTCGAAACTTTTGGTGGAGCGGCATGAAGAAAGACGTAACAAATTTCGTGAGTAAGTGCATAACATGTCAACTAGTGAAGGCCGAGCATCAGAGGCCTGCAGGGAAACTTCAACCATTCCCCATTCCCGAGTGGAAATGGGAACACGTTACCTTGGATTTCGTTTCAGGATTACCAAAAGCGTTGGGATGTTAGGATACAATTTGGGTAGTTGTTGATAGAATAACCAAGTCTGCTTATTTTCTTCCCATTTGGAATAACCAAAATGTGGAGAGTTTGGGAAAACTCTACGTTCGAGAGATAATTAAGCTTCATGGGGTTCTATTAACCATCGTGTCAGACCAGATCCTCGTTTCACTTCTCGATTTTGGGAGAGTCTTCAACGGGCATTTGGATTCAATTGAAATTCAGCACATCATTCCACCCACAAACTGATGGATAATCCGAGCGGGTTATTCAAGTACTTGAAGACATGTTGAGAGTTTGTGTCCTTGATTTTCGAGGAAACTGGATAGAACACTTGTTGTTAGTTGAACTCACTTACAACAATAGCTTTCAGGCTTGTATAGGCATGGTGCTTTACGAAGCTCTTTATGGTCGTCCATGTAAGTTTCCGGTTTGTTGGTATGAAGTCGGGGAGAGAACCTTGTTGGGTCTAGAGTTTGTAGAGCAAACCACCGAAAAGATCAAAGCCATTCGACAACACCTTCTTACTGCCCAAAGTCGGCAGAAGAGTTATGCCGATCGACGTCGCCGTCTGATAGAATTTGATGTTGGTGACCATGTGTTTTTGAAAACCAAACCTCTTTTCCGTATTACACGATTTGGTAATAAAGGAAAGCTATATCCTCGATATATTGGGCCATTCGAAATTCTCGAATGTATCGGGAATATTTCATATCGCCTAGCTTTGCCATCGCAGTTAGCTAACGTTCACAATGTATTCCATGTATCTATGTTGCGTTGGTACATTCATGATCCCTCCCATATTGTTCAATGGGAAAATCTCGAAGTGTTAGATGACGGGACTTATAAAACCCGTCTTATACGAATCTTGGACCGTCGTGATCAAGTGCTTTGGAACAAAGTTATTCCTCTAATGATGGTTTTGTGACTACATCACGGGGCCGAGGAGGCAACGTGGGAGTCAGAGACTAAAATTCGTAGCAAATATCCTAAGTTGTTTACGTGATGTGTAATATTAAAATTTTAAGGACTAAATTTTATTTAGTGGGAGAGATTGTAACACTCTGTGTTTATTTTTATGTAAATTATGTTTATTTTGTGTGAAAATTATCTATTCATAATTTGGAGAAAAGTTACGTCCGTAAATTATAGATATCAAAAATACCTTTCCGCGGACATAAGGATCCTCTCAATCAGAATTCAGAGCAAAAAGTTATGGCCAAAATAAGTTGGGAAAAAGTTCACTCGCGGACCGGTATTGAGTTTTTGGAATACCAGTCCGGCGTATGCAAATTGGGAGAAAGCTTGGCTGCAGACCATTATGCAGTTTTTGCCATACCTGTCCGGCGTATAAAAATTTGGAAAAATTTGGTCTACGGACCGGTATCCTGTTTTTGGCATACCGGTTTGGCACCGGTAACAGTGCACTGGCTTACTTCATTTTTAATGCGTTTTATCACCTTTTTTCTTCATTTTCAACTCAAAACTTTCCACCACCTTCTAGAGAGTTCTAGAGAGAGAAAGTAAAGATTTCTTGAGGGATTCTCGCTTGTTTTCGCTCCCAATCGAAGATTTACGCTCCAAATCACTCAAACTTCCCTCTATTTCACTATTCATCATCTTATTCGCGAGGTTGGCTTGAGGGAAGGCCTGAATCTCCATTTTTTCTTCTTCTTTCTCGCTCATAACTCGAGATAGGGGTTATGTGGCTTTCAAAACTTGATATTATGTTTTTATTATTTAAGAATCATTGTTTTTTATCGTTATTTATTTGAGAAACTTGAAGATAAAAAGGGTTCATATTGTTTGTATGATTTATAAAGCTGTGTTTGCATGATTTAAAGCATGATATGCCTTACCCACTTGTTGTAATGTGTTATTGGAATCATATACGGTATCTCTTAGCGGTGTGGATATTGTTTGTGGAAAAAATGGAATTATTGATTGATTTATACACACCAAGAAATATAGAATTGGCTGTACTTGAGTGGTTATGGCATAGTTTGCTTGATGTTTGTATAAAAGGGCATGTTTGCATATTGTATACATCATTATTGTGTTAACCAAAGGCTTGGAAAGATCATGGCAAGTTCTGGATCAATTTCTTGGTTCATGGGTTTATTATATGCCTCTTGGAAGAATTCTATGCTTCGTGAATATAATGGAGAGATGGCGTCTCTTGAGAACGGATGGTTCGTTGCCTCCAATAATTCTTAATTATTTTCTTAACTTCCAACGCTGCTTTATTTTTTCAAAGCTCTCGTCATGTAGGAAAAAAAGAGAGAGAATAGTAAACTCATTTGTTGAAAAATATTATTCATTAGTGTTATGGTAGACTAACATAAATTAATTCCGCCCAATTTTGTTGTATTGTATATTTTTGATGAATAATTAATCTATAGGATTAGTATCATTAAATTAGATTATTAAGGAAGTATATTCTAATAAGGAAACTAATTTTAAAAGTAACTATATTTAAAGGATTATTAATTGTTGGATATACTTCTATTTTCATAAGGAAGTTTTAAGAAGTTTGGCTCAAGATTAGTATAAATCAAAGATGGATAAACTGCAAAAACCTGTTGATAAAAATAAAATCACCCTTTAGCAAAATGCTTTCTTTCTTTTGTTTTGCTTAGGATTTACTTAGAACACCTGCAACAGTCTTTTAAATCTTTGTTTTGTATAAAATTTACACAATTTGTAAACCTTTTTGTCTCCAGCAGTATTTTGAGATAGAAGTTTGTGTAAGAGTATCTCCAATGCAAATTTGAATTAAGAAGAAATGATGTGCTAAGTATGAATCATTGATGACAAGCATGAAAAATTGTCTCCAATGCAATTGTGAAAACTAAATGTAAATCTGACGTGACAAGAAAAAAGGAAGACATTGTCAAGGCGACCGTCTACATGTAGATAATTCATAGACAATATCAATCCTACCATGTCAACTTCTTTTTTTTATTAATCCAAACTTCTTCATTAAATTTAAAAATATTTTAACTTTAATTTTAAAATTTTATTAATTCTGAAAGTTATGTTATAGAAAAGTATTCGGCAATAGCTATCAAATAAGATTCATATTCAATAATGTATTTACAAAATAAAGATTGGTGACTAAGTTGAGAAAGACCCTTATCAACACTACCTTTGGAGATGAACTTTTTTTGAACTTGCCTATTAGAAAAACTTATATGTCATGTAAGAAACATGATCATACACATATGCTTACATGTCCATAAGTAAAAAATACTCCAATTCATATTTGCATCGGAGATGCACTAAAATGGTTGCGTAAAATATACTCTCATTTTACAATGTCTCGTCAGCTTTATGTCTCCATTTTTTTATAAAATTTGAAAATGTAATAATTTCAAATGTAAAATATGGATTTTAATTAAAAAAAAGTTATATAGTTGAAATTTATAAATCAAGATCCATTGTAACTATAAGATTATTTATCGAAAAATTCAAATTTTTGTTTACTTAAATTGATATTTAACATGTGTTGAAATTTTATTGGTTAAATTTATACAAGATCTTACAAAAGTATTATTGGAGCATTTTTATTTTTGTTTTTAGTGTTCAACTTTTTTGTAAAAATGGATTGACATATGATTTATAAGTCAATTTTTACACTACTATTGGAGATGCTCTTAGTTTCTAAAGTAATAAATTTAATCTTCGAAGTTCCTTGTTTTTGTATTTCTTATTTTAAATGCAAGCTAAGAATTGGAGAAAAATTTATTGAGAAATGATAGACTTGGCTCATCTCCATTACCCTTTCATTTAATTTCATCCAATGGGGTCTAGTTTGAGGCCTAAAAGGATAGATTTTTTTCATGAAATTTGGTGAAGATAATATTTATAATGAATAGATCAATTTTACAAAATTTCGCCAAAAACTTCAACCCAAAAGTGTGCGTAATAAAATTTTGATACCTATATTCATTTTTGACTATTAAAATTTTAAATGGTCATCTCACTCACTTCTATATTGAATCTTCAAATGAAATTTTGTAGAATTGATCTACTACTCATCATAGAGATCATCTCCACCAAGTTTAATGAAATTTTTTATCCATTTACCACTCGAACTAAATCCCATTGAACATAATAGGATCACAATATAATAGAGAGAAGCCAAATCTACACAATTAAATTAAAATATGTCTCTCATATTAATTGTCCCTTTATAAAAATTTGAAACTGCTCATGATCCTCGAAGATTAAGTTCATTTCTCTATAAAAATTCCTCCATTCATGTAGTTTAATCTTTTTTTCTTTTTTTTTTGAAACAGAGAAATGGAATATATTAACTTAAATCGCTGAGAAGAACATCATGAATGAAGGTCGGACATTCATCCCAAACCTTCCAACCAGACAAGGAATTCGCCGCTCGAGCTAGACTATGAGCTGCGCAATTCGCTGATCGATAAATGAAAGAAACACTACACTGATTTAGGTCTCTTAAAAGAGCCTTACAATCTTCTATAATCATACCAAAATAAGAACAATCATCCGCTTCTTTGTTCATTGCATCTGCTACTAATTTGGAGTCCACTTCAATTTGAATATTGTGTTGTTGCTTGTCTTTGAGCCAACTCAATACCTCCCTAAGGCCAATGGCTTCTGCTAGAGACAGGGAGACACGGCCATAAAACCACCCTTGAATAGCCTCGAGGAAATTCCCATTTTGGTCTCGAAGTAGACCTCCAAACCCATACTTTAAAGAAGCCGAAAAGAGAGATGCATCCACATTGCATTTAATGAACCCCGAAGTGGGTTTGACCCATGACCTATTACTTCCCGAACCTGCATTTAATGACCCATGGTCTCGAATGTAGTTTAATCTTTTTAATTTATGGAAGTTTCATCATTACTTTCTTCTAGTTCCTTTAAATTTAGAAATTCCATTTTCTTAATTTATGAGCTTTCCAAGTTCATTTTATCTTACATGGTATTTTGTTGTGTCATTGAAAAGCCACGTGTCAAGTGAGGACTAGTCGAGGTGTATGAAAGTTAGCCCGGATATCCCGTAAAGTAACCCTCAAATCAAAAAAGAAAAAGGTGTATACCACTCACTAGTCACCATGTGCTGAACCTTCAAGGTTTGTTTGACGTTTTTGCAGACAAGATTTTCAAAAATTAACAAAATCAGCACGAAAATAAGTATTCATATTATCATATATGAAGGCAAAAAATATGTACGTTCGTACAAAAAAATAAGGAAGATATTTCATCTTTATCGTTTGTATTTTATTTGAATTTGAAATTTATTTATGATGTCTGAGAATTTAAAATATGAAAATTTTATTTGTTTAATTTTTTCGCTTAAATGAATCAATTCAACAAGCCTTTTTAGCTTAAAATCCAAAGTGAGATGGATTTAACACTACTATTGATGACGAGTGAAATTTTGTCATTACATCCTCTATTGTAAAAGAAAGATCCAGCTCTAAAATATGAATGAGCTGTAAGCCTGTAACATAATTTGAAAATTACTGGTCCACTTTTGTAGCAATTTAAAAATTAATTACAATAATATATATATATATCTATAATACAAATCAAGGATTACACTATTCATTGATATGACCACTAACTTTTACCATCCAAAGGTCACAAATCAATTCAACAATTCAATGGTCAAGATTGATTATTGACTTAATACATTTAGAATATTAATAAGCTCTTTAAATATTCTTCTATGTAAAATTAACTATTTTATTAGTTTTATTTTCTTTTTATTTTTTACTTTTTTTTATAGCTTTTATTTTTTGTGTTTTGGTTATTGGGAATTTTTTTTTTTGTTAATTATTAATTTATTTAGTTATGTTTTCCTCTCTAACTTAAAAAATTAATATATTTAGAATATTAATTTATTTAGTTATGTTTTGGAATAGAAAGTAACACTCATAATTTACAATTAATAAGGTATTTTACTATTTTGATATAAGAGCTAAGTATAAGGATATTTATTTAACACCCTCTTTAAATTTTCTTCTATGTAAAATTAACTATTTTATTAGTTTTATTTTCTTTTTCTTTTTTTCTTTTTTTATCTTTTTATTTTTATAACTTTTTTTTATGTTTTGGTTATTGGCAAATTTTTTTTACTGAGGGAACCGTAACTCAGATATACTAATAATTTTATTTCATTTTTAGACCTTTTAAAATTATACTAAGTTTAATCTAATTAATTCCATGAGATAATATTTTTTATTTCTTTTTACCATAGGATTTAGTACATTAGTTATGTACGTCAGAAAAAATAATTTAATATGGTTGAAAAGGAAAATAAAATTTGTAAATTAGATCATAACTAATTATTCTTTTAATGGCATTTTTCAATTCTTTCAATAGTATTTTTGAAATGTAAAACTAATAAGATATAATATACTTAATTACACTAAAATTGTTTTTTTAGTTCATTAAACCTCTCAATTTAATGAAATTTGTTTTCAACCTTAAAAAACTATATTTTTACAGGTGATTTTATTAATATTCTCGACTTCTTACTAGTAATTCTCTTTTTGAGATTTCATTAAATTGATTCGTCTCCACCATTAATTTAGTTTAATCACCAGTTGAGATAGACTTACAAAAAAAATACATATATTAATTATTTTTCACAGAATCCTATTTCCCTTTTCCCTCCCCCGTGGTTAAGCATCAGATATATCTATGTACTATTTGTTTGAAGAATAATGTAAAATTAAAAACTTCCATTTTCTCCTTCTATGCATTTACTTTCAGCATAAAGGATTAGAACATGACTGATTATTCTAACGCCGAAATGATACTTTTCTGGTTAACATTTTAATTCTTTCAATGGCATTTTTGAAATGTTGAACCAATAAGATATAATGTACTTAATTACACTAAAGCTGTGTTTTGGTTCATTGAACCTCTCAATTCAAATATGTACAATTCAGATGATTTGTTTTCAACCTTAAATCATTATTTTTTTTTACAGGTGATTTTATTGCTATATTTGTTTTCTTCCCATTAATTCCCTTTTTGGGATTTTGTTAAATTAATCCGTTTCAACCATTAAGTTTAATCACCATTAAGTAGAGAGAGGTAATGAAGGATATTTGATGTAACTATTGTCCTACATGGACAATCTAAAGGTCAAAATGCATATTTCTCATCCAATCCAATGGTTAAAATCACACATCACTTATTTTTATTCAAATATATTCTAGAAACTCCACTCTTTTTTTCTCACTTCATTACCTTTCTTTACTTACACCTATCACCTAACCCCAACCTTACACTCTCTCCCCTTCCCCCTTGCGTATAACTTTTAAAATTGTAAAGTTTTAATTAATGTAATAATACGAGTATTTCCTAAAAATGATATATTTTATCTAAAACCCTTAATTTGAGATATAAGAAAAAAAGGGAGACTTAATTTGTGACAAAGAAAAGGTAATACAAATGTAGATTGATTGGTGGTAAAATAAGTAAAATGTTTTATATTGTGTGAAGCATATCCAACACAATCGTTTCCTTAATTAATTAATCTTTTAACAAATGGTCATTAACCTTCCGTATTTCTTAATTGATCTTTTCACTAAACATGTCAATAGTTGATTTGGATCGCGTTTATATGGTACTTTATCGAATTTTAGGTATTATCGTTTCGGATTTAAATGAATAACTGTTTTTTTCCTTGGTGAACAAATAATATTCAAACTATATTTGTTATTTTAACAAATAATCTGAGATAACCAAGTTGAATACATAACCATTGCAAATCCTACTGATGCTGACATTGGAATACGAATACGATTTATTGATTTGTATTAACTTTAAACTGATTATGATGGATCCGGTTGGAAAGTGATCAACAATGTAATATTATTTTATTGTTTGCGATAAGTGAATAAGGTTTACTTTTGACGGACAATGAGAAATTTTCCTTTTTAATGTTTTGAATAAAAAAATGTTAGAAATTAAAATTATCAAAAAAAAATAATTAAATAAGTTTTGAGTTTATTACAATTTTACGTTAGGAAAAAAAAAGTAAAAATTGAGCTTTGTACTACAAGTGAATTATCATGCTGGATTGTACATATTTAAAAATAATTTTCGTATGCTGGATTGTACATATTTAAAAATAATTTTCGTTAATCATAAGTATAGATTTAATTTTTTCGCTATTTCGTGCCCTTGGGCACGGGCATACCAAAAAAAAGTAAAAATTGAGCTTTTTATTACAAGTGAATTATCATGCCATAAGTACAACAAATGGAAATAAATAAATAATTTTTGTATTCCACTATGTTGGATTGTACATATTTAAAAATAATTTCCGTTAATTATAAGTATAGATTTAATTTTTTCGCTATTTCGTGCCCTTGGGCACGGGCATACCCTAGTATATATATATATATGATGGTTCAACAATTCAAAATCCTCTTCTGTCACAATCTTAGTGGCCACTGTGCATTAAATTGGATGCGACAAATTAAAACATAGATTTTTCAAAATTTATTTAAACTTGTGAGATGAGATTGCTCTGTACATGTATATATTTATATATACACATTTGTTGTGGTACCAATAGGCATGATTTTAATTTATTTATTTTTTTCTCCCAGAGAAATAAATTTGGAAAAATTTAGGAACCGGACAAGTGGAAGCCTGTCACTAGCCCACGTCTCTCTTCGTGTGCAAATATTTATTATTATTTTTTCCTGCCCAAAATATGGGGGTCAGGAGATCAAGCAAAGATGGGGGACCATGATAGTGGCCCAATATTTTGTCAAGACTTAACATTTCCGGTGCTTAAAAGTGTAAGTTATCGCACATACTTTTTTTCTCAAAAGAGTATCAATTTTCATCATTGCTTCATATCAAAAATATATATATTATTATATAAAGTTAACACTAATTTCAACTGTTATAAAATTGTGTCACACTTTTAAATTATCTATTTTACTCCCACGATCTCTTTTTTTCATTTTAAAATACACTTGCAATAGGGTTTAAACTTTGAATTTTTAACAAATTAATCTACTTTTTAACTACTAGACCATTTAACTTCTTTTTTTTTCATTTGAACTAGATATATCTGAGTAGTATATGTTATCTAGTATATATATGTATTTTGTCAAGACTTAAAATAAAGGTGGTATTATTGCCAACACAATTATTATTTTTTTGTCGTAGAATAATACTAGTTTTAAAAGTTAGAAAATATATTTTTAAAATTATATATTGCTCTAATAATAAAAATAATAATTTTAATAATAATACCACCTAAAATAAATACTACTTCCGATGCAAGCAAAAATAAAAAAGACCTTTTTTCAAGAGTGTTCTTAAATACACTCACAAAATTCGTCTTCTCACCCCAGTTTGAAAATATTTACTTCTCACCCCACTATTTTTTTGAAAAAACTTGCAATTCACCCTAGCGGTGAATGATTTTACTAAAATAATATAGAGACGATAATGTTTCGTCGCTAAAAGTAAAAATATTAAATAATATTAACTTTTTCAATAAAAATAATAATTTACATTGTTCTTAATAAATTTCATTAAAAATTATGTACAAGTCATAATACTTGTGAATAAAATATAAAATATTAATTATAATAAATACATTTTTAACGAATATATAATATTTTTATACAAAAGCTTCATTATTGATTATATATGTTTCGTTCTATTGTGATTCCTTTTCCTATTATAAGTTTGACTACTAAACATTGTTCTAATTTTCTCTGTAGACTGGAAGTGAATTAATTTATTTTCAAAATTTTGCTTCAAAACATACATGAAGTAAATTATAGATATATTAGAAACAAAAAAAAATATTTTGTGTGTTTATCTTTTGTTCAAATTCTCACTCTTTTTGTTTCATGGCATTGGTTAATTTTTTATGCAAAAATAGCATTGAAATTCGCATTTGAAAATTTTACTGCAAAATTGAAGAAAAGTTCTACATATTCTTTTTATATTGTACATGAGGTAAAATTATAGATTTATTAGAAAAGAAAAAAAGTTTAGTTTATGTGTTTATGTTTTGTTCAAATTCTCACTCTTTTTCTTTTTATGCTATTAGTGTCTGCTGAATTTTTTATTTTTTTTTGGGGAAACATAGCAGTGAAAATTCGTATTTGTAAATTTTACTGCAAAATTAAAGAAAAGTTCTAGATGTTCTTTTTTATTTATATGAAAGAGGAGAAAGTATGAAACTCAAAAATAAATTCTATGGCTTTTAATTTAAATCATATACAATCTTAATTAAAAGTTTGGGAAGGAAAAAGGAAAGAAAAAATGAAGGGTACTCTCGTTCAAAATATATGATGAGTTTTGAAAAATGCATTACAAGTTATAAATATTCTCATCGTATCCTTGACGTGAAAAAAATAATTTAATATCTAAGTGATTTATTAGCGGTGAAAGTGGTGAAAGGTTTGAACTATTAGGCTATGTTTGATAGCAATATGAAAAATGAAAATAAAAAAAACTAATTTAGGTGAGAAGATGGAAAATAAGTTGGGGGATGTGGTGAGATTAATTCTTACTTTTTGCTTTTTTCCATGACAAAATTTTCTTTGGGTGATGGTGGAGAAATTTTTTTCACAAAATATTAAAGGAGGATGAAGGACATATACTCACAAAAATGAGTATGAGATAGAGAGGATCTTACCATATGCATCAACTTATTTTCTATCTTCTCACCCAAATTAGTTGTTTTTATTTTCATTTTCCATGTTACTATAAAACAGAGCCTTTGAAGTTAGAAAAATTGCAATTAGTGGTGAAAAGTTTTACTTATTCTTTTTATAATGTATACGAACTAAATGGAGAATGATAACATGTGCCCAAAAGGCACATGTTAAAGTTACTATAAATGAAAATAATGAAATTTTGTATGAGAATCTATGCCATATTTAATTCATGTTGGAAGTTACTTATTTCTAAAAATTAGTATTTAACATGTGTTCTTAGGGTACACGTTAATACGACCCAGACTAAATTCGTCTTTTTTAGATTTATTAGAAAAGAAAATTTTAAGTGGTACGAAAATAAATTGGTGGCGTTTTCTTAATGCATACAAATTGGGGCGAGTATAATGAATTTTACACTACTTTTTAAGTTAAAAATGACATAAATTTAATTTTTAATAAAATGTAAAGACATATTATATAAGTGCATTTAAAAATCCTCTTTTTCAGTTGCTCTTTAAAACCAATCAACTATGATGTAATCAAAACGTGGCTTAAGATCCTGGTTTAAGTCTCTCTAAATAGTCACATGGGATTTAAATTGTACATTCGTATCATTTTAAAATAGGAAATTGACTCATAATTTGTTATATCATTTTTTTTATATATATATTTTAATTTGGTACATCTTAAAAATATATAATGGACACTTAATTTTAAATAAAAGGATTAAGTCTTTGCCAACTCATTAGAGGACACTATCAACAATTCAACATGCCAATTTATATTGAAAATACAACTTTAACATCTCAAATAAAGAGTTTGTCTTCAATTTTAGTATTTTTTTAATCTTTCATCAAGAGTAATACTTAGTTAATATTATGCAATTAATTCAATACATATATTATGTACCAGAAAATGGAAAAATGAAAAATTAAGTTTGAAACATCTCAAAAAAGAAACTGCATCATTGACTCCTAATTTGAAAGAGAAGAAGTATTTTACATAAGAAAATTGAATTAACCAAGAATCCAACAAGTAATACATTGTCTCAAATATAAAAAGAAAAAAAAAGTTATACTCCCACCTTAATACTCGCTTTTTTTTTATGATCCCTTGACTTTATAATTTTATTTTCTTTTAAAACATAATTATTGTATCAAATTTAGACGCATAAATAAATTCTGTTCTTACTTTTAATTGGGCCTTAATATTTTTCATAAAAAAAAAATAGTACAATCCAAATGACTGTTAATATGAAGGGGTATGTATTTTCATTGTGGAGTACCATATATGACTAGGCCGGCAATAAATTGAATTCAATAATGAAGCAGCTTCACAATACATATAATATTTAAGCAACATCATGAGCTATACGAATATAGTACTTGAACAAAGTGAACTCAATTTTATTAGCCTTTAATACATGAATTAATGTTAATGCAGTACTTCCCCACACCGAAAATATTGGTGGTATCATCTTCTTCGTTCTATTTTTCGAGAGTTATATCAGAGAATGTTTGGACCACTTTTCATGCACTTTGATTAATTTTTGCTTGCAGTGCATGGCTACTGTTTTAGGCATTATTTTGACAATGCCAACAACCGATCATGAGAACTCCAAGTCGACCACAAGATTATCCTAATAATAACCTTCTACCATTGGGTTAAGAGGTTTAATTATTTTGGTGGTTAATCAAATTCTTGCCAAAAATTAATTATCAGCCTTCTTTACTTAATATTATGATATTTCTTGTAGCAGATAGAATTCGAACTTATTATTCTAAGTTTGGGTGGAATCTTTGACCAGTGAATTAACCCAACTAACTCAAATTTCTGTTTCGTTCTTGATAAATGAAAGATTGATCAACTCGGTTTTTCAAAATCATTTGTTACATTTCGAGCATACAAGTTTGGTTTCCATGAAAATCCCAAAATATAACTTTGTTAGACAATGATTAGGATCTTAATTTTGTCACGACCAGATCAATAATTAATGGGGTAGCGATTATAAGATATTAAATTGTGGTCCGTTGAAGATGATTCTTGTTAATGTTCTAATGAATATCATTAGCTATACTCTCTTAATTAATCAAATTAAGGAAAAAATAGTAGCATTCAAACAACCAAATATTAATGATTTGCGGCTTGCTTTATCAAATATTAAATTTTGTATTTTTATAACTCCAAATTATTAACTGCCTTGTAAACTAATGCGTATTATATCAAAATACGAGAAAAAGACCGGTTCAAATATTGAAAATTCTTTGAATCAATACAAGTTTCAAAAAGGATGGAGATATTGGCAATATCACTCTGAAACACTCCTACTTTTCATTATGTTCTTGACAATTGAATAATGTGTATCTCGGTTGTAAAAAAACCGAGTATAAATTTGATAATGTCTTACTCAGTTGTCAAGAACTTATAAATTTGATAATGTCTTACTCAGTTGTCAATGACATAATACATAGGCTTATACTTAGTCCACAAAAACCGAGTAATAGGCACCTTATTCGGTTGCAAATGATCGAATTAAAGTAAAAGTGTTACCAAATGTTTTTGGAGTGCTAATATCTCTACCCAAAATTTCAAAAAAGAGAGACAACCATTTTAAATTCTACTTTATAAATTTATCGAAACAAAGATAAAATCAAATTAATTAAATAGAGTTGATTCATGTAATTCACCTTTTGATGTTTCCCCTTCCATTCAAATTTTCATGACAGCCAAGCAAAAAAGAAGAAAAACATTTGGATTTTTTCTTCAAAGCAAGAATGTGACGTTAAACCAACAGCAATAAATTCCCTCGTTAATACATCTTTCACTAGAACATGCCTACAGAGCGAGGGAGAGAGAGAGCCTTTAATGCAAAAGATAAATTATTATTTTTTGTTTACTCATTTAATGATGGGCCTTGGTTTTATTTATTTTTTCATTATTAATCCCTTTGTACCATACTGAGTTAGTCTCTGCCAGACGGTACACTTCCACTGTTGTTAGAAGTAAGAAAGTTTAGATCTATACAAAAGAAAAGGGATATAACAATATATATATATATATATATAAGAAAGAAATTTAAATGTAAGTCTACACTTGTAACATGCATGTTTAGTAAGTTCTTGACAATGGAGGACACCACATTAAACAATTAACTTGACACAGTGATCAAACAATATGCCATGGACAATGCATGTAATATATGGACACATCCAAAAACACTTGTGATCACAGTATCTTACGTTCATAAATTTATTTGATCAAATTTTATAATACAAATAATGTGACATCTGTTGTATTGATAAGTATATATGAGATTTAGGCGCACTAAAATGCATGCCAGTCACATTTTTTGTACCGAAGAGTCAGATCAAATAAATTTGATCAATATAACATTACTTTAATTAACTTGCAAGTTTAGAACATAGGAGAATGGGAAGGCGAAGAATTCACCAAGTTAAGAATGCTATTCCAGTAGTTCTTGTCGTCTTCGTAATATTCACTTCCAGTACCACTGGGTGCGCTACCATCACCAGTATCGGACTCTTCCCCACCTTCAGAGAAGCTCTGGTCATCATCACCACCGGATTTATTAAGCAAAAGATCAGTGAACTTCTCCACAAAATCACTACCAGGAAGGTGAGTTTGCGGGCAGTTCCAATCTTCTTCTCCATCTTCTTTCATCCCATCCTCGGAATTGCCCACAAACTTGATAAATGTCCCGGAGCTCTCCCCAATTCCGGCATTGGAGATCTGCAGCGGTACATTTTCTGAGTAACTAAGCGTAGACGTCGGTGACTCCAAATCCCCTCTAACCGCATTGACTTCGACTGATGGCTTAGGCCAGGCAGCATTATTCCAAGCTTTTAGTATGTCAAGACAAAGGGGTGGGCTAGCTAGAGGCGGGACCGTCTTGCTAAACTCTGGCTGATGGTTGAGTACATTTGAACCGCGTAGCTTTGATTGGCGAACCAACCTGGCTTCGGCTTCAAGCCGGGCACTTTCCCACTGAGCCATGTGGCTAAGGTTAGCTGAATTCTTGGACGGACCCGAGTCGCGAGAGGACAAAAGTGCATCATTTTTGGGCTTATGGGTGAGAGGGTCAATTCCCATTTTGGCTAGCCTTTTCTTAAGATGAGTGTTCCAATAATTCTTGATCTCGTTATCGGTTCTTTTAGGTAAGTGAGTTGCTATAGCCGACCACCTAATCAGCACAAATTAATTAATAAAACACAAATTAATGTCAATAATAACATAAAACTATTATTGGCTATATTTGTATTTAAAATACAAACTTTGGACATAATTAAGTGTCAATGTCTACATTTGAATTCGGTAAATTAAGTGATACAAACGGATTTCGAAATTCATGATATTCACTTTGAACATATATTATTCTTATTTTTACGTATGCTTATATAAACAAAATCTCACTTATTAAACTATGAATTAAGTGCCTTAAAATTTAAGCAGAAAACAAAAAAAGAAGTGCACACCTGTTCCCTAACAGAGCATGAAGTTGAATAATGGTTTGTTCTTCCTGCGAACTGAACTTCCCTCTCTTAATATCCGGCCGAAGATAATTAGTCCACCTCAGTCTGCAACTCTTCCCGCATCTCTGAAGACCTATACATATACGTACACACAAACGCGACCAAGGAATTAAAGATCAAAACTTATTTATATTAAGAGTTGAAATATCATAGACTAATTTCATAATTGAGGGAAAATGTATTCTAACACTAGGGCGGATCCAGGATTAGATAGAGCAGTAAGCTGAACTACACTACTTATGCCAATTTTTTAAATTTTTTGTATTAATACATTAACTAGCACCACAATTTTTTTAGTTAGAATTGGCTGAAACTGCTTTGTCATGATCAAGTTCCACCCCTGTCAAATGAAATTAGTTGAAAGTTAAAATATGAACCAGCTTTAGTAGGTAATGCACGCCAGCTTCCATGGCCGTGTTGTTGGATGTAAGCTAAGAGCTTTTGATCTTCTTCGGGGGTCCATGGCCCTTTCTTCAAACCTAGTTTATCGCAGCATGGTGATCGACCCATTTTCAAATCTTTTCAATAGGAATTCAAGAATGAAGGTTGAAGCTTACTTTATGTTCTTCATACATATATATATACTTGAAGAGAGAGGTGCTAAAAGGATGAGTAAATAAGAGAGAGAGAGATCGAGTGTGTGTTTGTGAGTGAGTGTAGAAGAGAGATGGGCAGAGAAGAAAAGGTCAGCGACATATATGGGATAAAAAGAAATAAATTTTGATCTATCCAGATGCAAATGACCATTTTACCCTTGTCATCGTTGGCTTAAAATTGTAATTTTTGTTCAAATCCAGAGTCCCACTTTCTTATTAGTTGAAGTTTTTATAGTGATGTAACTAGGGACGGACGGATACAAAAGGTTTTTTAAGTGGCGGGGAGATCGTAATTTTTTACATGGTATATTAACATGACTTAAATTTGGATGAACGTTAGGCAATGTTTGTTAATTTTCGAAGTAGTCCTACGTAGTACTAAATTAATTAGAATGGTACTCACGACAATTTCATCCTCGTTGTGGTCCATCGAGCAATTTAGCTAGAGAAAACGAGAGTTCAACGAGTGTCCATTGTTGTTTCTTGTGAAAATAAGCAACAATTTTCAAGGAGGAAGAAAAATGCTATTGCCGGTTGTTTTGGCTTCTTTCAAAGCGAAAAATAAATAAAAATAAAAAAGCACTAATGATTAAAGATTATGCGTTAATGATAAGGGTTAAATACTAAAATGTTGTCTTGAGTGATTGAACAATGTTGCATGAACATTGCTATTTACATGATAAAACAAAATCCTTGCAACTAACTAGCTAAATTGAAAACTTTTTTTTATTTGAGCCTTGGCAAAAGATTTATTTTAGGGTGTAATTGAAAAATTAAATTTGAAAATTAATTAGAATGTGTGTTAATATATATATATATATATATATATGACAAAGGTAGTCAAAACCTGTACTTGTGCTATTACAACTGTTCACGTATATTTTTGTGTCTTAAATAAAAAAATATATATATCTTCTTTTTTTCTAACTATTTTAATTAAATTCATATTTTTTTTTCTTCTGACATAATTAATGTATTATGATTTACACAATTTTTAAGTTTAAGAAAAAAATGTTTATTCTTCAATATTGATTAAACTAAAATTAGTGTACATTTTTCGTAAAACACTTAAAAGTAAAAATGAGACCGTTAATTTAAAACCGGAAAATATTGTTGCTTGTAAGTATGGCATAACATATATAAATGGAATTGGGTAATGTTGTTCCTCAATGGATAGACCAATTTCCGGCAGTGATTAAAAGCTAGTAAAATAATAAAATGATAATAATTCATCTGACTACAGCATACTCTATGCCGCCAAACATAGCAGTACAAACATTGAATTTAACAGAGAAAAAAGAAACAAGAAATTAAAGAGTTAGTCCCCCATTAATTTTATTGACTGGAAACAGCTACGTTACTTATGTGCAACTTATAATGCACCATGCACCACACATTCGTCTTCGTCAATTCATTGTACTCTCTCAGCCGACCGCCATCAGCACATCGACTCTTTAGTCTTTCCTTCAAAATTTACATTACTACTATTCAATCGGCGCAACTAGGTACGATAAACAAATGTTGGTATTATTGCTAAAAGCAATTATGTATATTATCAGAGTAATGTACAAGTACAATATAAGTTCTTAAAACAGTATTACACTCTACTTTGAAAATATAGCTACTCTAAAATCAAGAAAAATGTTAATTTGTGTGTTAAAGGTCCATGTTAAGTATATTTTGAAAAGAAAATGATATTTTGTGTGAGAATCTGTGCGCCGTTTATTTGTATTAAAGCTTTATTCTTTTTATAGAGGGATTATTTATATGCACTCTCAGGACACACGTTAAAATGACTAAAAAAAATTAATTTGACAATTTATGATAGGAATCAAGGGCGGATCCAGGATTAGACAAAGAGTTGGGCTAAAGTTAAGGTTAAATTTAAACTTTTAGTCTAACAATAAAATTAATACATAAATTTGTTTCATATAACATTAAGAACTTTTACAAATAAATAAGATTAAGCAAAATACCTATCGGAGTTGTGCTCGACGAGTCTTAAGAGATTCAAATTCGTCAATTACATAATCCAAATCAATACTCAATGCAAGGTCTATTTCAAGATAAAGAGTCATACAATCTGCTAGAAATCCATCTCCTATACAACTACGAATCTCCGTCTTGACATGTTTCATACCATAAAATGATCTCTCTGCACTTGCCGTTGAAACCAATAAAGTTAACACAAGATGAATTAATCGATCGATCAAAAAGTAATGCCCGTGCTTTCCTGTCACAATTGGAATCAATTGGAATCTTAAAGCACGAATATCTTGATTTGTGAAATCCTAAAGATAGAATTTATCCGCTAGCTTGCAAATGTTCTCCACATTAAATTATTTAAAAGAATCACTAGGATCCAAAGCTAAGCTAAGAGTAAGAAGCTCCACTACTCCATCATCGAATCTATGCTCTGATCTATGTAAGTTCGATGGCATATGCGTATCTTCTTTTTGTTGGTCATCATCCTCTTTCTTTTTGAAAAGGGAGAAAATAGTTTTTCCTTTCTTGGTGGTTGGTTGTGAATGTGCCATAATTTCAAACCTGTGATATTAAATATAAAAATTATAAATCATATTTCAAACAAGAAATATAATTATATAAACCTAAGATATTAAATATATAACTAAAAAGTTATATATTTCTTAATAAACACATATTTAGCCAGCCATTGCCAGTATGTCGCATTGTTCTTGTCTTGGCAACAATTTCATTAAATATAATACACACATATATATTATATATATAGTTATTAATACATAATTGTTAAATAGAGAAACAACAATTGAATATTTTATTAAATTATTAAACATTAATTTTATTAATTTACTATAATAATTTGCTCATACAAAAAGTCAAAAACAAAGTAATTTTAATATATATTATACATACATGTAATTTATTATGAATTAGAAATTAAACTCCTAATAAATTTTAATAATTTCTATTCAAATGGTGAAATGGGTATATTAATGAAAGAGAAATGCAAGTTGGATTCTACATTATAAATCAAAGATTCAAAATGCTATAAATATTAAATAAGAAAATGAGATAATATATATATATATATATATATGTGTGTGTAAGTATAATTTAATAATATATAATTTATGTTTACCTTTTGAAGAGAAGAAGAGGTTCTTGAAATAGAGAAAAAGAGACAATGGGGGACCATTGGAAATCGGAAGCTATGAGAGAATGAGCAACTACGGCAGAATAGGAGAAAGAGAGAAACTACTTTGTGTAATTGTGTTGTCTTTTTAGGTCATGGTAAAAAAAAAATTCTTTAATTGATATAAGTGGCTGAATTTAATTGAATGGGTTAAGTTTTAATATGGGAGATATTCACCGGGCTAGTATCATAAGATAGACTATGCTGAAATAATTAAATGCTAAAATTCTTATATGGCTAATAGCAAAAAAAATTTGGGGAGGGCTGGGCTTCAGTCCACTAAAGCCACCCGTTCCATCCGCCCTTGATAGGAGTGGAATATAAAAAGCATAAAATTTGTGGCAAATTATCGCATTGCACATCTAATAGAAAGATTTTTCGTGTTTACGGCATTTTTAAGTGTGAGGATAAATTTATCCTTATATATATAAGATCCGGAATTGATACGAATCATCCATATTTTGATAGGTTCTTTAACTCTAAATTTTCGTCGCCGTAATATTGAGAAATATCTACAAGAAGAAAACATTATAGCTAAAAGTACTGTTTGTTTACGAACGGTTTGCATCAGGTTTGGCTTTTTATCTATATACATATATACTTACACATGCAATAACAGCAACAAGAATTAATTTCCGTGGGCCTGTAAGCTTGTGAGAGGGGACGGGTATTTGCACTGATCAGTTTGTGAAAAGATTATAAATGAGGACCCAACGAGCAAAAGGTCCTAAATTGCCCCAACAAGGGATGGTATTTTGGGCCTTGTGGGGGATTGTTGCTCGCTCATCTTTAAATCCTATTTGACCAATGCCACCTTCATCCTTTTTATTTATGAATGTGGTCCAAACACTGCCTTATATAATTACCCTACTAAATAACCTCCTTGTATATACATGTGCAAATCTCACATGATGAAATTTTCTTTTTAAAAAAAAACAAATTTCATGTACTAGAAAATAAATATACGTTTACACCCGGCCGTATTTGAGCTAATAATATCATATATTTTGTGGATTCGGTCATAGGTTTGAGTCCCTCGTATATATCCTCAAATCTGGCCTGGATTGTTGGAAAAAAGATTTATTTGAAAGCTTGTAGCTAGTAACAAGTGGAAAGACATTATAAATTTGGTTTACAGCAACATAATACACACTTCGAAACGCAAACAGGAAACACAATTCAGGTACAATCTTGATAAAATGATCAATAATGATCCACGCATTTTTCCAAATCAGTGCCGAGAAATGGCCACAGCGGATAGCATGATTAACATTACTAACACAATAACCGCTGCAAAAGATCCGATCAAAGAGCCCGAGATTCGCTCACAAAATGAGTTGAACTGCTGACAAATTGAGAACCAATTCGTCTTAACATTTCCTTTGTGTGCTAAGTACACAATTGATGCTGCCGCTGAAGCTCCTGCCGTTAGTAGCCCCAGGATTACCTTCAAAAACATTATTCAATCACTCAAATTTTAATAACCAAAAATTTGTTCCAACATTAAGGGGAGCTTTGATAGGGAAAAAATAGACATAAGTTGAAATTTAATTAGGCGAGTCTGAGTATTTAATACCGTATCTAAGAGGATCAAGAATGTCCTAGTGCCTTGGGCGCGGCTCCTCACTATGTGAAAGATGGATAGTGCAAGAGAAAGAACTAGATAGGCACATGCAACTGAATTTGCAACCACGAAAAACCTGTTGCAAGATAGAATTAATCATAAATGCAACACGTTTTTTACAAGAATATAACCAAAGTTAAAAGAGTGTGCTCTAAGAAAACATGTTAAATTTATGAGTGACCAAATAAAACACGTACGTGAATGATGGGAGATCAGTATACTTAGCCCTAAACCGAATAAATTGTGAGAAAAATGGAAGAGTTTGGTTGGTGGTGCCCATGGCAATGGCACTTGCTAAGGTTCCAGTAATGGCAACCACCCTCAAAATGAAGTCTAGTATGGCTAACCCTCGGTTCACGCCCCCTTTTGCAGCAGAGTCCGTGGGAGACTGGCCAAGCTCAAGAGCACCACCCTTCATTTTCTTTAGAATTTAGTGTTCAATAATGGGGTTTAGAAGCTTGAGTTTGTGGTTCTTGGTGAAGACATGCATGTCAATTTATAGAGTTTTGAGAACAAAGCAAATGCATGGGTGGCATTTTGGAAAGAGCAGGTACTAGTCTAGTCCAAAACAAATAAAACGTTAATTTATTTGAAAAAAATACACCTGTAGTGGCAAATGGCCGGCAAGTACACATGAAAATACTAGTTAAATCAATATTCATTACCTACCCTTACTTGCTCTCTTAGTACATGTACTTTCCAACTCCACAAAACTTGGGTCCAAATTAGTAATTTGAGAGATTCCAGATTAGGAAAGGAGGGAGTGTTAAAATTTGGAAACCTTTGGCTTTGATTCATTCACTAAATCATGTTCCAAAGATGGAATAAAGCCATCTTTTTAGAGAGCTAAAGTACAATGGGGCAGTTGATACTCAAATTAGAGGAACAAATGGAGGTTGAGTTGTTAGATGATTGCTATACTGTCAATTGACCAAACCCACTTCATTTCTTATACCTACTTGCATGATGAAACATAGATCGATAATGTTTTTAAAACAGCCCTTCCAAAATCAACATTTTGAGTCCCCTAAATTCATTTGGATCTACTTTATCTAGTAATATATTTAACTTTTGTGATTCTTAATTTTGAGACGGATAGGGTAATTAAATTCCCTGTGTGAATCAATCACATACCCAATCATATAATTTATGAATCCATGCTCTTATTTCCTCTGCCAACATAGATTCAGTATCAAACGGAACATAATGAGTTTCCAAGATTCTTTCAAGAACCATTTCCTAAATATTGTTTTCCCTTATCTAAATAAACTCTCAGAGTTTTTAGCACACAACTACAAGATTTGTACATTATGTGCACACACGTGTGTAATCGAAGCAAAGGAGCAATCCCAAAGAGAGAAAATAAGTTGCCTGTTAGCAGCAACAACATTTTTCCGATCAGAAGCTCAGAAACAGCAGCAAGGAAGCATATCCATCAGAATCAGTTCCTTTAGAGGACATTGCACACATAATAAAAGAAAAAAAAATGGATCTTCAAGCAAGTTCATGGAGCCGTTTTTTAAGGTAATCAAGTCGGAGAAGTAAACAATGTAGAAGAAACTTCCAATTCTTTCTCCAAAGTCCAAAATATAAATACATACACATACAAAAATATTGTGAGATACAACTTAGTATCCAATTACAGCTTATGAAAATAAAAACCATCAATTTACTAATGCACAAGAATGAGGACTATCAATTAAACTCAAAATATGTATATAATACAGTTCAAAACCCAGAGTGTATGCTTCGTACCCTAGTTTGGCCTTAGGGTCAAGAAAATCCACTGTTAGAAAGAAGCCTCGAGAGAAAACTAGGGCCTTTCTTGATATTTTCCTTGTCACCGGAAATGCTTAAATTTCTTATGAGAGACCAATGCGTCTCAAAATCTGGCTCATACCCATTTCTCTGCATTTCTTGTAAAATCTCCAATGCCTTGCTGACATTGTTGTCAAAGCGGTACCTATTGCTCACAGATTGGTACATCTCCCTGCTTGGAGTTTCGCCAATTTGAGCCATAGACGTGATAAGTCTTTCTGCTTCTGCAGTTCTTCCACCTTCGCATAAGCTGTTCACAAGAACATTCCATGTCTGGATATTTGGCTTAAGGTTTCTATACATCATTTCAGTGTGAAGATCAAGAGCCTCGTCCATTTTATGGGATTTACACAAACCTTGGATTATATAATCATAACTCGTAGAACTTGGGATTTTTCCTTTCTTCAACATTATGTCAAGAAGATCAATTGCCTTATCTTTTTTCCCAAAAGAACAAAGCTGGTTGATTATTTTATCGTAATTTATATTATTGGAAATTAGGCCTTTTTCTTCCATACGGTCCAAAAATTCGACCGCTTCTTGGAGCTCACCATGGGTAAGCAAGAGCTCAACAATTTTACTTTGAATGCTTGAACCATGAACCCAACCTCTTGATTCCATTTCTCGGCTCAATTTCAACGTATTACTGAGGTCACCTTCTTGACATAGGCAACTTATTACTTCTCTCACACAGCGATTACTTGGCCTAAGTTCTTTAGACATCATTGCAGTGAGATACATGAGAGAACGTGAGGCTCCTTTACATCGAGAAAACCCATAGACAAGAAAATTATAAGTGGCCGCATCGGGTTGCAATTCCCTCGCTTGAAGTTCATCTAAAAGGATGTTCACATGAGAGCTTCTTCTCGATAAGAAAAGATAAAAAATGAGAATGTTATAAACAATGAGATGTGAAGGGTTGCTTTCTTTGAGCATAAGCTCTTTCAAACTAAATGCCGAAGTTACTCTACCCTCTATACACATAAGAAACACCAACTTTCGGTAACTAGAAATTGAAACGCTTATGTTCTTCCTTATCATTATACCAAGTAGCTCCCCAATTTTCAAATAGTTCTTAGCTAAGCAAAAGCCTTGAACTAGGATGTTATAAACTTCAATATCTGGAATTAGCCCCCTCAACAACATTTCTTGAAGTAGATTAGCAGCCTCTTCAACCATGCCCATCCTACAAAATGAACTCATCAAAGCATAATGGACCGAAAGTGAAACAGAAGGTTGCTCTCTTACACTAATCTCTTTCAAAGAAATAGCTTTATCATAGTTACCAGCCCTACAAAGATGAGGAATTAGTAGAACAGAAACATCAAAGTCTGGAGCCAAGTTCTTAGCTAACATAATATCGCATATCATAAAGGCTTCCGATAACCTCTTCTCCTTGCAAAATCCTCTGATCAGATGGCTATAAGCAAGACAGTCCAAGACAAAGCCCCTTTTTATAAGCTCCTCTACCAGCAAATGTGCACTGCCCGTAAAACCCGTATCACAAAGCTTTTCGAGCCAAAAATGGAAGGTATCCATTACTAAATGAGGGTACGCTGCCACTATGGTCTCTAGAAGATCCAATGCGCTCTTAAACATTTTTCGCTGGCATAAAAAACCCAGTAATACTTTAGACTCCTTAAAATCAGGTAACCATTTATCTTCTCGTGCAAGTTCCCAGCATTTGTGGAGGTACCTCAAGTCTCCTTTCTTGCACAAACTTGTTATTAAAGAAGTATATGTGTCGTTATCAATTTGAAGACGCCTTTGTAGCATTCCATCAAAAATTCTCCTCGCCTTTTGTGTGGAACCATTTTTGCAGTGTGCTTGAACAAGCAAGTTGAGAGTGTCTTGGTCAAGCTGTTTAGTCAATTTAGGCATTTTCTCCAAGAGACTGGTCATTACCTTAATATTGCAACCTGATTGACAAAGCCCTTTCACTAAAGGTGAAAAGGCAGACAAAGACAGATCTTGCCCCCATCGCATCATTTCATCAAACATCACCAATGGAGTTTTGAAATTTTTGTCACCACAAAATTTCAGTACAAGAGAATTATAATCGGGAATCATAGAATCAACAAGAACACCGGCCATTGTTTTCTCATACTCATCCACATCTGTTTCTAGATAAAGTCCGTTACCAAGATTATCAAAAAACTCCGTCTTAGAAAACCCCACATCATTGTCCCTTCTTATCTTCACATCGGATGAATCAAGACCCAAAAATGTAAATGCTTTTGTTAGTGGATCTTGTTGGGAGAAAAATTGAATTAAATTACGGTCAACCATCTTCTGAACCGTCATTTTCACTTCATCAAATTGTCTAGCTTTACAATATCCTGCTAAAAGAACTCTGAAAGTTGACATATCGGGTTCTATTCCTATATCATTCATTTCATCAAGAATCTCTTGGCCATGCTTCCACATACCGTCCAAGAACACCCCACTCATAAGAGCGTTATAGGAATATATGTGGGGTTTTAGGGACCGCGACGAAATCTCTGAAAGAAAAATGAAGGCGTTCTTCAGTTTCCCTTCACGGCAACTCCAACCAATCAAGATTGCAAAGGTTATTTCATCAGGGCAGTAACCTAAATTCTCCAGTTCCTCCATGAAATAGATTGCTCTTTCTACGTCAAAATTTCTACACAAAGAATGTATGATCTTGTTACCGATCACAACATCAGGTGCACAATTTATTTCAGCAAAGAAACTCAGTACATCATCATAATCCTTCTTCTCACAGTACCCACTAGCAATTGCATTAAGAACTATATTCCTAGGCTGCATCCCACGATTAACGACCTTCTTAACGAGATTTCTTGCTTCTTGAATTTTTCCATCTCTGCATAGTAGACGAATGACATTCTCATACACGCTCTTGTCTGTTATACTCACTCTCATCCCCGTATCAACCATATCCACGCAAACCCGAAATGCCAAATGGGTTTCACTCATTTGAACCAAGTGGCTAATTAGACCATGATAACACGCCAAAGATGGGGCTAAACCTAGCCCCCTCATTTGGTTATACAAAGAAATGCTCCTTTCTAAATCAGCCTCACCCAAATACCCTTCAATTAAATTACTAAAAATTTCATCACACTGCAATAAAATACCTCCACTTTCCGCTGTAGAAAGCAAGAATTCAGCATCCCTATACATACCCACCCTAACAAGCATTGATGCCATGACCTTGCAGGACTGTGGAAGATGCTTAAAATCGCCACTTTGCTCGCTAGCCCACTTGAAAATTCCCCATAAAGATTCAATCTTTATAGCTTCATTTCCGGATTTTATGTGATCACAATCAAAACCCAGTAATATTTCAAGAACATCTTCCGGTTTCAACGCCAAAACCCTAATAAATCTGCGTGCAATTTTGGGTGAAAAGTTAGAGAGTCTGAGAATAAGGTCTTTGAGAGAAGGGTTAGAAAAGGGCTCAGTTTTCTTGTCCCAATCATGTGAGCATCTTGATATGACTGATTTTGCAATGCCAGAGAAGTTAATTGAAGATAAATTTACGTGGTTGTTGTTTGTCTTGAGTGTAGAAGATGGTAGTGGAGGTGGAGGTGAAGGTGAAGATGAAGGTGGAGGTGGTTCTTGAAGAAGAGATGCAGAATAGTGATGTTTAAGAGAGGTGGAGAAGAGGGAGAGAAGAGAAGAAACCTGTTTGAAGTGGGAATTACGTAGGTGGAGGAGACTGAGGAGCATTCGAACCTTGGTAAGTTTTGGGTTTCCTGGGCAGAGCTTGTTTTCATTTGGCCTCGCATCAATGGAAATTGCTAAATCCTAAATCTTGTAAAACAGAATGAACATTTGTATGTACCAGCTTTTCTTCTCTCAAATTGAAGTGAAATAGTGTTTTTGGGAGACGCAGCCCCATTTTAATTCTCACTGTTCTTTAATTGTAATTTTTTTATCTTTCGACCTTTTAATGTGTAAAGTTTTTAAAATAAATTATAATATTACTTCTTTTAAATCTAAATTTGGAAAATGATGTATCATGTCACGTAATTTTAAGTTGAAAGTTTTAAAAGATAAAATATAATAAATTTATTGTGTGTAAAATTTTAATTTTTTCTCTAATTTTATTAAATGATAGTTTCTATTTTGAGAATTTATTTTAAAGACCAACTGTCTTACTCTCTTTCTAGCGAAAAATATTTTTTTTTTAAATTAGTTTGAAGGATAAAATCTAATTTTATTTATTATTTTTAAAACATGAATTGTTTTCCAAAAGTACCCTCATTAAAGATAAATAAAAACTAAACAAATTAAAATACATAAATTAATGAAAATAAAATTCAAACCAGTCAAATGAAAGGAAAAAAAAAATCAAAATTCAAATAAAGTAAGTTATCATAATATAATCAAAGGTTTTAAAAGGCGCTAGGCGGATCTAGGACGGTGACCTAGTGCTGAGCGCCTAGTCAGGGCCTAGTCAGCCAGGTGTCAAACAGCTTTTTTTAATTATATTTTTAATTTTTAAATATATCTAAAATTATATATACAAAATAAAATATAAAAAAATCATCAAATTAAACATAATACTCAAATAAACATAAAAAAAAGTTCAAATGTACAATTAACAAGCGAAACATAGTTATTAGATTCACTGTCCAAAAAAATTGAACACAAAGTCATATTTATATAAAATTATCAATTTGTTTTAAGAAGAAGCAACAACAACAATAATAATAAATTAGTGAAAAAAAAAAGGTAACAATAAAAGAAAAATAAGAAGAAAGATAAGATTGAGGAAATAAGGTAGCATGATGTGTTTATAACTAATCAAAGCGCTCTTCTTGAACGTCTTCTAGCAATTGTAATTGTTGGCTAGGATTTCGTTTCAAATAGAGGAATGAAAGATGAATTTACTAATGATGGTTGATAGATTGTATCCATTTTTTTAAATGGTAATTTTTTAATAAAAAGAGAAATAGGTAACTCATTTAAAACAAGAAAAAAATAAGTCTATCTGCTTAGGCCACCTAGCCCCCGCTCAACCTGCCTAGCTCCTACCCAGCCCGCCTAGGCACCCACCTAAATCTGCCTAATCTATTTTGAAGCCTAATCACCTGCCTAGGCACTAATCGAGGCGCTCGAGCACCGCCTAGCGCCTAGGTGGACACCTAACCCGCTTTTTAGAACACTAATATAATCAAACAAGTCAACTAACTAGATAAGAATTGATGGTGTCAAAATCTAAAAGTAGATAATTAACCAATTAATAAGTGAATATCAGTGAATAAAAATAAATGCGACGCAATGATGAACACATGACATTTTTTTTTTAATAATGTAGGTTCCCCCAGTAACGTTATTGTTATTCCGGCAGTATGTCCTCCTTTTATATGTACTTGCTTTGTATTAGCTCAATAGCAATTAACTTGGATGAGAATACAAGTTACTAACTTTTTTCTCTACAATTTCATTAATTCTATTTATAAGTATAGAATTAGGATTACAAATATTTCAATATAATAAATAATACATTGTGTAAGAGAGATCGTATATAAGAGTTGTTGATATTTTTTTGGAGTATAAGAAGATAGAGCATAAGACCCTTCTATCTTTTTCTTGAATTGACTTGTATTTATTGTTGTATTACCAATGGCTTTGTATCTCTTGGATGAGAGGTGTATTTATTGTATTTCAATATATTTTTTGTGTTTTTTGAATGAATGAATGAGATGAGGTATTTATAGGTAAATAGAGAATGATAAAAAAGTAAATTTGGTGAAAATGAAGGGCAAAAGATAATTTGGTAAAAGTTAGTGGAGATGAGTGAAATTTTGGTGGAGGTGAGGTGAGTAGAATTTTAGTAGATATACCCAATGGCCTAATTATGTCTCCATCCATGGTAAAATTTTGGCGAAGGTAAGGTGAGTGGAATATTCTTCCAAATTCAAAGGAAAGTGTTGAATCACTTTTGTAGGCCAATAATAAAATTCGTATTTAACTTCATCAATTTATGAGAAAGAGGGGTTGTAGATATGGTTCAATTGGGAGGAATGACTTAAATCCAAACAAACAAAAAGGAAGCTTAGTTTACAAAACCAATGCTTCAATTTTGGTTTGATGGTCAGAGTTAGCTTAATAATGCAAACATTATACTAAGTGTCTATGGCCAATATTCGTGTTACTATTTTCGTAGCCATAAACCCTTAAAGCATCAAAATCTAAAACAAATAAACAAAATAAGAAAAAGTACTTTGGGAGTGCTAATTGCCTTGTTTATGTTATGTGGGATGGGAAAAACCAAGCCAGCAAATTGGGGAAAAAATTAAAACATGAGCAGAGGAAAGAACACATCGGGACAAATTAAAACACATAAGACTACACAATCAAATTATTATGAACAAAAAAAAAGTATAAGGTGAAAACTTTTACCATGGGGTGGTTGAAATGAATGCAATGAAGTATCTATATATATATATATATATACCAATGAATCTACACTTGACTATGACAAATAGGATAGTAGCATGATCATGAACAGCAAATGCATTAAATTGTCATTAAACTAAACTAAATAAAAAAATAATTTGACCGACAAGAGATGGAAAACACACAAAACTAAAAGAGGGGGAGCTGCGGTTAAGGTCATTGTTATAAGGCATATTATGTTTGACAAACATGGGCAGCGATGAGATATGAGAATTTAAAAAATGGGCTTAGCGAGACTATTGAGAATTGCTAGGTGGGATTCATTAAAGCGGGTCAATATGGTCTATAAATAATATCCGTAATAATTAAAATTGGGCCCACAAACTAAAATTAAACTTGAAACCTAAAAAAAAAAAATTATCTTGAAAGAGAGAGATTAAACCTGAAACCAAAATCCAAAATTAATCTTGCCTAGGATATAGGGAAAAAAACATGTCAAGAGAGTTGGAGAGGCAAGAGAGAAATTAAACATAAAACCAAAATCCAAAATTAAACTAAAATAAGTAGAAATCATCACTCATTAATTAACTAGAATAAAGCAAAACAAAATACCCATTAACTAAAAAATAGATATATGAGAGAAAAACGAGAGAGAAAGAGGGGGTAGCAATAATGAAAGGAAAAAAGAAGCGAGAATGTGAAGGTTTATGTTTGGAAAAAGAAAAAAGAATTAGGCTCCGTTTGATTGCAAGGTGGAAAAGGAAAATAAATTGAGTTAGTTTTAGTGAAAAGATGGAAAATAAATTGAGTGATAGAGGTGATATCCTCTTGATTTTTAAGTTTTTCCATGAAGAAATTTTATTTGCTTGATGGTGAGTAAAAATTTTCTACCAAAAACTTTGAAGGATGGAGGATATATACTCATAAAATGAGTAACACCTCTACCTTATTTTCTATCTTTTCACACAAACTAGCTAAATTTATTTTCCTTTTCCATCTTTGCAATCAAACTGAGCCTTAAAGTTTATATTTTATTTTTATTTTTTTGGTAAAACAAAGGAAAAGGAATAAAAACCAAAGGAACAAGCAAAAGAAACAAGATAGCAGCACTATGTTTTATTTGATTTTGGTGAATAATGAAACTTTTTTCTTTTTTTTTAATCAATAAATCATAATATGCCTTATGGATTTGTTGGGATGTTGGGATAATATGTCTCAAAGTGATCAGTGTCAAACATAATGATGGATGAACACACATCAAGTGATTATAATGTGTCTGAAAGTGAGCAAAGCCAAACAAATTGATAGATGACTAAAATCAGGAGGTTATAATATGTCTGAATGATTTTATACGGTGTTGTAATAAAATATCTGAATAATCATGGTAAAAAAATTCTAAAAGTAGGTTCAACTGTAATAGTCTGATAATAAATTGAAAATATGCAGATAACTATGTCTGCCATAAATTAATTAAAATAACATAACTTAATACATCTGATTGCTATTATGGAAGAATTGTACCTCAGACATATTTGTAACTTCGGTCTCATATTATGTCTTGTTAGTTTGAGACATTTACATTTTTTGACTTTTATTGAATTATTCTTATGTTATCTTATTGTCTTATTGCTATTATCTTTTTTTGGAATAATTCCTACATTTTTTTTTACTTTTTCAAACATTCTAAGTTTTTTTTCTCTATCCAAACACAGGGTAAGGGCCGCATTTGTTTTTTTTAACTTTTAATTATTGAATATCAATTACTGGAATAAATGATACCAAAAGCCTTTAAACAATATCTTAAGTTTCAATTAAGCCCCAAATTTAATTTTGTGTCGATTGAACTCTTAAACTATTCAAATTGAACACCAATAGCCATTTTTTGTCCAAATATTCTGTTAAATCAAATAGATTGAAGGGATTTTTGGTCATTTAACTAGGTGGCAAATTCTATGAACTTGAAATCCTATAATTGTATAAAATTTAAGTTGAACATAAACCCTAATGAATTGAAAATTAAATCATTCAAATATTAAAAAATATATATGTGTGTGTTTAAAATGAACCTTAAGCAAAGAACATAAAACATGTGATAAATTCATTAGTCTCACAGTGCCAAGTTTAGAAATTTGTAACTTGACTATCCATAGCCGAATTTGATGAAGAATTTGTGTGTGACTTTGTCTTCAATATCCATTATATGGATAGATCTTACAAAGTGACAATGATAAAGTGTACAAAGAAAAAGAAGAAAAAGATATATGATTTGGTGAGAGGCGTGTTAGGGACCATTTCTCCCAAAAGTTTAAGCCGTTAAGAGAAGGAACCGCAATTAATATAATTCTTAACGCCCAACTTTGGACCACCCAGAAAACCAAGCTATAATACCATGTTAGGAACCATCACTCCCAAAAGCTTAAACTATTAAGAAAATGAACCGCAATGAATATCATACTTAACAAGACGAGGGTTTTTTTGTGCATATAATATTATGTATTTTTCTGTAAGGTTTTGTACATGTGTATATGTATCTATATTTAAGACACCACATATAAGTTCACTACTTTTCAGACACCTCCACTTTTATAAATGGTTCCTCCAAGAAGAAACAAACTTTTTTCAATGGTGATGTCCATAAGTTAAAATTATACTGCCTTTAGCATCTAGCTCTCTTTTCTTTTTTATTTAATTGTTATCTGCACTTCAAAAACTACGCCACTTCAAAATTTATCACAATTATAAATAGAGGATAAAGTGTTACTAAAATTTATATTAGAGTCTTAATAGTTATAAACTTATAATAATTTCTTTTCCTAGTGATTCAAGAGGAAGCTGCCATAGACATACCTTTATGTATATATATATATACAACGATAAATCCAGGTGATTCAAGAATATGACATCAAAGCAAAGCAAAACTTGAACATAGATCCTTTTGTAAATAAATCATATTTACAATCACTTCAACTTGAAGCTGAAATCTAATTGTTAAACAGAATTTTTAAACTTTAAAGTTAAAAAACAAATTCTAAAGATGTAAAAGAAAAGAGAAATTGGAAAAATATTTACAAACTATTTCAATTAAAAAAAAAATCTTCTCGCAAAATTGAGAGGTTTAGTGAGTTGGATTGGGAAAGATACCTTTTATATTTATACAACACGTTTCTAATACGCATTAATATATACTAATTATACTTTTTATTGAAACTCAATTTATGTTATCTAATGTCTCAAATAATATACGCATATATGCTCAAAACAAAAATAAAAATAGAAAAAGCCCAAACTTCAGCCCAGGCCAGCCGGCCCTTTAAAACTCGTGATTAAAGGGATATAATTTGAATATTGATATCTTTATAATTTTTAATTATTGATCTAGTTAAATTTGTTTCTTCACTCTTCATTCATTAATGCTCCGATTCAAATGTTAGTTGATATTCAAATTTATGAGTATTTAAAAGGTTGGTTAGGAAAAATTATCACAAAAAAACAAAAATTGTTGGGTTGTTTTTTCAGCAAAAGTAAAATTCTCTTTTATTGTTTTACTTAATTATTATTAACTATGAAAAACACAGTCGATTCAAATTAATCTTATCAATCTTTAAAATATTATTAAAAAAATTATATTGGTTTAACCCACTTCAAAAAAAAATCTAGATCTTTGAGAACTCAAAAATCAAAAGTTTAACACATCTTCATAGTAATTAAAATCCGTCTCCCACTATATGATACTAGATATTAAAAACAAGCACAATATACATATACTGTGTGCATCTCCCTTTTATACCGGTTATTTAGTTTAAAATTAAAAACTATTAAACAAACAAAAAAAAAATAGTAGAGATATTACAATAGATGTTTGTGTTAATTTTTTTCGTATTGGGCTGATACATGTTTGACCAAGCCCTAATCCTCCTCCTGCGATGTATTTACTTAAATTTTCGTTATTTTTATTTAAAGGGACAATTAAAAAAAAGGTCTTATTAGAGAAAGATTTTCACACTAAAGCTAATGAATAATTTTTTTGTAAATAAATGGCCTATTTTTTATTTTATTAATAATATGACATGTGTTTTTTTTTCGTTATAAAATAACATCCCAACCCTTAAAATAAACTAAAAAATACCAATATGCATTAAAATATGAATTGCAATATGAACTTTACAGTTTATATTTCACTGCAATATGAACTTTGCAGTCCATATTTTACTGCAATATGAACTTTGCAGTCCATATTTTGGTACAAAGTTCATATTACAGTCCATATTTTACTGCAATGTGAACTTTGCGGTCCATATTTCTAGTGCAAAGTTCATATTGCGGTCCATATTTCACTGCAATATTCATATTTTTTGTGCAAATTTCATAAAGAGGGGGTAATTTAGGTAATATATAACATGTTTTTATTAATTAAATGATATTTAAATTTATTCAAATACCTTCATTTAAAATATAAAATAAAATAGGCCTCTTACACTAATTACCAATTAAAAATAGGCCCTTCATTCAAAAAAATATTATTCATTGGAGTTTTGGTAAAAATCAATGTGTAGTAAGACCTTCTACCTAATTTCTAGTTATTTAAATGTGTATATATATATTAATTAAAAGCTTTAGTCAAAGACTGGAATTATTTAAATGTATATTTAATAATTAGTATGTGTTTGATCAAGAATTTAACTATACTTCGGATTCATCCAGATTGTGATCCAATAAATAAAATTTCTCTTTTTTATTGCAGAAATTGAGTAAATAAAGTTAGACCATACAAACGGAACAAGAAGTATTCGATCCATATCTTACACAGCGACATATATTTATTTATTTTTGATTCATGTGGCATATATTAAATATACCGAATGTACAAATTCTATGAACTTAAATTCCTATAATTACATAAACGGTTCCGTAAATTAAACACCACCAAAAATATAAGAAGCAGCTGGAATCCAAATTGTTGGCACTTAGAGCTAATTCTTTTTTTTGATTCCCCGCAAAATATCCGGATCAACTTTCACACATCTAGCTGGCGCTGGCCAAGCATTACTTACAGCTAATTCATTCGCTACATGCTAATAAATTTGTGCATCTTTCAATTAATTGACTACATATGCGAAAGCAAGCAACCTTCTGCTACTTAGCTCAACTAATTTAAAAAATTAATAAACCAAGATTCCACACCCACCCACCCCTCCTCTCCCTTCCCAAGGGTCAAGGGTTGACTTTTTACCTATTACTTAAATCCCACAAAAGCAAAGAGATTTATGATCACATAAACCAGAACAAAGACTCTCTCTCTCTCTCTCTCTCTCTCTCTCTCTCTACCTCTCTCATCAAAGTTTCCAAATCAAAGAAGAAGGTTGTTTAGAAAGAGAAAATGAATCAGAATATGAGTGCTTTTGTAATTGGAGTGTTTGGGGCAGTAATAACCTTATCTGCTTATACCCAAACATATGTCTCTCCAACTGAGTGCATCACAACTGGCCTCTTTGTTCTCATGTTTGGTCTTCTTGTAAGGGAAGGCTTTATCCCGGTCTAGATTTATCCTATTCCAACCTGGAATATATCTATCTATGTCCTCTTATGTATTCTGTAGATTGAAATATTTCATTAACATGTACTATTTTTCTTGAGATTCGATCATGTAGTTTGACGACTTCTTTTTTGTGGGGTTTCTTGTCTTGTTATGTTGTTGGATCTTGTCAAATATTCTTCTTGATGATTACTCTAGTAAATCACTTAATTTGGTTCCAAAAAGTAATGGAGATGCAAGTAATATCTAGCTAAAGATCAAGGCTTGGAATCATTTTTCAATCAAGTCTACAAGCACAATGATTGTGTTTGAATATACAGATGTTCAAATGTTGTTGTTTACGGCATAATGTTAATCTTTTTCATGAAACCAAAGCGCATAAGGACAAAATTAAGAAATCAAAAACTTAATACGGCTTTAATAAGTGCTAAAATGTCATCCGATTTTATATAATAGTAGATACATCATACCAATTAATCTTTTAGAAACAGCATAATCACTTACAATGTCACATATTGTTTTATGTAATAGCTTTTTCATGCTATACTAGTGGGTGTTAAAAGCACAAGTGATCAAAGGCTCAAAATTCTTCTCTTATTTTCAAACACAATTTACACTTTAAATATATTTTACTCTCAAGTTATAGTGTCAAATCAAGAGTGAGAAACACACTCTAAACACACACAGTCAGATACAACACAACCACTCCATACACTATACTTTTTCAAATTATTTTCTCTCATCAATTTATTTTTAAAATTTTCAAATGGCATATCTTTAAATCCAAATATCAGATTTTAATACAAAAAAGAATTATATTTGAAACCAACTAATCAATATTAATAAAACAAGATCCAATGTGATGATAAAATTATGTAACTTTTTTATAAAGAAAAACTATTGTATATCACATTTAAAAGCATAGTTCATGTTTTGTACATTAGTGGTCATTTCAAATGATGTACATACTCAAAATGTCGTATCTAAGGAAGTGCATAGTTTGATTAATTCAGTTTATTGCTTAAACAAACCAAACCATTTGATGGATTTTTGCACAGTCAATTTGGTTGGTTTGTCACATTAGCCTGAATAACATCAAACTTGTAATTTTTTGATATTTTTTCTTTTTTCTAAAAAAAGTTGTGTAAGACTATGTATTAATATATATATATATATATACACATATTTTTTGATATTTTTTCTTTTTTCTAAAATAGTTGTGTAAGACTACGTATTAATATATATACATATATATGCCAAAATGTGCTAAAAGTCATATTTAATTTGCTAAGAAAAAGTATGCTATGTCCGTATTAAGGTGAAGGGAAAATAACATGGTTAAAATAGTTTTCTGGTTTAGCCCAATTTTTATTATTTACAAACTGAAAACCAAATCTAAGTTTTGATTTTTTTTTATTTTGCACCGTATTGGACAGCAAACAAAAATGAAACGACTAAACTATGTCAATGCAAGTTCTTTTGGTCGATTTTATTCCTCTAATGCATTGTGGTTGAGTATAAACCCTAAACATTTTATAACTTGTATTCTTAACTACTCACATTCTGCTTTTGCTCTATTGTCAAAATTTATTTATTTTGTTGTGCCGTCCAACACAGGTATGCCCTGGGCTATCAACTAAGGAACTTAGCTACATCGGCCAAAATATATTGCTAGATTGTTTTGATTCCTCACATAAGCTATGCAAATCAGTAAAGGTGTGATAGCTAGAGATGATATATGATGGAGTAGACGGCTAAAGATTGAGAATGTATTTGATACTCCTGAAGCACCGGTCTCGCGCTTGGCTTCGCTTGCAAAAGCAACTTTAATTTCTTCCTTCGCAAAATATGCATCAAAAAGTTTAGGGTAACTAAAACAAATTGCACAAAGGTCTAACGACGAAACCCTAAAAAAGTAGTAGAAATGATATTGTCAAATTACATAATTTATATTCTACTTAAAGAATAGTTCATTACTTTTGAAAAAGCCATTTATACTTTGACAACAACATTAAGGTAAAAAATTGCGAGTTTCAATCACCAAACTATATCCCCTTACCGTTTTAGTAAGGAATAGTGATTCATTATCTTGTATGTCCACTGCCAAACTATATCCCTGTACCATTTTGATGTAGCTGAACATTATCTTTGTCAACGATTATTATCATCATAAATCTCGCATGAGAAAATGAGGCAGAGATGTAGCCAACAATAACTTGCCGGTTAACTAAACATATATATTAAGCAGGCTCTAAAGCTAGTAGACCGTCACCTCATAGACCACAAATTTATATATACCGGCAAGTCATCCTTGGCTGAACCACATAACCTCATTCCCACATGCAAGAATTTATAATGAGAAAAAGCAAAAAGTTACCCAAACCATGCAAAATATCAAACATTCCCAAAAAATTAAACAACCAACTAACCAATCAAAGAGGGAGAAACTACTACTACTACACTTCAATTCCCTATACTCCAACATATGTGGGTGTGTGTTAAAAACTTTCCCAAATGAGAGAAACAAAGACTATTCCCTTTTGAATGAAAGAGAAAAAAGATTGCTTCTAATGTTTAGAGAAGAAGGGATCCGATTGGACTACATGAATCCGTTTGACAGAGTATTGGACGAATAGGGTTTGTAAGCATAGGGAAAAGGGAGCTCCTCCCTTTGTATATATATTGTTATTGTTATAAAGAAATCAACACATTGATGAAATGGGCAATCTATGCATTAAATTGCTTGATCGATCTAGCTAGCTAGCATGTACGGAGGATAGCTTTAGATCCGTCTAGAGGATCGAGCTGAAGAATTAGGCCGGGATATTTTAAATTTTTTTACCGTTTGATAATAAGATATAAAATAATAATAAATAATTAATTATTATGATAAGTTCAAAAATAAATTGAATGAGTTTCGCTTACTTTTTTTCTTTTTCTATAGAAAATAAAATTATGAAAAACAATTTCACAAAAAATAAAAAAGATGAAAAAAATCTACTCATAAAAAGAACTATGAAATCAAGTCTCTTGGTTCAGTGGTATAAAGCTGACATTGGGATAACATTGAGGTCATCTTGGTACTCCCAATATCATTTTTTAACATTGTCAAAATAATACTTCGCCAGCAACAGTCACGCACCGCGAATAGGGATTAGTTCAAACACCCTGTGGGTAACTCTCAAACCAAAAAAAATAAAAAGAGGCATGGGATGGAGCGCATTCACCATATTAGTCGATTCAATTTTTTAACATCTCACAAAAATCATTTACTTTTATTATCATTTTTCAACTTGTTATCAAACAAAACCGAATAGGCTCTTCTTCTTTTTTTTTGTTGGGCCGAGCTAATTATTGTTTTGTCATGCTCCAATTTCAAAAATTAATAGTCTTTTCTTTTTTAAAAACAAAAATCTCAAATTTAGAGTTCTATTCCTTTTTAAAGCTCAATCAATGTCCTGAATAATAAATTTTATCTTGACAACTGATTAAATAGCATTAAGTACTTTTTCAAAAAAAAATTCAAATTTAAAATGAAATTTTTTGAATTGAAAGTTTGAACCACAAGCAATGGTCTAGTGACTTGTTCATCCTAAGTTCTTGCTGAGTTGCACTGAGAGTTTTTTAAGTCAAATTCCAGCCGCAACAAATCTATTGTAGTAAGTGACAGGATTGAAATGAACAAAAGTTAAACTGAACACCCCGTGAGGAGGAAGGACATTCGGATTAAAAAAAAAGTGAAAAATTGAAAGTTTGAAACTGGGGTATTTTCTTTACCTAATGGGCTAAAGAAAAGAAAATTGAGTAGTAAATTTAGAGGGTTTGGGTAGGATGTGACTTAGCATGAATGCCAATGCCACTGATCTGTTCCCACTAACTTCTGCAGAGCCTTAATGGGTAAAGTTTATTTCTTTTTGACAGTATTATTGATCAGTATTCAATAGGGGAGTTGTTCAATTCTTGCAACATGACTCTGAACTATAGTATTGAGTAGGTAGATACATTTATTTACTTCATCTGACTTTATACGAGTTTGTATAATAAACACAATAACGTACTTATTTAGAAAAATATTTTTTGTACAAACTTCGTGGACCCGTAATTCGTATGTATATGTACAGCTGTGTAGTATTTTGATTCTTTTATACGCAGTCGTGTATTTGTTTGTTCTTTCGTGGACACTTGTATTTTTGGACGCTTTTAAAAGTATACTTGTTGGTATTTCAACCTCCAATGTTTTTAGTAATTCGCTTCAGCGCTCGTTTTCTTGCACTCATTTGATGAAGTGATCACTTAATGCATAAATTTATCAACACAGAAGGTATGAATAACTAGCTAAAGAAATTGATCATTGATACCACAATACAACACTTGCGGCTTTTTCTCAATGTTGCTAGGCTAAAAACTCAAATCTTCACCCCTCAAAAAAAAAAAAAAACTCGAGTCTTCTATTGTCTAATAATTTTCCAATTATTTGTTCCATTTTTATTTTTTCTTTTCCCTTAATTTACTTATTTCTTGCTATTTGATGGAATTTGGAGTTGAAGGAAAAAAAAAGAAAAGGGTCAGAAAGAGGCCGGGTTGGCTGGCTTTGGAGTTTGGACTAGCAGATTTTCTTTGAGGATGGGTTTGGGCCAACTCTCAAATTCTTGATAGGAGCACTTAATGTTACGAATAAGATCCAACAGCCAACCAACTTTGTGTGTTGTTGATGATGGTCGCCGGCAGCTAGTCGGCAAGCAATTATAGATATGACATAGTGTTCAATTTTAGAAGGAGGCTAAAGTAGTAGGATTTGAATATGAGATATTCTAGTTATAAGTTACAACTAAAATCTTTTGTCATTTAATCTGCGCAACTAAATATGATATAAATTATATAAACTTATTGTACATTAATTAACTAATAAAAGATGCTTAACCAAGTACAACTTTTCATTGTTTAAAAGTTATTGAATTTTCCGCATTGGACTAATTAGGGTGGTCATAGCCTCATGGGCGCTTAAATATCTCCTTAAGGTTAGATATTAGGCAATCTTTTTTTTTTTTCTTTTGAAACTTATATCACAAAAATCAAAGTTTTTTTTTTCTTAAAAACGTATAAGAGTTTACAAATTAAACACACTCTACAATTCAAATATAACTACCAATGGCTTGGTTCCTTTGCAAGGCTTAAGAAATTTTAGAACACTAATGCTCCGTTTGATAGCAACATAGAAAATGAAAAGAAAAATAACTAATTTAAGTGAGAAGATGAAAAATAAGTTGAAGGATGTGGTGAGATTAACTCTTGCTTTTTACTTTTTTCCATGACAAATTTTTCTTCGAGTGATGGTAGAGAAATTTTTTCCACAAAATATTAAAGGAGGATGGAGGACATATACTCACAAAAATGAGTATGAAATGGAGAGGATCTCATCATATACCTCAACTTATTTTCCATCTTCTCACCCAAATTAGTTGTTTTTATTTTCATTTTCCATATTGCTATCAAACGGGACCTAAAACTATCCAAAGAAAGTTTATATAACTTAACACTCCACCACTTCAAGAAATCTATCCATATGCATTCTTCTATTGTTAAAATTACTTCGTAACTAAATGTAAATTCATTTTTACAAAAACAACACATTAGTCAAAATTTTGTATACATAAAGGAAGAATCTAATAGTATATATATATATTATATATATATAATGGAGGAAGTAGTTCATTTATTGCTTTTTTTCCTTTATATATTGCCATGTATCCTTTTATTTAATGCATTTATTTTACTTATTCATTTATTATTATTTTTCTTTATATGTTGTCATGTATCCATTTATTAAATGCACTCATTTTCTTTATATAACTAGAGTTTTTATTATTTTCTTCAATTTTTTTTAACTTCTACCATTATATGTCCTTTCTATCACTCTCTTCATAATCCATTATTTGCATTAACTTTATGACTCCTCTCCACTTATTATCTCATTATTAGCTATATATTACTACCATCAATTATTGACTCTTCCATGTGGCCTGTTACTTAAACAAAATATTTTATCTAAATCAAATGAAAATATTTTAATTTACTATTATATTGATTTTATATTTTATCTAAACCAATTGCACACTAAAAAGTAGTTCAATAGTTTAATTATTAATTTCTCTTTTGCATGAGTTTTCTTCGATTGAATTTTTAACTAATCAAACATAAACTTATAATTTTTATTGCACGAAAAGATACATAAGTCATTCCTTATTAAACAAAATTGACCCAAAATATTATATAAAATGTTAATATAATAATTTTACAACACCCGTGCATCGCACGGGGTTGAAAACTAGTTTATATCTATAAAACAAGATAAAACATATGTGATGTGACTACAATAAAAAATATCCAAAGACCCAAAATATATTTAAGAGATCTAAGGGCAATAGTTGTTTTTTGGCTTATAATGAAAAGGAAAAAAACAAAAAAAATGGAATTAAGAAATTTTTTAAAGAGAGCAAACTTAATAATACAAATTTTATTTTTTAGATTAGGGATAACATTAATAGAAAATTAGTATTTAGCTCAGTTTCATGGAGATGTTTTTACTCGGACCAAGCCCAATTTCAAAATTACTATATAGCCCATTTTTTTGTTTTCACCCCAACTATTTTGTATTTGGCCCATTTTCTTTTTAAATATTTTTTGTTATTTTCTATATTGTTAATTGTAATATGATCATGTTGCCCTTATTGTTTAAGTTTGTTGTAACAACCATGAAAATTGGCTAAATACTATATGTAGAACAAAATAGATCACATGTGATGCGACTACAATAAAATATCAAATGACCCATAATGCATCTAAAAGATCTAAGGGCAATTGTTATTTTTGGCTTATAGTGAAAGGGAGAAAAAACATAAAATGAAATTATGTGTGGGCCCTGTGTCTCTTACTCATTTGTTCCATTTTCTTTCTCCTCTCTTCTCGGGGAAATATATCTCTCTCGTCATCCTAATTACCCTGTATATTTTCTCTTTAAAACAACTCTCAAAAATCTAAGGCATGAACTCCTAAAAAGCCCTCACTTCTCCATTTCAAAAGATAAAAATCTGAGCCCAGAGGATTTTTCGTTTTTAGATCATTACTTGCTTTATTTTCTGAAAATTTCAATTAGAAATTATGTATAAAGTCTTATTACACATTGATTTTTACCAAAATTCGATGAATAATATTTTTTTCAATGAAGAGTATATTTTTAATTGGTGATTAGTGTAAGAGGCTTATTTTGTTTTATATTTTAAATGAAGGTATTTGAATAAATTTAAATATAACTTAATTAATAAAAACATGTTATATATTACCTAAATTACCCCCTCCTTATTTTTATCAAGTTCCAATCATACCCTTTTAGATTTTAAACAAAAAATATGGATTGTAAAATTCATATTACAGTGAAATATGTACTGCAATATAAACTTTGCACAAAAAATATGGACTGCAAAGTTCATATTGCAGTGAAATATGAACTGCAAAGTTCATATTGCAGGAAAATATGGAGTGCAATATGAACTTTGCACAAAAAATATGGATGCAATGTTCATATTGCAGTGAAACAAAGAAATTATGAACAGAGATTTGTATTGCAATATGAACTTTGCAGTGAAATATGGATTACAATATAAACTCTATAGCAAAAATATGGACTGCAAAGTTCATATTGTAGTGAAATATGGACTGCAATATAAACTTTGCATCAAAAATATGGACTGCAAAGTTCACATTGCAATAAAATGGACTGCAATATGAACTTTGCACCAGAAATATGACTGCAAAGTTCACATTGCAGCGAAATATTGATTGCAAAGTTCATATTGTAGTCAATATTTAATACATATTAGTATTTTTTTAGTTTATTTTAAGGGTTTGGATGTCATTTTGCAATGAAAAAAAAAGACACATGTCATCTTATCAATAAAATGAAAAGTAGGCCTTTCATTTACAAAAAAATTTATTCCTTAGCTTTAGTGTGAAAATCTTTCTCCAATAAAACCTTTTTTTTAATTGTCCGAAATTTCAATAAGTAATTTCATTTCTTCCGGAATGCCCAATTTCATCGGGGTGTTTTTACTCAGACCTATTCCGATTTCGAAATTAATATTAGTTTAATTTTTTTGTTTTTACCCAAACTGTTTTGCATTTGGCCCAATGCCTTTTTAGAGAAAATTGTTATTTTTTAGATTATTAATTATAATATGACCATGTTGCCCTCATTGTTTAAGTTTGTTGTACGTAACATCCATGAAAATGGGCTAAATATTAATTTTTATAAATATAAAATAATTATGCTAATCTCAAATAATTCTCAATGCAGAAGAAATCTTTTGCCAATTAATATACATTCACCAGGAGGATATGAGGTTTGATTATATTAGCTTGTTTGTATCATGCAAGCATTCAGTGATATTGTTGACATGGTGTTTGTGTTGGGTTTGGTAAATTGTATTGAGTACTGCCAACTCTATTATAATGAACGGCCGGCCTAAGCACCTTTAGGGTTAGGTTCTGCGATTGGGTGTGGGTGGCTACAAGTGGCAGCGATGATGATGAACAGTGCCATGTAGTTGATGTAGGGGGTTAATAGACGGTAACAAGTAGCAGCAGGAGCGTCCCCAGGGCAAGAATTATGGGGTGGTGGTGTATGCTAAGGTTAATAGTGGGCGCCGGTGGTTGAATAGAAAAACCACTACCATTTGTGGAATTGTTGGTGTTGGCAGAAAGTGGGGGAAGATATGAATTTTATGGAGCAATCAAATCAACAAATTAAACATACAACAAACAAGAGTTCAAGTTCGGCATTCACAAAAATATGTATTAAACATTTAAATGAAAATAAGATATATTAACAGGTACCAACTCTATTTTATATCTTTGTATGTTCAAATATGTCTATATATGAGTATATATCAAATTTATTTTTGTCAATATGTCTACATTTTCTTGTATATCTGTCTATATTTTTATATTACTTCTTAATATATCTAGCTCAAGTAAAAATGTGTCTTAATATATCTACAAATAAAACTACGTAAATAACCCCCTGATTTTGGAAGCGTTAATTTCTTTGTTTAAGATAGTTTTGTTACAAAATTTTGAATTCAATATTTCTTAATCTATCTTTCTTTCGTATATTACGTGTTCCAAATACTCGAATAAATATCTGATGAAATAGAACCATCTCGATCAACATGACAGACCCAAGCTCAAGTAGAGGCATGTCTACCTATGTTTTCTCATATTAATCTTTTGTCTCCAGCTATTGGGAATCCCATTTCCGCCTAAAGAAAGGAGGAAATATATCGATTAAAAAGAAAATGGAAGATGGCGACTCGTAGTTAAAAGGAGAAGTTTGGGTCTGGTCAAGACGAACTCCTTACATTAAAAGATTCGGCCTTACGATCATGTCCTTTGAGTCACGGTAGCCATGGAGGGCCCTGTTCCTATTTTGGCTCTAATACATACTGCTACTATGGTAGCAACGGGAGTTTTTTCTGGATTAGCTCAAGATTCAAAAGCCATTTTCCTCTTCTTTTTTTTCTTCTAAAAAAAGCTGAAAAAAATTCCAATAAGAAAAAAAACTTTTTTTTGGTTATTACTCCAGCGGACGAAGTGAAACCAAAGATATAAGCAAATTAGGACAGTTATTGTACGAGGTCTACCCAATGCTATCGATTTATTATCTTTGGAGATGGGGCTAATGACATTTCGTTTCTTTTCGTAAGGATCAGCTGGCCTTTAGGATATAAAAGATCTTAGACCTCTTTAGTCTTTTCTTGGAATAGAGGTTGGGCTTTCAGATCATGTGCTTTTGAATGCCCTTTCTCCCCTTGAAATGCGGAAGCTCGTGTCTATCTCTGTCGCCAAGCTGAACTATCTGATGGGGAGCCTAATGACCGGTTACGGTAGCGTAGCTAGGGCTATAAAAAGCAAGGCAGACCCTAAACTGTGAGAAACAAAGCCCTAACACCATACATCTTCCTCGAAGACCTTGTATTGTCGGACCAAGCAATCCAATCCGAAGCCACCAACACGGTATCGCGGCCAACCATCTGGAGAGGAGTTTTCTAACTATATTGGGTAGCCCGCTTTTCAATTGAATTAACATCAATAGGACCGTGCCCAACTCTTCTTCTTCTGCGTCTAATCCCTTTTCGTCGTTCACTTTCTACCCTATAACTAATAGAAAAGTTTAGCATGAACAACCAGAAGCCGTGGGGAACCAGGGGGCACCGATTAGCTCTTTTGCCTTTCACTGGCCCATGATGATAGATAAAAGAAGAGAGAGACGAGTCCAACATTGCCAGGGATATAGGAAGTTATGAGAGGATTCTAACCAATTCTATCAAATATAAGAAAAAAAAGTTTGTCTATTCCGTTGAAGAAAATGAGATAGAACTCTCGGAAGGCTGAAACCAGCTCAATCAGATCGAGGACTTGTCTTATACTTCATTGCACAAGAAATGAACCACTTTGTTTTCCTGTGAATTAAATGAATGAAAAGAAGAATCAATAGTTCGGAACACACGAGTGAACTTGCTCAATCAATATGGAGTACTGCCCACACTGAGGGACAGGTCCTGAAGCGAAAAACGGAAACGAGCATAATCAATGTGTTCCAATTTCTAGCCTTGCACTGACCATCCAATGGACCATGGACTAAACGGCCACTGCCTGAAAGGACTATGTCCAGGGGACCGTCGCCCCTCGTTCATGTTCATTCACTCAAGTTAGGGATGCCGTAAGTTAAATCTTGAATCCGTTTGCTGAACTGGTATCACGTCTGTTGGAATTCCCGGAGCAAAGAAAAAGTTTCGTTTCAATCAGACCACAAGCTTGTGTAGACAACATGTTTTTTTAAGAAAGACATAAAAAGAAAGAACTCCCGTAAAGAAGTACGCTAGCTACTAAGACTTAAGCAAGAATGACGTAGGCTTCACTATTTACTGAAATCAAACCTAAGCCACATCCCTTTGCCCGTTCTTCCAGGCCAGCTTGGGACTCCACCCATTATAAATTTGGAATCAAGCGAGATGATACCCGTCCCTTCTGCTAACGCTTATCAATGTCAACTCTTGCAATAGGTCTTCTCTCACTAGCTCTTAATAAGGAAAACCTTCTTCACGGCCTCATTATGAACCGAAATCTCGAGTTTAATGGGTCTCATAGGTTATGGTCTTCTCAAAAGATCAAAAAATAGCCATTAACAAATGGCGACCGAATGGGAAAAGGGCTTACATACTTTACTCCCGAAAGAGGGAGATGTTATTCCCACTTCTAGGTAAAAAAGGCAAAGGTTGGTCAGGTGAGAATCAAGAAGCAGCAGCTAGGAAACCTTAAAGAGTGCGCAAGCCCCATAAAGAGAGCAAGACGTGGAGGAAATAACAAACCAAACTCCTTTTCTCAAAGCATACCGGAGAGATTGACCACAATGATCACCTCTCGCTCAATATGCTCTTCACCCCGAAAGGTTCACTTGAGATGATTAGCTAGGCAAAGCTTGTTGAATAGAGAACAAACTGATGGCAAGTGACTTTGATCTTATGCAGGCTTATACTTCGACTACTAATAAAGGGGGCTGGGGTTTGACAGATCACAATTGGGGCTTCGTTTAGCCGCCTATGTAGTGAAAAACTCTGAGTTCGACCTTGAATAGCCATAGTGAGTTCATCACCAGTGGTATAAGCAGAGGAGGCATATGCTCATCCTTATTTAGAGCCCCATTTCTTCTATTATAGCATTCTTACACTAAGGATGATTGAAGGCTTCGTTTTTTAAAGTTCTGTTAAGTTTTTAGTAGCAGTTGGTGACCCATCATAAATAATAATGATTAAAACAAAACGGAATGTACCGGATGTTTGAGTATGTACATTGTACAACTATCAAACTAGAGAATGTGGTATTGTTTCACGCGGTCTCAGTCTCAGTAGGTTGCTTGCTTCCTGAAATCCCGATTCAGCCTAAACCAACCACTCACGACATTCTCGTGACCTCATCTTTCGCTCACCTCCCATCTACGAAGCCCCCAACCAAGGGAATGGTTACATCCAATATTTCCTCCCTTATTCTTAGACATGTATGTTGCCCCAGGGCCAGAATGCGGTAGGATCCTCAAGCCCCACGCCTGATTCTCAAGAATTATGGTCCGTCTCGTGAAGATATTCGATCCGTAACTTCGCTTAAGATGTCGAGCGAATAAGATGAAGATGAATCTACTAAAATGTGCCGCACTATTAGGAGGTCTCAGCTAATTTTTAGGATCCATTGTCTATTGGAACGAAATAAAGAACTTGGATTGCTACTTTTCCGCTCTCTGTATAAAGTCAGTCAGTCTCAATGTTGGGTAAAGCCCGAACTTCTTTCTCGTGGATCCATGCTTTCAGATTAGCCCTTAGTTCTCCTTCGACTTGTTACCGCCCTCCTTTCTTTCTTGAGACGAGAGGAGGATGGCAGACTTGTAACGGTCCTTTTTGGGACCTTTCATTTATCTTTTTGACTTTATTGGCTATAAGCTAGATTTTTATGATGGTTCAATTACGAAAATTTGTTATAATTTTTTTTTCTGCTCTGAATTCAAAAAAAAGTTAGTTAATGCTTTTAAATATTTTGTTTATTTCGAAAATACTTAATTATAGGTGAATAATAATTTTGCATTAAAAAGTCAACTATTCTTGAAAATCAAAAAGTAATTATTATAAAATTAACAAGGGACAATTAAAAAAATGTCTTATTAGAGAGATTTTCACACTAAAACCAATGAATAATTTTTTTGTAAATAAAGGGCCTATTTTTTATTTTATTAATAATATGACATGTGTTTTTTTTCATTATAAAATGACATCTCAACCCTTAAAATAAACTAAAAAATACCAATATGCATTAAAATATGGATTGCAATATGAACTTTACAGTCTATATTTCACCGCAATATGACTTTGCAGTCCATATTTTACTGCAATATGAACTTTGCAGTCCATATTTTTGGTGCAAAGTTCATATTGCAGTCCATATTTTACTGCAATGTGAACTTTGCAATCCATATTTCTAGTACAAAGTTCATATTGCAATCCATATTTCACTGTAATATTCATATTTTTTGTACAAATTTCATAAAGAGGGGGTAATTTAGGTAATATATAACATGTTTTTATTAATTAAATGATATTTAAATTTATTGAAATACCTTCATTTAAAATATAAAATAAAATAGGCCTCTTACACTAATTACCAATTAAAAATATGCCCTTCATTCAAAAAAATATTATTTATTGGAGTTTTGATAAAAATCAATGTATAGTAAGACCTTCTACCTAATTTCTAGAATTAACAAACATTTTAAAAAGTTAAATTCATAATTATCCACTTATTTGAGCTATTTACTAATTTCCAAAACGAACTGAGCTAAATGCAAAACAATTTGATTTTCTTGAGATAAAAACAAAAAGCCTTTAAACATAATACTATTAGTAAATCTTTATAAATTAAAGAGGGGGCGGAAAACATAACTAATACACATAAACGTATTTGCATTTTTTAAAGTAACTATATCGGTAAAGTTTAAAATCTTAAAATTTAGGTGAGCAATTGTCCCCTTTTACTTGTTCGTGGCTCTACCTTACTTTTAGCTTGGAAAAAAGCGAAGATTGAATTCAACAATCTTGATTAAAGATTGAAAAAAATACCCTTTAGTTAAATTCCGAACCATTTACTTTGTGTATTCTTAGTTAAAATTGATGATTATTGATATAATGTTTGAGTACGTGGGTATTATACAAAACCAACGATCTTTAATGGGAAAAAACGTTTTAATGAAAAAGTCCTACGGAGCAACGCAAACATTTTATAATTAGCAAATGCATTTTACATAGGCATTTTATATTACATTTTGCTAGATCATTTCAAGACAACTCCACCAAAAAAAAAAAAAAACTAAAGAACCCTTTTAGAAAGATTTGCTCCTAATTTATTAGTTTATTAACTGTAATAAAAACTCTATAAATTAATAAAGTTAGGACCATCCAATTTTATTAATTAAACGAGATTTTAATTTATCGATAAATGAATTTATCAATAAGTTAATAATTTATTAATTTACCAAAATATTTGTGTTTCCAATATTGTGATATTGGTCTTCCTTAAATTTTTATTTCTTAGAAACTTAATTAAGCGATTATATTACCCTTTGGTTTTCCAAATTTAAATTTCAGCAAAAAGTAAATAACATTCACTCATATTTTGATAAGGCATTATAGTGGATCTGAAAAGGTGAATTATTAATTTATATAACCGATGGAGGTAAGGGGACCTTACAGAAAAGTAATATCTTATAAATTTAGCAAAAATATTTATTTTACTCTTGGGCTAGAGTCGGGACCGGCAAAATTTATTAATTTAGCGGGGTTATTGTTTTATCGAGTATAATTTTATCGAATTTCTACTCTACTTAATATTAAAGGTGTATTTGATATATATTAAAAAAAAGTACAAAGGTGTATTTGATAAAAAAAAATTGAAAATTTATTGAATTAATTGAGAAGAAATTCGAGAGTGTAGTTATTAACACTTCCAAAACATCTTGTGTCACACGGAACTGGACTAAAATGTCTATAGAGACGAGAGAGACTTTTAAGTTATTTCACTCTATTTTTTAATTTAGTGCCAATAACTACATTCTAATTTGATCAGTGATAAGTTGAAAAATTATGTGATATTTTTTTATTACTTTTTCGATTCTTCATCTAATAAAATTTCATTGGATGATTGTTACAAAATATTTTTCATGAAAAAAAGGTGTAGAACATCTCACTAATCACTCGTATCTTTCTCCAACATTTCTTAAAATTAGCTTAATATAATACATAACTTTTAATTACACTAATGAAATACATTACATGATACGAACCTCGCTAACAATGCCATGAAATCCATACCAAATTCGACCCTAATATCGTTTCTATAGTCAAATCCGGGTGGAGAACTCGACTCATTGTTCATGAAGAAGCAAGAACCTCGGTATAAAGAAAATATGCGAAGGGGAAAACCGAGACCCGTCACCTATGAACAGGGCCAGTCCTGAGTTTTGAGGGGCCCTAGGCGAATTTTTGTTTCGGGACCCTTTTGTATTTTTATATGCTTATGTAATACAACTACACAAAAAAATTCCAATAAAAAAATATATAGCGATGAGATTTGAAAAGTTAAAAAAGAGTAGGTAAATTTCTTACTCGTGTAGAATTTAGTTAAAACAAAACTAAAAAATAGTGCTTCATTCAAAAAAAAATTTGAAAAAACCAACCTTAAATAAATTATCAATTTATCACATAAGATGATTTCTTTTAGCATTCTAAGCAGCAAAATTGTTGATTAGACTTTCAATATCAAGCTTTCCCAACATATCTTTCTCGATTGACAGTAGAGCTAGTCCATTCAACCTTTCCTGTGACATGGTCGATCGAAGATAAGATTTAATCAATTTCAATTTAGAGAAACTTCTTTCCATGGAAGCAACAGTAACAGGTATCGTTAATAATATTCTATATGCAATCCAAGTATTTGGAAAACAATAATTCGTCTCTTTAATGTAATCTAAAACATCAATTACTTTTTTTCTATTTGTTGGTAAAGAAAGTCTCAATATTTTCAATTCCAAAAATAACTCTTTTCCATCAATATCTAAAGCTGAGCCATTTTTCAAAATATCATCAAGTTTATCACATGAAGCCTTTAAAATGTCATCAACCATAGATTTCAACTTTTCCAAATCAAACAAAAAACCGAAAGTACCTTCATATTCTTAAAATTGTTCAAACCTATTCTTAAGTGAAGAACACGTCTGATCTACAATATATATGAAATAATCAATTCTAAATGGTTCTTCTTGTGACAATTGTATCTCACCATTAGCATTCTCATCAAAATGTCTTCTTTTTTTTAATGACACATTTTTTAGGAAATACAGCTTCAATTCCCATACCATTTATAATTTTTTTGGCCTCAATCATAGCAGTTTTGAATCCAGTTTCTCTATAGTTTTCAAAAAAAGAAATAAGTCCTTTTAATTGTTCTATAACAACATCAATTTGCATATCTTGTGTTTGCAACAACTTGCTTACTCTATTAATAGCAGCCAATATATTATACTAAATAACCATGCCAAGCAAGAATTCAAAATTTTATATTTCATGTTGTACTAAGCTCTCCGCATCACTCTTTGTTTTTGGATCTTCACTCCTTGCTAATTCAAGTAAAGCATTTCTTATTTGTGAATCCTGAAATCTTATTGCTTTAATACTTTCAACATGACTCTCCAAACATGTTTGTGAAAGCGGTTTAAGAGTAAAACTTTTAACATTATCTTTGAAAACTTTCCATCGCTTTGGAGAAGATGAAAAAAATGCATATAAACGTTGCATAACTCCAAAAAAATATTTAGCTTTACCACAAGAATTTGCCATATCACAAATAACAAGATTAAAACTATGATAGCCACACAGTGTATAGAATGTTATAAGATTCATTTATAGTGGTCTTTTTTGTACACCTTTATGTTTTCCTTTCATATTAGAACCATTATTATATCCTTGTCCTCTTATATCACAAATTTGAAGTTCGAGATCTTTTAAAACATCTACAATTTCACCAAAAAGTCCTTGTCCCGATATATCGTCTACTTTTAAAAATCCAAACAAAGAACTCTTATATTTGTATCATGTACTATTTTAAGAATAGCACTTTTGATCTCACTCGCTAACATGAGTATAAATTCATTTTGAATTTTGTGAGTAAGATAATGATAATGAATTTACTTTTGTTGAATTCGATGGATATACTTTTGCATGACTTGATCAAACTTAGCAATCATCTCGATGCGGCTTAAGAAGTTTCCATTATTTCTTGATAAATCTTTTCGTTATCCCCACGAAATGCCAAATTATTTTTTGCAAGATTTTTCACAACGGCAATTATTATCTTTAATGCTTGTCTCAAATGTTTCCTTCCGTTATTAATTTGTTCTTGTACACTTTGATCGATCACTTTATTCTTTTGTAATCTTGTTTCTAGTTCAACCCAACTCCTCATATTAATAATGTGATCACTACTTATTTCACGAGTTTTAAGTTTGTTGCTAAGATTCTTCCAATCTTTCACTCCTTCACTTGCTAATTGAATATTGATACCATCATGCTTGAACAATTTACAACAAAAGCAAAATACTCTATCCAAAGTTTTCAAATATAAAAGCCATTTCCTATCATGTTTCTCTCCATTTGATAAACGACGAGTATAATACATAGAAGATAAATGTTTGTTTTCTGAATCTATACTTACTATAATAATAAAATGGAGGAAGTACCTCCATTAATGATATCATTTATTATATTAATTAATTAATGTATCTATTTATCTATACTATCTATCTATTAAATTATATTATATTACATTACATTACATAATAGTATTATAGAGGAAGTTTCTCCATTTAATATATCATTAATATGTATTAAATGTACTTGTTTTATTAATATTTATTAATTGTATATTTATTAACTTATATATATTACATGTATTTTTTCAAGAAAAATATAATTTCAGTTTGCTAAATTTGCATTACATGATGCACAAATTATTTAAATTTTGATGTATTCCATGCACCATCATCAACTACTTCTTTAAATAATATGGTTCTCTTACTAAGATTTGCAAGGCCTTTATATATATATATCTACATATATATTTAATATGACCAATTAATATTCTTATTTTTTTTCTATTCATATTTTCATTGTTATTGCGTTTTTGGTACATTGTTATTTTTTTATTTTCAACAAAGAAGAATCCAAGCAGAAATTCAATAATAAAGTTAGCAAATACAAACTAGCAAAGATGATAGCAAAGTGCGATATAAAATTGTATATCTTACTATGATTTTTAGATTCCTTGATTATATTGAACATTAATTGGATTTCCAGATCAGCAGTAGTATTTGTTATACCTATCTTTGGCCCTACATTTAATTACACGCCAAATTGAAAGTTCTAATGTAATTCATTTATCATTCAAGGTGTCATATGATTATCTCTATGCACATTAAATCTAGCAAGCAAAAAGTTTGAAATCTTTTTACATAAATAATCCATCGCAAGGAACGTATGTTTTATTTATTTTTTCTTTCTTTTTTCTTTATCGTGTTGTTTGCATTTTTTACCAAATATTCACATGGATCAAATTAGACAATTGAAGTAGATTTTTATTTTTATACTATAAATAAATTTGTAAATGTAAATCGCCTGTCCCGTGCATCGCACGGGTTAGAATCTACTCTTTAATAAAAGTGACATCATTGTCTCTCATTGGACCTTTTTCTACAATAAGTCTTTAAAATTTTGATCAATCCTTTTCCAATTTCCTGGGTCACTTATGTCTAAAGGAAAATTCTCAGATTTTTCATTATCATTTTCATTTTGATAAATCTCATTCCTACTTTCATTTTGTCTTTCATTCACATTTTCTTCATTACTATTTCCACCAATTTGTTCTTTATTAGAAAAAAAATTCATGTTCTACATTCAAATTTGTTTTAGCGGTATCCTCTTAACCAAGCTCTTCATCCACTAATTCTTCAACCAAGTTATCTTTCTTTTTACTACTAAAAAATCTATCAAGAGCCCCTGATTGTGATTGAATTAATTCTTCAATTTTTTGTTTCTTTTTCCTCTTCTCATACCCTGAAATATATTTTTTAGTAGACATTTGTATAAAATAATAAAGGAACAATAGAACCTAATTAGCTAGAGCGATTGACGAAGTAATCAGGAATATGCAATAGCCAAGCAACTGCAGCTTGATCTTTAACAATTTAACTGCAAAATTTTGATAATAATAAATATAAAATAATTGATTTTAGAACTCATCATAACTAATCAACGATCACAATAAATTAAACTTACAAAATCAAATTAGATTAATGCAAAAAAATTAATATAAAAATCAAAAGGCAACTAGTTAACCTTAGTTTTATTGATATACCAATACATAAAGAGAAAAAACAAACCTTAACACTTGAAGATCGCAAATAATCATGAAGTATACTGGTGCAGCGGCCGGCGAACTGAGGTGGTTGATTATCACCATAAACTATATGGCCAAAGAGCACTAAAAGATAAGAGAAAGTGAAAGTATTGTTAGTAGAATATGGATGGTCACGCTAAATCCTAAATATACAAAAAATTGAAAAAAAAATTAATTAAATCCCATTAAAAGGATTTTTTTTTAATTAATTGAATTGTTGGGCTGCCATGCTGCTATGTGCTCATTAAGGTTATTATTTACTATAATTAAATTGGGTAACTATTGCTTTTAAAAAGAAAGCTCCATCAAGTCTCAATCTCATAACATCGTGACGCAATAAATGGGCCTTTAGCCATTGAACCAAGAACAAATTTGTTAACTCTTATGCAATCACAAAATGTTATTCACTGTAACGTGTATACATATATATATAAGACCCCAAAAAATTGGGGGCCCTAGGCGACAGCCTTGGCCGGCCTTGCCTATAAAGAGATGAGTGCCTTGGCATATTGAAGATGCCACAATCGATGATGGAAGAGCCGATTGATAAGTTGATGAAAGCCAAGAAAAATTCTAATAAGTTTAAATAGTTATTCAAAGAACCAAAGAGAAATAAACTCTCACATTTTATTAATCAATCTTCTCTCTAATTAAAATAATACAATCAATTGCTTTAAATTAGGAGTAGAAATGAAATAAAAATCCAAACACAATAAGGAAAATATTAATCTAAAGCCTCATTGACTAAGAAAAACATTCTTAAAACAATTGTAATTGAATAAGTAAATAATCAGTAAGTCTTATAATTTAAAACTAATTAAAATAAGATCTATTGGATTATTCTAAAGCTTAAATTATAGAAATCCAACCTTGAACTTGAGCCATACGTTTAGCTTTTTAAATGGGCATCCACGAGTTAACTTGAGCCTATGTTACTTTAATCAATCCATTTGTGTTAGCCTTGTCTCACATATAGTGGTCAATAGAGTATATAATGCTAAATGATATTCTTTCTATAAGGCTCACAATGCTCTTGTCTTGTCATGGGATTTATATGAATATACTAGGAGTGGCCACGGTTCAGTTACCAAACTGTTAAACTTACAAAATCAAATTAGATTAATGCAAAAAAATTAATATAAAAATCAAAAGGCAACTAGTTAACCTTAGTTTTATTGATATACCAATACATAAAGAGAAAAAACAAACCTTAACACTTGAAGATCGCAAATAATCATGAAGTATACTGGTGCAGCGGCCGGCGAACTGAGGTGGTTGATTATCACCATAAACTATATGGCCAAAGAGCACTAAAAGATAAGAGAAAGTGAAAGTATTGTTAGTAGAATATGGATGGTCACGCTAAATCCTAAATATACAAAAAATTGAAAAAAAAATTAATTAAATCCCATTAAAAGGATTTTTTTTTAATTAATTGAATTGTTGGGCTGCCATGCTGCTATGTGCTCATTAAGGTTATTATTTACTATAATTAAATTGGGTAACTATTGCTTTTAAAAAGAAAGCTCCATCAAGTCTCAATCTCATAACATCGTGACGCAATAAATGGGCCTTTAGCCATTGAACCAAGAACAAATTTGTTAACTCTTATGCAATCACAAAATGTTATTCACTGTAACGTGTATACATATATATATAAGACCCCAAAAAATTGGGGGCCCTAGGCGACAGCCTTGGCCGGCCTTGCCTATAAAGAGATGAGTGCCTTGGCATATTGAAGATGCCACAATCGATGATGGAAGAGCCGATTGATAAGTTGATGAAAGCCAAGAAAAATTCTAATAAGTTTAAATAGTTATTCAAAGAACCAAAGAGAAATAAACTCTCACATTTTATTAATCAATCTTCTCTCTAATTAAAATAATACAATCAATTGCTTTAAATTAGGAGTAGAAATGAAATAAAAATCCAAACACAATAAGGAAAATATTAATCTAAAGCCTCATTGACTAAGAAAAACATTCTTAAAACAATTGTAATTGAATAAGTAAATAATCAGTAAGTCTTATAATTTAAAACTAATTAAAATAAGATCTATTGGATTATTCTAAAGCTTAAATTATAGAAATCCAACCTTGAACTTGAGCCATACGTTTAGCTTTTTAAATGGGCATCCACGAGTTAACTTGAGCCTATGTTACTTTAATCAATCCATTTGTGTTAGCCTTGTCCCACATATAGTGGTCAATAGAGTATATAATGCTAAATGATATTCTTTCTATAAGGCTCACAATGCTCTTGTCTTGTCATGGGATTTATATGAATATACTAGGAGTGGCCACGGTTCAGTTACCAAACTGTTAAACTTACAAAATCAAATTAGATTAATGCAAAAAAATTAATATAAAAATCAAAAGGCAACTAGTTAACCTTAGTTTTATTGATATACCAATACATAAAGAGAAAAAACAAACCTTAACACTTGAAGATCGCAAATAATCATGAAGTATACTGGTGCAGCGGCCGGCGAACTGAGGTGGTTGATTATCACCATAAACTATATGGCCAAAGAGCACTAAAAGATAAGAGAAAGTGAAAGTATTGTTAGTAGAATATGGATGGTCACGCTAAATCCTAAATATACAAAAAATTGAAAAAAAAATTAATTAAATCCCATTAAAAGGATTTTTTTTTAATTAATTGAATTGTTGGGCTGCCATGCTGCTATGTGCTCATTAAGGTTATTATTTACTATAATTAAATTGGGTAACTATTGCTTTTAAAAAGAAAGCTCCATCAAGTCTCAATCTCATAACATCGTGACGCAATAAATGGGCCTTTAGCCATTGAACCAAGAACAAATTTGTTAACTCTTATGCAATCACAAAATGTTATTCACTGTAACGTGTATACATATATATATAAGACCCCAAAAAATTGGGGGCCCTAGGCGACAGCCTTGGCCGGCCTTGCCTATAAAGAGATGAGTGCCTTGGCATATTGAAGATGCCACAATCGATGATGGAAGAGTCGATTGATAAGTTGATGAACGCCAAGAAAAATTCTAATAAGTTTAAATAGTTATTCAAAGAACCAAAGAGAAATAAACTCTCACATTTTATTAATCAATCTTCTCTCTAATTAAAATAATACAATCAATTGCTTTAAATTAGGAGTAGAAATGAAATAAAAATCCAAACACAATAAGGAAAATATTAATCTAAAGCCTCATTGACTAAGAAAAACATTCTTAAAACAATTGTAATTGAATAAGTAAATAATCAGTAAGTCTTATAATTTAAAACTAATTAAAATAAGATCTATTGGATTATTCTAAAGCTTAAATTATAGAAATCCAACCTTGAACTTGAGCCATACGTTTAGCTTTTTAAATGGGCATCCACGAGTTAACTTGAGCCTATGTTACTTTAATCAATCCATTTGTGTTAGCCTTGTCCCACATATAGTGGTCAATAGAGTATATAATGCTAAATGATATTCTTTCTATAAGGCTCACAATGCTCTTGTCTTGTCATGGGATTTATATGAATATACTAGGAGTGGCCACGGTTCAGTTACCAAACTGACTTGGTTAGTTTTACAACCGAACCAACATGGTCGGTTTTGCAAAATTGTAAACCGCAACAGAACCGCCAAGCTCGGTTTACCAATATTCGGTTTTACCGAATTGTTTGGTCGGTTCAGTTGGTAAATGATTATAACCGACCAACCAAAAGATCAAAAACCCGCATCAAAAAAATACCAAAAATCCACAGCAAAACCCAATCTAGAATACACCAAAAGGCCCAAAACCCACAGCAAAACCCAATCTATATCACACATGCTTGAACCCATAGCAATTATATTTCATTTAATTAAGAAATATATCATTCATTATAAATTTATAATTACAAACCTTATTGTTTTTACTTTTTATATAGTGTACTCCTTCCTTTAGGCTTTAACTTCATTCCTTCGTTAAAGAAAATTCATTGTAACCTGGAGAAGCAAAGTACGGATGTTAACTTATCATTTAACATGTAAATTTAATAGTTAAAACTTAAAACTTAAAAAAAATAACAAGAAAAGTATCAGGCATCAATTATTTTAATACCACAAAACAAACGCTTAACAACGAGATTATTATTAGCATGCCTACATCTACAAACGAGTATAAAACTATAAATAGAGACGCATTCAACAGAAAATGAATTATAGCAACTTAATAATCCCAAAAATACAATATAGTATGTAAACAAAGAAATGGATTGAAGTCTTACCAAAGAATGTGCTGACAGAATTCTTGAAGTGCTGGTTGCTTGGTTCTTCAGTCCTAGGCCACCAAAAGCCCCACATCGGGCAACACTTAGCAATGCTGCAGCCACAGCAGCACTCAACCACCAATGCTGCCTGAGTCCTGACCAAAGCCACCAATCTGCAGCCAGAGCCAAGCAGTGATGTACTGCTGACATGTTGTGCACACTGCCTAAAATACTAAACCAAACCAAAATACCAAATAACCAACTAACCAAATTAAACCAAACTAAATAAAAGCAAATAACTAATTAATCAAATCAAAGCCTAAGCTTATGTTATAAGTAGCAATAAGTTTAAATGTTTAACTAGTTAAGTAGTAACATACTAACATGCCAACAAGCCCAAAAAAGTACCAACATGCCAAATTGCTAACACATTTAAAAAAAAGAAAAAAAGAAGCCAAATACTAAATAACTAATGAAGACCCCTCCCCTCTGTGATTCGACCACCCTTTTAACTTCTTGATCTTAGAATAGGAGGACTTGAAGCTGGGTGAGGTGGTGGTTGAACTTGAGCCAAAGAAGATGACATTTGTTTTTGACTTTCCAAATCTCCAACTCCAAGTTGAACTTTACCCACTTCTAGACATAAAACAAACTTAGTAAGTAAATTGGCTAATTAATAATTGAAAAATAGTACAATTTTACTTATTGAATTATTGAAACTTGAAAGAAGTAAATAAACAAATAACATATACTAACCCATTTTAATATCTTCAAGTTCCTTGTAAAACTCAACTTCTTCTTCTGTAGGCTCTTTGTAGAATTTAAATTATTCACTTCTAAGCCAATCGCTACTACACAGTAATGCCTCAACCATTTTAGGTGTTAAAGAAGTCCTAAAATGATCAACAACCCTCCCACCATGACTAAAAACATTTTCACTAGTAACGGTAGAACTAGGAAACGCAAACACATCCCTAGCGATCTTAGAAAGGATTGGATATCTACAAGAATCTGCTCTCCACTACTCCAAAAGATTGAAATCATCATTGTTTGGGCTTTTAAATCGGTCGTTTAAGTACTTATCAACTTTATTTGTTATCTCCATACGCTGTAATGCCTTTCTCTTATTCATAAGTTATGTTCGAAACATTGCTTCCACATCATCTTCATCTCGCACCGCACTAGAATCATCCACCACAAACACCTCTCTTGGTCTTTGTTCCACGTTTCTTTTCTTATATGCCCTAAGCAAGTCATTAAAGCGTTATTTAACCGACTCCTTGATTTGCTCAATTTTGGAATCCCCTACCTCAATTTTTTTCAACCCCAGTTCAATCATGTCAAACTTATAGCTTGGATCAAGTGCTTGAGCTACAAAGATAATTGAATTCACATCATTAATTGAACCCCAATACTTATCAAACTTCAACTTCATAGAGTAAGCCACATTTTGCAAAGTTGGATTTTAAAAATCCCTTAGTTTATTTTCAATCTCTACTTGTAAAGTCAACACAGTTGATAAAATTAAACTTGATGTCGGAGTTTTGGTTGCACTTAGTTTAATGGTGGCATTATAAAATTTATTGAGAAAGTGGCCAAAGCTCATCGTTTTTGCCCAATCCTCTTCAATCGAAGGACCTCTCTCTTTGCTTGAACCTTTTTCCCATTAATCTCTCTACTCACCATTTCCTCAAAATATGCTTCAAATTGTTCATTTTATTTCGTCATCTTAGCAAACACATCCTTATACTTAAATGCGCTACTAAGCATCCTATAGGTTGCATTCCACCTAGTAACAACATCCATAGGGATAATTGCCATCTTATCCAACTTCTCCAAGGTAGCAACTGACCTAAACATATCCAATATAGCTGGGGTAGAGTGAATAAACCTCACACAATTCTGTATGCCCTCTATTAATAAAAGGAGGTCTTTCATTCCATCTTTGGCAATCAAATTAATGATGTGACATGCACATGCACATCCACTACACCATACGCACTCATTATTAACGTTTTTACAATGTGGGAAAAATTATTAGTAATGGTTTTTGCCTATTGGAAGTAGCTCGTGGGTAATGTTTACTAACACATATAAGTATTATAGCATTTGAATTTACTAACACTTAATATCATTAGTAAAAGTATTACTAACATTTGCATATGTTACATAGGTTAATGATATTAGCAAATAAATTTGTGTTTCTAACGGATCACTAATAATTGTACACCATTAGTAAATGGAATTAATTTTATTAGTAGTTGCTCTATATTTTACCTGCATTCCAAAACACATGCAGCCCCATTATCATATAAAGAACAAACGTATTACCATTAATGAAATAAATTTGAACAAAAAGACCATACATTCAAAATACTATAGATATGTCATATTTAAATGTTTTGTGCATCCAAAATATCATATTGAAATGTCTTATGCATACAAAAAAACATATATCATATGCCTCAAGCATCCATGCATACCTATGTTAACAAAAAAAAGTATCTCAAGTACAAACAGTTGGAAAACAAAATGAAACTAAATGTAGTTCAACCAACAATCAAGCCAAATTAGGAAACCACCTTACACAAAACCAGCAAAAGTATCATGACCGCCTTGAGGATGTCCCATAAACTAGCATACGGGTCAAATACCTCCTCGACATAAACATTTTTTCTCCTTTTTCCAACCTGTTTGAAGTGACATATTCCAGCAGTAGCATCGGTAACAATTGACCCCTTGCCAATTCTTTACTGAACTTATCACACAAGATGACGGGTGGGTTGTTTGTAGAAGTAGAGCTAGAAGAAGGATGAGACATACCCACTGTGGAAAAAAGATTATCCACGTGCTGAGATATAGAAGGACGATGCATAGAACAAGAACCTAAATCAATGTTAGGTGTTATCGTAGTTGGTGGAGCACCATGTTTACCCATATCAAGTTTTGAGAGGACCACATTCATAAAATCTTCAAATTTATTTAGTCTAGAGTTCATGTGATTAATGAACTCGTCCTTTATTGAAATAGCTTCTTATCGTGCCTTCAAATCTTCTGCATACGTTGCCACTGCGACCCCTACATGAACTATCTACTTCTTAGAGATGTTAGAGCCCATTCCACGAACTCAATCCTTATTGTCTTTCCCAAATACTTCAACTAACTCATCATTATCAAGGTAGTCGCATGTCTTGATTTCCTCTTCATTCCTGATCGTTCTCTTCCTTTTATTTTGAGCCACATTCACCTCATCCTAACAATAAAATTGCGAGTCACGTAAATTAAACAATGAATTTAAAAGACAAGCTACTCAAGTATTTTAATGTATAGATTTACGTCTTGTGTTAAAGAAACTCCATTTCTCTTTTTAAGTCTTAAAATCTTGAGAGTCTTTTATTTAGGTTGTTTCTCTCTGATACATCAATTGTCCACAGTAGTCAAAGTTCAAAATGCCAAGAAGCCAAACTACCAAAAACCAAGATATACAACAATTGTGAAATTTACAATGCTAAGAAGCAAGTAAAATGTTTCATAGTAACTTATAATTAACAACCAGAGTTTGGAAGCAGCACCAATGACCTTTGTAAATTCAGGACAAAGAAACAAGCTGTCATGAAACAGTAATAGAATTCGATAAAAACAAGAATCCCCATATAAATGGGATAATAATCATCAAAAGTGAAGTGGTGACTTCACAAAAAGAGCATAGAAAGCTATAAAAGTACATCCAGCCACAAATGTAAGTGTGGCTGTGACTAAATTGGCGATAACTAATACACACAAAACTCTGTACCTTTGCAACAAAGCTCTTCCTCTTACTAAAACTGCTGCATCACCAATGGCCACCAACAGACCATGCACTCTTAAGGCCCAGTGCAGCATAACTTACATAGAAAAACAAATGAAAGCAATCCAGAATCACCATACAGAAAATGACCAAAGCTGCATTAGCAAACTTAAAGAAATGGAATGCAAAGCTACAGATATATAGTGCCGGGCTCCATTGTTCTTATCAATGAAACTGAATTAAAGTGGTGTTTGTTCTATGTATCTTCTCAAACTTGAATGGAATGGATTGTTCTAAATTGAACTATATTATCATTGGGGTAATGTTTACTATCAATGTGGTAAGCAACTTTTTTCTCTTTGGTTTTCTCTTTTTCCAAGATAGAGAAAAAGATGATTCCTCTCTCTACTTCAACATAACTTGCTAGTTTGCCTTGATTATTCAACCTTTATAATCATCTATCTTAATTTTTTACATAATTGTCACAGCCTGTAACCCAAACCAAAGGACCACATTTCATTTTAAGGCTACTATATAAGGACTATACTTAGTAACCCATTGAGAAGGGAAATTAACAATAATTCTTTGAACATTTCTAAAGTCACCACTGGTAACTTGGTAATATGGAGCAGAACATTTCATATTAAAGATTGTCCCAATGCCATACACAAACACATCTTTTTTTTTATTTTTTTACTTGCTGTGGTTTCTTTCACGACTATCTCCCTCTGCTTAGTTAGTAATAAAGAAGACATAAAAGAGCAAATAATTAAATAAAATTGAAAACTAACAAAGAGCAAATAATTAAACTTCAAAGAGCAAATAACAGTTTATTTTACTTTATAAAGTTAAAAGCGATCAAACTTAAGAAACTAACAAAAGTTAAATATACTCACATATTTACTCTTAGCACTTTCCAACATAGTCCCATCTGGTCTTTCTCGAGCCGCTAATAACTTGTCAACGCGTCGGAATTGTTTTTTGGGGTTCTTTTATTTCTAAAGGATTAAAATTCTATAGTTAGATAAAAAGAAGACCTAAGACTAAACTAAGAAAATGTATGAAATAATACTAACCATCATGTATTGCTTTTGAGCATATGTACGACAGCCAAGACAGTGAGATGACTTTAACATTTTGCGATTTTCAGAATTTTTCTTGTTTTGAAGCTTCTTTTTGGGGTGAATCTCATTTTCTACAAACTTTCTCCAAATATTTGGATCGGTGCCTTTTGGAACTACTATCACAGGATTGTCATTCTTCAAAAAAGACCTCAAGGTATTTTTATATATCCTAAATTTTTGGGACTATGACTTCTCCATCAATGGGCGAGTCACACTTGGAGGAACAGTAAGCTCAAATTCCTCTTGTTATATGTGTATGAAATTAACATAGTTAATGCAAAAGGTTTAGATGGAAAAAATGAAATAAATCTTAAGAACAATCATTTACCATCAAGGCAGTCCAAACACCGTCTTTAAAATTTTGCAGTATGATTCTCCAATCCGAGTAACTAATTGGGACATGAGCGCTAACAAAATCCCCGGCACAAGTGTTCCACAACTTTGCATATTCACCCACAACAGACCCGTAAGGTTCAATAATGACTTTCATTTTACGATTTTCAGCTTTTCTATAAAATGATTGAGTTGATGGCTGAAGTGAATTAGGATCGGATGTCCCTGCACTTGACATTTTCTTTACATGCCTATTATTAACAAAAGCAAATACATTTTAAGGATGATAGTATATAATATCTATCAAAAGATAATACAAAATGAGGGTAAAGTTTGGATAGGGAGAGAAATTATATGAAATATATAAAATTTCAATTATCGTAGTATATATCCAACAAGATAAGAAAGATAAGTAACTTGAACATTCAATATTATGGCAACTCAAAGTCATTTATTTCAAGATTATCACAATAGATGAAAATAGCACAAAAAGGATAATTTAAAGACCACCAGATTGTTCATTTCAAGATTATCATAATAAATGAAAATGGAATATGAAATAATAGCTAAATAGAACCATGTTGCTTCAACAAGTTTTCCAAATGAGGCTGGTCTTTAAGAATAGACTGAAAACTTGATGGTAACTTTAAGTCATTGACTCGGCTGGTCAATCTCTTTGGTGAGTGTATGATAACCCGCCAATTAGGATCTTTAAAATCTTTAGAATAAAAGACTTGACTCGCCTCAGAAGCAAGAATGATGGGTTCATCGAACTCGCTACTAGTATTCCTGAACTTATCAAAATTCACTAATACCAAGTTAGAGTCTGGACAATTTTTACATCCATTAGTCTTATCCTCCACCTTCACCCAGTCGCAATAAAACACAACCACCTTGAATAATGTGTAGTCCAACTCTATTATTTGTCTAATAACCCCGTACCACATGGTCTAAGCATCTTTGAGCCTTGTATCACATTTTCTTACCGTAAATTTAGTCCACGCCTTCATGCATACACCACTATCCTATATGATAACAATATCATTGTGATACCTAGGAGAGAAAGCAAATCCATTTTCTCGATACTTTTTATAGGTTTTAACCGTGTGCTTTGGCCCTTGAACAAACCTCCACAGTGTAGCCTTTGTCTCTGTCTCCTTAGAATTCACCAACTGTGTAGTATAAATTTTTCGTTATTATAAAGTGAAATTAACTAATAAAGAGTAAAAAAAATGCCATAGATTTCTTATTAAATTTTAATTAAATACCTTGTCATATAGCCAATGGATGAATGAAGTTTGCTCCTCTACTTTTGTCAATTTAATCCTTTTTTCCTTTACCGCAAGATTTAAATTTTAATACTTCTTTCTACTTACTGCAATTTGAAAAATTAGTTCTTCTATTAGTAATTAGTAGTTATATATGAAGTCAATAATGCATTTGGAAAAAACTCATACCTGTAGAATTCATCGAGGCCATCAACATCAAGCCGAAAGAGTACCCATTGGCATATTTGTTCAAATTGTGTTGCTTCCAATACCGTAATCTTATCGTCAAGCAAAGGCCCTATGTCAGAAAACTCGCCATCTTCCTCTAAAAAGGTTTCTCGAGTATGCTTATGATTTTCATTAAGTGGATTTGGCATGTACTCTATACAATACCTAACGGATTCTGCAAATACGTAAGACTCTGCAATGGAGCCTTTAACATATCGTTTATTGCTGAGTATATCTTTGAAGTCCTTATATGCCGCTCAAAATGATACATCCATCGACTTCTAGTAGGTCCATAATTTAAAGCTTCATCGGCATGGTGAACCGTAAAGTGTATACTGATATCGAAAAAACATGGGGGTAAATGTTTCTTCAATATGCATAGTGCCTCTGAAATCATGCCTTTAGCTCTCTGTATATCTTTTCGAATTAAGACTTTTGAGCAAAGTAAGTTAAAGAACAAGCTTATTTGTTGTATAGCTCTCCACAAATCTCGATGCTTTGGGAAAGCATGTTGAAGCAATACGGGTAGTAAATATTCCATAATGATATGATAGTCATGCAACTTCATTAAGTTCAAACCAGGTGGGTTAAGACTTACAATGTTGCTTAAATTAAACGAAAAACTAGAAGAAAGCTTCAAGTCTTTCAAAGTTTGGCAAAATTGTATTTCCTCTACTTTATCCAAGAGAAATGATGCTTTTGGTTTTATTACTTTCCCACTCTGCTCATCAACTTGCACCCACTGGCCACTATGTATTCCGAACTCTTTCATATCCAACCTTGCATTTATTATATCATTTGATTTAATTTTATCGTCTAATATTGTGCCTATTAAATGTTCTGCAAAGTTCTCCTCAATGTGCATCACATCAAGAACGTAGCGAACTTGATGTGAGCTCCAATATTCTAAGTCAAATAAGATTGATCTCTTATACCATTCCTCTTTATATTCAACAATAGTAGTCCTACTGTTACTCGCATTACCTATTTTTCTTTTCCTTCCAGGAGCTTTTGGGATTTTTCCAAGTATGTACTTGAACTGGCATAACTTTTCCACAAATGCATTTCCGTTTAACCGACTAGGAGGGCGTCTATATTCTTGTGACTAAAGCCCAAAATAACCACCACTCCTAAATGGGTGATCCATGCTAAGGAACATGCAGTAATTTATATAAACAATTTTGCTGTTATTTTCTCGACGGATTGAATGAGTGTTATCTCCACAGACAAGACATGCTTTGTACCCATATGTTATGCACCCAGATAAGTTTCCATAAGCAAGAAAATCATGAATCCCCCATATAAGTATAGCTTTCAACTGGAAAGGTTCCCTTTTGTACATGTCATAAGCTTGCACTCCTTCTTCCCGCAGTTGCTTTAACTCTTGTACAAGTGGTTGAAGGAACACATCAATGTCTTGACTTGGTGCTTTTGGCCCAGGTATCAATAAAGATAACATTTTAAACTCTTTCTTCATGCATAAAGAAGGTGGCAGATTGTATGGTACTGTAATGATAAGCCAACAACTATAACTTGACGACTGAATACCATGCGGATTGAACCCATTTGTTGCTATTGCAAGCCAAACATTCCGCCCCTCTTAAGCAAAGTTTGGCCATTTGGATTTAAGCATCCTCCATTGGAAGTAATTAGATGGATGTCGCTGATAATCTCATGATGAACTTGCTCGATCGTGCCATGTTATTTCATGAGCTATCCATCGTATATTATATAGCCGCACCAATCTGGGAACTATAAGAAAGTGTCGCAATACTTTCATGGGTTCTTTGCAAACTCTGCCTATTTTCCTTATTTTCACAGACTATTGTGGTTCTCCACATTGAGGGCATTCCTCCCTTTTTTCGTTCTCCTTCCAATATAGCACATAATTATTAGTGCATGCATGAATAAAATTGGCCTTCATCCTTAAGTCCTTCATCATATTCTTCATGCGTGGATATTTTTCTGGCAACGTGTTTCCTTTTAGAAGCCACCTTTTTAAGACAAATAGAAGTGATGTAACACTATTTCCTGAACAGCCAAATTACTTCTTTATATTATGAAGTTCTACAATTGCAGAAAGAGTTGTCTCTGGACCTTCACATGATGGGTACAGTTTCTCAGTTGATAATCTTATATATTCATTATACTTATCATTACTAGCAAATCGTTCTTCTGAAGTTCCTTCCTGACCACCCATAGCATCTAGAGAAGGTTCTATGTGCACTTCGTAAAAATCATCAACTAGGTTTCCAATCCCAACTCCTCTATCCACCACATTTTCTTGTTCTATAATTTCTTCTTTAACTTCCGTCATTGGTTGCTCTGCTGCCAAATCTAAAGATGACTTTTCACCATGTAAAGCCCATAAAGTATACATTTGATCAATGCCATGCCTGACTAAATGAGTTTTCACATCTAAAATTGGTAGTCTTACTCTATTTTGACACTTTACACACGGGCAAGGTACTGTGGACAATTGTTCAACATTGTTTATATTTACAAATTCAATAAAGTCTTCAACACCTTTTTGTATAAATTGGGCCTACTCTATTTGTTTCTTTCTTCCACTCTTTGCTAATAGAAACTAACATTCTACAATACAAGAAAGAAAAAAATAGTTTAAGGGCAAAGCTTATCTAAATTCCATAATGAAAGACCCACATTTTGAACTGAATGTAACATACAAAACAAGTTTAGAACTGATGTAAAGTACATTGTTCTATTATTAAATTACACATTCTTAATTTTATTCTCTTAAATTAAGCATATGAGCACATTCCTTGTAAAAGTAGCCAATTGTTGTCCTGTCCTTTGGCAGTTCTAAAATGTCCATGTAAGTCATCATAGTGGTTCATTTGAATGTGAAATTCTGTTTTCTTTTAACTAATAAAATACTAAATTCATATATAAGGATATTTCAATTGTCAATTAATAAATCTAAGGTTTCCCTAAGGGTTGCGAGTGTGTATTTTAATAATAGAACAATGCTTCCGAATTTGACAACATTTTATTTTTCAAACCTCTATTTCTATTATGATTTTACAATCCTCCAACTTCCAGTTACTATCTATTTTACAAGCACATAACATTAGTAATCGTATATATACATATGCATATAATTCACTAATAAAGACTATACATGTCTATTTTTTTGTGAATCTATACATGTCTAATTACATGAATATACGACATAGAGTAAGGTGCATAAATGTATATAGCTAGTAGAGTGAAAAGTGGGCTAAATTCAAAAAATATCAAAAGAAATTACCTATAAAGATTGAAGCTGAAATATATCTGGTATTATTTGCCCTCAACAAACCACGGTCTTATCAAACAATGTTGCTCCTATACGCATTTCAATTTCAAGGATAAATTACGAGAGAGAGAGAGGAACCACATTTCTTAGAAAATGTCCTCAATTTACGAAAACAAATTTCTTTGAAATGATTGAATAATAATCACAGGTTTCATCTTTTTATTTGTTAAATTTGAGTGTGAATGTTGAAATTTGAAAGTTTAAGAGGAGCAAGAAAAACATAGAGGAGACATTTTTCTAATATAATTTCTACTTTGTACATAACATCGCCAAATTTCAGTCTTCTCAGCTCAAGTCAAATATAAATTTCACTAAAATAAGAAGTTTTAGCTTTGAATACTGTAACTTACATATTGTTAAAACACATAAATTCAGTTGGATTATACACAAAAAATGCCTACTCAAACTTATATCTAAATCTTGTCCAAAAAAAAAAATTGTATCTAAATCTGCACGCAATGAAGCAAGAAAAAAGTAATCATAATAAAACCGGGAAGTATGTTCGTGTTAGTTCTTATAGTGGAATTCCCACCCTAATAGCATTTTGACAAACCAAAACATTTCTCCGTGTTTAAACATTAAACCTATAAAAAATATACATAATTTTAAGTAAAACTCAATTCCAAGTGGCAATATTACAAAATAATGTCATAAAGATATGCATGTATCTAAAACAAACTACACAAAGGGAAATAGAAAAAACTAACCTATTTAACAAAACTGCGTAACAAATGACCATGGACCCTTCATTTCTCTCCCCTTATTCCTTGGACGAATAAGTAGGGTTAATGTGTCATCACTGCATGATCATGAAAGGAATGTTAATGAAACAAAAAAGTAGTAATCCATATTCATTTTGGATTCCAAAAGCTTGCGTATATTGATTATGTTAGAAAGCAGGAGCTTTGGTGTAGTGTTAGAAGTCAATTACATATCAAACATTCCCTTAATATCTGTCTTTAAAAGTGATGAATTATATTATAGGAAACTATACCTTAGGAAAACCTTGGTGAACTTGTTTCTGGAAATTGACTAGGTTAAGCCTGGATGGTTTTAAACCTGCAATTATATAAAGAAAAATACATATCATTTGAATGCAACTTACTTCAACATGAAAAAAGAAAAGCAAATTTATTAATTGTTTACCAAAAAGAATTTTTTAATAAAAAGTAATAACAAAGAAATGGAAAGTATCTATTACCAAACACCTTCCCCTGCTCCTAAATTTATTGGGAAAAAATTATTTAATTGCAGAGACTTAAAATTATTGAGTTTGGGTGTGTGGGTGGGGGTGCATGTGAAATTTTCTCGTACCATTAACATACTTTGTGATGAAATAATATCTAAGAGCATTAACCACCTTGAATAATAAAGTGATAAGGTGAGTATGATAAACAGGACTTTCCATATATTGATCGAATTTTTCACATAAACGTCATTTATTATATCATATTAGTGTAAATTTGAACCTTCAAATCTAAATGAAGAACTTTTTCCCGACTCAATTTTTAGCTCTCTAAACACCAAATTCAAGCAACTTGTTCCACAAAATTAGAATCACATACTCTAACACACAATTAAAATCAAACAGTTAACCAAATAATCAAGTTCCAAAGGAAATTCAAGCAACAAATTTTCTACTTACAAGAACCACCAAATAAAGAAATTTGAAAAATGAAAAAAGAACAAAGGAAAATGGATACGAACCTAAGAAACAAGGGATGTAACCTCGAAATTAACAAATAGTCTCAGATCTTAATGTTATAAACCTAATAAACATCAGGAAAAAAAACTGTTTCAAATACCGAAGAACTAACAAAATTAGCAAAAAATAACTTCAAATTCAAGGTATAAAAATCCTAGATCTCAGAAATTTTCCATGCTTCATTGATATCCTAATGATTTTACACTGGAATTCATAAACAAAACAATTTAGAAAATCAAAACGGATAGAAATGGATATATATATATATATATGTGTGTGTGTGTGTGTGTGTGTGTTCATATAAGATTAGGACTATGCCAAATTCAAGCATAATTTTTAAAAATTCATGTTAACTTACTTATAATCTAATAGGAACAATAATCTATTAAAGTACAACAATGTATGTGTTGAGCATAGACATTGAGATTGAGCTTAGGGTTTAGGATCAACAATCTAGTAAAGTACAACCAAATATCAATGAATTCGAACCTTTGTAACAGAGATTAATCTGTAATTCATGAGCTTAGGGTTTAAAAAGGAGAAGAGCTTAAACTTACAGTAATCGTGAGTAAAATTCTTGAACAGGATGAACATAGGGTTTGAGAATCACCACGTAAACATCAAATTGATTTTGAGAATCACCAAATATAGACCAAATTGACTTTGAAAATCCCTAAACTTATACCAATTTGTAGCAAAGCGCAAAGGGGCAAAAGGGCGAAGGGGGGATGTAAAAACGAAGGAAGGGGAAGTCAATAGGATGGAAACAACGTGATTGGGGAAATATTAACTGGAAATAGTTTAAAAAGTATTAGTTAATATTTTATTTTTGAAAAATTTATATTAACTTCACGGGCAAAGTTAAAAATAACGGATGACCCTTGTTAAAAAGGTCCAATACTAACTAACCGTTAGAATTTTGTGTTAGAATGTAGGAGCTTTGGTGTAGTGATTTCATGTGCAAGTGAATGCCATCAAGCAAAAGAGTACGACAACTCTTAAGCCTCATCTTCATATAATCAACCGCTTTATCATTAGCACTAGTATTATCGACGGTAATGCTAAATTATTTTTGAATGCCCCAATCATTCAAACACCCATTTAGAACTCTCCCTATGTTCTCACCCTTATGAGATGTGATCTTGATAAAGTTAATGATCATTTTTATGTAAATTCCACTTATTATCTAAGAAATTAGTGGTCACTACCATGTAATTGATATTTTGAATTGAGGTCCAAGTATAGTGGCGATACTTACCCTCAAATCACCTATCACAATTATAATATTTGCCTTTTCCGTCAGAAACATATCCCAAACCCTTTTTGTAGCAAGCTTCCTACTAGGTATCTTGAATTTAAGTTGAAGATCATTAATAAAATCCTTGAAAGCCGAATGCTCAACCACCTTAAAGGGTTGCTCAGCCCTGATTATCCATTCCACATATCTTCTTTGAAGTATGTCTTGATCAGATTTTTAACTAAGCATCGGACCCCCAAAGCTATCTTGTGTGAACATTGTTTGACTAGAATCATGGTTCTTATAAAGACCACTACCCTCACATTTCTCTAAATGATTTCTAATACCGGTTGTCACATTTCTCTTAAGATTAACAAGCATTTCATGTTTACATACATTGTATATAGCAATATAATCCTTTTCCCCAAACTCGTCCACATTTTCCTTCTTAGTCACATAAAACCACACCTGACTCACTTTCCTTTTATTACCCCCGTGCAGCCTACTAGTTGCAATCGATGCTTCAATTTGTACACCATGATCAGATTCCATTTTTTCATCATTGGAATTAGTTTTTGTTTTGGGATTAGTTTGGGGTGGGTTTTGATTTTCGTGAGGAGGAGGAGTATTTGTATTAGAACGTGATAAAGGAAAAGTAGGAGTTTGTGTACTTCCAGTAGCAGAATGGCTATCCTTTTGAAAACAAGAAACCAACAAATAAGAGTTTTAGAAATCATCTTAGATTCTTCACTCATTATAAAACAAGAAAGGAAAAAAGAAGAAACAAGAAACCAAGTTTTAGAAAGAAAAAAAAAGAAACCAGAAACCAAGTTTTATTTCTCAATTTTTAGATGTCAGGCATCCATTATATTTTGATTAATTTATGTCGAACTAGTAAAGTATTATATATATATATATATATATTTAAATAAAAATTGGTGCCAAACTCAATTATTATACTTGTATTTATTTACTTTTACAAGTATTACTTGTTTCATTTCAAATGGTGCCATACTGTCGTGCATAAACTGCATAAATTAAAGATGATATGAAAACCAAGGGAAATTGTTCATACTTCATACAAACAATTAATCAATTATTTAGCCTCACCACACATATGTATATATCCAAAAAAAAATTCCGTTAATGAGCACAACAATTTGTGTGGGAGGACCAATCTACTAGATATATGGTGGTGAATGGTGTCAAACGCCTATACATACATTGATACATATAAATAATTAAAGCAAGTTTAGATTGTGCCCTAATTTATAAATCTAGTTTGAAATTTGAACCCTAATTTTTTTTTTATAACCATAAATCATAAAGCAACCAAGTGCCCAAATCAATCAATGTTGCAATAGGCATATAACGTAAAAATGAGAGGATAGCAAATTGAAAAAATACCAGAGAGAATGCGGACTGCGGAGGCCGGAAGGTATGGCAATGACGGCGGCTCGGAGAGGGGCGGGGATTGTGGAGTGGAAGTGTGGAACTATCAGAGTACAAGAGTGGGAGTGGTCTTGCCGTCTTGTGGTGTGTGGGAGACTGGGAGAGAATGAGAGATGGACAGTGAGAGAAACAAAGAAGAGAAACGAGAGTGAAAGGTGAGACTTGAGAGAAACTGAGAGTGATAAAGTATTAAAGTATAAATTATTTAGTTATTTACAATTTTCAACCTTTAAGTTAAGAGGGTAATACACTAATACTAATATATATATATGAAATAATACATATAATATAAAACGATCGGTTGTAACCAAAAGTATAATAATTGGAAACTGTTTCCGCAACTGCAACCGCATATGGTCGGTAACCAATATAAGATGGTCGGTCGGTTTACCGACCGAAAATGGTCAGTTCGATTGGTAATCGGTTGATATTGGGTCCCGGTAAGAAAATGCCACCCCTAATATATACTATTAAAAAGTCAGATGTTGTTATTTTAAGTTAAATACTATTATTTGAATATTTGCAAGGAACTTTAGTTTTTAAATTTCTAAGATTGGATAAAATCTTTTAACTTCTTGCTAAGAGGCATTTTAGACAAAATACTGCATTATTAGTTCGATAGTGCCGAAAGCACGAGCATACCTAATAGTAGTAAAAAACCAACTTTTAATGCAAATGTGAAATAATTTTAAAGAAATGCTATTAATAAGAGTGTCGCTTGTGCCAAAGCAATCATAAATTATTGTGCATTATACTTTAAAATTAAAATATTGTTTTAATGGCAATTCTTTATACTTTATTTATAGAGTCATTCTAAATATCTTTGAAATTATAGAGTCAAAATGAATTTCAAAACTAAGTTACATGTGAGATGTTTTTAATATAGGTTAGATACCGTTCAATACATTGTACTTTACATTTTTTTACATTTTAGTTATTGTATTTTTATTTTATTTTTAAAAAAAGACAATTTACTTTATGTTTGGTTTTATTTTAGTCACCCGTCTTCATGCCGTTTAAAATATGTTAGTTAAAATATGACATGGCATTTAAAGTTATTATTAGTCTTTTATATTTTCCTAGGTGGACAAACACATCCAGCCCTCATTCTCACACACGTTACTCACATCACCACAATTCTCACTTTCTTCCACCTCATTATCTTCGTCCACCTTTTTACCACCACTTCTCTACCACAACCATAACAACCTTCCATTCCACCCTCTAAACCCACCACATGTGTCAAATCCAACCATAGTCATTCATTCCGATCACTCATACCACTCAACTGAATTTTTACCCATTTTATCCCTTTCAACTTCCTTTTCTACCTTCTTCCATTACCACACCACCATTCCTATTTTTCTAACCAACACTTCCTGCCTATCAATTCCTAGACTTTCTGCCTTTCTAAACCTATATCTAAAATATCTTTGATATAACCACCTGTCTCTCTCTCTCTCTCTCTCTCTCTCTCTCTCTCTCTCTCTCTCCGCCACCCCCTCATTATCGTTGCCACATTCTTCCTCTAAATTAGAAACACCACAAAGTCTAGGGGTTAAAGAAACATATGAACCGCTCACTCTTAAAAGCCTTACCATTCTATTTAAAAAGATGAAAGCTGCTTGCCCTCATTAATAAATGTTAACGATTATATAATAATTAAGAGAGAGAGGGATAGAAGAATTATATTATTAATGATCAAAGAGTAATAATAAAAGCCCTTATATAGGATTGGGAGAGATACAAATATTGGAAAAAAAAATAAATAGAAAATCTCTATTTATAGATATGAATAAGTTAATTATTTAGATATGGAAACTATGTATGTACACAATATATTCTAACATCCTTCTTTAAACTTAAGGTGGTAAATGAAAAACCAACTTAAGTTTAGAAACAAGATCCTGAAAGTGGCCAGGCAAATGAACTTTGGTGAAAATATCTACAAGCTATTCTTCAGAAAGAAATTGTATGGTGAGCAATAAGCTAACGAACAAAATGATAATCAATCTCAATATGCTTTGTTCGTTCATAAAAGACATCATTATGAGTAATTTGAATAGTACTCTGATTATCACAGTCGATTGTCCTCGGAATATGTTGAAATACTCCCATGTCTAAGAGAAACCAACGTAGCCAGATAAGTTCATGGTTAGTATCAGCAAGAGCGCAGTATTTTGCTTCTGTACTGGAGCGATAAACAAGAGATTGTTTTTTACTACGCTAAGATATGAGAGAGTCGCTTAAGAAAATACAGTACCTTGTGGTGGAATGACGATTAGTAGGATTTCCAGCCCAGTCAGAGTCAGAATTGGCGCAAAGCTCTAGCGATGACGTAGACGAGAAGTGAAGAACATGGAACATAGTTCTTTTAATGTAACGAAGAATACGAAAGGCATCTACATAATGGGTAGATCGTAGAGTGGACATGAACAAACTCACGATATGAACTGCATGTGAAATGTATAGACGAGTGACTGTGAGATAAACTAGGCTGCCAATTATCTGTCGATACAAGATAGTATCACTTAGAGGAGTGCCAACAAGAGGAGTAAGATAAATATTCATTTCCAGAGGTGTAGAGGTTGTCTTGCAGTCAATGAGGCCAGCACTAGAAAGAATATCAGCCGTACTTGGTTTGAGAAAAATAATATCTAACAGAATCAGTCAAAACTTTTTGACCCAAGAAATAATTATGACACCAAGATCATTCATCTCAAAATATTGACTGAGAGATTGTTTAAGTTCAAAAATTTCTAAAACATCATCCCTAGTGATGATCATGTCACCCACATAAAAAATAAGGAGTGTGATACCAACCTATGTTTTTCTGATGAATAGCCCATAATATGAGTACTAGAAACAAACTCCAATTTCTGAATGGTGGAGCTTAACTTTTTAAACTAAGCATGAGGGGCTTGTTTTAGTCCATATAAGGCACGACGAAGTTTGCAAACTTGAGATGAGGAGTGGGGGAAACCTAGAGGATGTTTCATGTAGACTTCTTTTGACAGATCACTATTCAAAAAGGCATTTTCACATCCATTTGAAATAGGTCCCATTTTCTGACAACTGCGATAGTAAGAAGACTTATAATAGAGGTTAACCAAGCAACTAGAACAAAGGTTTCCACATGATCGATGCCATTTTCTTGATTAAAACTTTTTGCTACAATTCGAGCTTTGTATCACTTAATGGACCCATCTAATTTGGTTTTGATTTTTTAGACCCATTTGCATCCCAGTTTTGTTTTCCCGGGAAGAAGGGGTCAAATTCCCAAGTTTGAGCATTTTCTAAAGCTTATAATTTCTCAAACATAGCTTGCTGCCATAATGGATTAGTACTAACTTATTTATAAGTGGAATGCCCATGATGGGATAATATAGTGGAGTAATAGTGATAATTGCGAATGTGATGAGAAAGTTGTCTTACCCGAGTGGGCTGTCGTATATGTGGTGGAATGGTGGATTGACTAACAGGATCAACATGTGCGACAACATCAGTGGGATGATCCGTGGTTAGAAGTTCATTTGAAGATGATTGATTGATGGCGGTGGATTATATGGTATATCAGGATAAAAGGTGAATGTGTCGAGAGATAGAGGGAGTAAAATGATCAAAATCATTGATAGATGCATTAAAAGATATAGATGTAGGATGATTAAGAGGCGAAATGCCTGAATCAACTAATGGCGATGAAATATCAATTGAGGAACTAGTGAAGAAACAGATATGAGAATCCTCAAAAAATATGAAGTTTTGATAGAGAAGAGAACATTTTATGTTTCTAAAAGATGACATGACGAGAAATACGATGGCGTTTAGACACAGGATCCCATCATCTATACCATTTGTGTTCAATCCCATACCCTAAGAAATAATAAAGACGAAACTGTTGTTCAAATTTAGAATGTTTATATGGTTAAAGTAACACAAAACAGGCAAATCCAAACACCTTTAGGAGGCTATAAGCATGAGTAATTCCATATATGATTGATTTTGAAAATTGGATACCGGAATGCGATTTATTGTATAAATAGCCGTAAGTGCTGCTTCCCCCCAAAAACGTTTAGGGCATCCACAAGAGATAATAAGAGTGCGGATAATGTCAAGGATGTGTCTCTCTTTATGTTTAGCAAGACTATTTTGTTGAGATGTACATGGACATGGATACCAATAAATAATTCTTGATATACCAAGAAATTGGTATAATTTACCATGCTAATTTATAATTTAAAGAGCACCTATTATTACTAATATTTATATTTTTAATGCTTTTCAGTAACTAGAGAATAATTGGAAAAATTGGCTTTTAAATGGAGCAAATTGGATTTAAAATGAAGAAGTTTCGATTAAAAGAATATTTGAAAATAAATGCAAAATCATAGTAGCAGTTTGGTATTGTGATCATATCATCTTTCTCAGAACTCAGATTTTGGCGTTCCTTATATGGTTGGAAAGAGGATTTGACGACCTACAACTTTTGTGTTTCGAGTTTTCCCAGATTATGAAGTTTTCTTTGCTGAAAATAGTGTTAAATTTGCTGTAGGGGGTGATGCGCAGAAATTAATTTATTCGGTGGCCCAGTCTTTAATATTAAGGCTTTATCATTATGGGCCCCTATTAATATTAACTAGCCCAGCCATATAAAAGGTCCAAGCTTAAGTTATCTAGCACTATAGCCCCGCAATTACCATATGCCCATTAAGAATACAATGCAAATCAATTATATAAATGGGGCATATGAGCACAATTAGACAACCAACTTTTTTTGCAGCTGTGCACATTATTTGGAGGTTGGTGCCGAGCCGCCTTCTTCTTTTCAATTTCTTTTTGTTTTTGAAGACTTTGAAGATTTGGATGTTAATTTACTCTTCAATTTATTTAATACCAAGTAAGTTTTCTTTCAATTTTATTTGTTATTTATTTTTATCTATGTTTGCGTAAATTTGTGATTGGGTTAGGATGAATATACTTAATTGATTTCACTGCACATATTCATGCCAATTAACTCTACCAATTTAATGCTTTAATGTTAAATATAATTCTTACTATTGGATGCCTATTTTAATTGATAAAAATAAAGTTGGATTCTCATTATTTTTTGTTAGATTCACTGTATGATTTATTGAGAGCGGATATAGGGTTTGTTTTGATGAATATAATGAGTGTTTTGACTTTATACATAAGTTTGGATGTGGAAGAATTACAATTGAATTTTATGAATTAATTAGACTTTATGATTTTATTTTTTGCAAATAATATAGTCGAGAGACAAAATTATTGCGAGATAAGAATATAGTTTATGCGCATGAATACTTAGGAAGATGATATTAAATATATGATTCCAAAACCCTAGTAAATTAATTCATTAATTTTATTATCTTGTTTTATATTATTGAATTTAGTTCCATTACTTTAGTTTACTTGCTTTACTTTATTTAATTTAATTTTCTTTATTTAATTTGTTTGATTATCATAAACTTTCTTAGCTAGATTAAGAATTTAGTGAAAAATTAACGAGGTAATTATAAAATGTATTGTTTGAGTCCTTATGGGTTCGACCTCGCACTTGCCTTAGCTATACTATATATTTATTCGTGCGCTTGCGAGTATTAAAATCTATCACAACAGTTCCTTATACTAATAAAAAAAATTATTTCTTTGTATTTAGTAGCATTATCAGCCCAAAAAACTTTGATAAAGCGATAAAATTGAGTTTAATCATTCGGAGCAAAATTGTAGTAAATTTAGGGCAATTATGAGCGATCCTTAATGAGATATATTTAGGTAAAACGGATGTAGTCATTGATAAATATAACAAAATATTTAGAACCACCGAAAGTGTTATAAGGAAAAGGGCCCTAAACATCAAAATGAATAAGATCAAAGGGAGAAAAAGAAATAGATTCACTTTTGGGAAATAACAATGTTGGTTACTTTTTGAGTTGACAAGGTAAATAAGAAATAGCTTCAGACTTAACGGATCTTAATTAACTAGTTAACATTAAGAATCGAAGTCAGTCAATAAACACAGGTCCTAAGTAGGAATGCTATAGCGTGAGTGAAAAACTAAAAGAGGAAGTTGAGGCTAAAGTAGAACTTGATGAAGTAGAAGGATTTGATGCAGTCTTAGAAGCTTGAGGGTACGGAGATTGATGAGTTTAAACATGCGTTAAACCTTATGGCTTATCACAATAACTTTCCATGTCTATGGATCCTGCAAATGACAACTAGAAGAGGAGAATATTACATTTAGTACAAGCTCACATAATTGGCCAACCAGGATAAAATTAACAGTTAATTTTGAGACATAAAATGTGGCAGGGAGGGATAGGTTTGAGGTTGACACTTATCTAATATGGTTGATATTTAAATAAGAGCCATCAACAGTGTTAATGGGAGATGAATGTGAAACAAAAGCTTTGTCTATGAATATAGTATAATCGGTGGTCATGTGATTGCAACAAATATAGTTAAAGAACCAAGAATTGCCTAAGGTCATTGACATAGCATAATTAGATGAGGACAAAACCTATTTAAGAAGCGTAGAAAGTTTATCTCGAGAGATAGGTGCAGTAAAGTTTTCTGGATTAGTTGTCTGAGATTGTGATATGTATGGTTAAGTGCATCTGTGAGGATTAATGCTATAATCATCTTGATAATGACTAGTCCCTCCATGTAACAATACTTGCATGTTCTTTTACGACAATTCAAAAGATCATTATTCGATTTATGACAATATGCACGGTTACATTGAGATCGTTCCATTTGTAATTATGTTGCATACAACTTGGAATAAAAAATAGAAGCTAATGTGAAATTGGAAAATGGAGGCCTGATTTGACAAAATGAGGTTGATTATGGAAGTAATTGGATCAATTGGGTTTAATTTGGAAGTTTAGGGTTAACATTAGAATAAGTAAAATGTATGAGAATAATATGAAAATAACAGAGAGTGCTGGGGTCAATATAGACAGAAAGTTCTAGGGTCGATATGAAAAAAAAAATGGGGCCAAAATAAAAATAACAAAAAAGTCTGCGGTAAATATGAAAATTTGGCTTACGATTGACGTGGCAGGTCAACGCTAACATAGAAAAGTTAACGATGAAGTGGAAGGTGACGTGAACAGGGCTGATAATGACAGAGTTTTGGGGTCAATATGGAGAAAACAGAAAGTTCTAGGGTCAATATGAAAAAAAAAATACGGGGCCAAAATAGAAATAAGAGTAAACTACCCTAATAGCCCTTTAACTATTAGTGTCATTTTGGCCCTTAAACAAAAAATCGCTCCATTTTGGCCCTTCACCTATTAGCGAGCATAAGTTAGGCCTTTCCATCTAAAATTTATGTTAATTTGGACGAAATCACCTCACATGCGGTGCACATGACCTTTTTTAAAGGGTATAATTGTCAATCGACACTAATATGCAACAAATAAGACAAAATGGATGTTTTCTTCATCTCCTTTATTCATCACGCAACAAAGACGAAGTACACAACACAGAGAGAGGAAACAAATAGGGAAAAAGCTAAAGACATTGAAGCATAGAAAATAGAGAGAAATCAAACGATGAAGCATTGAATGTAATGGATTGGACGCTAAGGGTTTACGATGATCCTATAACAGGAATCGAAGATACATATCGTAAGTGCATTTTTTTAATTTTTTTAGGGTTTTAATGTCAATGCAACTGATTTTTAGAGTTTAAGTTTGATTATATGAATTTTCTACAAATGAAAAAAGTATATTTATATACAATATTTTTTTAGGGTTTCACTTTTGGAAAATGCAGTTATTCTGTCTTGCATGTTTTAACAGAAAAATTTGTTTCCATTTTTTCTACAGCACCTAATTAAGATAAATTCATTATCATCATTCATCATAGTGGTAAGCTTGAATATGCACCCCATTTAGTTTATAGTGGTGGGTCTATAGCCTTTGCTGATAACTGTGACCAAAATGGAACTTCAATACATGAGATTATATTAATGGCCAATGAATTAGGTACACTATCTGTTTTATCTTGTTGGTATAGACATCCTCAAAAGGATTTTAGTAATGGATTGATCCAACTAGTTAAAGATAGGGATGTTTTGGAAATGACAAAATGGGTTCTAACATATAGGGTGGTAGACATGTATATGGACCATGGTGAAAATGAAGGTGTAATGAATGACTTTGAACCTCTAAATGTTATATATCTTAAAAAAGATGGTGAAATGAATGAAGAATATGATGGACAGTTTGGAGAAATGAATGATGAAGATGGTGGACAGTTTGAAATAAATGAAAAAGATGGTGGATAGTTTGGAGAGGATGAATCAGATTTAGGAAGTCCTTTGAGGTCTAATGTGGTGTGTGGTGATGATGATGGTGTTTGGGAAAATGTTGAACAACATGGGATGGCCAATGAAATAGAGGGTCCTGGGAATGTGAATGAAACAAAAGGTCTTGGCAATGTGAATGAAACAGAGGGTCCTAGCAATGTGAATATGAATGATGAAAATGCTTGGTCTAATGTGGGTGATTCTGAGGAATTATTAAGCCTTGTTTCTTTCGATGATGAGGGGTTAACAAGCCTAGCTATCCAATGTACAATGTTGAGAAAAACAAGAGTAATCCTCAATTTGAAGTTGGCTAATTATTCAGTTTTGCTGAGGAATTTATGACTGATATTGTTGAGTACTCTATTGCACATATGAAGGAAATCAAAATACCCTGTAATGAAAAATGGAGGGTGATGGCAAAATGCAAAGCCCCATTTGAATGGTTTGTGTTTGCATTAAAATAAGGTGCAGATAAGGGGACCACACTACAAATGGAGTCTTTAAATGCTAAGCACACTAATTGTAGGAGTACACATTATAATAGGCATGTCAATTCCACTTGGTTATCACATAATTACGAGGGAATGTTTGGTGCAAACATAGGTATGCCTTGGCAAGCATGAAGAGAGACAGTGAAGAAAAATCAAAAAGTTAAGATTACTAAATCTCAATTTTATAAAACAAAGAAGAAAGCACAAGAATTAATTGAAGGCAGCCATAAGGATCAGTACAAATGGATTTGGGATTACTATGCAGAGATCAAAAGGGTCATGCCAAATTCAATAGTGGTGGTACACAAAGATGAAAGAAATGGTGTCATAAAGTTTAAAAGAATGTATTATTGCCTTGGCCCACTTAAGGAGGGCTTTAAAAAGTCTAGACCATTCATTGGATTCGATGGATATTTCCTTAAAGGGCCCTACCCAGGCCAGTTGTTATCAGCAGTTGGTATTGACGCTAATCATGGCATGTACCCCTTTGCGTATGTAGTTGTTGAAAAAGAAACCGAGTACTCATGGATATGGTTCTTGAAGCTATGATGTAATACCCTGTAATATAATTAGTGTAAATTAGACACATATTTCTTGGTTGAGTATGGACTAAATTGTAAAGTTGCAAAAGTTCAGGGTTAAAATAATAAAGTTATGAAACTTCAGGGTTAATTATCGTAATTAAACATAAACTTAGATTTTATTTCTTTAAGCCACCGACTCCATTGCCTAAATGTTCCACCATTTCCATTATTCTGCTTTCATTTTCTTCACCGAGCAACAGTAAGAAAAAAAGAAAATAGGTACGGAGATTACGTCTTAGCAATTGGTCATCAAAACTCCGCCGAATCGAGTCGAGCCTTAAGGGAAAATTGTTCTATACATTGAGGGCTACGCAACGGTATAAGAATTTTAGAGTTGTACCGGTCGGGGTTTGGGTATCAACTTATAATTTATTATTTGGGGCTAAATATTCTGAGGTAGGGGTTTAGTTATTTTTAAAAGTCGATAGTATAATTTTATTATATATGAATCATCATATTTTAATTGTTTTTGTTTTAAGAATTATTATATGATAAGGATGATGATGCTTTATGATTTATTAAGCCATGTGTATGTTATTTGAAGCAAGATATGCCATTATACTTGATACATTTGTATTATTTGATATACATGAGATATCCCTTGGATGTATAAATATTTTATATTTATGAAATTAATTAATTAAGAAATTATATACATCAAGGAACATGTATAGAGATTTGTTGTGGTTATATGGCATAAATTGTTTCAAATATTCATTTATTAGCATGTTATGCATACTGTGCATCGTCATTGTGTCAACTGAATTCTTTGAGACTTTTTGGCAAGCTCGGATTATTCTTATGGCCTATCATGTGGGCATATATCTTGTATTTATGGTGCTGAAAGCTTCTTATATCTGCTGAATTATTCTGGGATGTGATATGGTTCTGTGATGGGTTTGATAGGATGTTATTGTGGCCCTTCGATGATGAAGGAAATATGTATTGACTAGTGCTTGCCGATGTGAAAATAAGTAGGGCTCGGTGCCCTTGGGTTGAAAATCCCTAAACCCCCGGGGGACAGCAATGAGGTCGGCTGTCTAGAGCCAGCGGTGAGTAGCCCGGAAATCTAGGCCTCGGCAAAGCACTAGTGATTCTGTGATATGATATGGATGGACACATGGTCCAATTATATTATGATATGATGATGATCTTTGATGGGCTGAATGATATTATATTGTGATCATATTCGACTTATTCTCTGGGGCGGTCAGGCCCGTTCTTCTTCTTATGATTATGATTCGGCCCAGCTTCAGTATCTCTTGGGGGCGGTCAGGCCCATTGTTATTATCATTATTATGATTCGGTTCGGCATTGGTATTCTTTCGGTATAATGGTTGACACAAGGGAGGTAACCTGCATATGCACATGCATGCATTATTTTATTGGTTGAACCATGATTTATAATTAAATAGTTAATTACGTTTCATACGTAATATTGCCTGTTATACCCCCCCTACTGAGCTGTGAGCTCACCCCTTTTTATGTAAACCAATTCAGGTATCCAGGAGACGGATACGACAGAAGAGGCAACTGGGTCGGGAACGAAATAGAGGATCTCTGATACCGACTCATTTTTGTTGTATAGGTGTGTACATGGCAAGCCACAACTAGCCTGGGTTGTTGTTTACTATGTAATATATGTTAACATAGTGTGTATGTCTTTTGGATTTCATGCCTGTGTATCGATGTATATTGCACTCATGTTTTATATTACCGCCCGTAGCATGAGTACCATGGTTGTTTATTCCAGGTTATGTGATTTTTCTTGGATTTATTATTTTATTATTTATTTCAAACCTACTTTAGCTCGTCTAAGGTGGGTTAGTAACGCTCCAGGTCTTAATTACAGGTGTTATCCTACTAATTAAGGCGGGGGTGTTACAAATTGGTATCAGAGCATAGGTTTGCGATTTACTTGGGTTGTGGGACGAAATATGTGAATTATGAGATGAACTGTATTTTTTTATGAATATGTGTATATCAGGTTATCATGATATTTTTCTTGTTTGCGTATAGTGAATGGCGACTCCACCAGATGATGGGGTGAATCATGCCACTCACGAGAGTTCTACTTCGGGAGGGGAGTCTGTAGATGCTATTCGTGCGATAGCTCGGGAGTTGGCTAATGTATTGGCTCATACCGAACAACCTCGAGAAAGAGTTCATGAGAATCAGGCTATGGTGGCCCTCGAGAGGTTTAAAAAGTTATCTCCTCCTACTTTTAATGGGATATCCGGACCCGATACAGCAGAGTCGTGGCTCGATCAGATAGAAAGAGCCTTTGATGTCATGCATTTATCGGATGATTTGAGACTCAGCCTCGGTACGTATCAATTGATTGATCAGGCGGGTGTTTGGTGGAGGAACGTGTCGAGGAGGGCGGATGCTCCTACTACCTGGGAGCAATTCACCCAGTTGTTTTTAGAGCGTTATTTCTCACCGGTCCATCGTAGTATCAAGAGGGATGAGTTTCGTTCCCTTATCCAAGGGAATATGTCCGTGACGGAGTATGAGGCAAAGTTCGAAAGTCTGAGCCGTTTCGAGAAAGGTTTAGACAGCGATCTTGATGAGAAGATACGTTTATTTCTGAAAGGATTGAAGCCTTCTATCAGAGAGAAGGTATATCACTTAAGCTATAACAGTATGACTGAAGCTGTGAGAGTGGCTATGAAAGTGGAGCAGGAGAGAGCAGACGCCAGTAGATTCCTAGAAAGAAAAAGGAGTATCGAGGGGAGAAAATCTGGTAATCAGGAAAAGAAGTATAGAAGTGATTCAGGGTCTTCCAGTAGTAGTGTTAGTAGAGACCGTTTTTCGGGGAGTAGTAGCGAGCACCAGGGACAGAGAGAAAGGGTTTGTTATACGTGCGGCCAACCGGGGCATATTCGTAGGGATTGTCCAAATATAAGTCGGGAGAAGCAGCCGTCTCAACCTCCCTACAGCCAGTCTCAAACTCAGGGCTCGAGCCGTGGTAGCGGAATGGGCCAATCTTTCTCTAGTGGTCAAGGCCGGGGTCAGAGTCAATCCCGTGGGGGTGGAAGTTCGTATGCTCGGGGAGGCGGTAGGACTTCGGGTCGAGTGTATACCCTGAGTCAGGTGGAGCAACCTGAAGCTAAGGTGATGGAAGGTACCGTTCTATTCTTTAGCTCTTGGGTTAAAGTTTTATTTGATACCGGTGCTTCTCATTCATTTATCTCGTTGGCTTTAGTCACTAGATTGGGATTGAATGTGGAACGTTTGGATATACCGATATGTGTTGGTTCGCCTTTGGGGAGTGATGTAGGGTTGAGTTTTATTTGTAGAAATTGTTCCTTGAGTGTTGGAGAATCCTCGATAGAGTTTGATCTTATTGTGATGGATATGGAAGTTTATGATCTTATTTTAGGAATGGATTGGTTGGCTACTTTTCATGTGATAATTGATTGTTCCAAACGTCGAGTCTCTATTCCATTGCCTAACAGTGAGATGTTGATATTCTATTGTAAGTCTGAGTCACATACGCCGAGTACGTATTTGAGGCCCAAGGAACAACGGAATTTCTTTGGATGGTTGGCTAGTATGGTAGCACGAGAGGAGGGTGGTTCATATCCTTCTAATCTTCCTGTGGTTAGGGAATTTTCAGATGTGTTTCCTGATGATCTTCCGGGTCTTCCCCCTCATCGGGCGGTAGACTTTTCTATTGACCTTATTCCGGGTACTGCTCCGATATCGTTAGCACCGTATCGAATGGCTCCTGCCGAGCTGAAGGAACTGAAAGTTCAAATTGATGAGTTATTGCGAAAAGGGTTTATCAGACCTAGTGTGTCTCCTTGGGGCGCACCTGTATTGTTTGCTAAGAAGCAAGATGGGTCATTACGGTTGTGTATAGACTATCGTCAGTTGAACCGTGTCACTGTCAAGAATAAGTATCCGTTGCCCCGAATAGATGATCTGTTTGATCAATTACAAGGTGCCGTTAGATTTTCCAAGATAGATCTCCGATCGGGCTATCATCAAATGTTGGTTCGTGAAGAAGATATTTCAAAGACGGCGTTTCGTACTCGATATGGTCATTACGAGTTTTTAGTGATGCCATTCGGGTTGACGAATGCGCCAGCGGCATTTATGGACTTGATGAATCGCTTGTATCGTCCTTATCTTGATCAGTGTGTGGTGGTTTTTATAGATGATATTCTTATATACTCCAAGTCTGATGAGGAGCATGAGAATCATCTCCGTCTAGCTCTTCAAGTCCTCCGAGATCACCAACTCTATGCTAAGCTTAGCAAATGTGACTTTTGGATGTCGGAAGTTAAATTCTTGGGACATGTGGTCTCGAGTAATGGAATTTCGGTAGATCCAACGAAAATAGAAGCTGTTCTAAAATGGGAAAGGCCTCGAAATGTTACGGAGGTTAGAAGTTTTATGGGGTTAGCAGGCTATTATCGTCGGTTTGTGAAAGACTTTTCTCGGATAGCATTGCCATTGACTCACCTTACTCATAAAGGTGTCCAATTCATTTGGAGTGACGATTGTGAGAAAGCCTTCCTAGAGTTGAAGGGTAAGCTTACTTCGGCTCCAGTTCTTGTTTTACCCGAGCGGGGAAAGGGTTATACGATTTATTGTGATGCTTCTAGATTTGGTTTGGGTTGTGTTCTTATGCAAGTAGAGCATGTTGTGGCTTATGCCTCCCGTCAGCTCAAGCAACACGAGAAAAACTACCCTACCCATGATCTAGAATTGGCTGCGGTTGTATTTGCTCTTAAGATTTGGCGTCATTATCTGTATGGTGAGACATTTGAAGTCTATTCTGATCATAAGAGCCTGAAATATATTTTCACCCAGAAAGATTTGAATCTTAGACAGCGACGGTGGGTAGAATACTTGGAAGATTATGATTTTACTCTACAGTATCACCCGGGCAAAGCTAATGTTGTAGCCGATGCCTTGAGTCGAAAATCCCAAGGGTCTTTAGCTGCCCTACGATGTCGAGAGTGGAAGTTAAGACAAGAATTGCAACGATACAATCTTATGGTGAGTCGGAATAATAACCAAGCATATCTTTATAATATGGTTGTTCAACCAGCACTCCAACAACAGGTGATTGGTGCCCAACGTGTAGACGAAGAACTTCGGGTGATAGGTGATCGTTTGGCTACAGAAGTCGAACACGGTGAATACAGACTTGGGACCGACGGAGGAATTCGGGTTCGAGATAGATTGGTAGTGCCGAAAGATCCAGAACTTAGAAACAAAATTCTAAGTGAAACCCATCATTCTAAATTTTCTATTCACCCGGGAGGTACAAAGATGTATCGAGATTTGTGCCAAAATTTTTGGTGGAGTGGTATGAAACGTGATGTCGCAAATTATGTAAGCAAGTGTATGACCTGTCAGTTAGTGAAGGCCGAACATCAAAGACCCGCAGGGCAACTTCAACCATTGCCTATTCCCGAGTGGAAGTGGGAACATGTTACAATGGATTTTGTTTCGGGGTTACCTAAAGCTTTGGGTGGTCAAGACACCATTTGGGTAATTGTTGATAGATTGACGAAATCTGCTCATTTTCTTCCCATTCGTAACAACCAAAATATAGAGAGCCTTGGCAAATTTTATGTTCGAGAGATAGTTAAGTTGCACGGGGTGTCACTTACTATTGTATCGGATCGAGATCCTCGTTTCACATCTCGATTTTGGGGGAGTTTGCAGAAAGCTCTGGGTACTCAGTTGAATTTTAGTACGGCATTCCATCCACAGACAGACGGGCAATCCGAACGAGTTATTCAGATCCTCGAGGATATGTTGAGAGCTTGTGTCTTAGATTTTCGAGGAAATTGGATAGAGCATTTGCCTTTAGTGGAGTTTGCCTACAATAACAGTTTTCAGGCCAGTATAGGCATGGCGCCTTATGAAGCATTGTATGGTCGCCCGTGTAGATCTCCGATTTGTTGGTATGAAGTCGGGGAAAGAACCTTGTTGGGTCCGGAATTGGTAGAACAAACCACTGAGAAGGTTAAGATTATTCGACAACATCTCCTTACTGCTCAGAGTCGACAGAAGAGTTATGCCGATAAACGTCGTCGTCATTTGGAGTTTGAAGTCGGTAGTCATGTATTTTTGAAAACCAAACCTCGTTTTGGTATCACACGTTTTGGTGGTAGAGGGAAATTAGCTCCTCGTTACATTGGGCCATTTGAAATCTTGGAGCGTGTTGGAAATGTTTCGTATTGTTTGGCTTTACCTCCACAGATGTCGCTTGTTCATAATGTCTTTCATGTGTCGATGCTTCGACGGTATGTTTACGATCCATCCCATATTGTTCAATGGGAAGATTTGGAAATACTTGATGATGGGACGTATGAAACCCGACCGATTCAAATTCTAGACCGTCAAGACCGAGTATTGAGAAACAAAGTTATACCACTAGTTAAGGTCTTGTGGTTACACCACAGAGCGGAGGAGGCAACATGGGAAATGGAAACTGAGATCCGCCACAAGTATCCGGACTTATTTACTTAAGGTACGATATTTAAATTTCGAGGACGAAATTTTTATTAGTGGGGAAGATTGTAATACCCTGTAATATAATTAGTGTAAATTAGACACATATTTCTTGGTTGAGTATGGACTAAATTGTAAAGTTGCAAAAGTTCAGGGTTAAAATAATAAAGTTATGAAACTTCAGGGTTAATTATCGTAATTAAACATAAACTTAGATTTTATTTCTTTAAGCCACCGACTCCATTGCCTAAATGTTCCACCATTTCCATTATTCTGCTTTCATTTTCTTCACCGAGCAACAGTAAGAAAAAAAGAAAATAGGTACGGAGATTACGTCTTAGCAATTGGTCATCAAAACTCCGCCGAATCGAGTCGAGCCTTAAGGGAAAATTGTTCTATACATTGAGGGCTACGCAACGGTATAAGAATTTTAGAGTTGTACCGGTCGGGGTTTGGGTATCAACTTATAATTTATTATTTGGGGCTAAATATTCTGAGGTAGGGGTTTAGTTATTTTTAAAAGTCGATAGTATAATTTTATTATATATGAATCATCATATTTTAATTGTTTTTGTTTTAAGAATTATTATATGATAAGGATGATGATGCTTTATGATTTATTAAGCCATGTGTATGTTATTTGAAGCAAGATATGCCATTATACTTGATACATTTGTATTATTTGATATACATGAGATATCCCTTGGATGTATAAATATTTTATATTTATGAAATTAATTAATTAAGAAATTATATACATCAAGGAACATGTATAGAGATTTGTTGTGGTTATATGGCATAAATTGTTTCAAATATTCATTTATTAGCATGTTATGCATACTGTGCATCGTCATTGTGTCAACTGAATTCTTTGAGACTTTTTGGCAAGCTCGGATTATTCTTATGGCCTATCATGTGGGCATATATCTTGTATTTATGGTGCTGAAAGCTTCTTATATCTGCTGAATTATTCTGGGATGTGATATGGTTCTGTGATGGGTTTGATAGGATGTTATTGTGGCCCTTCGATGATGAAGGAAATATGTATTGACTAGTGCTTGCCGATGTGAAAATAAGTAGGGCTCGGTGCCCTTGGGTTGAAAATCCCTAAACCCCCGGGGGACAGCAATGAGGTCGGCTGTCTAGAGCCAGCGGTGAGTAGCCCGGAAATCTAGGCCTCGGCAAAGCACTAGTGATTCTGTGATATGATATGGATGGACACATGGTCCAATTATATTATGATATGATGATGATCTTTGATGGGCTGAATGATATTATATTGTGATCATATTCGACTTATTCTCTGGGGCGGTCAGGCCCGTTCTTCTTCTTATGATTATGATTCGGCCCAGCTTCAGTATCTCTTGGGGGCGGTCAGGCCCATTGTTATTATCATTATTATGATTCGGTTCGGCATTGGTATTCTTTCGGTATAATGGTTGACACAAGGGAGGTAACCTGCATATGCACATGCATGCATTATTTTATTGGTTGAACCATGATTTATAATTAAATAGTTAATTACGTTTCATACGTAATATTGCCTGTTATACCCCCCCTACTGAGCTGTGAGCTCACCCCTTTTTATGTAAACCAATTCAGGTATCCAGGAGACGGATACGACAGAAGAGGCAACTGGGTCGGGAACGAAATAGAGGATCTCTGATACCGACTCATTTTTGTTGTATAGGTGTGTACATGGCAAGCCACAACTAGCCTGGGTTGTTGTTTACTATGTAATATATGTTAACATAGTGTGTATGTCTTTTGGATTTCATGCCTGTGTATCGATGTATATTGCACTCATGTTTTATATTACCGCCCGTAGCATGAGTACCATGGTTGTTTATTCCAGGTTATGTGATTTTTCTTGGATTTATTATTTTATTATTTATTTCAAACCTACTTTAGCTCGTCTAAGGTGGGTTAGTAACGCTCCAGGTCTTAATTACAGGTGTTATCCTACTAATTAAGGCGGGGGTGTTACATATGATATGATGATCTTGGAATTGAAGAAAAAAATCAATCAAAGTACACTATGATGAGTGATCAATAAAAGGTACATTTATTTCTTCATTTACATAGTTTACACAGTTACATAGTTAGCACAGCTCCAAGGCAATTTACACAGCTGCATTTTTTTTCTTCAATGATACACAATTTACATTGCTTTCTTCATTGATACTTGCACACTTACATATTTGCTTCTTCTGGGCAGTTTACGCAGTTCGTATAGTGGTGTAGTTATACAATTGTACATTACTACTTTCATTTATACACAATTGCATTTTCCTTTCACTACAAGAAAAAGTGCCTTTCGTGACCGGTGAAAAACCGTCACAAAAGGTTAAAATCCGTCACAAAAACGCATTTGTGACAACGTTGTGACGGTTTTTGAAGCGTTACAAGTTAGGGGGGTCTCAAAAACTCGGTGACGGCAAGATTCCGTCACAAAGACTTTTTGTGACGATTTTGTGACAGTTTTGTCAGTGTTACAAAAAATCTGTCATTTTTGCCAATCTATTGTCACAATCTATTTATGATAGCTTGAAACGTTACTTATATTATTATTGTGGCGACATTTGCCGTTACAAATACGTAACTTTGTTAGTCACAAATATTCTATTTGTGACAACTTGTTCGCGTTACAAATAAACATGTGCCCTATTTCGGACAACTTATTAGCCGTCACAAAAAATGTTGTGCCCTATTTATGACAACTTATATTAGCCGTCACAAAAAGTGTTGATCAATCTCACATGATTGCTACCTTGTCCAACTGAAATTTGAATGATGTTATTATTAAAATACCAATTACAACAAACCAATCGAACACGAATAAAGCAAAAATGAATAATATTAACTAAATTTTCTCCATTACATAGTCTAAACCAAACCAAAATATAATATCCAAAAATATTATCTACCAAGGAACATGTTATATTGTTCAATATCAATCCAAAATTATAAAAGAGTGCAACAATATAGTCTAAAGCAAATGAAACCATTGTCTATATCTTATAATTGCTCTTTCCAAAACAAAGCCCATTGTAGTAATCTTGCTTGCACAACCTTCATTCACCTTCATTCATTTCCTAAAACATAAAAAAGGGGATATCAGGCATTAAATAGAACATTAAATTCTTGAAAAAAAAAAGTAAATTGATCCCTATTTACTAATTAAGCGTTATATCAGATCTCACAAAATTATCAAATACCAGTAAGGAGACTTTGGGAATTTATAATATTCTTGTGAAATTGACTAACATTATTCAAAAAGAAATAAATAATATTCCTTATAGTACATTTTAAGTATACCATTTGAATTAGAAAATACACTAACCTCGCGAGAAAAGCTTTCATCTAGGTCAAGATCTGGGAGATGAACACTTGATGAAGTAGGAACCTACACGTTTAAAATTTGAGTTATCAAAAACTTATAATAAATATAAATATTTTGAATGTAAATTAATATATGACATAAATAAAATTACATTGCCAATGCTAGATGGGTCGTTTCCACCACGCAATTCAGCTAGAACCTCATCCCGAATGGAAGCTCGCATAGTCGTCATAGCCTCTTCAATTGATCTCTGCATCACGCTCTCTAATTAGTTGATCAAGTTTTGTGTTGATCTCTGTTCTAGTCTCCTCACGTATCTTGTTGAACTTATCTTCTTCATTGCTATTTCCTTTACCAAAGACAACTTGCGGGGTGACACCTTTTCCATAAGTTCGCACGCACCCATGCCCATCGGGACCAACAACTTGGGTAAATACCCCGTCTATAAACTCAGGGGTCCGTTCCTCTTCTGGCACTGCATCCCTTCGACTTTTCATTTCCGCCTACAATTTGACATGAAATTTTTATCTATATACATTAGTAAAAAAATTATTTTAACAATATTAATGAATTCCAATAAATTCATGTAATAGTTATTACTCACAATAATAGCTTGTGTCTCTGGATTTATAGGACCACCATTTTTAGGAGTGCGTGTTCTTCTAAACACGTTAATTCGATTAGTATCCTCTCCTGCTTCCTCCATCTAATATTTTATAAAAGCAACATTGTTATAACCCAACAATATGAGAGTAACATAACTCATAATCTATAATAAAACTTACATCTGCTATAATCTGAGCATATGGCGTTCTCCTAGTCTTGTGATTTAAATCTTGATATTGACGATTTTTTTTGTTTTGAGCAGAAATAACCTACAAAATTCCCAAGGCTAATTTACAAATTTTACATCTTAATGAATTGATGTAACTATCAAGCAAATTTATTAAATACCTGTTGCTTCTCAGTCCCCCAATAGGCAACAAACGTCTCCCACTGATCTTGAACCACCCTAAGCGGCTTATTATTTAAGCGTTGTTCATCAGTTTCCCAAATGTCGTAGTACTGCGTTTTTACTTGACTTTTCCACTTTCTCCAAATATCTCCAACATTTTTTAAGCAATTTTCTCTATACTCTGGAGGAGCATTCGTATTATCCTATAAATAAAACTCAATTTAATCATTATTAAATGACAACAGTAGAATGTATTGAGCAATTACACTAGAATATAAATTAACGAATTTAAGCATAGGATACTTACTTCAACTTTTTTCCATATATAATCCAATATATCTTGGGGCACATCTTTCCACTGCTCATATATTAATGGAACTTGCTCCCCATTTCGAGCTATGATCCCAAGATGTGTTTTAAGATGATGTTGATTAGGACCATATGCTTGCATATATTGATTAAACTCTAGGTGCAACTTTTGACCAGTGCCCCAAGTGTTTAATCCCTTTGCCACGCCTCTACCTCGTCGAGTAAAAGTAGAATCGCTAGCCGAGGTACCTGTGATTTAAGAAAGGCCAAATAAAGAAAAATAAGTTTACTAGAAAAAGCCAAATCACTCGAAAATATAGCACCAAATTCAACAACAAAAAATATATAAACAATACCAAATGCAATCCGAAAGCAATCCATTAACAGTCCTAATTCAAATAAAGTCCTAAAATGGTCCGTAAATGTTTAATAAAGTGTGTAACATTAACAGTCCCAATTCAGCTCAATTCAAATACAAAAGTAACACTTAAAGTTCAGTCAGAAAGTTACCATTTTGTTGAGTCGAGTGAGAATCTTGTAGCTGTGAGGCCTCAGGTTGTAGCGGTGGTGGTTGTGGCGGTGGTTGTGACTGAGTATTCACTCGAGATCGAGTATTGCGCATTGGTGGTTGTTGTGGTGGTTGTGGCGGTAATGTGGTTGGTGGCTGTGATTGTAGTGATTCTTGAGGCTGATTATTCACCCGAGAGCGAGTATTGCGTGTTAGTGGCTGCGACGGTGGCGGCGGCGGCGGTGGCGGTGTGGTTTGTGGCACTGATTGTTGCTGTGTTGAAGACTGCGATTGCAACATGTCCATAATCGTCTTACCGCGTGGTCTTTTTGAAGGGGCCATGATCCTTAAACCATTAAAAAAAATTCACAATAATTTTTCACTATAACTTATATGATCCTTAAACCATGCCGGAAATTTTTCACTATGAACGCGTAAAATCGCCTCAAACGGACAACCGAGCGCAAAGTTATGATGTTTCAAAGTTTCGACACCGCACACCGCCTTTTATCACCCTTTTTTGTTGTATTTTTCTGCATATTTTCATCCGTCTATCGATTCCACGTCTAAGATCTCGAAAAAGGGCTATTGAAACGAGTTGTCATAATATTCTAGAGTCAAAATAAATAGCATTCCATCACATAAGAAAAAAATTTGATTGTTTCCATCACCTAAGAAAATATTTCAATCTAAATAGCATAATGCATTATTCATATTTGTTTATCTAAATGCGAATAATCAAATTCTCTTTTTGTAATGGCAATTCTTATATTCCAACTAGCAAATAAGGGCAATCATGGATTCTAAAAATAGGATAGACAACGTAAATGCTGAGTTGATCTTAATGATAAAGCCAATCGGTCATAATCGAGTTCACGGCGGCCTTTTCGATCAAACTCTTTTTTGCTTTTGAGGAAACTATAGTTGGAATATCTTATATTGCTTCTAACGAAACTATAATTAAAATACCTTATATTGGTTCAAAGGAAGTCATAATCGAGTTCACGGACAAGTTTTAGCTTCTATGGATAGCGTGAATGTTCTCTTTTAAGTATTTAATTATATACCATCATTATAAAGTATAAGTATAAACTAATCAGTACTGACAAAAATGACTCTGTTTATTAGCTTTTTTCAAGTCATATTTAAAATTTGAACCCACTTTGGGTATTTATAAAATTTGAGTGTAATCACAAGGCCTACATAGCCCTCAGGTCTCTCCTACATCACTTGGGTTGAGCACTACCCGATGGCTTAGACTTTTAGGTGAGATGGTCATCTAACAAAATGTATTATGAATTAAGAGTTAAGACAATTTATATGCTGAAAAAATTATTTACATTTTTTCTAATTCCTTTAATTTAGAGATTCAAATAACAGTATAACACCATAAATAATATAATTAGAAAGAGAGAATGGATAAAAGAAATAATTTTATCTTTTTCCATAGGCAAGATGGTCCTCTATATATCATAATCATTACTACAGCAGCAAACAGTTCAAATGCATACCAAAATTTCCGGATTGATTTCTGAGTGAGTGAGAAGCCAATGACAATGACTAGTATCAATAGGTTATGCAGACAAATTTCAATTCTAAAGATACAAACAACACGTCTATGTAAGTGGTCATGCGTTTATGTGACATTCCAGAAGCCCCATTGAAGTCCCACTCTACCACCGTACGTATAAATTTTGGAGAAACTTTTGGATTTAGAGCATCAATTGAAATATTACAGTACATGTTGCATTCAATTATTAAACTATACTTTGCAAAAGTTCAAAGAGTTGGATCTACCTTTAGTTCAAAGGACTTCAGATCCCGAGCAAGCTGCTATGCATTTATTCCCTCACGACTGTGTAACCTGCAAATTCAAGTAAGAAATACTCATCTTAAATTTATTAAACCACTGAAAATTTTCATCCACATACTCGCTTAGACAGTTTGGATGCACATCACCGATGTAATATTAAGAAATAAATTAACTGTTGGAATCTCTTGACAATGCAACCACTCTTTTTTTCAGATAACCACCATTACAAAGTAAAAGGGCTATACCAAAAAAATAAAGCAAAAGATTACATGAACAATGATTATGCATTGTAACTTATTTTTGCATATAAACCTTTGACACACCCCTTAGGGCGATAATTTATATTCTGCACTAACAGCAGGGGAAAATTCCAAATTGCCATAATATTACATGTTGTATTGTTGTGTAAAACTGTAGATACCCCTTAACTTTTAAAAACTATAAGTTGTCATGTTATGGTTCATCATCACTATTGTGTTTGATAAGACTTATCCTCAATGGCCACAATTGGCTAAAATCGCTAATGCCAAACAAACTTTACACTTCAAAAGTTCAAAATCAGTAGAAGTGCAACCAACTGTGTGTATGCTTAAGTTATATTTTATCAATACACCACGTGTAACCCAAGCATCAAGGCACTAAGGACCCAATTTACCCCTTGTATACCTAAGCCCTCCAATCTTTTATCCCTTGTGCATTCATCTCACCCTTGAGGACTTATGGATTGAAATATGGGTTCTTCTTGTAGGTCAAGATGGTGAGAAATTAAGTCCGATAAAGCTTGCTAGTTTGATTAAAGAGAGCAGCAGATTATTAAAAAGAGAGAAAAAGCAGCAAAGCAAAGCAACATATTCTTAAAAAAAAAAATACCCGCAGCAAAACAACAGATTATATATATATATAAAAAAAGAGCAGCAGTAGAACAACATATTATAAAAAAACTAAAAAAAGAAAGAAAGAAAAAGCAGCAAAGCAACATATTATTAAAAAAAAATGAAAAAGCAGCAAAGCAACAGCCAACAAATACACGCATAGACATAATCTATATGGTTTGACCCTGTTCTAGTCTTGAAATTGTTGCTTTTATTGTACTATTCTTTTCTTTCTGGTTTGAACTAATGAAGTTAAAAATTGTTGTACATTATTCTATAGGAATTAATATATATATATATATATATGTATGTATACACACTAATACTAAGCAATGGGCGAGAGAAGTCAAGAGAAAGCGAGAGAGAAAGAGAGTAGGGCAAGAGAGACGTACCTTTCTGCTGCTGGTAGTGAGCGACGGTGATTAGGGATTGGAGATGGAGATGGAGAAGAGGGGATTAGGGATTCACGATTGAGAAGAGTTCTAAGCGGGAGAAAAAAGTGTTTGAGCGGGCTTAGTGTTGGGAACGAAACAAAATTGATGTTTTATTTAACAAGTTAATTTTTTTTTTATATTCTTCAATTAAAACGACGTTGTATTATTGCTTATAAATATATATTTTTGGTAACAGCTCTCTAAGCTGTAGTAAATAAAGTTATTTGTCACGGTTCTATATTTAACCATTACAAATAACTTTTATTTGTAACGGGAATGTAACTAGCCGTGACAAATAATTTTACTTGTGACGGGACTAAAATTTGTGACAAATAAATGCCTTTAGTAACGGTTTTTGAGCTGTTACAAAAACATTCGTCACAAAAGACCATTTTTCTTGTAGTGGAATATAGGGGCTAGTTCTTGCTTTAATTGATGTTCTGCCCAATTATGAAGTCGGATTTTGTGTGATACCATTACAGTAACTTTAGAAATAAGGGTAATGGCAGGAAAGTATTAAATGAGGCTTTTTGGAAATGTGCTAGGGCTAGCACATAAGAATATTTCAACTATTGCATGGAGGAGATAGAGAAATTGAGAAAAAAAAGCCTTTACATAGTTAAGCACATGTATTGCACCCAAGCATTGGTTTGGGTCTCACTTTCAAACAAATTCAAAATGTGATGTGCTTATTAATAACCATTGTGAGATCTTTAATAGCTTTATTCTTGAGGCTAGATATAAACCAATCATATCTATGTTTGAATGCATTAGAACATTATTGATGGTTAGGATCAAGAAAAATAGGGAGAAAATAAGGGCCCACATCCTACTGAAGTTTGTCCTAGGATAGAAGAAAAGTTAGAACATCTTGGTAAATTTGCACCTAACTTCATAAGTTTGTGATCCGGTTAGAATGAATACTAAGTTAATAGTGGTCCAGATTTACAATTTGTTGTTAATTTGAAGGATAGGACATGTAGTTGTAGAGTTTAGAAGTTAAGTGGTATGCCATATGTCCATGCTGTGTGTGCAATCATTAGCCAACATGAGAAGCCCACAAATTATGTAGATTCATGTTTCACAAAGGGGAGGTATTTGGAGATTTATCAACACACTGTGAGACCAATCCATGGCAAACCTATGTGGCCACACACTTCATTGGCTCCACTTGTACAACCCGATGTTGAAGCACAAGTTGGTAGGCGTAAAAAAGAAAGGAATAAAAAAGGGGATGGACCTGTGTAAATTAGGGAAGAGAGGTATTGCTATGACTTGTAGGAAATGTGGCAATAGTGGCCATAATGCAAGGACTTGCAATGGATAAGAATGTGTTGGAAGTAGCAGTGCTAGTGCAGGTAGAGGAACTGATGGCAGTGCTGGTGTAGCTCCAAGGCAGTTTGCAAATGCTACTGCATTGGTTAAGGGATTGCAGGTACAAATGTTACATAATGTGCACTTTTATTTTAGAACATTCCACCCACTGATAATGAATAATTACCATTTTGTGTAGGCAAAAAGAAAGAAAGGGCAATCCAATCAAAGTCAAGAGCAATGTAATCAATCACAAAGTCAATCAGCACTAAGATCCTTATTTACTTTATTATCTAGTGGGAAATGTAAGTAATGGAATATTAATGGTACATGTGGGCAATTTTTTGGGGAAATGTAAGTAATGGTATAGGTGGGAAATTTTTTGGGAAAATATAAGTAATGGTATATGTTGGTTATAAGTTTTTGGGGATGAAATTATGGTTTGACATAGGTTAGTTATAAGTTTTTGGGGATGAAAGTATGGTTTGAAATACGACTTCATGTTTTAGGTGCTTTAAGTTAAATCAGTTCCTTTATTTTATTGGTAATTGTTGTCTTGTCTTCATTGCATTTTTTCCATTTATTGTTAAATAGGGCACTTCATTGCATTACATAAAACACTTTCATGGTTACAAAAAACAGAGCATCCATACTGCCTTTCATTCCATTACAAAAAAAGGACAAAGTATTCATAATGCATTTCATTCCATTACAAAAAAAAAACGCAATGAAAACAGAGCATCAGTTTATTCCTCTTCCACAGTTACAAACTTAAATGGAGCTTTCTCCATCTTCATGGGCACCAGGGGTGTGCAAAAACTGACCCGGACCGAACAGATCGAACCGAAATATAGGGTGTTTTTTGGGTTTTATAAGTACAACGGTCCGATTTTGGTCCAAAAAATCTTTGTTTTTTTTTTTGTTTTATCATCTTTTTACAATGTTATATAGTGTACTTGCTGAGATTTGGGCGGCAAAAGATAGAGAGAGATGGAGGGAAACATCTATTTATGTGTTCTAACGTTTTTGCCCTTTGAAAATTGGAGGGCAGGGTGGTTCTGTCCAAATTAATAGAAATTTTGGACAGAAGGGCCTAACTGATAGTCGTTATGAAGAGCCAAAGTGGAACGATTTTTTTGTTTAAAGACCAAAATGACAATATTCTAATAGGTCAAGGACAATTAGGGTAGTTTACTCTAAATAAAAAAGTCTGGGGTCAATATGAAAATAATATAAAATTTTAGCTTACAGCTGACGTGGCAGGTCAACGTTAACGTAGACAAGACAATGTCATGTAAACAAGAGTGACGTGGCAGTGGCTGTGATGTGGTGCTAATTGCACATGTGATGTGGACTAAAGACTTGGTTATTGCTTTAGCTACCAAAATATAAGTGCTATTACAAGGACTCAAACCTAACTATAAGCTAGGGATAATTAATACTACGGCCACTAGAGCAAGGCAGCCCTTTGTTGAATAATCTCACTTGTTTTTATTTGAAGACTTCAGCGTGGGATTTTTGTGGGTTAAATCAGGACTGAGAGCAGAGAGACAACTGGATTTAATGAGGAAGGGAGAGGCAGTAGATTTTGGGTGGTGGTTGGATTAAGGTTTTAATGGTTGTATAGTAGATGTTGATGATGGTTACAATTAGTGAAGTGATTATTTAGTTGTTGGTGATAATGGAGTTAACTAAACTTGGTGTTTTTTTTTGATGAACAATGGTGATTGGTGTGATTTTGAGAGCGAATGAGAGGATCAATAATGCTCTGATACCATGTTAACGATTATATGATAATTGAGAGAGAGAAGAATTATATTATTGATGATCAAAGAGTATAAAATATAAGCTTTCATATAAGGTTGAGAGAGATATAAACAATAAAAATATAATAAATAGAAAATCTCTAATTATGGATACGAAGAATTCAATTATTTAGATATGGAAACTATGTATGTAGACAATATATTCTAACGATTAAAAACAACAATCCCAGACGACTGCTTTTTTCTTCTTTTTCTTCCTTACTAATGATTTGAGAACATTAGCAGCTTCATACCCATCATCAAATTATGTTTCCTGATCTTCTTCATTGTCTAGTAGTCCCTCAGTCTTTTTCAGTATAAGCCCCTGAAGCATAAGATCAAAATCCCTTAACTCAATCGTCAATTTTTTTTTTTATCTCCGGCGATGTTAATCCTACTGCCATTGCTCTGCTCGTCCCCACCGGCAAAATTATTTATCTAATGTCTCAATTAAACTGTCTCCATTATCGACGCCATTGCCGCTAGCAAGATATTGGGAAACTTTAACAACCGTAGTCAAAATCAGGTCATTGGACTAATGGGTTTGTCCACGTAGGAAAATATAAAATATAAATAATAAGTTTAATTGTCACGTAGGAAAAAAAGAGTCACATAATACAATTAAATGCCTAGTTAAATTATCACTAACAAAGTTCTAATGGTGTAGTGACGAAATAATTATAGTGAAATCAAATAGAAAGTTCATTGCATTTTTTACTAGAAAAAATACAATGATTAAAGTGTTGCAAGTATGGATGGTAATTTACCCTAAATTTTGATGACATTATCATATAATTATCCAATTTATATTATGGGTGTTTTCGGTTTCGATCAGAATAGAAACTACGGTACTCCAAACCGAAATCAAATTTAAAAATTTGATTTCGGTTCTGTTCAGTTTCGATTTTGTTTTCTAAATCTTTGAAACCTAAACTCGAACTAAACTTTTCGGTTTGGTTTGATTCAATTTTGACATATGTTTTTTTTTAAATCAATTTAACATAAAAATTTAATACTAATAATATTGTAAGAATTATTTATATTTAAATTAAAGTCACTGCTTTTTAGAAATAAGGAGCAACATGCAGATACCATGTTTTTTATTTAATTACAATTTTATTTGTACATTATAAAAATGAAACGGATTAAATAAAATGATGAATTATCTTTCTATTATGTATGTGATAAAAAAATCTTAGCATTATGTAGTTAATTAAATAATAAGGGTACGCGTTACTGACCATATTTTTTTAAGATTATCATAATATACAATTAGTAAGAAATATATTCTTATAAAAAGTCATCTTTTTTATATTATAGTATAATTAACGTGTGATTTTAGAGTATATATTAACATTTTTTTTTTCTTAAACATAGTTCGGTTCGGTTCGGTATAGTTCGGTTTTAGACTAACTTGCCCTAAACCCGAACTAAACTTTTCGGTTTCGGTTCGGTTTTCTTATTTTCGGTTTCAATTTTTTTTGGTTCAGAGTTTTAAAGATCGGTCCAGATCGATTTGATTCGTTCGGTCAATTTTTGAATTAACTTTAACACCCCTAATTTATATTATATATTTAATTCAAATTCTCAATTATTTTTATCCGAGGGTAATGAGGGTAATGTAAAATAGAGAGAAACTGAATTCCAATCTCAAAAAAAGCATATCCACATTCATTCAACGCATTCTGAGTTTTAGGTTAGGAAAGAGAAAAAATCTCCCCAAAAGAAAAAGCTAAAAGATTACTGTAGACCTTAGCAAAACCTAATTCTCAGTTTCTTCACATCAATTCGATTCGATTTGGTAACTCACTAACCCTAGAATCCGAAACCCTAAAACGGCCGATGTCGACTTCCGGTCAACCGCAGTTCCGGTACACGCAGACGCCGTCGAAGGTACTCCACCTCAGGAACCTTCCATGGGAGTGCACCGAAGAAGAACTCGTCGAGCTTTGTAAACCTTTCGGCAAGATCGTTAATACTAAGTGCAACGTTGGGGCCAATCGCAATCAGGCCTTTGTTGAATTCGTGAGTATCTAATCTATTGTTTACCATCTGATTGCAACTCTAATTGCATATTATTGAACGGAATGCTCTGAAAAATATGTTTTATTTTATTTGGCTCTGTAGATTGCGTCTTACATTTTTACACATTATTATTTATATATATATATATATATATATACTAAGCAAAAGGAAAAGAATAGGGGCATAGTACTCTTAGCGCGGGAGGCTGAATTTTGATCTAATTAAGTCACCAAATCTGCGTCTTAATGCTGAATGGACTAAGACCACCTATGTCATACTTCTAGAATAATTTCGTTTCGTCATTGTTGAATACATGGTTTATCAGTCATGTCATCACGAGACCTCATTTATTGTTTATCAAATATGGTGGATTGATATTTTGGTGTGAGTTCTGGGATTTTTTGCTTTTTCTTTATATCGCACTTGGTATAAATCGTATGGATAAGTATAACGTCGGGCTGGTAGGTAGCATACAAAACGTGCAAAGGAAAGAGCAATTACTTGTTCAACTCATTTATGACCACTTTGAGGGGGTTGTTACCCTGTGATGGAGGAACATGAAAATTCTTTGTTAAAATGGCGTGAAGGATCAGCTTGATGGAGGGTAAAAAAAGAGTTCTTGAAAGTCATATTTTTGTCACCTTTTGAACTCCAAGATAGATAGATGTATATATGTATACATAATATTTAAAACGTGTAATATATTTGTTGTAAAGAAGAGAACAACTGTAAGTAGAGAGAAAAAGGTAGAATTACCGAATTTGGCCTTGTGTAGTAGAGATGGTTGGCATAGGGTATTGAAACATTTATCGGTTTATCAGTTCGGTTCAGGCTTTACTGACCATGCTAGTAATTCATTGTAGTCGACTAATGGCCGCTAAAATGACGGACCCAAAAGAATCATAAGTCTAGGTATCCCTGGAGGTACATGAAGTTATGAACTGAAGTATTGAATTAGAATTAAAATAATCAACAAGCAGGTGCCAGTCTATCTCTATGAAAACTTCTATTAGGTGAATATCATTTGTGGTTCAGCAAAACTACCTCGAGACTTGAACTGTTTACTTCTTCAGTTCTGCTGCAGATGACCTCTTCATCTGGACCATAAGCAGTGTAGTGGATATTTAATGATGCTAAAATGCTAAACGTGTTTTAACTTACCTTATTTTTTGGTTCACTTTGGAATATGTGGTCTTATTACTATTTTTTGGGTGATCGTTGACAAAAATCTAATCATATTTTTTGGGTGATTGTTCACTTTGGGTGACCTCTTCATCTGGAATATTTTTTGGGTGATTGTTGACAAAAATCTAATCATATTTCACATTGCAGGTAGACCTCAATCAGGCAATTAATATGGTTACATATTATGCTTCATCTTCAGAGCCCGCATCAGTTCGTGGCAAGCATGTGTATATTCAGTATTCGAATAGACATGAAATTGTCAACAACAAGGGTCCTGGAGATGTTCCAGGGAATGTCTTGCTGGTAACCATCGAAGGTGTAGAAGCTGGTGATGTCAGCATTGATGTTATTCACTTGGTAAGTTCTGCTTTATTGATAAATTCCTTCTGTTACATAGGTGTTGCACGTTTATAAGATTTCTATGCTCAACCTCTTTCATTTTCCAAGAAATAATGATCATGTGTTGTGGTACTAATTTATTGGATACATCAACTCAGAGTTAGCAGTCAACATTCGTTGTGCTCTATTTTGAATCTGCTTATATCTTACTGTTAAAATATGGTGTATGCCTGTCCTTGTTCTGGTTGACATGTGATTTTATGTTTGTGATCAAATAATCCTCTTTTTATTCACTTGAAACCTGGGTAGTATTTTAGCTTCAGACCGCTTCCAAGCATAATTTCTATCTTCATTTTTTCTGGCAGTAGTAGCTCTTTGATTATTTTTGTATAAATTTTGATTGAAATCAGTTAAAATAACAGATGACCATGGTTCTTATTTAGTTCTTTTGTTGGAGACAGTCTGGATATATTATCATGTGCGTCATACTCCTTTCTAAGGTCTATCTTCACGCTTACATATACAGGTCTCATTCTGCACTTAATCTGATCTGTTGATATTTTATTCATAGCCAGTAGTGGTTGCTGGGATGGTTTTTTGATGGTGTACCATTTTATTTTTCATATCTTTCCTATGCGGCGGGCCTCATCTTAATTCAAACTGAATGCAGGTGTTTTCGGCTTTTGGCTTTGTGCACAAAATCGCAACGTTTGAAAAGGCTGCAGGTTTTCAGGTTATATTTTTAAATTTTAATATTACATTTGAGTCCTTTCAGAACTCCGTCTCTCTCTCTCTCTCTCACTCTCGCTATTATTGACAATTTTCTGGATACCTCGCCAGGCACTGATACAATTCAGTGATGCTGAGACCGCTTCTTCAGCAAGGGAGGCGTTGGATGGAAGAAGTATTCCAAGGCATGCTTTTAATTTTTTTCTTCTCGGTTTGTTGATTTTGGTATTCCCTCTTGTACTTGCTAAGTTTGAGAATAGAGTGACTTCACTATAGTGAATAAAAACAATTGCAATGCTTTGAATTTCAGGTACCTGCTTCCAAATCATGTTGGTTCATGTCATTTGCGTATATCGTATTCTGCTCACACAGATTTGAACATTAAGTTTCAGTCTCACCGCAGCAGGTAACAATCAACTCATCGAGTAATTTATTGTGTTTCCCTAATTCTTTATGTAGTTATATCAAGTGTCAGCTTTTTACTATGCTCCTGCACATTTTGATTTTTGGCAGTTGAGATATTTCTAATTAATGCGTCTGTTTGTTGTCATCTAGGGTTAGTGAAGCTCGGCAGCTAAAAACCGATGTGTTTTTCATGGCCACTTAGTAATTTCCTTCATCTTATAGTAGCCCTTTAATTCATTCTTATTTTCACCATCCTGGTGTTCTATTCCTCAGCGTATGTGTTGGAAATGCATGAAATTAAGCAGTTGATCTTATTGTCTTATTTATTTGCTCCCCCCCCCCCCTCTCTCCCTCTATCCTGAGAAACAAGTTGATCTTCACCCTATTCACTTGGACAATTTAAATATTTCACTCCCAGCCACTTTTACTTTCAGTGCCGGTGTGATTGTTCATTTTGCCTTTTCTACTATATGTTCTTGCTCATCCTTCAACGATATTTAACATTGCCTTGTCTTAATATGTCCTGATCTGTTTTTGAGATTCATGTTTTATTTGGCCAATGTGATGAATTTTCCTTGCTGCAATTGTGTGTGCGCGTAGAATTCCATGCACATTTTGTGACAGTCAACACCCTTATTGGTCTTTCCCGACTCAATTTGATTCCTTTGCTCTTTTGCCTAGCAGTTCCTAGGAGTAACCAAAGGAACTTGAGAGAGTGTTGAAGTGAGAACATAAACACCTCATGGAGAGAAGGAGAGTGCAGCACACAAGGTGGACAGAGGGGTTAGAGAGCTATTTAAAGGGGGGGTTAATCTCTTAGAATATGCCTTTAGATAAGATGCCAAAAGAGGGAAGGAATAATCAAAGGATGTGTTTGACGCGCCGGATTAGAGAATCAGATAGGATTATTTTATCCCATCCGGAGACGATAAAACAATCCCACCTCTTAGGTAGGATTCGTTAATCCCTCTCTCGGTGTGATAAGAAGCTTTAGTGGGATAAACAATTCACCCGAATATCCAATCCCGACGTACACCAAACATGGGTAGGATAAAATTATCTTATTCACCCTCTTATCCTGTGTGTCAAACACAGCCAAAAGGGAGAATGTTTCTTCATTGGAATTGTCTAGAAAGGAATATTTTAAATGATTGAGAATTATATGTATTAATAGTGGGATGCACATTTTACCAAAAAGGGAAGTATTCAATTGTGGGACTTTTTCTAAAATGGTAAGGGCCCATCTTTATCACAAGTGCCACAAAGGATTGGGTACTGTTTGGATATAGTTTTGGGATAGCTCTCTCTGGTAATGTTTTGTGTCTCCTGCTCTTTCTTGAGGCAGTTAGGTGATAACTCACACAACGGACCCTGTGTTCAATCCTTCAAGCTACTTCTCAAATTACAAGAACTACTCAACTTAATACACCTCAGGGTAGCTGCCACCTGGACCAATAAACCAGGGAGTATATCTTGGATGACAGCTGCCCCCCTACACCAGTAGGCCAGGGTGGTAGGAGGTAGTGAGAGGGAAATAAGAGATGGGTGGTGATTCCCTCTACACAATCAATGAAACTAGCCTGCACCTGTGGGAGTGTGGGGTTCTCCAAAGTAGTCTATGATTATTACCTTTGTTAATGTTGTGCTGAGAGATATAACGTCATGTAATTATATTCTCTACATTTTTTGTCTATGGTTTTGCATGAAGCATGTTATATCTATTTGCTTCATCCTGCAGGGACTATACAAATCCATATCTTCCTGTGAATGCTACTGCAATTGAGGGATTTGTTCAGGTATGGTTCTGGGTTTCAAATATTCATTTACTTCTGTTAACCTGTAAATTTAGCAAACACTTACTAGCAGTAAATTCCAGCCTGTTGTAGGCCCTGATGGAAAGAAAAAAGAACCCGAGAGTAACGTGCTTCTTGCATCCATTGAAAATATGCAATATGCTGTCACTGTGGACGTTATTAACCAGGTGACGAATCCTACTTACTGGTTTAACATAAAGTATATTTTATTTTTATCTGCATCGATTGTGTTCATATACTGATTATTTTTCTTTAACAACTTCAGGTATTCTCTGCATTTGGTACTGTCCAGAAAATTGCCATATTTGAGAAGAATGGTGGGACGCAGGCACTAGTCCAATATCCTGGTTGGTTCCCCCTCTCAATCTACAAATAGAAGTGCAAAAACTTATATGGCTACTTTCTACTGATTTACGCATTGTCAATTTTGTTTTAGAGTAATTGCATAGGTGGTGCATGTAGTGTTGACTTCCTTACTTTTTTGGCATTTATTATTCTCTGGCTGCCTTTCTTTATCATATTTTAAGAACCTACTGAAATTTTGTTTTATCTTCATGGAGTCGTGGAAAAATTACCCTTGTCTGGTTTTTAACATAATTCTCTTATGAAGTGGCCTGTAATATGTTTATTATTATATGAGAAATATGTGTTTTTGTAGTGGCTGTTGATCCTCCTTTACACTAAACGTGAATTGGGGCTAGTAGATAGGCAAATAGAAAAATTGAGGCGTATGCAAGTTGAAAGTCTCCTATTCTTCATGAGATCATTAGTTCTGATCAAATTATATGATGTTAAATTTTCTTGATCTTATTTGATCTCCTATTTGAGAGAGATAATTTAGCTTATACATCTGTTTCCAGATATCACAACTGCAGCGGTCGCAAAAGATGCTTTAGAGGGACATAGCATATATGATGGTGGCTATTGTAAGCTTCATCTATCATACTCTCGTCATACTGATCTGAATGTAAAGGTATAAATATGTGCTTTTGAATTCATCTTCACGGAAAAAGAAACATTAAAAAACAAAATAACTAAATCATCCTTCCAAGAAAGTGGATCTGTTGTTGATCGTGTAAAACATCTGGTCCTTAAAATGTATGCTTCTTGACACTTATTTCTCCCTCCCCCATTTTATTTCTCATTGTTGCTCTAAACTTTAATTTGATTATAGGGTAAATTTATTTTCTAGGCATACAGTGACAAAAGTAGAGATTACACGGTGCCGGAATCAGGCTTGGTTGCGATGCAAGCCCAACAAGCTTCTGGCTACCCCATTTGGCACAATCCTCAGGCGGCAGCTCCGTTATATCCTGGAAGTGAGTATGCTGGTGGTTCAGTGCAGCCTCAAACTCATCCTGGCCAATGGGACCCTGCCATGCAGGCAAGTAGAACAACATTTTCTTCAGGTCCCACGAATTTTCCCAGCCAATCATATGGACAACCCTCAATGAGGGATTCCCCACCCGGAAATCAGCAAAATTCGCGACCTGGTGGTGATTCACCTCATGTTCAGCCTCGGTACTATAGTTAGTAAGTTGTATCACTGCCCTTATAAAATATTGCAATGCTTGCCAGCAAATTTTCCATTTTTTTCCTTTTCTTGAAGTACAAGAAGGCTTTGTGGTACCTTAATTTGTTGCACTTGCTTGACTCTAGCTAATTATCCTTGCTTTCCTCTTGTGATTAATTGATACCGAAGTTGTATTCTTTCAAGTTTTAATGCATGATCTAATCTTTTTGTCCTTTTGAGTTGTGAGAAACAGTATTGGTGGCATTATGTTAGTTTTTTGGAATCCATGTTTGTGAGAAGCAAGCAAGCGGCTTCAAAAATTGGTGAGCACAAGTGAACTAAGTTAACTCCGCCTAGATATGGATGTGGCCGGATTATTTTAGGATTTTTGTTTTCCCAGGTTATTTTTTGACGGCTTTAGTAGTTGGTCAAGTGGGACCCCTCAGAATTAAGAAGAGGGTCCTACTACAGCTTTGTGGGCCATAGACCATGTTCAAGGGCAGTGGGCATAAGAGGCAAGGCATGTGCCTACAGCGAAAACAAAATTAGCTACAGTTGATAGGACATTAACACGCATGATAAAGCACTCTTTGGGTGTGCACTTAGTAATATAGGGACATTTGAAGTGTTTTGGTAAAGCAAAGAAAATATCTTAGTTTAGTGTCATTGATTACTGAATTTATTAGTCTCGTACCTAAAACTGAACATAAAATTTGTTGGCTGCACATATTTCATATGAATCCCCCATTTCTAGTGTCTAGTGTGTCACAAGTGCTTTTGCGAGAAAGTGTAAATGCTAACACCTATATCAATTTTTTTTCCTATTATTAGCATTGCTCCCAACCACGGTGGTATCCTATGTTTATTTGTCTTTTAAGCTAGAGGGATGGAAAGTTGGTATATGCCTCCACATAATTTATACATTTCCTTTTTTTGATCCAGTAGAAAAGAATGGGTGGAGGGATTTTATTTGCCATCACAAGTTATTTAAGCTTGTTATTTTCTAGTACTAGCCATGAAACTGTATTTAGGCTGTTCATTTGTATATAGGATGGGTTAAGATCCATGTGCAGTTTTAAGATTCTCATTTTGACTTCCATACTTTTTAGAGAACACGACTTTTAGCTTAATCAATGGTCATCGGCATAACATATTTTCAATTTGGTGCAATGATTATGTCTCAGAAAGGAAAGTTGAACTCTTAATTTGAGATGCCTGAAAAGAAAACGAAGACATTAGCTTGTGAAGGAGGGAGTATTATATTTGGATTTGATAATGACTTTTGAAACAAAATATTGGAGGCAAGTGTGTGTCTGGTCTCATTCTTATCCTCTATCATGGAGTAGGAGAGAAGTCTTATTCGTCTTTACGGTGCGAACAATACAAATTTTAATGGTCCCTTAAAAAGTTTGGAATGAATACTGCAAAGGGTTGGCTAGTACTCTTTTGACCTATATGTTTAACATAATCCATCGGCGGTGGTAATAGATCCATGGCTGGGAGCAAAGTTGCATAGATCAGTAGATAAGACACACAGCGTTGGTATGCAGGGCCGCGAAAAAATGCTAAGCTGTTTATGTCTGACACCTTGTTTGATTTACCAAAAGTTACTGATCACAGTAAGTGAAATGGTGATTACTGATCAATGTATGTTTAAAATTAGTCGGATCACGGTACCGTTATTTTTGTGAAGGGTTGAAGTGAGTGTACCTGTAAACGAGTAATAGCTGGTAAAATGTAGGTGGGTCTTAGAGATGTACTTTTTAAACTGACCAACACAGAATCCTCAAATGATCTCCTCTCTAGTCACTATATATTTATTGCATTGAATCTTCACTACGCGTAAATACATGGCTATAAAATCTAATTCAGTGTTTGTCCCCTCGATTTTGTCGGTGAACACCCTGTATCATGATTTGTTTGAGGGTAATGGGCGTGCAGTGTGCTAGAGCATCTACGTTAATAGTGTACTCCTTTTTAGGAATCACAATGGGGCGGTTCAGAGTCGGATAGGCATTACCCATTCTCGGAACTGTGGACCACAACCAGCCCCAGAACCATTAAAATCGGTTCGGGTAGAGCTTGGAACTGGCTGCTTCGGGTTCGAGTACCCCACGGGTACCCACAAAAATTAATTTTTTTTTTTTAAAAAGGCCACTTTATTTACATCAAAACTGCTATTTTTTAACTTGATTTTGAAAATCATTTATCATTTCACCAAACCCATCATTCACAAAATAAATTTTCAAACAAATCCATCATTCACCAAATTTTCAAAGCAGATCGAAGCATTATTGCAATAACAATAATAACAGAGAGGGATCGGTGGTGTATATACTAGTGTGTGTATATATATAGAGGGAGATAGTTACTCAGTGTGTGATGGCGCCGTGGTGGTGGATAGATTTAGAGGGAGATGCCACCGTAAGATGATGAGAGGGAGTGAGCAGAGGGGAGATTGCGACAGCGAGAGGAGAGGGACTCAGGAAGATTGGGAGAGATCAAACTTCAGAGACGGGGTGGGAGATTGGAGATGGGAGTATGTGCGGCGTGCAAGCGTAGGAAAGGCTGGAAAGAGATTACCCAAATTCCCAAAATGAACCCTTTGTTTAATGGTTTATATATATTAAAAATAATTATATATTATATATATATTTTGGGGTGGGTCTTTGGAGATGGGTACTTAGATACCCAAAACTGAACCAAACCCTCTTATTTTTTTTCTCTCGTTGCCCTATACCCATACCCGGAATTGAAATGTACTGCTTGAAATAGACTCGTTCGGGTAAAAATCCGCGGGTACCCGAACCCACGATAATTTTTGCCATCCCTACTCCTTTTGTCACAAATCATGAGTTTTCCCATTGTTACAAATTAAGTTTCGTTCTTTTAGACTTGGCTCTTCTTTGTTACCTAATTTCCCTCAATGAAATTTAGAAGAGATTTCAACCTCTTGGCGAGTCGCTTTATCTCCTTTTTCATCTTCGAGAGCTTGATTAGTTGCACAAATCTCACTACAAATTTTATTAGAAGGTTCAATTTAAAAGTATGTGAGATGATTGTCTAAAATTCATTAGACGAAAATGAATGTACATTTATATCAACTTCTTGCTACACTCACGTATGTTTTGAATTTCTTGTTCAAATTTTGTGGAGATTTTCTACTCCTTATAAAGATTAGATATCATCTCCACCAAATTTAATAAAAAATTATATCTGTTTCAACATTGAAATGGGGACTCCTCCATGGAGGTAAATGGGGGTATGGAGTGGAGCCAAATCCTATTTTTTTTGGGATGGGAAAAAATAAGAGTCTGGTTTCATTTTTAAGACATCATCCATGCACCAAATTTATCACAAGGTAGGTTTACTTTTCTTTTACTTATAAATAAGTTGTGTTTTTAACCACTAATTATAAGAACTTAACGCCCTTTTTACAATGGTACGGAAATCGAATTAGATTTTTATATTTTCTGCAAGGGGGAGTAAATGTATTACGTTATGTAAAAAAACAATGATATCTCAATCTAAAATTAAGATTTCACTCTTAACATGGGAATTACACTATCTAAAATCCATCCAGTGGTACATTAAATTTCCACTTTTTCCACCAACCAATTCGGCACATATCTTTTTCGCTTGCGAGGGAGAAAGTCGGAGATTACTATGCGATTGTGGAAATCAATGACAAAACTGTGTAGTAATAAATTTGCTAAATTTATTGATTTTTTTTAGGTTCTTCACGAGGTGTCTAGGCCAGCTTTTGCGCATCTCGACTAATTTTTGCTCGCTCAGATTGTCCCAGTGACAGACTTATACCACTGAGCTAAGAGACTTGATTATTATTTATTGATTGAAAACGAATGGGGATTGAGGCTTCTTCAATGCTATGCTATCACCATTTATCTTGTCATTGTGAAGTGGGGATTGGATATTTCCTACTTTCTATAAACATTACTACTTCCTAGAGTTAGATGCAATAAAATACCCAATCTTCTCTCTCAAAAAAAAAAAATTTAGAATTTGAGTGAAGTCTTGATTTATTATTATTAACTAAAATAGTGGGAATGAGGCTAAAGTGTTGTGTAATAATATTTTTTCGCGTAAAATTCAGGGAATAAAAATATTATTTCTTATAAAAATATAGGCCCTAATTTACAAAAAATATTATTTCTTAATTCTTTTGTAGAATTTTTTTTCAAAAAATATCTCATTTTCCAATATCCCAATTAAAATATAAGAGATACGCTAATAAAATTTGAGGGAAACTTTTAAAGCCAAAATATTTGAAATAGATGAGTGTTAATAGAGATTTTGAGTAATGCCTAATTAAAACGGTCTCTGTTGCTCCTACTTTCATACCCACAAATACCTAAGTAAATCATTTCTATGCCAATGCGCCATTTATTTTTTGTTTTCAAATTCTACATAATTCTACTTAATATATATATATATATTTTTTTTTTCTTTTCAATGATAAAAATTGTCTAGACTAATTTATGCGTACCTCGATTAAAAACTCTGCAACTTAGTATGTTTAGGAGTTTAAACTCACAAAGTGCTTCACACAAGAATAAAATTGACAAGAGAAAAAAAATACATGTAGACTTATTTTTTGTGGGTCATAGTTCTATTTAATTGTGCACAATGTATGCTTCCTTCTTGTCCATTTTGTTAGCCACAAAAAATATAATTATTTATTTAATACCTTCTTTTTTTTTCCCCAAATATTTAATACATTAGGAGATTTAACTGTACACCCACTTTCACATCTCACTCATTTAATATTTGTTTGTTAGCATATGCTGGTTGGTGCCTAAACCACAGCCAAAGGCTTGTGCTATGGGTCATCCATGTTAACTTGTTTATGCATTTGTCATCCCATCAATATTAATTGAAAACTTCTACATCATGAGTTTGAATTCTATCTTCCTCTGATTTTTTTCTTCTGTTCCAACTATGAGTTTTATTTGAGAATACACTCTTTGTATAAAAGAAAAAAATTCACAAAATAATTTAATTAGACTGGGCTATAAGCATAACTGATGAAGTGTCATTTGTTATAAAAATAATAACTATTCTACTGTAGAAAATTACAAAAACAAATATCAAAATAAATTTATCGATCGAGACTTGTGACAACACAATCTCCTAAGGTGAAATTGTCTGTTGTACTGAAGCTGGCAGCCTACGTGAGCACACACCTCCCAAGATACAACGATCTACGGTTCTATCGGCAAGTGTAGAATCCCTATTAGAACTCTCAAAGTACTATAGAGAAATTAGAAAAAAAATATATGAAGAGAAGAAATCAATTTTTTGGTATATTCTAGAGAGGAGATTTAACTACGCACATATAGAATGAAAATAAGGGGAAGAATGAGTGGAGATAATCGTGCATCACGCTTTACGAGTAACAACTATTATCTCCAATAGACCGTCAAAATCATCAACTCTCAATAATTAATAAATGAAAATGGCCCCAAGGCCCTATGAAAGACCTTTTATAATAAATGTAGTTAGTAAGACTTAAACTAAAGATGTCCATGCTAAATTTCCAAACCTCTCTCGATACCATTCAAATCTAGCATAAATACAATGTCATTGACAAGAGTAAAGCGTAAGAACCCTAGTGCAAGACAAACATATTCTATCATAAGGAATGGTACATTATTCGGTTAAAAAAGAATCTAGATTATGTCATAACTATGAGTTTTATTTGAGAATACACTGTTTGTATAAAAGAAAAAAATTCACAAAATAATTTAATTAGACTGGGATATAAACATAATTGATGAAGTGTCATTTGTTATAAAAATAATAACTATTCTACTGTACAAAATTACAAAAACAAAAATCAAAATGAACTTATCGATCGAGACTTGTGACAACACAATCTCCTAAAGTGAAATTGTATGTTGTACTGAAGCTGGCAGCCTACGTGAGCACACACCTCCCAAGATACAATGATCTATGGTTCTATCGGTAAATGTAGAATCCCTATTAGAACTCTCAAAGTATTGTAGAAAAATCAGAAAAAATATATGAAGAGAAGAAATCAATTTTTTGGTATATTCTAGAGAGGAGATTTAACTACACACATATAGAATGAAAATAACGGGAAGAAGGAGTGGGGATAATCGTGCATCATGCTTTACGAGTAACAACCATTATCTCCATGTCAAGGCCCTATGAAAGACTTTTTATAATAAATGTAGCCAGTAAGACTTGAACTAAAGAGGTCCAAGCTAAATTTCCAAACCTCCGATACCATTCAAAACTAGCAGAAATACAACATCATTGACAAGAGTAAAGCGTAAGAACTCTAGTGCAAGACAATTAGATTCTATCATAAGGAATGGTACATTATTCGATTGTTTAAAACTTTGTTTGATCAAAATTGAAATACTCAAATTCTATTCATTTAAAGGTTCGTTAAAAATTGATAAAAATTAAAATAAAACACTAGTGCAAACTTTATCTCAAAGCTCAAAATAAGTGTGAAAGGGTCATATTCGAAATAAGTTAATCTAGCGATAAAGACGCCTACTTGAATCTAGAAAATCTCAAACTTAAGTCACACTAATGGTGGAAATTTTATTTATTTATAAAAAGGATATTGAAAATCATACTGATTCATATTAATTTCTATCCAATAAAGTGCTTGCCACCTCAACTATTACTTTGGAGCATGTTGCCTTGGGGAATATTTGAATGCTGCAATTTTCCACCGACATCTTGAGAATTGCATTTCCATTCACACTTAAAGGCGGATTTGCCCCTTTACAACAACTGCAATATAACTTTTTTTTTTTTTTGGGATGTCTCGTATTATTGATAAAAAGATTTCATTTTAAGACATAATTAACGTTTCAAATCTGAAATAACGAATAAACTATAACTAAATTTAATGAAATTGAAATTCAGTTTTATAGGGTGTAAATAAAATATCAATGTACAAGTACAACAGCTGAATTGATAATACAAGGCATGGTACAACCGTTGGTGATCATTTTTCAACGTTGTCCTCCAAATTTCCAGTACTACTTGTCAGTAGTTCGTTATCAATGGTAAATATACGTACATAAGTTTTGACTTCAATGACAAGTGTACCCTTTTTAAAAATGAGATATTTTTTTAAGAGATGGTAAATCAAAGCAAAGATAAGTTGAGAGCGGCGGAAATGCAAGCTCCTCCAGGATAGATCAAAAACCACAGGCTTGATCAACCCCAAGAAAAGGTAATTTGATGAAAATTAAAATATTCACATATTAGCAATCATTTCGTTCCAAATTACGCGTTTTGTTTCTTTTCTAGAACGTAATTAATGTACTACTTATTATATTTCTGATAATAAATAAGTTTTTATTTTTTAGTGTTAATAATGTTGAAATTATTTTATGTTTAAAAGTAGGTGAAAGTAGATGTTTAATTTGAGATGAATGGAGTAATATTGTTATTATTTTATAGAGGAGCTGGCTTCCAGTTTTTTCCTTACCTACAACAACTAGATGGTCTTACTTTAGCAATTCAATTAGAATTGATAGACTTAAAACCCTAAATTGTTGCGCAGCTCAAGGAAGACTTAGAAGACAATATGAGCAATTGAACAATCTTTTTTCCTCTCAAATAAGCTTAAGAGTCAATACCCATATTCACTTTCTGGCCCACATTTTTTTTTCACTTTTTAGATTTCTACAAATGTATTAGAAAATAACATGCCATAACATGTAAATATAAGTAGTCTGGTTAATTATCCAAACTGTTAATCACTTAAACTTAAGTCCGAATAATATAAAACCATAACTTAGTTTTCGCATAATAAAACCCCCAAAAGATTTATAACTTTCATGGTCCCATTGTTCCAATTAATCAGTAAAAGAAGTCAGAGTCACTCACTCACCTTTGATGTTTGTTCATAAAAGTGAGGCCCCAACATCCAACCCTCAATTCTATTTATTCTCCCCCAAATCTCTCTTTATTTCCTCAAACTCTCCACCCAAAAACAAACCACATTTTGCTTTTGTGCAAGAAAATGGCTCTCATTGGGATATTACTAGTGGGTTTCCTCTCACTAGTTTCATCCGCTGACGGGTATTCTAGGGGTTGGATCAATGCTCATGCCACATTCTATGGAGGTGGTGACGCTTCTGGCACAATGGGTATGTGTATGCGTTACAAAATTCAACTACTTTTATAATTTAATTAGTACTTTGCTTCTGTCAAAGCAAATAATATATTAAGCTGTTGTACGGTATGCTTCATTGATCTATATTACTATGATAGAAGTCATATCTGCTTTGACAAAATAGATGCCGTTTATTAATTTTGTTTTCCCTATTTTATTTTTTCTTGTAGGAGGGGCTTGTGGTTATGGAAACTTGTACAGCCAAGGGTATGGTACAAACACAGCAGCATTGAGTACAGCCCTTTTTAACAATGGGTTGAGCTGTGGAGCTTGCTTTCAGATAGTATGTGTGAATGATCCACAATGGTGCCTTCCTGGATCCATAATAGTGACTGCCACAAATTTTTGTCCACCAGGAGGGTGGTGTGACCCTCCTAACCACCATTTTGATCTTGCTCAGCCTGTTTTTCTACACATTGCCCAATATAGAGCTGGAATTGTCCCTGTTGCTTACAGAAGGTAAAAAGAAAATTATATTCCAACCATCTGCTCGTCCTTTTCACCTCTAAATGCTGAATGGAACTTCAAAAAAAATGCATTATTGTTACATCTAAATTGAACCTCTAAAAGAGTATCACTGTGAAAATTTATTTGACCATGAATGTTGAACATATGTTATTCAGTCATATAATACACTATTATATATACACATATCTTACTAAAAAGAATAAAACCGAAAAATGGATTAAACATTCATTACAATTCGCATTCAAGAGCTGTTTTGGGGCTCGCCACTTATTGCTGAATGTTAAATCTTAAACTTTTTCTTTTTTTTTAACTTGTTGACTTAATTGAAGATCCTTGGTTTTGTAGGGTACCCTGCAGGAGAAGGGGAGGCATAAGGTTCACCATCAATGGACACTCCTACTTCAACCTAGTCCTAGTCACAAATGTAGGAGGAGCTGGTGATGTGAATGCTGTGTACATCAAGGGTTCAAGAACTCAGTGGCAAACAATGTCTAGGAATTGGGGTCAAAATTGGCAAAGCAACACTTTTCTTGATGGACAAAGCCTATCTTTTAAGGTCACCACTAGTGATGGCCGTAGTGTGGTCTCTTATAACGTTGCACCCCATAGCTGGTCTTTTGGCCAGACCTTCTCTGGAGGGCAATTTCGGTAGACCCATTCAATTGCTTAATTTGGCACTAGTAGCCAATCAGTGTGTTATATAGGGCCTGTGCAAAAATTGAATTAAAGGCTCATATACTAATTTGGTAATTAAAGTATTAGACCCCTTTGCGTAAGTAGGGCTTGAGGGTTGCCCACTTTACACACTCTCATGACCGTCCTTGTTTGGCAGTATAATGAGAGATAAGTTTGTCTTGAGAAGAAAGAAAATAGCTTATTTTAAGTACAAAATTACGTATAGTGAAAATTGTCTAAGAAGAAGAGCGGGTGAGTTGTGAACAGGCGCAACTAGTACATTCTACAATATTTTTTCTATAAATGTAATGTTCTTAAAGCATGCCTTAAAAATAATAGGCGAAAACATATATGCGTCAGCTTCTAGTCTGTATGTGGTAATGAATAATGTCTTTGTTTCCATGCATAGATTATGGGAATGTGTAAGTGTCTTGTACTATATTATAAGAGGGAAGTTTTGTTTCCTCGTATGATAATTTTTGTTGTTAATGTAGCTCCAAAAGAGCAATTATTTTGGAATTTAAGTGATTGATTGAATTAAGGAAGTTGTTGATGTTGGTAATATCCCATTTTGTTGATGACAATCGTTAGATAATTTTGTTTTATGAACATGTGATGGAATTAATTGTTTGTACAAGTGTAGACTAATCCTTTAAAGGAGTTTAAGGCCACTCTTCCTTTGTCCAAGCCCAACCTTATATTAATAAGCCCAATATCAAAACCTAAAAGATGAATTATATTCATTAATATAAATTAAGTGTGCTCCTTTGATTAAAGACGTCTATCCAAATTTAGAAGTTCAAATTTTCAGTCTCAGTAGTAAACAACTGCACACCCTTAATTGGACTTGAAAAAATTTGGTAGAACTTTTGGAGCATGTAGGCTGGGAGAGACTGCACAATTCACTGGGTGATCATATAAATTTAAAACTCTTACTTTAGACTTTTCCAAGATCATAACCAAACATACTTACATGAAATCTCATGAAACACAAACCATAGGAAAATTTAACTAAATGCTGAATGATTCTATAAACAGGAGTAAAAATTTTGAACTATTAAGATTAATAAAAAATCTAAGGCTGATTATATGGACAAATCTAAGGCTGGAAGTAGAAAATCCCAAAGAAAATTTGTTAATTTTTTAGGGGGAGTAGAAATGTTAAATTGCTTTCAAGAAGTCGGATGGGTTGCAACTTTACTAAAAAGGATGGGAAGCAAATTTTACGGGTTCACTAAAGAACCCTCAATTAAAAAAAAAAAAAAAAAAAAAAAAAAAAAAAAAAAAACCCTTCGTACTTGTTATTTTCTTAATAAAATCAGTTCGCACACAGAACTAGTGGTTTGATGAAAAGAGACGGAAAATATGACAAAGTTTCAATTCATCTATGCATTTATAAAACCAGTAGCCTATAAATTCAATTACGATATTAATTTTTGGTGATCTTCTTATTTTGCTCCTATTACTTATTAATGTTGTAAAAAGCATGTTGATGGGATTGGCGACTTCTTTTTTTACTAAAAATAATATTAACCATTGAACTACTTTACTTTTTGTTAATTCTTAAATGAAAGTGATAGGAAGATGCCATAATACTAAATTTTGGTGATCGGATTTGTGAGCTTGAAGTTAAAAAATAAAATTACTTTACTATTAAATCAACAATATTTTAATATTTTATTCTTTTTAATATATATTAAATTTATACGTACATATCGTTTTAGAAATTATCGATATTTGTTTAAGAGTCTTAAAATGCCCCTGATGTACAGATTATATATAAATTTTGTCAGCATTAGTGATAACGTTGCGTAGAAAATTCAAAAAGTATATTGCGGTGTGACAGCCGCAAAGTCCGGCAGTTTCCTTGCGGCGTTCCAAAAATGACAAACGACTCGAACAAGTAAAAGCAGCGTCCGCCCGCCCGCCCAACTTCGTTTATCTTTCTCATTAACCCATTCCAAGTTCCAACTAAAAGACTCCAATAATTATTGCAGGAGGAAAAGTATTAATATTAAACAATTTGACACTAACTTTGAATTTTCTGACCCTATTTAATTATTCTATTATAAAGCTTCGATTTATATTAATTACTTCATTCATTCATTTAATGCATTAACTATCGTACATTAGAATAATGCTAAAGATACAAATAATATAAAAAATCTATAAAACAAAATAGAGTATGTGTAAGGCAAACTATAATAAAAAATATCCGAGAGCTCAAGAATGTTTTCAAGAAATTTCGAGAACAATAGTTATGTTTAGCTTATAATAAATAAATAAATGAACCATAAAATAAAATTAAGAAAATGATTATCTAAAAGATTGTAAATTTTATTAAAACTTCAAATATTAGCCACGTATTTAGTTAAGGATAAATATTACTAAATTTTAATCTGTCTTTATCATTAATAATATTTTAACCCATGTAAAATAGAAAATTCCATATATTTTTAGTAGTTATTTCTTATTCTTTCATTAATCAATTAAATTAGTAATTTTGACAAAAAAAAAATTAATAACATATTGATCAAGTATTTTTTAAAAATATTTTAAATTAAGAATCCAATATTTTTTTTAATGTTTGAAATTTTAAGTATTTTATTTTTATTTGTATATAATCACTACACCAAACTTCATAAGAAAACGAGTTATAGTTTTAACAATTCAATTAGCCTATTTCAATAGTTTTAATAATATTAAATCCTTTTTTATAAATATAAAAAATATATTATATATTTAAGCATATCATATTTCTAATTGGTAATGAAAAAATCTAATTTATCAATAATACAAATGTCACATGGTTCAGTGTAAAAATCCAATTTGTTTGGACGTCTCAAATTGATTATTTCAATTTTAGCGTTAAATTCACTTAACCTCTTTTAATAGTTTAATAATTTTAAAGTCTCTTTATAAATTTAAAAAAATATATATATTATATACTTGAGCATATCCTATTTTTAATTGGTAATGGAGAATTCAATTTAACAATGACGCAAAAATCAGATGAATGAATTTGTGTAAAAGACAAAAAAAATATCCTTAATTTTGTAATTATGAATTTAATGAAAGTAAATTTTTTTCAAAATTAAATACAGAGTTTGAGTAAAAATGGGTATCTTTCTCAGATTTGTAATTAGAAATTGTCTGTAAATTTAAAAAATATACAACATCTTTCATGCTAGCAAAGTCCATAAAATTATGTGTTGGCCCTTTGTCTCTCTCTTACCTCATTTGTTCCATTGTCTCTCTCCTCTCTTGTTGAAGAAGTATCTCTCCTTTTATCATCTTAATTACTCTCTCTATTTTCTCTCTTAAAAAGTTCTCTCTAAAACTCGAGTAAGATTTTATTGACCATCCTCTAAAGAGGGTTATAGTAATTTATTTAATTAATAGATATAATAAAAAGTGTAAGATTTGTTATAATTATTTTATTTTATCCACCAATTAAATACAATCAACAAAATTTTACTCCTAAAATCTAAAGGACAAACTCGTAAAAAGTCATTTCCTTCTCCATTTCAAAAGGCATGAATCTAAGCCAACAGGGTTTCTCGTTTTCAGATCATTACTTGCTTTATTTTTTTAAAATTTCAATCGGTAATTTTCATTCATTTCAGAATGCCTTTCAGCAAATGGCGGAGTTTAAAAAAATTTAAAAGGGCAAGCTTAATAATAGAAATGTCTCTTTTAAGATTGGAGGATAAAATTAAAACTACTAGTACATCTTTATAAATTAAAGAGGAGGTAGTGGAAAACGTAACTAATATACATATATTTGCATTTTTTAAAAGCAATTATAGCCGTAAAGTTGTAATTTCTAAAATTTAGGTGAGCAATTGCCCCCTTTTACTTGGTTGTGGCTCCGCCTTACTTTTAGCACCGAAAAAGTGAATATTGAATTCAAAGGATCTTGATTAAAGATTGAAAAAAAAAAAAAGACACCCTTAGTTAAAATCCAAACAATTTAATTTGTACACCCTTAGTTAAAATTGATGATTATTGATATAACATTTGAGCATGTATGTATTATACAAAACTAACGATCTTTAATGGGCAAAAACCATTTAATAAAAAAATCCTACGGAGCAACACAAGCATTTTATAATTAGCTAATGCATTTTACATAAGAAAGGTATTTTACAATACATTTTGCTGGATCATTTTAAGATAAGCCCACAAAGAGAAAAAAAACCTTTAGAAAGATTTGCTACTAATTTATTAGTTTAGTAACTACTTAATATTAAAGGGATGTATTTGTCGTGCGGGATTAAAAGTAGAATATGATTAATTAATCCTATTTGATGTTTGTTGTCAGAAAGAATGGGATAAATAAATCTTGTCATGCGTTTGGCGCAAGGGTGAATAGGATATTTTAATCCTATCTCACGTTTGGCGCAACACGAGACTAGATTGCAGTCGGTATTAATTATTATTTTATCCCTTTAGAACCGGATAAATATATACCACCCCTATAGGTGGTATTATTTTATCCCATAATTACCGGATAACAAAATAAATATACAAATTATTTTTTTAAAATTTTTTTCTTTACACCTTTTAGATAATCAAATTTATTAATAAAAATTTTCAACCACCCAAAATTACAGTACCTCAACTAATAAAATTCATTTCTTTTATAATATTGCATTTTTTTTTATTAAATGAAGATATTTATAAGAAACTTTAATTTTAGAAAAAGGGTAACATTAGAATTTGAAATTGGACTTAATGCCTAGTTTGTAAATATTGTACGTGATATAGAACTTTTCTCCTGAAAGAGTTTTTTACGAAATTTATTTATAAATAGAATAATCGTATTAGTTAAAAAAAAATTGTGCACAACAATTAAAATTGTATATATTTTTAAAACAAAAGGCAAGTTGTATTATATAATGTCTGGACTTGTAATTCGGAACTCCATCAAATGCAAAGCTTATTAAATCTTTATCTGACTAATCCTTATCCTGTCCGATCTCGCTTAATCCTTATCCTGTCCGATCCCGCTTAATCCTTATCCGACTGATTCATTTGCTATCATATCCCACATAATTCCTATCCCACTAATTCCGACTCTTATCCTATCAAGCCTTTATCCTATCCTATCCTACTTCTTTATCCAGCGCGCCAAACGCACCCAAGGTGTATTTGATATATATTAAAAAAAAGTACTAAGGGAGTATTTGATTAAAAAAAATGAAAATTTATTGAATTAATAGATAAGAAATGCAAAAATGTAGTTATTAAACATCTTATGGCACAGTGAAATGCACTAAAATGTTATAGAGACCGGAGAGACTTTTAAGAAATTTCACTTTATTTTTTAGTGCTCGAGAATGTTAGGAGTACGGTCAATAATTGCACCATAATTTGATCAATGATAAGTTGGAAAAAGATGTGAGATTTTCTATTACATTTCCAGCTCTTCATCTAATAAAATTTCATTAGGCGGTAATTATAAAATATTTTTCATGAAAAAAAAGGTGTAGAACACCTTGCTAATCACTCATATCTTTCTCAACTTTTCATGAAATTAACTTAATAAAATACACTACTTCTAATTACACTAATAAAGTACAATACTTATAGTGGTCGATAAAGCATATAATGCTAGATTATATTCTTTCTGTAAGGCTCGCAATGCTCATGTATTGTCATGGTTTTTGTATGATGATGCTGTTATTAAAAGTCAGATATAGTTATATCAAGTTAAATACCATTACTTGAATATCTGCTAGGAATAGCAATTTTTAAATTTCTAAGAGTGGATTAAATCATTTAACTCCTTTCAAAGAGGGATCTTAGAAAAAATACCGCATTATTTTTTCGATAGTACTGGAGGTACAAGTATACCATAATATATATATATATATAGTATAATATAGAGCATGTTGATGTGACTACAATAAAAATTATCCAATAGTTGTGAATCATCTATCTAAATGTAAGAGTTGAGCTTGGCTTGATATTAATATTAATTTTGTTTCCTTTTTTTTTCCGTTTACTTTAAGTGCCCCCACATACTCTTTCTCAAGTCTAAACTTTCATCTCCCTTAACAACTCTATGTCTCTTTCTCTCTACTTACTCTCTCTCAAAATGTTTTTCTTTTTAAAAGAAGATTTTGAAATGCAGATTTAAAAAAAAAAATTCAAACTAAAATTTTTACAATGCAAAAACCAAAAAGATTAAAGGTCCACCAAGCAATAACAAATCTTAACTTACCAATAAAAAAATCAACCAAGATCACTATGAAAACTATCAAATATTGACTCGATAAATTAAGGGTTCTTCGACTTTTGCATTTTTTTCCAGTAAAAGCTTAATATAATTTAATCAAGATTAAAAATAAAGCTAATTATTTTGAGATTAGTTACGATATTTACGTCTAAATAGAAATTTAAACTTTTATTTTAACAATAATTACTCTTACTCGTCATACTCTCTCAAATATCTAAAAGTTATTTCTAATAATATTTTGTAAAAAACACTGAAAAAAAATCTATGACAAAGAAGGACAAAAATCAATTAATAATTAAGATGGTCAAAATTAGTATCAAGTAAAAGGAGTGATTTTACATTTGAGTATTTAGTTAAAATCGTAACAATTAGTGTCAATTACGGGTAGTCAACTGTGAAAAATAAGAAAATAATTTATCTTCTATGTTTCTCTGAATATATTTAACTAAATTTTTTTGACATAGGACCCAATGTAATTTACCTCCATCCCTATGTAAAAAATAATTTTAAAAAAAATGTAGTTTGAAAATTAAAAAACAGTATTATAAATTAATTTATTTGTTAAATAAAAATAATATTTTCGCCACTAAGAAGTTGTTCACATTTTGACTAATTGTTTGCAGTTATATGGAATTGGAATAATTAGAATAAAAAATTGTAATAACTTATTTCTTAAAGAAATTATATTGACAATTATAAAAAGTTAAAAAGTAAAAATAGAAGTAAAAGAGATTTATAAGCATGCAAGAGAAGTTCGGATACAAAAAGAATGAAATAAAAAACTAAAAAGATTTTTTAGGTGTTCATACTTTAAACTTTATAAAGAGATTTCTACGAGGGAGAGGGGGATTTAAATCAATGATTTATAGAAAAAAGTTAAGAGGCTAAAAGAAAACGAGAGAGGAGGATTATTTTCTTTATAGATTTGAGAGAGAGTTGATACAACAAATAGGTATACACATTATTTGAAAGTTCTTTTCCTTTTTTTATTTTTTTATTCTAAATGAAGAACAACTATGGCCCCGTGGACATGTTAGATGCAATTTTAACCTTTGAATTTTGTTTGTTGTGATCATGTCAAGAATGTTTTATTTTGTACAGTAGATTCTATATTCTAGTTAAATTCAAAATTTGTTTCAAAATTATAAGAAAGTATCCTAATATATTTTAGTTTTTAGTTTTAACTAGGGTATTAATTTTAAATTCATCTAAAATTAATTTGAGACATCTGACAAAAAAGAATGAAATTAATTCTTAATTAGAGACGAAGGAAGTGAGATGCTTAATCTTCTAGCGTCTAAGAAATTTTTTTTGTAATTTATCATGTTATCATCTAACATGTAATTCTAATACATTTAATTGATTATGTCACAAATGAAAACTGGAACATTAAATTGAGAAATTCTTAAAAGAATTTTTTTAGTGGATTTTAAATTTCTTAAATAACATTGTAAGAATTAATTTTGATGTACATTTATTTTAGAAACATTATAATTTCCCTTTTTTTTGGCAACATCTTTGGAAACTAATGCTTTCAACATTATAGCTATCGATACTTTGCTGATATTTTTCAACAATTTCTTATTTTTTATAATAATAATGGCGGTAGTTAAAATTATCTACTATATATAATTTTTGATGTATTGTTAATTAACATCGATTTGTAGAATACGGTGTAAAATAAAACGCAAACAACCAAGTAAAGACCATATTTATTTTTTTCTTTCAAGCAAATTAATTACAATTTTAATGTACAAAAAAGCATGAATAATTTATATAATTGAGGGCACCTTTGTCATTTTAGCCCAGAGAGAACCCTAAAGATAAATCTCAAACGTTTACTCAAGTTTTCCTATTTTTTGTGTAGTTTGTGTTGATTAATTTTACACGGTGTTCCAATTTTTAAGTTTTCCTAGACTTACCCATAAGACGGACTAAAAGCAAGTAAAATAAATATTCTTTGTTTCGGAAAGAAATTTCATATTACGTAGCTTTCACTTAAGCAATATTTTCTAGGTAATATTTGCCACGTGCTTCCCAAGACCAAAAATGCTTCGCTGCACTGTCCAAGCACCTTCCCCCCCTCACCTCCTTCATCACGTTCAAAGCTGACCATTTCCCATTTCCTCTTTCCTTCCATGCATAATTTCTCTCTGTATAAACACCCTCCCAAACGCCTCTTCATTCCTCATCCCAAACAATACAATCCAATTCCCTCCTCTCTGTTTTCCTCCATCTTTCATCCCCTCGAAGGAATTCAATTCACCACTCTAATTTCTAACCTACCTTCCCAAAGAAAAGACCATTCATCAGCCATGTCTATCACCTATCTAAACCACTTTCTGGTCGAAAACGTATCTCTAACAGCTTTTCAAATTCTTTTCCTCGTACTCGGATTCCTCGAGTTATTTTTCTTCAACATGTCCCTCACAAAAATTTCCAAGTTTTTCTCAAGGTCTCACTCTTCTCTCCAATACCAACTCATTAGCCTGTTCAATGATTCGAAAGCTCAGGTCGAGAAAGAGAGCCGAGACTTTGATTCTTCCCAAGCACAGCCTTGCTTCAATGAAAAAATTGAAGAAGGGAGTCTAATAAGAGAAGAGGTGGAGATGGTGATGGGTGAAATGGGTTTTTTTTGCGATTCTGAGAGTGAAAAGCTTCAAGAAAAGTTGAGTTCTGAGGACGTTTTTAAACTATTTGAAGAGCGAGAACCTAGCTTGGATGAGGTTAAGAATGCTTTTGATGTGTTTGATGAGAATAGAGATGGGTTTATTGATGCAAGAGAATTGCAAAGAGTTCTATATGCTCTGGGCTTAAAGAATGAATCAGAGATGGAAAACTGCAAGAGGATGATTAGGGTTTTTGATGAAAATGAAGATGAGAAAATAGATTTCAATGAATTTGTAAAGCTTATGGAGAGCAGCTTTTGATTTGCTGAAGTATTCTTTAATTTGTAGAGATTTATAGAACTAGCTTCAAAAGTTTATAAATTCTTTTTGGACATCCTTCTGTGTTGTATAAATTATTACTACCACTACTGCTAGTACTTATATTTGATGTTGTGTTGGCTCTTAATATAAACAATACAATCAGATTTTGTTAATTTGATCAACCACTAAGAGGATAAAAGAACATAAACTGCAAAGCAAGAATATGATTATGAATTGAATATACGGAATTACAGTCGCATACATAATTAATTAAGGGTATTAAAGACTATCTGACAAACAAGAATAACGGAAAACTAGGATTAGCCCCCTCATATCAAATTTTTATAGGATTAAGGACAGTGGCCAGTATTAATTGTTTTTACCCCATTATGACTATTTTTGTTAGTTTTAAATTTTGTTTGTTATTTTATTATTTTGTTGACTGACGTTTGTGCCCTTTTGTTAGTTTGGGTAGTTATTAATTAGTGGGATGTTATGTTGGAGCAGTTTCTACTGGGGTTGGGTTGTTTTTTGCATGCTCAGTGTTACTGACAGTGGGGTTTACCATTTTAAGTAATAAATTATCATTCTCTTTGTTTTTTCCATTGGCAATGGATGCTTTTTTTGGTTCTAATTGTTCTAAAGGTGTGGATTTATTTGGTTATGTTGGAGTGCCCAGAAGGTAATTAGACTTATTTGTCTTTTATGGTTTGTATATTAGTATTCATGTCTACGTTGATATATATATATATATATATGTTCCTTGTGAAATATAGTGGGGGTTTACCATTTTAAATAATAAATTATCATTCTCTTTGTTTTTTCCTTGGCAATGGACGCTTTTTTTAGTTCTAATTGTTCTCAAGGTGTGGATTTGTTTGGTTATGTCGAAGTGCCCAGAACGTAATTAAACTTATTTGTCTTTTATGGTTTGTATATTATTAGTATTCGTGTCTACGGTGATATAAATATATATATATATATATGTTCTTTGTGAAATTCGAATCGAGGGTTACTTTTTTCCACAATTGTTAATTTGGTGCGTAATTGTTGCTTTTAGGATTTTTCCTTATTTATTATTTTTCAATTACTGTGTTTTTTAGTTTTTGTTGTGGAGTTTTATTCGTATTTATTTTTTTTGCAGCAATGATGATGACTCTAGAATTATTCGGTGTAAGTTTCAAGCAGACGTTATTATTATCGTTGTAACAGTAAAGGCTTCATATGCAGCGTTGCGGGAGGAGGTTGTAAAAAATCTTAATGGGGTGTTAGGGGTTAATTTTAGGTTAGCTTACAGTATTATGGGTGGCCCGAAGTGTTTATTGAGGAACGATCAAGATGTAACATTAATGTTTCATTGCCAAAGGATGGTTCGGTCTGAATTTGTCGATATTATTGTTGAGATGGATGTGGCAGATTTTAGGGAAAACATTGCTGATGCAGATACTTCTATGCAAGGAGTTATAGAGGAGTTGAGTCCATTTGATTTTGGTGTTCGTAGGCCCGGGCGTGTGTTACTTTCCCAGGCATGGCGCGATTATATTGTGTGCGTTAACCAAAAGTTCAATCTTGGTGCAGAGGATTTTCGGGATAAGTTATCTAAATATGCTGCTGAAATGGGGTTTGAGTTTATATTTAAAAAGAATGATAGGGACAGAATTACTGCAGTGTGTATAAGTAGTGCAATAGGGGGCTGCAATTGGCATGTCCACGCTTCACGTTCGTTATCTAATGGTGCTTTTTATATAAGAACTCTGCATAATTCACATACTTGTGGGTTGATTAGAAAGAATAATAGTTCAATGCTTACTGCGAAGGTTGTGTCGACATTGATTATAGAGATGGTGAGGGCTGACCCATAGTTTGGGGCAAAAGCTATTCAAGAACATGTGTGGAAGTTATATGGGTTTGAAGTTAATTATTGGACTGCTTGGAATGCTAGAGAAATTGCACGTAGGGATGTTCTTGGTGACGACTTATCATCGTATAAGCGTTTATCTCGGTTTGTTGAGATGATCAAAGAAACTAACCCTGGGTCCTATTGTGTTTTGGAGGTTGACGAAAACACTAGGAGGTTCGAAAGGATTTTTGTAGCATTTGCTACATCTATTCAAGGGTTTATGTTTTGTCGCCCTGTTTTGTGTTTTGATGGTACATTTTTGAAGGGTAAATATAAAGGGACACTATTGGTGGCTTGTGGAAAAGATGCTAACCAAGGTAATGACATAGTTTTTTATCTATTTTTTTTAGTGCTGTGGTTATAGTGGTGTATTTTTTCTTATTGGTTAAAGATGTCGTTCTTTGATAATTTGGCTGTTTTGTAGGTATATACCCCCTTGCATTTGCAGTTGTGAGTTCAGAGACTCAAGTTAATTGGAAGTGGTTTGTCGAGCATGTTGCAGTTATTTTAAAAGAGTAGGGAAGAAGCATAACATTTATGACAGATCGGAATCCCGGGTTACTAAATGCAGTTAAGTCGACATTCCCTGAAGCACCGCATGGCTTCTGTATGCATCATATGAAATGCAATCTGCAATCCAAGTTTCCTGGCTCATTTAATACAAAAAAGAGAAATCTTGCTGTGAAATTATTTGTTAGGTGTGCATATGCCCCAAACGAGGCTTGTTTTCGTCAAAATTTTGAGGAATTACTGGCTATAGATAAGCAGAAGGTGCAAAGTTTCCTTAAGGATGCACCCTTTTCCAATTGGGCAAACGCTTTCTTCAATGGTTTTAGGTATGGGGGCATGTGTTCTAATGTTGCAGAATCCTTTAATTCATGGATTCGTAGAGAACGTTTAATGCCTATTACGGAAATGGTGGATGGTATTCGGATCAAAATGATGCGGAATATTGCTAAGCGTAGTGATGACGCAGTTAAGTGGTCATCTATTCTATGTCCAGAAATTGAGAAAAATCTTATTGCTAATGCTTATTTCGGTCGTCATTTTGGTATTGTGAAAGCAAGTGATGCTGAATACGAGGTTAATGATCGGGAAAAATTTACTGTGAACGTTATTGAAGGGACCTGCTCATGTGGAATGTGGCGAATAAATAGTTTCCCTTGCCCCCACGCAGCTGCTGTTTTTAAGCGTGCAGGGTTGGATGTGTATAAGCATATAGAATCTTATTTTCGTGTTACCACCTTTAGAGCATGCTATTCATTTCCAATACACCCAATTCCCGACGTGCTTGATTGTGTTGCTAATGCTGGTGATGCTGGATATATATGTCCCCCAGAAACTAAAAGGCAAGCAGGTAGGCCTAAGTTCAAACGGCTTAAGCCACGTCCTTTGCAGGTCAGGAAAATGAAGTGCAGCAGGTGTGGGAAGAAAGAGGGACACAATCGTAAGACTTGCAATGAGCCTATTTAAGTTGGTGCTCGGGTTTCTTATATGGATTTCCATATTGTTTATTGTGGTCTTGGCATAGATTATATATTTGCAGCTCAGTTTATTTGGTTTATCTTTATTTGTTTATCCCCCTCCCTAAATTATTCGCTTGTTACTGGTATGGATTCTTTTTTAATTTTTTTAAGTATGTGTTCTCTTAATCTTTTACAGAGTTGGAGTTTTTTAATGAATGTGTGTTGGATGTTTATTATGTTATTCTCTTGAAAATGAATTTCCATTGGTGAACTGGGGTTTACGTTAACTTGTTTAAATTGGAACCATTATGTTGATATATTATACAGGCCAAGTCCTAAGGATTTTAAATTGGACATTAATTGAATTTTACATATTAAATTAAACTATTTAGACTTGGAAATTAAATAGTGGTAAAAATTCTCTTACCGCCTGGTATGTGCAAGTGTCTCCCTCGGTTTTGTACACTAATTTTATCTGGACAATAAACACCAAGTAGATTTAAGTTCTCATGAGACAAAATAATTTTTTTTTACCATCTACAGCAAGTTAAACAATGGAAATTTAATCTTCATGGGGCCAGTAACAAGGATGTGTATTTCTATGGTTTATTATTTATTCATTTGGTACTTAAAATTTGATTAGCAGTTAAATTTAAAGTATTTGTGGTCATTTTTTGTTAATTTTTGAGCATTTGCACTACAAACTTACTTTTTGGCATTTACACACCATATAATATTGCATAGTTTATACTAGTATATTGGTAAAAATGCAATCAAATAAATTATCCTAATGAATCATATTAGAGAATCTGTAAAGTCATTCCCTGTTTTCAAACATTGTAATCTACAATAATTGTTTTAATAAAAGAAAGGAAATATGAAAATAGCATTCAATTAAGTCCAAAAAACATTAGCGACTAATAATGACAAACAGTTAAGCTATTGAGTAATCTGGATCAGATGGCAAACGAAGACTCATGTAGTCCGTGATCAATGCATCAATAATTGTAGCTCGCATGCCCCTCATGGTATTTGCTTTAAACTCTGGATCTAGTTGATTTCCTTTGTGTAGTTCTCTGATGTAAAACATAACAGCTATTCCGCAATCAACCCTGCATATTTGGGGTTTGAAATATATTTAAAATCATTCTATTTTGAACAAAAGTTGTAATACAATGTTTCTAAATAATATTACTTACGTTCCAGCTGCTTGTTGCGGACAAATTTGCATCTCTTCTAAGGGGAAGTTCGTTTCAGTGTCTTTCAGCCATTCAATTATTAAGCGCTCATGATTCGAGATTGGACTTTGTACCAATGAATGGCCTCCATTCTCAGTATTCAACCACCTCATTACACCGCCTTTTAGAAGATCATTTGCATTTTGTCTTATCATTTGCAAAAAGTTTTGAAGTTCTGCATTCTATCATATGAATAATTTTGCTTCGTTAGGTACTATATTTTACTATTTATCTTTGCCTCAATTATTTTTGAATTATTCGTTATGATAAGTTATAACTCACCACGGCTACTGCATGTGCTAAACATCTTGCAGTCAACTCATCGCCACTAGCTCTCTTAGGATCGAGGTGGAAACATTTTTTCTCAGTAATTTTAATGCAGAGTAAGGTGAAGTGGAACTCATTGTAATGGTAGATTGGAACCATTATCTTGCTGCAGTAAGCCAGCTTTTTCGTAAGTGGTTCGTGCATATGTATTTGGACTCCGCAATGGTTTCTCTGCATCACAAACTCCTACAATACCAACTTTATTATTTATTTTTTGCTATTTTTTTAAATTATTATCAATTATTTATAAAATAAAAAATCTTGCCGTGTAAGACATAATCAATGTACCGTGGCATAAGTCGACAACATGAGTGTTTTTGGTTTATTGGGATTCAGGTAACACGTCTCTCTGGTGATGCCTTGCGCATAAGCATCAATCACCTGCATTCATAAAAAGTTTTATTCCTTAGTTATCGAATATTTTAAATGAGATTGCTTTAAGTTTATATGATTTTGAGATGGCTTATTTTTGTTTATGATACGTACATTACTTGTAGTTGCTTTGTTCTTTAACAACTCTTCTATATCGTGCCTGGTTACCGCATGCGGACCTTCTTGGAAAATGATGGTTCTGCAATGGTATAAAAACCAGGGTTAGTATGTGCTATTGTAATGATAAATTTATTTTTTACAATTTTTTTGTATAGCAATATACTGTAATGTAGTACCCTTTCTCTACTGTATAGAGATAATTTTCCAGCCGCTTTAATGTTGAAGGTGGAAGAATTTGTGCTATGGCATTGGTATCAAGATTTATTGACTCGGTGGGAGTTTGTTCAGTTACAGCTTCTGTTTGACTCTCCCTAGCAATACAATTTATAAGCGGCTTCTCGTTTTGTTCACGTCGTTGATCCCTGAGTTGTTGACTTGATGTTGGTGTCATTGTTTGTGGTACAGTGGCATAAAGTTTTATTGTCTCAGGGTAGGTTATTTTGCGATTTATTTTTAATGGTTGGTAAGTGAAATCAGGGTTTATTGGTGCTGGTCGGGGGGGACGGTTCTTAATGTTCTTGACTATGCTGCTTGGCTGCAAACTCTCGAGGCGATCAATCCCGCGTTGCAGTGACTTTACTTGCATTCTAAGCTCGTCATTAACATTCTGCAATGTTAATATCTCATCAAATTGCTTTCTTGTTGTCCCTTTCTCAACAAACAAATCTGCTTGTGATTTATTGTAGTTTTCAGAAACCTTGGTGAGGGCAACCTTTAAACCTGGTTTAGATCGGCGGATGATGTCTAAATCCAATTCAAGTTTTCGGCTTCTTTCTTCGAGTTGGGAAATCTTTTCTTCCTTTGACGCTGCCATTTCAATAGTTTGTTCTTTTGATAAGTCTAGCCTCACCCTTAGATGTTCAACATCGCCTTCCAGGATCTTGACTTGTTTGATGGCAACTTCATATTTCTCTGATATTTCTTTAACTGCGCTACTAACAATTAGTTGAAGAGAGGAATCATTTTGCTCGGCTACAAGTGATTGAAACAATGGGAGTGGGGACTTTTGAACTCTAAGTCTTTGAATTTCTTCTTGGCTCGACTTAAGGAACTGCCTAAGACAATTTTCCTCCAATCGACGTTGATCACATTCACGTTGCATTGATTCAGCACGTGTGGTTAATGCCCTTAACTGACCTTGAAGCTCGGCCGTTTTTTCTTTCTCGCGCTCCAATTCTTCTTGCGCCCGTGTGTAGTTTAAAAGATTGTTTCGTACATCCCGCTCTAACTTTTCACATTCGGCCTTTGTCTTATCGATGACAAAGCTCTTTTCCTTAAGCATTTCACGACTTCTTATGTACTTACTATCAAGCGCATCCTTTTCGTAGCGGAGAACACGAACTACCTCTGGTGTCCAATCATGGAAATCCATATTTTCATCATCTACCTGGGGTTGGATGGGTGGTGTTTTAGGGGAGCGTGCTATGGCTTCATTGGATATATTTGTTTTATTGGGCATAGGTGAATTGCTACGTGTGCGCGAGGTTGTACGGTTATTTGGGGCTGAGATGTAATTGGATATTGTGGTGGGTTCATCGGTGTGAGTATGAAGGGGTAATAGTTCGCCTCGGATGGTGGGTGGGCTGCTTTTTCTGACTGGAATGTGAACAGGCGATGGAGTTTCTACGATGATCGGCTCGTCAAAAACTAGTCCCGCAGCTTTCAAAATTTTTTTCTCTAGGGTCAAAGTTATTGTTTTCTTAGATGGGGGTGTTTGTGACTCAACCTTGATTATGTTACTCAGGCATCTTCCTTGCCGGGACTCTTCACCTTCACTATTTGAACCTGATGAGATTTTATGGTCTAATGAGTTAGTTGATATGCTGTCATTTTCAATTTCTTTCTCCTCATTACTGCTTCTGGTAGACGAGTCTGAGTCCATTACCGTGAATTTGGGATAAATTGTATTTCTCCTTTTCATTCCTTTGTTGGCATCTGCCTTTACCCTCATGTTTTTTGGTTTCTTTGAACTTGCTATTGACCCAAGAATTTCTAAGCTTAAGCTCTTTCCAACAGATGGTTTTGCTTGCACGGCATTCTTATTTGCCGATGGAGTTTTCAAAGCAGTACGCTTCCATTTATGTTGTTGGGCTGAGCAGTATTCATTCAATGATCTTAGTCTTGGTGGTGCATTTGAAATTGGTGCATAAATGACCTATGGAAAATAGCAATATTAGTTTAATGTTATGTAATATGCCTATTTTTTGCATCAGTACATTGTATATAAGGTTACCTGAATATTGCTTAGGTCAGATGATTGGATGAATGTGCTTATTTTTCGGAGGTCCCACCGCAAAAATCCAGGTTCCATGCCTCGCCGCTCAAGAATCATTGGTATTCTTGATGATATTTTTGCAAACCAGAACTGTGTAATATTAATTTATTAGTAATCCGTAGTTAGCTTTTTTCACGTAAGATTGTAATCGAAAACCAGTTGATCTATTTTTTTTAAACAGTGACTAATGTAATTAACTAGCTAATGTTAGTGAACTTTACAAGTAGCAAAGGTGTGCAACCAGTGACAGATGTTGGGTGGTCTGCACATTTCTTGATGGACTTTAGTAGCCAATCTTTTACAGCTTTAGCCCAATTGTATTTATAAATGGCATCGAAGTCCTCGAAGTAGTGGATTATGAACCACTTGATTGAGTGACCTGAGTTGGTGAATAGTATGGATATACAAAAGTAAAGGCATGTCAATCGGGCGACATCTTCTGCATCTTGTTCAGTATTTCCAGCAAGTCGTGCCTTTAGTAATGCTTCTACAGTTGACCTGTTTAGTTGGTCTTTTCCAGTAAAGATTCTCTCCATAAATAGTCCTTTGGGTCTCTCACGAGATGTCAAAATTATATCGTCTCCTCCTGCCGGAAGGCCCAAAACATCAGTCACATCTTGTTCAATTAGTGCAACTGATGTTTCACCGAATATGAATGTTTTTGAACGAAGGTCAAATCTATTAATCAATGATAAGATATCTACATCAGTTTTCTTGTAGTACTTATCTTTTACAAGCCCTTCATGATATGCTCTGAATAATCCCCAAAATGGTGTCTGCTTCATCAAGTTTATATGTTTTTCCTCGAACTTAACATTTAGCGCAGGTAGCCTTTTTAGCACCAAGTTGAACGCGGTCAAGTTCAAGCGATAGTGTGCACTCTTTTGTTCATCCAAGTCTGCAACATCTCCAACCTATATTGTTTTTCGAAGGAAGTAGTGCTAAATCAAGTAATCCACCTATAATAATTCATGCTCAACTAAAAATGAATATAATGAAATTTTACTTACTAGGTGATATTGTTGAGCTTGCCTTCTATGGCTTGGTAGCAATTCAGGATTAGCTATTGATTGCTGCAGGTGTTTTCAAGTAAAGTTAGTGCGTGTTGTTTAAACGAATACTGAAATGTAACTTATATTTGTTTTGTGTTTCCTAAATCCAACTATTTATGTTTTTACCTTCTCTCTTGCCAATTGCTTATTTGTTATTTTCAGCTGCTTACTCCGTGTTGTCACAACAAATCTCTCATGCTTACGAGGACTTTTCCGTAAAATCTGATTTTGCCTTTTTCGGTGCTTTTTCCTTTCATTAGACTTAAAAAGAAATTTTATAACATTATAAAAAGTAACAAAGGGCTTGTATGTTATTAGGGCACTGAGATTGAAAGGACTAAAATATTGTTTTTAAAGCTGAGGGATATGGGTTTGATTGCTAATCAACTTATTCTTTTTAATAAATAGATGAATGGAGTTCTATAACATTCTTGCATTGGCCTACCAAACCAATACTTAATATGCATCAGGATGCTTCCTTTTGACATGAAATTTAATGATGAATTCAAACTTTCTACGCATATATTTTGTCAAAAAAGTAATTCATATTTTTCTGTGAATGTAGTTTGACAAAGTGTATTTCATATCACAGCAAAGTTTTAGCATTGTACTTCGTCACTTTATAGGATAGATGCATAATTTGGTAAAAGTATTCACTGATGAAGCTAGATAAATTGTAGCACATGAGACTTACACTCTATAAATTGACGTAGGTTGTAGATTGATGTAAGTAGTACCCTACTCTATGAAATTGATGGCTTCCACGCAATTGAGGTAGTGAGTATTTTTTGATAGATGCTTTCATGAATAAATAATTCTGCAATTGTTACAGTGGAGTTATGTATTTTGGTGGTGGGTTTTTGAGAGATGCATTGGTGGGAGCGGTTATTGTAACCGATACTTTAAGTAATTTGATTTACTAGTGCACATAGTAGTGGGTATAGTTGGTTGTTAGAGTGAACTATAATAGCAGTGCAAGGAAAAAAATATTTAAAAAGAAAAAAAGTTAAAAACTTTACTTACTAAAAAAAACTGCTTTATTTACTGGAAGTTACAAGCAATACTTGTCTATATATGTAGATATGTGCAAGTTAAGAAGGGTGTATTTCTGGCACTTAAAAAAAATAAACTATCATTTCTAATTTCATTGTTTCCATGTCCCTTGTGAATCATCCTTCTTTTTTTCCTTATATTTTTTTGAATTCAATTTATTTTCTCCATTGTACTACTTCGCTTCATCATTTAGGTCAGAATCAGAATATGATTTAGTTCCGTGCTTATCAATTTGACTAGTTTAGGATTCTCATTTGTTGCAAAGGTTGGTAAATTGAGTTCTTGATTTTAGTTTATAATTTCGAATCATTATTATTATTTGAATCTTTGGGGCACTTTTTGATTGTTTTGAATTTATTTACCATATCATGTATCACTATTAGGGCATTATTGCTTATTACTGCAAGTTTAGTGTGTTATATGGGGATTCATTAAATGTTCAGTAATGGAGTTTTAAAGTCCACCCATTTAATCTGCACTTATCAGTCACCACTGGAGGTTCGTGCGTTTGGGCTTTTTGCCAATGACAAATACTATTATTCAAAGATGTTATTTTTGTATTGATGGAATCCCAAAGATACAATATGTTTCCATTTACAATTTACTAAGGTTTTGGGTTGTTGTCATCTAATTATTTTGGTTGTTATTTAACATTAAGTTTATTTTTCCCTCTGATTGTTATTTTAATGTTTGTTTAGTTTTTAACCTATTTTTTTTGAGAGAGTTTAGTTGTTAACTTAATGTGGTTGATTTAATGTTAGTTAAACTAACTAGAGTTACTAAGTAGTGCATAATTTAAGTTATTTAGGTGCAGCCAGAATAATAGCTCGGTTAAAGGCTAAAACAGGAAATCTACATTCTTGTTTTTCCCGTTTGTTTAAGGTAGTTTTTATGTGAAGGGCCAAAAACTAATATTATAAGTAGTCTGTCCTTAAAACTTTATATTTTAAAATTCATGGACCAAAAACTAAGTGCCCCCAAGAATAACCCTTTCCAAATAAAAGCAATTGACTAAAAGGGAAAAAGTACTTAATCTTATGTAACCCTTAAGGGCTCGTTTTGTTCGAGTTTTGAGAATGGAATGGGCATGGAATGGAAATACTTGATTCCTGAAAAGTTATTTTCCTGACATCTAAGATGTCATGCCAATGTTTAGTTCAACCGGAAATAGGAATGGAATAAAATATCAATTACAAAAATACCCTTCTTTTTATAAGATGAGAAGACATCACCTACTAATTTTTCAAAAGAGACAATTACTATAATAAATTACAAAAATTACACATGCCTAACTAATAACTATCAATTTTTGTAATTAAAAAAAATTCACAACAGGAAAAAAGTTCCAAATAATTTTTTTTTTCATTTTTGTGCAGCATCGTATTAAAAAAAAGTTCCAAACAATATTTTCATACACCGATGGAAAAAGAATTATCTATTCATAAGGAAGAATGTTATTTTAGTCCTAACATAAAAAAATTAAAAAAGAAGCCTATTGATAATGGTTTATTCCTTATGATTTAAATGGGAGAACTTGGGGGGAAAGGTTTGTTCCTGGAATCATTTATTCCGGACTTAAAACTTGAACCAAACGCGGGAATCGTTTCGAAATAGAATGTAGCATTCCTGGAATGGTTTAAATCTTGAATCAAACGAGCCATAAAAGTATGCTGCCAGGAACTTGTATATTCAACAATTTGGATAGATTTTGATCTCCCCCACCCTAGTACTTCTTCCGAAATATAAACAGCCAATTTGAATCTTTGCCATGAAGCTTCTACTTGTTGAAGCTCTCCTAATTCTGAAAAGAATAAAATAGACATGATTAACAATCTGATATCAAAGATAAAGCTACCTCTGAATAAAATGACAGAGCTACAACGCACTCACCCAAGTTTGCAGGATTTAGGGAAATTCTTGCGTATGGCGAGGACATATAGACAAAAAGTTTATAATTCAAGAGTAAACATTGCACGTTGCCGCTGGCACTTGCATAACCTTGAATGTAGAAGATTAATAATCCCCATGCTTGAGATTTATAACCTGAAAGGGAGAAACTAATTTGTAATTATAATTGAATCAAGAAAACCCACTAGATGTGGGAAAAGAACACGCCATTTTACCAGTATCTAATTCGATTTTAAACAACTTACACAAGTGGGGTAGCATGGACCTTGGTATATTTGACCATCGTGGCAACTTCTATTTTCACGCGAACTATGATCAAATCTGATTTAGTCCAAGAAAATCCCTTGCCATCCCATGAAATTCTGAGCTCCAGTCACCCATGACATAAATCCTTTGATATTCTCACCAGTAATCTCCACAGGAACAATATCCATCTCGAAAACAATGGAAACGGTTAACATCTCTCACAGTTATCACCCTATTTGTGACCTTTGAGATAAGCTTTACAGCAGAATGACAATCAATACACATCCTTAAGTTTTTAATGACACGGACCGGTGCTTGAGGAGGAGTTTTCATAAGAACATATGCTATGGCCAACTTCTCGCTGTGAAAACTAAGATACTCTTCCTTTTGCTCCTCTTCCACATCATGCAGTACATTAGCAATATCGGGCACGTATCCCAATGGTTTTATCTTATCCAAAAGTTCCTTGACTTTCTCATAAATCTGCTTGGATTCCGGATGGCTATTGTCATCTGCAACAAAAACATGTGTATTATTTCTGATCTCTGCCCAACTAAGCCCCGGTTCTTTTTTAACGTTCCTCTCTCTCATTAATTTCCGAATCTTAGCAACTCCATCCCACCTCTTTGCCCTAGCGTGCATGTTAGACAAAAGGGTATATGTTCCCACATCATTTGGTTCCATATTCAAGACGATTTCTGCAACTTTCTTTCCTAAGCCATAATTCCGATGAACATTACAAGCACTGAGCAATGTACGCCACGCAACAACATCCCATTTGACTGAGGTGGACCTCATGAAATCCTCGGCTTCATTCATAAGTCCAGCTTTACTCAAAAGGCCGACAATACATGTATAATGCTCAAGCCCGGGTTCGATGCCCATCTGTTTCATTAATTGGTGCAAATAATAGAACCCTTCTTGTACTTGACCCAAATGTCCGCAAGCAGTTAGAACCCCGATAAAAGTTACGTAGGTAGGTTGCTTTTTTGCGGCTAACATATTGTGAAACACGGCCAAAGCTTCTTTGCCAAGCCCGTGATGGGAGTACCCACATATCATTGAATTCCAAGACACAGAGTCTCGGTATGTCATTTTAAGGAACACTTTATTTGCTGCTTCTACATTTCCGGTCTTTGAATACATGTTGATCAAAGCATTCCCCACAATAAGGTGACCTCTAAACCCCAACTTCTTAGCATGTGCATGTAATGAATTACCAATTCCCAGTGCGGATAAACCAGCACAAGCATTTAACAGCACTGCAAAGGTATACTCATTTGGCACAATACCCTCAAGTTCCATTTCCAAGAATAGTTTCAAAGCTTCCTCAAAACACCCGTTTTGTAAGTAAGCGGCCATGATTGCTGTCCATGAGAAAACATTCCGAGTACACAACCCATCAAAAATCCGTCTTGCAACTGAAATCTCACCACATTTTCCATACATGTCTATAATTGCAGTACTGACATATAAATCAGACTCAACATTAGCCTTCATCATCTGGTTATGTATTTGCATACCCAAATTCAAATCTTTAAGACGAGCGCAAAGACCAAACACATTAACATAAGCGAATTTGTCCCAAACCACACACCCATCCACCATCCTGCCCAAAACATTTAATGCCTCGTCCAAATAACCATTTTCTACAAGTCCAGTCATAATGGAATTAAAAGTGAAAATATCTGAACTAGGCACTGTATTAAAAACCCTCATAGCCCCTCCCACATCCAAACAAGTTGAATACATACAAACAAGTGCATTCTTCACATACTGATGAAACACCAAACCAGACTTCAAAGCATACCCATGAAATTGCTTGCCCTCTTCAAGTTTCTCACAACAAGAACAACAAGATATAACCGTCGCTAGAACATACTCATTCGGGCTTCAGATTTTCCTCCCAAACCATATCCTTGAACAACCCAAGTACTTGAAAAGCAAAACCCTTGTAGAAAAACCCTGCCATTAAAGCATTCCAAGAAACTATGTTTCGCTTGCGCATTCTATCGAACACCTGGCGTGCAATAGTTAGTTGGCCGCATTTTGAATAAAGATTGATCAAGCCGTTGTTTTCAATTACATGGTCTTCAGAGGCTTGGTTAGTTAAGATTAATTGGGCATGGGTTACTTTACCAAGCTCTATGTTTTTAGTATCAGCTAATCTTTTTAGACGTTTAGCTGTGTTCTGAAGGGATAAGGGTATAGAGAGAAAAGAAGCATTTTTGAGAAGCAGAGATGAGGACTTCAGGGTGGCCGTTGCTACAACTTTTTTGAAATACTGTTGACTGTTACCTTGTAAATATGTGCCTGACGAAGGGAGAGAACGAGGCTAGTCTCTAATCCTGTACGTATGTAGAGTAGAGATATAAAACATGATATGTGTAATTTGTATATAGGCAATTTAATAATAAAAAAGGGCATAAAACAAAAGTGATAATATCATATATAGTGGTAATGCAAGATTCCAACCTTTGCTAGTTGAGTAACAAAAATTTATTAATAGAAACAAGGGTATTTATTGATGAAGAATGATAACCATGACCATACTGTAAAGGCTTGATATATGAATGGGTGGGCGAACAAAGCCAACACAAAAATACGGAACTTGAACAAAGTTTGCAGCACTTTGGCCACTTTAGCCAGTAACAGAAATAGGAGTATTAATTCATTCTTGGAAAACTACTTCCTCTATCCCAAATAATTGCATATGATATTTGTTTTCACAAGGTTATTTTTACACTAATATAATGACATTGTAGAGGTAAAGGTAACAAATAAAGCAATTATTTTTATGGCCGGGTGATTGATGATAAAAACTAAATGAAGATTTATGTTAATTTACTGGGCCTTTAGTGACCAACTCCTCAACCACTCAAATGCCTTCTCCCTCCTCCCTCGTACTCGCTTCCGTGATGCAGCTGTTATCCTAATGGTCATCCACCAGGTCTTCTTGACAAATTACTTAACATTACACTAATTAACCATCTATATTACCTAATTAGAGCATCCAAAGCACTCCTATAGTATTGTGTTGTATATTAGGCAAAGAAATAAACTTGAGTTTGGCTAAATTGGTTATCTCACCGACAATTGATGTTTGTTAGGCTCCAAAACTAGTGAATATTCTTAATTTATTACAGTCTGCCCTTTGTGATTTAAATTTTGCAGTTTATAACATTTGGTTTTGTGTGTATGCCATTATACTTTGTGTGGGAGAAAGTGGTGGGTATGCACTACACGAAAAGCATATGTCTAAGGGCACTGACCAGGCTACCGGTGGTGATACCGATATGGTTCTTGGCCATTTTTTTCCCCTTCTTTGGGCCTATCAACTCAGCTGTGGGGGCTCCCTTAGTTAGCTTCACTGTCTACATCATCCCAGCTCTTGCCCATATGCTAACTTGAGATGACTGCAGAGCCCTTAAAATGATTATACACTTTTTCTGTTAGCTGTCAACTAAACCAGGTAAATATTTGGAGTTGACAAAAATATAGTTGTTGCATTAAGTAATGCTCAAAATTCGATTATTTCAAGTAGAAGAGTGGATGCTATAAGTAGTAATTAAGTAGTCACTCAAGCCACACCGTTTTACATAGTTCAGCAATGATTCGTTGTCCACATAATACCAAACTTAGGTAAATTTATCACGAGTTCACCTTACTGGATGCTAGGAATAGCCAAGTGTGAGAGTTTCTTGATCTTTATCCGAAGTCCTAAATTTGAATCTCAAATTTTAAAGACAGAAACAGCCGGGAGTGGGGGATTTTCCTGTCCTCCTCACTGACCCCAAAAAAGATGGTTCTGTCACTAAGGAGGCTGGCAGAGATATCTGTTTGTCTTTGTTTGAAAGGAGTCTGAATGGATGTATCTCATTTCTACAATCTAAATTCATATTCCATTGAGAGTAGTCATTTGGTCATTATTTTAGATTGTGGATGCTTTAATACTCCTATTTCTGTTACTTAAAAGTACTACAAGTACACATTTAGTTGTGTACTCTACCCGATTGTTATTAGATCAGAGCCTTGGCTAAAAATATAGCTTGTGTATGATTTGAATTAAAAACGCTTTGTCTTCACCTAATCTGTGCAGGTGGTCCAACACCCTTCGTAGCTGAACATGGGGAATATTGCTATATTTAATGCGAATGCTTAGGGATTGGGACTCAATAAAGCAGAGCATCTTTTCAACAGAGGAAACAAGAACAAAGGACAATATATCGAACACACCATATATATCGAACAGAAATAGGAGTATAAAGATACATAGAAGGCAAAATTAGGGAGCCAATTGAATTAAGTTCTTTGGGGCAATATATCAAACAGTTGGCGGGCAGTAAACAACACCTAGCATACATAGAAGGGTTCCCCCCATAAAATTCATTAATAGATACATAGAACAAATTGAAAAAGGATATCAAATCAACAAAAATAAAAAACCCTAAAACTTTGCTGCAAAATAAAGAATCGAAATAAATTGGGCATAATACATAGTATTAATCTAAGTTCAATGTGAGATGAATTTATAGAAGAGAGGGATATAGAGACGGAGGGAGGGGGAAGAAATACCTTGTGCGTGTCGACTGCTTGCTATGGAGATGGAGAAGAATCTATGGAGTGAGAGCGCTTGCTTGCTATAGAGATGGAGATGGTTCCTTAGAGCAGCGACGGCTTGAGAGTAAGAAAGAGAGAGAGTCGACTGAGCCCATGAGAGAACCACGAATGAAAGCAAAATTTTCCCCGCCAAAAAAAACCTGGGTTGGAGGCGAAAGTTTTTTTTTTCCGTAAAAAGATGGTGAAAACAGGGATCACGTGACTTTTTTGAAGAAAATTTCTACCTAAAAATATTTGTTATCAAATAAGTTAAAACATGAAAAATAATTTCTCAAATGGTATTTTCTGCAGAAAAAAAAACTTTATCAAACATGCCCTTAATGTATAGTATAATTTATACAAATCAATGTATTAATAGCTGGCATACAATTCAAAATATGTGATATAAATTTATACTTTTAGGTTGTGTTTGTGACTCTAATATATTGGAACCGAATCCGAACTCTAGCTAGAGCAAAGCGGACTGTGGCCTATTGCCCAGTAGCAAAACCCAAACCACAGGCTTATTTCTAAGATTATGACTAAGTTTAATGTAACTTCAACTAAGCAACCAATAAGAAAAAGTTAAGGGAATTATTTTCTTAATTATCCTACTAGTTGATAGACTTAAGCTTGTATTACAATACTAGTTGTTTATCGTTATCTAATTCTTGTACAGCCTACTACACAAAGGCTTTCACATCCTCAACCTTAAATCATTTAAAACCCATCTCAGGAACCTTACTAGAGCATTTATCTCCATTTTCGTAAGGCACCTCTCGAAGAACAATGGCAGTGATTATGGAGTAAGTATCTTTTTAAGTTTAACTACGTTATTTCTTAAGTTCTTAGTGTGGTGGTTTGTTTGCTTTTACATTACGCCCGCACAATTTCTAGATAAGTTCAAGCAATCTAGTCAGATCTGGATATAGATAAATAATCCACAATAGTTTGTTTTTACATGTCTTAAAATTGAATAGGAGTCTATTTAACATTAAGAGTAAGAAACGATGTTTATTTTTTCATCTCTTAATACTAAATTTTATTAAATTTCAGTATTCAACATTAAGAGGAATGTCATGCACTGAATGTTTAATTTCAGGTTTAACCGCATTTTATTCTGATAGTACCACTATTTTTTTTATTCATTAGGTATTGAGAGGGTAATAATAAGGAAAATTATAAAATGCTATATATTCTTGTATTAGAACCAAATAAAATTAAATGTGTTTTTTAGACATCCCTTGGGCATTAAATATTCAGGGTTGGGCTGAAAAAACAAACGTACTCTTGAAAATCTGTACATTTTTGAAAACATTAACAAATATATCCGTGTTTGAGTTAAAAGGAGGAAAAGTGGGGTCGTGAGGCGCAAACCACAGTACAAGCTACCTGAAGTTAGTTAACTAAACATCATAGTTAAAATATATTAATCCATGTGTAACAATGTTTAATATTGTGTTTTTTTGTCTTTGTTCATATTAAAATTTGTTGGAATAATGTTGTGTTAAACGTGACTAAATGAAACAAATTACATTTTAATGATATAATCTGGTCTATAAGGGAATGTGAAAATTATTTAATTGAGTTAGTATCTCTTTTATGTTTAATGCATCTGTTCTTGTTAGTTTTACACAAAAGCGATATCTTGTTGTACTGGACCAGCTGCGCTCTCACCATATCTATAGTTTGATTCGAATTTCAGACCCCTACCTGTGCATCCAACAACGGTCGCTTATCAGTCCAGTTTTACCTCAACAAAGAACAAAAATGAGCTAAATTCTTTCACAACACTCTGCTGGTTCTAAAAACAAATTAAAATAAACCCAACCGTTTGATGAAAAAAAAAGAGTTGTACATTTTCCTAAATAGGATGAGGATCTTCAACTGCCAGTGCTGAATCTGTCAATCATGTTTGGCTTTGAAGCTCAAAACCGGCAAGGGTCAACATCTGCATGTATATGTATATTTGCTGTCAACAGTGAAATTATGGAAACGATCAGGTTGATGCATACTTGAACTAACGGCACTCAAATATACAAATGCAGCTAATGAATAATTTCTTTAAATAATTCACCGGAGACACAAAAAAAGAAAAAAAAAGAGAAAACAATTTTGTCCTCAAACATATCCTACAAAATCCTGATATGCATAAAGTCAATCTCATTTGCTTGGCCAAGATCAGAAAGAAACATAAGAAATAATTTAGTAGAATATGTATGTGTGGGGGAATAAATGATTCCATATAATTGTGATGGGTCCAACAGAAGGACAATCAGTGCATATATGGAAACCAAACAATGCCATATCAAATAGAAGCTGCAATCTTTCAAATAACAATCGTACCAACTATTTTGTACTTTTCCGTTATTACCCGAATACAGGTTTTCTCTTTCAGTTCTATTTCCATGAAATACACCAAGGTTAGAGCTGAAACTCAGCCTTAATAAACTGCGTATCTAAAAGATTCCAGAGTCAATAAAATAAGCCCCTGCTACGTAAGCAACCCTAGAATTATATAGGTTCAACATTGAGTAACGTAATGGAATCAAATTTTATCCAACAAGTCAGATATTAAGAATCCAGGATTGACTTCCACAATTTTCTAAGGATACACTAATTTTAACTTAGGTCAATGGTTGAGAACGAAACTTGTTTCGTATTGTGAGATTTCGTACATTGATTATGTCCCAAAAGGAAAGTGGACTCTAAATTTGGGTTAGAGGGAGAAATAATGTGTTTTTTTATGTCTGAAGTTTGCCACAATGACTTTTTTTATAAAATTAATGCATAATTTTCTTAAAGAAACTAATAGGGGGGCAATTTATCGCCACCAAGATTCTGTCTCCACAACTGGCAAGACGCAATCTGCAGCCCAGCAGTGTTTAATTTCTTTCTATATACGAACCTCTATTTCATGCAACAGTACGTAGCACTACCAGTTTTGAGAAAATCATAATCAAGGAAAAAATGCAACATTGATTTGGAAAGAGATTATTATAACAAATTGTCGATTCATCCATAAGTAGAACAACAAAAAATCCCAATCCAAGGCATCAAAATGAGGCCAACGGCAAAAGAGGCAAATCCGAAAAGCATTAAGGCGTGTGAAATCCCCAGAAGAAACAAAGAAAATACTGTTGTATTGAATATTTTATTGGCTTATACTTTTTAGCAAAAATAACTTACACTCAAATGAGTGTGCTCGCGTGTATGAGAGAGAGAAGTTTGTGTGTATGTGTGTGTGAGGGAGAGGGACATGGAGAGAGAGGAATGTGAAGGTACCTGATGTGCAGTGAGTAGAGATTCTGGGATGGCCACAAGACTATTTAGTTTGGGATCTGAAGGTCCACAGAGTAGTCATGGAAGTCATTAGCAAAAGTAAAACAACAACTATCTTCATTCGGGGTCCATCGGTGAGATAAAATTGTATATCATGCAAAAAGGATGCTCAAAGCAGGAGTGAAGAGAAACAGCCCAAGCAACTTCTCAGTGTCCCACCAAAATAATAATTAAGATACGTGTCACCTACATTACAATTTCATGAATGACATATAACTTTCATGATCCTTGTCATTATAAATAACTAGATGACTACACGTATTTCACCATATGTCTGCGTACTCGAGGCCAAGTGGCCAAGTTGTTACTAATCTGCACCGTAGAAAGGTACAGCAGGGCATTAACCAAAACTATAGAAACACAATCATCCTCAATTCAACTTAGCATCCAAACTGAATGCTCAGAAACAGAAAGAATATTAAGATACAAAATTAATAAGAGTACTAAAAGGAACAATATATTCACATTTGCGCATCGAACTTGTACTTTCTCCATAAGATTGGAGGTAAGATTTAAAATTCAAGGCACAACTACAATGTCTACATTTTATGGCTACCATAAAAGCGTATAAGAACTACAATACAGAAGTAACTACGATTTACTGTTCCTGCATGAAACACACCTTCAGGTTTGGCAAAGGTAACGTTCATAAGAGTGAATTGTTATGAGGGAATTCTGAGCAATGACTTCAGATTTCATCCCCCATTTCAATAGCAAGAAAACAAAATGAAGTGGCTTAAGCGATCTGGTAGATAATTTGAAATAACTAATAAAAGGTGTTATTGGTATCAAAATGAGCAAAAAACAATATTATCAAATAGGATTCTATACATAACCCACGTCTGGTCCCAGTTTTTGCACTTTCTAGGCATTCTGCATGTGCAGATTCACATATAAAGTCTCCTAATTCAAGTCAAATTCCATAATATCAATATCAATATATTCAATAATGGATCTAGGCTTAACTCTAAAAACCTACCTCAGTTCCCCTCGACGCTAAAGCTTTGGTTTAGCAAATTAAGTAAAACAAACCACCGTATGAAGTATGTTCAGAAATACTAATGCAATGGGATGTACGGAAAGGTACATGAGTTAAGAAATTATTGAATTCAAGATATGCCTCAAATAATTAGTAGGCGTAAAAATAATAAGTTAAAGCATCCCCGTTTGAGTTTTCATAAATAGACCGCTAAAGGAGATCTAAACAATAACCAGAACAGAAAAGACCAACAGCTTTATACCTCATGATGGATAGACAGAAACTTCAAGCTTAATGATAAGAAATAAATGATAAATCACAAAGAGAGAAAAATATAAAGGACTATCATTCCATATAAAAAGGGTGGGGCTACAAATTCTTACTTTCCATAAACAGGTTACTGAATCAATCATGTGGTATAGCTTTTGCCCTCTAGTTTTTGTTTCAGATCGGATTACAATTAAACAAAAAGTCCAAGAACCTTTTGATAAAAAAAAGGTTTAACAAATCATTGAAGCAAAACAAATTGAAAATTCATAACCCGAATAGCAAACTAATCCCCTAAAAATCATGAAAAGGCAATTATATATAATAAAAAGATCAAATCGAAACGAAGATACTTATATTCCAACTATAAGCAACTAGATAAATATAATCCATACAACTTATTCCATGATAGCTTATTTAAAGACAAATATCATCCAAGAAAAGATTAACCAGGGAAAAATAGAAGAAAGGGAAATGAAATTCTTTGTTTTTGCATCAAAAACTACTTCTTAACTTTCCGAATCTTCTTCGGGCCTGGAACCTCCATCCTCCCAACAGAACACCCACATCTTGCTTTGAAAACAAGAACAGCTCTTCCATTAGGAGGTGCCATCTTCTTAAGCTCGGCCTCTAATTCTCTATGATGGTCCCTGGGCAACTCAAATAGTCCCTTCTTCAACCCATCTTTTGAGCAAATGCCTGCGGAATTCTTCACACACTCCTCTGTTTCTAGCTGTATATCAAATTCAGCAGCCTTGTGTAGACCTTTACAACCTGGTTTCCCACATTTTCTGCTAGTGCAAACTGTAATCCCCAAAACAGCAACAACAGCACAAAAAAGGCTTAACCCTAAACATCCATAAATAAAAGGAGCATCAATAATCTCCTCTTTCATTACTTCAATAATTAACCCCGTAATTTCAAGAAACTTGTATGATAAGAGTATAACATAGGGGTATATCAAATACCCACAAGCACCAATCACAGCAATCATGATTACTACATCAATCGCCGCCGATCGGGATTGATCGCAAATCGGATGAGGTGAATTGGCTGACTTTCTTGATCTATGTAATTGATTAACCTGCTTCAATTTCAAACCCTGGTCGGTTGAATTATTCACAGATTTCGCCATGTCTAAGTGTTGGTAGACCATTTGGATTGAAACCCAGATGCTGAAACACCAAATCAAATCAAACGCAAATTTAAAACAACCGAATTATATGTATACAGATCGAATTTAGAGTTGAATTCATATTGACCCAACAAAGGGACTGATCTGTTGGTGAGTTATCTTCATTCAAATTCAAATCTTGATGGGGAATTGGAGCTGGAATTCAAGATGTAAGATGGAAGAAAAGACGGATGAATGGGTGAAAAAGAGTTTGGGTATTGGCCGGCTTTAAGAGGAGGAGCAAAGAGGACACGGAAGAGTGATTAAAGTCATAAGTTATTTTATTTACACGCTCTCTGCTTTATCAGTTATCACAAAATCCTTCTCTAAAGCTTTCTCATCTAAATAGCTCATCTATTTGAAGGGTCACACACGCTAACCTATACAAATGCAATTGAAGAGTTGCTAACAAGATTTAGATATTTTTCTAATTTATCAAAAATTGAAATTGGAATTGGAAAGGTCATCTATATGTTATTATTTACCATATCCTAGTTTAAGGGTAGTGGTTGAAAGTGAGAGACATTTGCATTTATAAGGATAAGTATTATTACCAAAGGTGTTTTTGATTTTGATTGGGATAAAAATTAAGAAATCTAAATTTAAATTGAATTTAAAATTTTGATTTTTAAATCTTCGTAATCCAAACTCAAACTAAATTTTTTGGTACATTTTCAATTCAGTTTTCATATGTTTTTTTTAAAAAATAAATATATTGTAAGATAACGATTAAAAAAATATATAAATAACTCTATATTTGTTCCTTTTTTATTTAGATAGAAAAAATATTAACTCTTCGCTCAAAGAGTGATTTATCATTAGACCTTGTAAATTTTAGATGGTGAAATAATATTATTTTTGAGTTGTATATGCAATGATTCGTTTTATGTAGGTTCGGTTTTGCAATGTTTGCAATGTCACAGCCTAAACTCGAACCAAGCATATTCGGTTTCGATTTCATTTCTTCAGTTTCGGGTTTTTTTTGTTCAATTTTTTACGAATCTGTCCGGCTCAGTACAGTTCGATTATTCAGTTTTCGGGTTTACCACAACACCTCTAATCACTATCCTACTAACTTGTCAAATATTATAATTTTATATCAAAATAAATTATATATTAAATTGTTTTCAATTATGCTTTAAAATTTTGATATAGAAAAGGTCATCTATAAGTATTTATGGAAATATTATTAGTATTTTCTTTTTATAGTAAAAAAAATTGTAAATAGATGCATTCGATGTTGGAATGACGGAGATGAAAAATGAACGAGAATTGTGGTTCAAAACAAGACGTTGTACCTATAAGAGAGCCCGCTAGATATTGCAATTTTTGCTTATATCAAATAAATTATGTGCTAAATTGTTTTATGTTATGTTTTGAAAATAATTAACTATTTGGCGAAAATCATACTTTGACAATGATACAATCTTTTTGTATACAATTATAATTACACGTTTAATTTTTTAAATAAGGAAGGTAATGTATTAATATTTACACAAAGTAAGAATTGAATGCATTGATTTCAAATGTGAGTTCTAGTTTCAATGGTCTAAAAGAAGTGAGATTTTTAGTTTCAAACAAAGGGAGTATTTATTTTCATTTTTTCTATATGAAGAGAAAATTTATACATAAATTTTCTTGAAAATATGCTACCTGAAGAAATATAAGTTTGGATTGTTGTGGGCTGCAGTAGAATTAGTCATATGGACTGGGACTTCTTTTATTGCGCATCAATTATGATTTGTGAATCATTCAGGCTATCCAAAGAGCTGTGCCAACTCTTGGCCCACGTTATTTCATATTTTCTTGGTTTTATTTTTTCCTTCTTTTACGGGATCTCGAGCATTAGTGTATAATTTCGTTTTATCAAAAATTTACATAATTTGTAAAATTTTGTTTAATGATTTTTACTTACAATCTTAAATTTATTTCTAGTCTAAGAAGCTGTTTTATCTCTTTAATAAAATCGGTCCTTCGCAATTATGTATATCACACAATCCCAGGTCTTGTTACTTTTGTGATTATGTAATTTTTGCAATTGCTTAAATTTGTTTTTCTAAAGTTTATATGATGAATCTAAAACATGTCGTAACAGCTTTATTGATGGATTTGTAGTATTCTAAAGCCTAAAAAAAAATGTAACACGTAATATATGTGTTTTTTTTATTCCCAGATGAATATATGCTAATCTTGTAATCCTTATTGCATTTATTCTAACCTGAAAACATCATATAAACATGGTATCACCCTAAACTGACATGAGCGTACAAGCTTTTGACTTGGAAGTTAGAAACTGGAAGGCATGTTGGGTTGGGGCCTCCATAATTTTCAATATTATCCCATGCATTATTTCTTTGAAAAATATATATATATATATAGCGAAAGATAGGATACATGTATAGATTTATAGTATGAACACATCTCTTCACGTGTGATTTAATTTTGAACCTTATACGTGTACTGTTTATATTGGTTGACGTGGAGCCTGTGTAGCCGTTGCGCCTTGACATAATAAATAGTTTTTCTTCTAGTACTTTATTAAAGTTCAGAGCATCAAACCCAAAACCAACGGCAAGAGCTAGAATAACTCCTTATTTTTATTATAAGGCTTTGGGAGGATTTGTTTTTCCGATATGTAAGATTTATAGTCTCAACATGTCTCGTTTAATTGTATAAATTATCTCATTTATAATTGTTTGGTTGTAAATTGAAAATTTGTAATTTTTTTACATTTTAACTACAAAAAATTGTTTGATGATTTTCTCTGCATGATAATTATAATTTATGTAATTTTTTTTAACTATATTTTTACATTTTCTTATTTGATATCTTAGGTATTACCTTAAGTTTATGAATTTATATACTAGTTCTTTTTTGCAACCAAACATTCAAATTAGATAATTCAAAAATTAAGCAATTTTAAATTATTCAATTCATAAATCGTAAGATAACCAAACAGACTCAAAGTAATTTACATTTTAATTTTTTTTAAAAATAAACCACGTACATGTGAGTTGCACACCTACATGTATATATATAGATATATGTAGATCATAAACTAATATATGTGTTGAAGTTGTTCACGCGTAGAAGCAATTGTCAAAGTTGAAAAAAAGGAGATTTGTGGAGTGGAAACGTAACACAAGGAAAATGGTGTTATGCGAATCATAATTCAACCGAATTTTTTACCGTCAAATTTGTTTTGTCATCTTATTATTATTATAATTTACAAATGTTTGGACTGGACTTCATGAATTTCTCCGTTGATGATGACAAACAAGAAGAAGTCTACAAGTCCAGTCAACCACACAATATTTCCATTACTAATTTCAACGTCCTCTTATTCGGAGAACAATACCAAATAAAATACAACTTAGCCCCCGGGACGTAGCGTGGCCAGTAAGGGGAGTAAGCTTGGGGCCATCTGATAAATCCGGAAGTTAGCAGTTCGACTCCTTTCCGAAGTGTGAGTCCTAATTAACCTTCTTGGCAAGCGTGGGGGTGCGTTTGTTGAGACGGGATTTACATGACTAGTTCGAATCCTAAGGGCTTGAGGTCAAAGTGGTTTCTCCTTACCAAAAAAAAATATAACTTAAAGATCTATCAAGGCTATTTCCTTCTTTCTTTATTTTCTCCTTTTAATTTTACTCCAAGATATATATACCTATTTTCAAATTAGCTACTTTTTTTGTGCATATATACGCATGCTGATACATGCAAATAATATAAAGAAAAAAAAATAGTTAAAGGGCTTTTTACTCTTATAAATGCAAAAGTTTCAAACTGCTTTACTTTATGCTAAGAAATCAGACTTTTTGTGAAGTTTACTCACAAGAATAAAAAGGTTGAGGAGAAGGAAAATTCAAAGGGGACTAATAACTATAGTTAGAGAGACTTCTATCTAACAATTGTACTGAAACAGGAACTGATGTGAAGTCCGATTAGACAACACATTTGTGAGCTCCACTGTGTCTTATTGGATGGGGTTAGAGAGTTTCAATAATAAAACGATACGTGTCTATTTTTATTTATTTAAGTTAAATGAAAAAATAAATAAAAATTAATTTTAAGTAAGAATGGACACATGTTATTTTATCATTAAAGACCCCATGATTCCATCCAATTTTGCCCCCCATCAAAAATGAACTCTTCATAAAAATTTATGTGTTACTACAACCTTCTGCAAATTAAAAATTTAAGAACATGACACAATCTCAATAACGACCGAAAATATATTCATATTTTTTATAATAGTTGATATATAATTTAAAGAAAAAAAATCTTAAAGGAGTAATAAGTAATCCAGAAGTTGAAGGCTTTAATATTCTTACAAATGCAAAAGCTCCGATTAATCACTTAATTAAGTTATCTAAATTTTTATGTGAAATTAAAAATGTGATAATATTGCGTAAGAGGAAAATAAAAAAAAAAGGATACAATTGTAAGAGGCGGTTAAAACCCGTTCGACTAGTATTTTCCACCAAATTCATAAAAATAGTTTTAAATAAATATTTATTTATTTATTATTGTATAGGTATTGTGTGCGCACAATTTTAATATAAAAAAAATTGACAGGTAGTCAGAGGTCCTTAGGCTATTGGGCTGTCCAAAAATGAAACTGGATTTCGGTTGGGCCTTTTCTGCATTCCTTTATGTTTAAATCTCGTATAGGAGTTTCTCCCTTAATCTGGGGTAATTAGTAAAAATAGCCTTTAAAGTTTGACTTAAATCCTTTAAAGTAAAAATAACCCACTCATCGAAATTTATAAAATAAGATTCACTGTAACTATTTTGTGAGTTTTTTCATAAGTTTTTTTGAATTGGTTGAAAAAAACTATAACAAAAACAAATTCACTTTTCAACATACTTTCATACTTTCCAAAAACTTAACTAAAAAACTCAACTAAACAAACCTTTAAAGTTTCTAATTTCAGTTGAACAGTCCTTAAAATTTTTAATTTCCGTTTAAAAATCCTTAAAATTTCTAATTTCTAGTGAAGTATCCTTGAATTTTCGAATTTTGGTTGAAGTGTCTAAAAATGTTTTTTAAAAAAGTGGCTCGTGACAATTCACGCACATTTTTCATTCATTTTTCTAACGAGCCACGGAAAATTAAAAATTTTAAGTATATTTTAATTAAAAATTAAACTTTTAAAACGAACGAGAGATTCGGATCAAATTTAAGTGTCATTTTTGCTAGTTACCTCTTAATGTAACTTTATGATACCCAAGGGCAAGAGTGTCTTTTTCCAACCTTTTTGGGAGAAATTGAAGATGGTAAATGTCAAAAAGGTGAGAATAAAAGACATGATGGGCCTTAAGAAAAAAAAAAGAAAGAAAAAAAAAAAAATACATGATGGAACTTCACCAGGATACCCGTGATCGATTCGACTGCTTTAATAATGTATGGATCAACTTTTGTTATTGAGAGTGCAATGGAGTAGCGGATCATTGGCTATGTAGAACAGAAAAATATGTATATATATTATTGGTCCATTTGATTCACTTTTAATTTATGATTTAAATTATTTAATTTGATCATTTTATTGTAAAAATAAATTAATATATAAAGTTACAAACTTAAGTTAATACCAAAAATATTAAATAAAAAAACGTAAAGATATTGTTAAAATTACATAATTTATAATTATCATACAAATTTATTTGGAAAAAATCACACCACAAATTTTTTTGTTGAAATAAAAAAAACTTATAATTTGTTAATTTACAATGAAACTATTATAAATGAAATAATTTATACAATCAAATGTGTCGTATATCTTTTACTCCGTTTAGGTTGTAACATGACTGCGTAGGTTTTAAGTTGTCACACTTAATGGGGAATGTTTGTACGGTAACATTTGTTCTTAAGTAATAAAATTCTCTTAGTTAAAAAAATTAAAAATAAAAAGAAGGGAGATTCTATTTCCACCTGTAATAATACTTAAGGGGTGTATTCAATTTAGATTTTAAAATATTTTAATTGGTTTTTTAAAATTTGTGAATTTTATTAAGTTTATGGATTATTTTAAATTCTTCTATAATCTGACATATTTTAATGTATGAATTCTTTTGGATTTATGCAGATTTTAATAAGTCCATCAAAAAAATAAAAAATCAAAAGACAAACAATAAAATAAATTAATTACAAGTTCAAAGTAACATTATCAAAAATGTAAAGACAATTAATAAAATACATTATAAAAATTTATGCTGATCCATCAAACATCATTATGATTATCATAATCATTTTCATTCTCATTGTTGTCCTATTGATTTCCATTCTCATTATTTTATGGCCACATTATAAAATTTTTTTTATGATTTTCTTATAATTATTAATTGAATTTTACACTTTATACTATGTTTTGTTTATATGTTACTATTTTTATTTCATATTAATTATTCAATTCTTAATATATACGTATTTATTAATGGATTTAATGACATTTGTAAAACTAGTTATAATAAAAAATCAAAGGATAAATAATAAAAGAATTTTCATTACAACTTTAAAGTAATAAGTAAATTATAAATCCGCCGCAAACTATTTGAATCGAGTCTAAAAACTCAATGGATTGGGTTTTTTTCTCCTTTCTATTTGATTTTCATCTTTTGACTAAAAAAAATTATAAAATAAGAGAAAAAAATCAAAGAGCGACATCTCTATAGTTTTAGAAGAATATGATTAATTGAATAATTAAAACTGTCAAAGTAGTAGTATCTAAATCGAATAAAAAGCTTTAGATAGAGTGAATGAATTAGAGAGATTTAAATAAATTATAGAGACGAAGAAAAAATAATACATATATATATATATATATGGTTTGGAAAAAGAAATGGTTTTAGATAGAGAGAATGGAGTGCAAGGGATTAAGGGCTCGTTTGGTTCGAGCTTTTGAGGATTCCTGGAATTCTCAATTCCATCATTTTGCCAAAATCTATTCCCTTCTAAATTGGGAGGAATCTTGGATTCCCAATTTGAGGAATCTTTTTTTTTTTGTCCAAAAAATGTTTTTCCAGAAAATGAAAAAAAATAAAATTTCCCAAAAAATGAAAAAAAAAATTCCAGAAAATTTTAAAAAATATTAAAAAATGAAAAAAAATGAAAAAAAATATTTTTTCCCCAGAAAGTGAAAAAAAATATTTTTTTCCCAAAAAATGAAAAATTTTATTTTTCCCCAAAAAAATGAAAAAAACAATTTATTTTTCCCAGTAAATGAAAAAAAAAATTGCCAAGTTCATTCCTAAAACTCCAGCCAAACGAGCATTAATGGAATCCAATAAAGGATGTCAGGAATAAAGGTTTCCTGACATCTAGAATGCCAATTCCATTCCTAAAGCTCGAACCAAACGAGCCCTAATAGATTATAGAGAAATGAATAAATAATACTTAGGGTCGAAAAAAAAATGGAAAATAAATCCATGTGAAATCTTTTACTTGAAGAGAAGATTTGTTGGTGGATTTGTTATTCATAAAAACACTCTCAAATCCATCAAAATTTATCAACTTATAAAATCTTTCAAAATTTATTAAGTTTTGAATACTATAAGATTTTAAAAGACTATATTTAATCCTAATTGAATATCACAAGATTTTTTAAAATCCTAATTGAATACCATAAGATTTGAAAAGACTTTTTAAAATCTGAATTGAATACTTATAAACTTTCAAAATCCAAAAAAATCATATATAATCTAAATTGAATACATTCTTCACTCCCACTTTTAATTCAATCTTTGAACACTGATTAAGGGCACGCTATTCGATTCTTAAGGATTGAGTTATTACTCGATGCTAAGGGGCCAAGTAAAGCATAATCAATTTTATACTCACCCCTTAGTATTGAATAATAAGTTTATACTCGATCCTAAAAAACTGAAAAATTAAATAAGTCCTTATACAATTTTTAAAGACCGAATGAAAGGGATGAGTGAAATTAATAAGTACTATTCATAGTGGAAATAGAATCACTCAAAAAAAATCATGATAGGACTTCAATCATTTGTATAGGGTGGGACTATTGCCACCCCCCATATCTCTTCATAACACTCCCACTTTGACTTGGTGCAATAAGACCGAGCATGTGCATATTGATTCGGTGTAATAGGGCCGAATATGTGCACATTATTCGGTTCCATATGGCCGAATCAGTGTATTTTTTTTATTCTTAACAGTAATTCGGTTATATTGCACTGAGTAAATGATCATATACTCGGTCCAAATACACCGAGTAAAACGTAGGGAGTGTTACGGAGAGATATAGGGTGTGGCAATAGGCCCACCCTTTGTATATGTATATGTATATGTATATATATATATATATATATATGACCTTCAAACATAAAGAAAGAAAACAACACAACAAAAGCCTATCAAGAGGGGGTAGACACCCAAGTCAATCCTCGTACAAAACACCTTTACGAACTAAGAAGACTATACGATGACCAATCCAATTAATTAAACTCTCGCATCCCAAAAGAAAATGAAATATTACACCGTCAATAATTGAGCTGATCTCCCAAAGAGGTACGTTCTTTGGGAGAATAATAGATCTATTGTCCCCACAAATGTTGATATTGTAAAGGTCTCTACCCAAAGCAAAAAGTGTAATCTTCCTTGACTTCTATGATAGAAGAGGAAGCCAAATATTTTACCAAAGAGTTAACAATTTAAATTCCCCGGAGCTATATGATTAGTCTAGTAGTTCATTAAATTTTTGTGAAAAACAATTTATTTAACAAGAAATCACGTATTTGAATTCTTCTAGATGTAGTTATTCAAAAAAATTTGTTAAACATAAAACTAGCTTGTTTAATCTCTACAAGATCTATTAGAATTACATCTATTTTAAATATCAATTGATTATATTAGAATTTGTGACACACTTGATATATGTGTAATATTATGCTTACTAATTCATGTAGAGTGTAAAACACAATAAATATATGTGAAGTCATTAGGTCAAATTCTAGTTTAAATAACATTATTATTTCTACAGCATGTAAGATAATTCGGTAATTTCATGTGGATACTAATATGCATAACACCTACTTGTCATGTATGGCCAAATTATATTGTCATCTTCAACATTTCTCAACGTTATAAAATAAATTTGATAGTCACTACTGAATGATTAATAGCCGTACATCAACTGTATCATCTTATCAATTAAAAATACTTTTTATAAGAAAAAAAAAGGTTTAATCTTTTTCGCCTGAAACTAATAACTTTTTAATTATCCTGATTAATATTTTAATTTTCTTTTCGTAATCAATGTGTCAACAAACATTTTAATTGAAACCAAATGAGGTAATTAATTTGAGAAAAAATATATAATAGTCAGGTTATATATTTTGTTCAGAAGATATGCTGCAATTTTATTAATTTAAGTTGATGGTATACAGCCAATGATCTTGTAGTCTAGTGGCAACCTCTCTACTCTTGTATTAGAGAGGTCACAGGTTCGAACTTAATAAAGTGGTTTGTTCATTCTTTGGTCAGCGAATTATGTAGTAGGCGACATAATTCTATATTTGACTCCATGTAGTCTTTGATATGAATGATTAATCCAAAAAAAAAAGTTGATATATCTATCTCTTATATAGATAGTTGTTGATAATGTAAAAAAAAAGTTAAAACTACTCTCTCATTTAGGATAATTAGAACGACAAAATTTTATATCTGACTCGATACAATTGTGTTTGATAATATACACACAGGTGTAAGTCGTGCGGTTGAAGCACAACCACTAGCAGCAGGTGATACATTTGGGGTCTTTTCTTTTCTAAAGGCAAGAAGATGCCGGGGACCACGTGGACAGAGTTTGATACGGTTTTGGGGGGCGGGTGTTTTGGGGGTCACGGTGCCTTTTCACTCCAACTTTATAGGTGGGCCCACGTAAGAATTTATTTATTTGGAGTATGAGAGTATCCGTTTATTAACAATACATATTATTTTAGGGTGGTGACGTTGGCACTCCACAAATCTTGCTAACATTCTCATTCTTATTAAGAGTATTTTCAACCGTTGTATAAATATTTTTGTGTAAATCATATGTGTCAAGATAATTTTACACAAAACTTAAAGTGTAAAAAAAATATGCTCCAATGGTACATTTTTAAACTTTTGTGTAAAAATATGCTCCAATAAGATAATTATGCATATTAGATATTATTTTATACAATTTATTAATATTTTTTCTTGAATTTTGGTATACATAATATTATAATAACAATGGATCTTGATTTGTTGGTCTTAATAAGTAGATTTTAGATATATATTTTTTATTAAATTATATAATTTCTATTAAAAGTTATTACATTTTAAAATATTGTAAAATAATTGAGAAAAGAAATATCTGATGTGGCAGTGTAAACTTGGGGTGTATTTTACACATTCGTTTTACGCAAAAGCTAAATTTAAAAGACTACTGGAGCTCAAATTTTTTACAAGTTTTGTATATTTTACACAAAACCTAAATATATACTACTGTTGGAGATGCTCTAATACTCTTATTTTTACACTTTTATCTTAATAACACTTTCATGTTATACTTACCACTCCAACCACTCCCACTTATTTTTGGGAATTAATCTCATCCTTAATTAATTAATAACATTATTAAGTAATTAATTACATAATAACATAAAATAAATTATCCCAAACTAACCCCAAAATTTCTCCACCATCTCTACCATCTTCTAAAACAAGCAAAATTACCATCTCTACCATCTTCTCTATCTAGCAACAAATTTTGGTAGCACCAAAATAACAAATAAAACCTCTATTAATGTAAAACTCTAAGTTTGAGAAGAATGGTATAAACAAAACAAAACAAAACCTCCATTGATGCAAAACGCAAAATTTGAAAATAATGGTAGAAAAAGAGGAACTTTGTAATAAAAGAAGGAAAACAAGCAAGAAATAGTTAATGAAAGAGAGACATATATATTTTTATTTTGTTTTATTGTTTATATGATTTTCATAGCATACACATAAAATATATAAATAAGAAATAAATTTTTTTGTTTAAAACACGAAAAAGACTTGCTCGATTCTCTGTAACCGAGTTGCAAGCTTGTACACTCGGCTGCTCTCAATCGAGTATGAAATCCCATAAAATGTCATGCTCTCGGGACTTTCATTCGGTTGAGAGCAGCCGAGTGACATTAATCACACTCGGTTACTCTCAACCGAATGAAGGTCCCAAGAGTATTATATTTTATTGAATTTCATACTCGGTTGAAAGCAACTGACTGTACAAATCTGCAACTCAGTTACGGAGAACCGAGTAAACCTTCTTCGTACTTCAAACAAAAAATTGTGTTTTTTGTTTATATATATTGACGTGTATGCTATGAAAGTCATATAAATAAAAAAAAACAAAATAAAAACATGTATGTCTCTATTTCATTAACTCTTTCTTGCTTGTTTTTCTTCCTTTATTACAAAGTTTCTTTTTTTCTACCATTATTTTCAAATTTTGAGTTTTGCATCAATGGAGGTTTTGTTTTGTTTTGTTTATGCCATTCTTCTCAAACTTAGAGTTCTGCATTAATGGAGTTTTATTTATTGTTTTGGTGCTACCAAAATTTGTTGCTAGATAGATAAGAGATAATTATATAATTAGTGGGTTAATTAACTTTTGAGTTAAATTAAAACAAGTATGGTTGAAATAACAATTGGAGTTCATTTTTTAGTGGGAGTGTTACCAAGTGATTGTGAGGGTGCCAATATCACCACCCTTATTTTACTTTATAACATTTAAAAAATATATATATTATTTTATTTACATATATCACTTTTTTTAATTAATAATTAAAATATTAAACTTAAATTAAAAATAATTAATAATTCTAAATCTCTTAAATATAAATTATTAATCAACCCTTTTAATTAAAAAAACCTTTTTATCACTATCATTTATCCAAATCATTATCTATTTCCACTACCACCGTAGTCACCACAGCCCCACCCCCTCCACCATCCAAATCATCACCCCTCTCCAAAAAAGTAAGATACTTATATTTTTATTTTTTATTTCACGTTTCATTTCATTTCATTTCTAAATACAAGCAAACGCTAAAAAATAAAAAGAAAAGAAAAGAAACAAATAGTGAAAAATGTTTACTCGGTTTCTAAGAATCGAGTGGTGTTCATCATACTCAGTCCAAAGAAACCAAGTAAAGCATACGCCACTCTATCCTAAAGAACTAAATTAAGCATTGAGTCATTTTTTCAATTACACTTGATTCCTTAAGACAAAGTGACGTATGCTTTACTCGGTTTCCTTTGGACGAGTATGATGAATACTACTCAATTCCTAGGAACCAAGTAAACCTTCTTGCATGGTGGAACATTGTTGTGAGGTGGTGTGTGCATCGACCAAACCCAAAACTCTTATTTATTCTTCCCAACAAACGAGTCTAATATATAGTTTTTTTTATCAATAATACATGGTAGAACTTTCTTTTTAACCGATAATGAAAAAGTTTAGAGAAAAAGAGAGGGAACGATTAAATTGGAAAAGAAGAAGTTTGAAGAAGATTGAATATGAGATTTTTGCGGTGAGTGGAGTGATTTGTTTTGACTTGGATATCATATAATCTCTAAGAGCATCCACGGCGCAGACAAATTGAATGTTAAATTTACCTTTATATGGTAGTGAATGTAAAAACTTACGATACGACTAAATTTTACTCTTTTAAGTGAAACTTACTCTTATAACACCAAATAAATGAAGATCACTCGTTTGAATAAATTTCACTCGTATCACACAAAACATGTGAAAATCACTGTTTGTATAAATTAAAAAGTGGCATAACTGAAGCTCACTCTTTTCATCAAACGAGTAAGCATCAATTCTTTGGTCATATACCTTTTTTTCTTTAAAAAAAAATGAAAAGAAAATAATAGAAACTAGAATATAACCTTTTAACTTAAATGGTAAATGGAGAGGGTTTCTTGTGTGCTTTTAAACATGAGACTTTAACTTTTAAAATTAGAAGAGTAAAGCGGAGCATTTGATGTAACAATCTCTTCTGGAAGATATCAAGATCTAGCTTAATGCGCGCATGACCTTGACCCCTATTAAATAGGATTTAACTATCGAAAGGCAAACAAGGTACCTGAGAAATTAGCTAATTATAAAAAAGAAAGCATTATTTGTATCAATTTTTTTGTTCTTCCCCTACTTTTGTTTTCGATGACCACCAAAATGAAATGAATGGCACGAAGGAGGCTAGGATATTAGGGGAAATATGTTATATTATCTAATATATTAAATAAATTACTCCCTTTTTGGTTAAAAAAATAAACTTTCATATTCAAAACTGTCAGCTTTTTCCGTATCGCTTTTCCTCCAAATCCATTTTTGCTTTTCGTGAATTTCACTATCTCGGCTAAATGAGTATGGGTTACTCATTTAATTCATATGAGCAAGCCTCACTCTTTTGATATTTTTTTCATATTCTAGCCGCATTTACCTAAATAAAATTTCTTTTACTCCAACGAGTGACCCTTTACTTGTATGACCATTTCTTTTTTTTATTATATGAATGCTATTTCGCTCGATCTAAACTTAAAACTAAGTTACAAATCATATACAATAGACAGTAAAACTCTCTCCTTTCACCGCAATATGGCAGGTATCCCTCTTAAATGTATCATTAAAATTCATTTAATCATATCATTTTATTTTATTTTATTTTTGAGATACATTTAGTCCTATTATTTTTTATGCTTATTTTGTAAATTTTTAGAGTATATTAAAGCCTTGTCCAGACCATTTGAAATGTAAATAGAAATTGTATGGCTTTTATGTCTGAAATGGCACTTTTACAAATATATAATATATATATTTTTATTGTTTGTCTATAAAATATAAGACTTTCATTTCATGGTTTTTAGGTTTTGATTGAAATTTTTATTTTTTATTAAGTTTTAATCCTTTGTCCAAACCAATTGAAATGTAAATAGAAATTGTATGGTTTTTATCTCTGAAATGTCACTTCTTACAAATATATATATATATATAATATTTTTTATCATGCGTCTATAAATATGTAAAACTTTCATTTCATGTTTTTAGGTATTGATTGCAATTATTAATTATTTTTAAGTTTTAGTTATAAACAATTGTTAATATTGTGCGTTGAATTTTGATAAATAGGGTCAACATTTCATTTTTATTTTAAGTATGTGCCCTAAAATATATTATTATAATATATAACTATTTTTTTTGACACAATATAACTATTATTTAATAGTAAGATTAATGACTATTTTACAATTATCATTAAAAATAAATAAAATTATATTTTCTTAGACAAAATAATTAACCACAAGCATATCTCTTCCTATTTTTTCAAACTTCTCTCCTTTAAATATTTTTCCTTTAATTCTTTATCATAATTTTAATTTAAACTTATAAAGTTATGCAAAATAATTACGCAACTACTAAATTAAAATTATTTTATAAATTTTAAGATATAATTATCTAAACAATAAAAAAATTACAAAATATCTACATATTGCGCAAGCTATATACTTATTTATTTATTAAATTTTTCGCATACACTATGAATGCTCCAAATGAAATGAATTTTAGGTGGGAAAGGTTCAAAAAATAGTATCGTTTACTTGAGGAAAACGACTAATCGGGTAACGTGTACCTTAATTTATCTGAAGTTTCACGGGTGGATTTATAATAACAATATTTTTTTTTAAATTAAAATTCAAATAAATTATGACGATAGAATTAAACCTTTATTTCCTCCTTCCTCAATTTTTTTTTTGACAGTCAAAATGTTACAAGGGTAGGGTAGTCTCGAATTATTTGGACCCAAAGCCCAATTTTGTCGATTGAGACAAATTGTTCTTCCGGGATGTTAGAAAAATAAAATTTATTTGAAAATTTTTTATACAAAAAAAAAAAATAAATAAGAAATGATATTTTATAAATTAAGAGTTTATATGATCAAATTTTAAAATAAGTGAAACGGTAAATTTGCAATAGATTTTTGAATAGTAATTTTTATGCTATCGTGCAAAATTAAATTTGTATTGTATACTTCTAAGTATATTATTATATCTAAGTATTTAATTGACAGTGGTATATAGTTATTTCAAACAAATTAAAAATTTAAAACCCAAAATTAATAAAAATACATATGATAATTTTTTTTGGCAATGCAAAGTTAAATTTGTACTCCTTGTTTTATAATACATTATTATGTATTGGATTTATTTAATATTACTTTAGAGTTACATAAATGACCCATATATATTTGTTAAAAAATATAAATACATCTATAAAATAAATTTACATTGAATTTTTTGAATTGCAAAATCAAGTTTGCTTAGAACACAATTTCAGTCAAAACCCTCATTTTAAAATACAATTGATAAACATACCATTATTTCAGAAAAATAATAAAAACTAGACCCATATTTAAAAAAAAAACTATTATTCTCTGAATTTTTGGTAAAAAATATTGTTACACAAAATGTTTTACACATCTCCAATTGTTCTTTCCACAGTTTGAAAAAAAAAAATATAGTTTCTCTTGATTTTTTTTTTCACTATGATATGTTTTAAGAAAAGGGAAATACTAATTCCAATCTAATTACCTTTTGTTGTCAGATTTAAATTATGCATAAAAATAAATGAAAATTTTAACTTGAAGCCACACGAAAAAAATATTAGATGAAAACAGTGAAACAAATATATATCTATATATATATTTTTGTAAGATTAAATTACGCATAACAATAAAAAAAAATAACTTAAGTTAACTCGAAAAAAAATAGAAAATGTGAGACTGTTTAATTTGAATAAAAATCAGTATAATTTATTTGTTAAATATATATAAACAATAATATCCAGTTATCCAGAGTGTGAGGGTCATGTGAGTAAATGAAAATACTTGGCCGATTGGATGTCTAGCTGTAGTGGCAAACATATGGAAGGTGACTTCAAAGCCAAAAGCACTTTGTGCATAAGCATTTTAGTCCACATAAATAAATAAATAAATAAATAAATGTGAGGGGCAATTAAAAAAAAATGAATTTTCAATACAAGGAATAATTTTTTTTTAAATAAAGGGCTATTTTTTATTTTATTGATAATATGACGTCTTTTTTTTTCATTATAAAATGACATCCCAACCCTTAAAATAAACTAAAAAAATATCAATATGCATTAAAATATGTCAATAGCTGCAGTCTATATTTCACTACAATAGAACTTTGGCAATTTCACTGCATGAACTTTGCAGGATTTTTAGCAAAGTTCATATTGAGTCCATATTTTTCAATGTGAACTTTGCAGCATATTTTTAGTGCAAATTGCAGTACATATTTCACTGCAATTGAACTTTGCATATTTTAGCAATATGAACTTTGCAGTCCATATTTTTTGTGAAAATTTCATTAAAAGGGGTAATTTAGGTAATACATAACATGTTTTTATTAATTAAATGATATAATTTATAAATAATTCATTTAAAATAAAACAAAATAGGCATCTTACACTAATTACCAATTAAAAATAGCCCTTCATTCAAATTACCAATAAAAAAGGCCCTTCATCAAAAAAAATTATTTTTTAGAGAGAGAGGAGAAAGAGAGAGAAAAGTTAGGCCTCTTTCTGAAAAGACGTGGGCCCACCCCAACCGAGGAATTGGGAAATCGTACGTAAAAGAACTTTTGTTGACTTTCCTTCTTTCTTTCCTTTTTTCTTTAAACCAGTGGTGACCTGTCCAGGTTTTATTGTACTTTGATTAATCTTTCCTTTAACTTGCACCATACTTTTTTCACTTTTTAGGTTTGCAGGATAAGAATGTTAGTTTAAATCTTTTAACATTTATTGGTTCGAATTTTAATTATTTATATAATTTTAAATTAATAGTGTTTTTATAATTTAAGTTAAGTGGTTAAAATTAAAGTTGACGAGCTTCAAATTTTTATTTAGAATTTTTATTTTGAGTTTTAAGAATAAATAAAATTTTGAACCAAACAAATATTAAAGTCAATCAAGTGCTAAGTTTGATCATAGCAAATGTCTAATGAAATGTAAATCATAAAGTTCAAATTTCATGACATGTTAATTTTGAAGGCTATGCCACAAACAATATCTTGTAAAATTTATAATCTCGATGTAAAAGACATGCCTTTGACCAGATCAAAAAATAATTAGTCTTTAGTGTTAATAAAATATAAATTAAATTATTAATTCAGTTGGTATCAACCACTAAATGTGACGGCCTAGTGGTTAGGGTGATCATTCTTCTCGTTTAATACTTGAATTTAAGCCACTTCCAAGGTGTTTGGTGATTTAAATCTATGCAGCACCTGAACAATTAGAGGAGAGTGGCTCCATCAAGGGGAATAATTACTGTGTCAAATAAGGACAAATACTCTCTAGCAAATCTATTAAGATGCCGGTCTTGCTTATTAAACCAAATTTCTTAATGCTCATTAACTACTGTCCAAAAGGTCAAAAAAACAAAAATGCTTATTTTTAGTAGGTGCACATGGGTGAAATTTTGTACCAAAAACATCATATCATACTTTACTATTATCAATTTATATTGAATTTTATTAATGGTATGGTACAAATCAATAATTATATTACACCGATGGCATATGTTAGGGTAGTAGTAATGATTTTATTACTGATGGCAATACCATTACCAAAATAATTATATATTTAATTTTTTTTATTACTAGAATACCAAATTACCAGTTATATACCAAATTATACTAAATTATCAAAGTAATACCAAGTATCAATACGTACTAAAACATAATTTAACTATGTTACCCATAATAATTTTGAGGCTTTAATTTTCAACCTGATTAAGTCACTCTTAAAAATTGGTTCGGCCATTAAAATCTAATTCACCACTAGAATAACATTACATTTCTAAAGTGATAAAAAGTACCGGATCAAGTGGGAACGGGAATTTTTTTTTAATTTTTTTAAATAGAAGATTTTTTTTTTGATAAATTACAATTATCATACCATGTCAAACACATTTTTTTTATTTTACCAAAAAAAATTAATACCATACGAAACTCAATGGAAGGATTTTAGTACAATAACTATACCTAACTTAGCTTTATCTATAAAATATAATTATAATATTATTTATATGTCGACCAGAGCAACAAAAATTTACATGTCGCTACTGCGATGACAAATGTCAAAAGTTAATCAATATCAACAATAAAGATAAAAAGAAAGAAAAAGGAAGAGAGAGAGAGAAAGAAAAAGGAGATAGCAATAAAAAGAGAGAAAAAGGAGGGGAGAGAGAGACAGAGAGAGAGTGTGAAGGAGAAGATATCAAGGCCACATAGAACTTGTGGCTGAGAATCAATTTGGAGATGATGAGGTGGCAATCCCAGCTGGTTAAACGGATCAAATGAAAAGTTTACAAACAAACACGCCACTACCCCGCCTCTTCAACCCCTCCAAAAGTTCCCCCAAACACACCCCAACCCCCCAACACACACGACCGTACCGTGTTCGTCGGAAAAAAATGATTTTCATCTCTCACTGACCCAAATCCCCAAATCCCCGGGATTGGTTTTCTTGAAAGTTCAAATCTTTATTTTGGATCTGTTTCAATTTTAAAGTACACAAAAATGTCGGAAACAAGAGATCCGGCGATAAAGCTGTTTGGTAAGACGATCCAGTTGCCGGAGATCCAGCCTTCTTATTCTGATGATGCTACTTTTGATGATGAAGATGATGATGGTGGTCTTAGTGAAGATCGTCATTCTTCCCCCAATTCTTCACCTGAAGCTAAGGATAATAAATCAAAGGTATTTTCAAGAATTGATTTGATCTTGCTTTTTAAGTTCCAAGGATGGTGACCCAGTTTTTGAAATGTTTAAACAAAAAGTGGGTCGATCTAGGTTTTGAAATTTTTTCTTCACTTGAACAGTTACCCTAATTTCATTGACTTGGGTATATTATTATGCCAGTTGGATTGAAACTAATCTAAATTTCATAAATCTTTAACTTTTGATCTAGAAATTTAGATCTACTCTTTTTATTTTATTTTTTTTCAGATAGAAAGGATCGTAAATATATCTGAAATTTAAGATGCTTTTTGAATTATTGACGGTAATATATCTAAGTATCGTTTTTGGTGATATTTGAACTGAAACAAGTATGCTTTATTTAACTGGTAAATCTAGCCAAGGATAGGGCTCAGCGTAGTGGTTGGTTGTTGGTACTAGATTGTCTGTTTCTATGTAGGTAGTACTCAAAAAGGGACATAACTAGAATTTATTTGGTCTCTTTAACTCCCGCCAGTTTGAATCCCTATTAGAGAAATGATTGAATGGATATTATTTGTTAGCATATATATATTTACATTTCTTTATGCTGCTTTTGGTTGTTGAAAAGTTCTATAACTAGAATAGCAACAATAGTCCCCTGGTTATAGATCTTGTCAATTAGATCAACATGGCTTGAACATAAAGGATGTTCTTGTTAATTTGTTATGAGGTTTTGTCAATAAATTTTTTAACATCGTTCATAAAATGAAATATGGTATAACATCCAGCTTTCGGTTCAACGTTAGTTCCATTTATTGAATTCAATTCCTTGATGAAAATTCAGGATCCATTGGAAGAGAAAGTTACTGATACTAAAGTAAACAAAGGAACCCAAAATTTGAGCTCAGAGGACACTACGGATCCCAACGTGACTTCAATGATAGATGATAATCCAAAGACACCATCAGTGGACAATGAAGCTGCAACAATAAAAGCTTCCAAGACGGAAGAAGAACAAAGTGAGTCTAGTAACTCGCAAGATAAGACCCTTAAGAAGCCCGACAAGATACTCCCATGTCCTCGCTGTAACAGCATGGACACCAAGTTCTGTTACTTCAATAACTATAATGTCAACCAACCCCGCCACTTTTGCAAGAACTGCCAGAGATACTGGACTGCCGGTGGGACCATGAGGAATGTTCCGGTGGGTGCTGGTCGCCGTAAGAACAAGAGTTCAGCCTCTCAATACCGTCAAATATCGGTCTCAGAAGCTCTTCAGAGTGCCCGTGTAGATCTCCCTAACGGGATCCACCACCCCAATATGAATACCAACGGCACGGTCCTCACGTTTGGCTCCGACTCGCCCATTTGCGAGTCGATGGCTTCGGTCTTGAAAATTGCTGAGAAAACAATGCAGAAATGCTCACAAAATGGGTTCCATAAACCAGAAGAATCAAGACGACCGGTTTCTAACGGATATGGTGATAATGGGGAAGATCACTCGAGTGGATCTTCTGTCGCTGCTGCAAATTCAAAGGATGATTCTGGTAGAATTGTGTTGCAAGAACCGGAACTACAGAATTTTCCAAACTTTCCTCCTCAAATACCGTGTTTTCCTCCTTGGCCTTATCAGTGGAATCCAGCTCAATGGAACTCTCAAGCACCAATGCCGGCTTTCTGCCCACCACCCGGATTTCCTATGCCATTTTACCCACCGTCACCTTATTGGGTACCAGGTTCTTGGAATGTGCGTTGGATCGCACCACCACCTTCGTCTCCAAATGGCGCAGCCCCTTCTTTGGGTCCCAATTCCCCAACCTTGGGGAAGCATTCAAGGGATGAAAACTCGGATAAGTCAAGTAAAGGGGAAGAGGAGCCACAAAAGGAGAATAACCCCGAGAAGTGCCTTTGGTTTCCGAAGACACTGAGAATCGATGACCCGGGTGAAGCTGCAAAGAGCTCTATATGGGCGACACTAGGGATTAACAACGAGAATGATGATCCTGTTAGCAGAGGAGGAAGTCTATTTAAGGCCTTTCGATCAAAGGGAGATGAAAAGAATCATATTTCAGGGGGCTGTCCTGTATTACAAGCTAATCCGGCCGCATTGTCTCGGTCCCTCAACTTCCATGAAAGCTCGTGAGTGTGAAACCATTTCGTAGAAGTTTATTGATATCTGCTTTTTATAAAGCAAATCGACTTCGATTTACTCAAAAACTTTGTAAAAGGCAAGAGTTTGTACATACGTGCTTCAATCCTCCATTTGCATTTGTAAGAATCGGCTTCACATTAAAGACCAACTTGGAGGAGGAAGAGGGGGGATTCGAGAGTTCCTGTACTTTTTCTCTCAAAGAGAAAAGAGGCAGATTTGATTAGGTTCAAGTAGCCAACTAATTTCACTTTTTGGGTAAAAAGATAAAATAGCTGTTGTTGGGTTGGTTTTTGATTTCAAGTAGAGGTTTGCCGAGGTTTTGAGTTGATATGTGAATAGTTATATTTGGATTAGTGAGTAACATGTAGAACAAAGTGTGTAATATGTGATCTATATATATATATATATGTGCTGTCATATATATTTGGGAATAAAATCCAAGCTCTTTACCACTTGCAAAACACTTAGGGTGTGTTTGATTGGTAACATTTTTCACGAAAAATGAACATTTTTCACGAAAAATGAACATTTTTCACGAAAAATGAACATTTTTCACTTGATTTGACAACTTAAGGTGTTTGATTGCATTTTTTTTCTAGGCAATTTAATTTTTACTTTTGCCTCACACATGTGCATTTTCAAGGCAATTGAGGAAAATGTTTTCTTTTGGGGGGGGGGGGAGGTGGTTTTTGTTTTCCATGCTTGGGCACGGTTCACGAGACAAGGTTTTTACAATTTTCTACATTAAAAATGCCATAACTTAAAATATAAAATTCAAAATAATATAAAAATTTAATATTTAAAATCTATTAATCAAGATCAATTAAACAAGATCCGTCATGACTATATAATTATGTAAAAAAAAATACCAATATTTTTTTCTACATTAAAAATGCCATAATACAACAAATATTTTTCGGGTAGAAAACTAAGGCAATCAAACACACTGCACTACATTTTCCATGCAACTCAATTCTAGGCAATTCAATTACCCGTAACTTATTTTCTTTCTATGCAAGTTATATGCTTACAATCAAACGCACCCTTAACTTTAGTTTGAACGGAGTCCCAGTCATTTTGAGAGGATATTGGCGTTTCCTATAGCTCAATTGAAGTCAAAATCGTGGTTTTTAATTTTTTGAGAACAAAAGTAGAATCACATTAACCCTTATGCGGAGTCTGTGTTGGCCCAAATTAAATTGTAGGCCGAGCTTGAATTTTACGTGTTCAAATTGAATTAGGCGACGGTGCCTTGTACTAAGGTTTTGTCAATCTGAATTAGGCCTTGGCCCCTTGTAATAAAGTTATACTAATGTGCATACCCACCTACTGTCATTAGGATTAAGAAGTATTTTAGCATTGTATTAACTTTTAGGAGAGGTTTTATGTGATGGTATTTTAGAATTTAGAATGTTTTAGACTATTCAAACTACGTCGATGTTTAGGAAAATTTTGACTATTAATTGATGATTTACAAATTTTCGAACTATGCTAAAAATCTTGTATGGGCTGTAATAAATTATGAGCAGGCATTTTTATACCATTTGTTAATGTAATGGCCATTTTTGATTTATGTTCTGCTATCTCTACTTTGACTTAGAAGGCTTATTTGATTTGAGTTTTATTAAATGATTAGCATTTTACATTTTAGAAAAACTCATTTTTTGGTATATAATATTCGTTATCAATGTTTGATTGAGATTGAAGCCCTCATTTTCTTGTACTAAGAATAACTTGCATATTAGGGCAATTTGAAATGCCCCACAAAAATATGTGTTTATCGATCACCCTAATTTGAGAAAATATGTTTTTTTTTTTTTTTTTCACTAAACTGGTATTTCTAACAAACTTCCAACCAAACCTATCATTTGAGTGAGTTTGTTAAAACCTATATGACTTAAAAGAGTTAGGCGTGAAGGTTATAAAAAAGGTGACAACCGGCGTTGTAACCCTAAATTAGTGAAAATAGTAAGAAATCAAATCCCTAAAACTGATAACTTTTATTTTTTTGCTAACATAGTAACACATTAACCCCCTTTTATAAGGAGAGAAATTAACTAAGACAAGGAAAACAAGAAAATTACAAAAATTAGCAAAAACAACCTGACGATGGATCCTAATAATACTAAATGTCTTTTAGAATTGACGGAAGTCAATTCAAAATTTCCTAACTCAACTTACAATCAAAAACAGCAAAATTCGAGGCCTAAATGGCTCTAGATGGTTGAAAAACGGCTTTAGCGATAACTTCTGCTAATTGGACTATTTTTGATCAAACTAGCATGAACCCAAGTCATTCGGACCCCATCGCTGGCACTAGAAAAAAATACAGTTTTCTTCTAGTTGGACTTTTGACGCTCCAACATGTCCATATACGCATCCATTAGCTGCATCAAAGAGGAACATTTGGTGTCACCACTCCTTGGGATATTGTAAACTCGATACCATCCTTGGCAACATTTTAGTTTTTGAGTGCTAATTCTCTTGTTGGTAGATAAGGACCACATATAGTTGTAATTGGCAAGGCAACAATATAATTAAAATAAGATTACAGTAGAAAATGTTAAAGTTATTTATTTATTTATTGTTTCCTTATTTATTGTTTCCTTATTGGATTAGTATTCCTATTCCTTGTTAGACTAGGTTATTTCTTTTGTCTAAATCAGCTATATAAATAGAGGCCCATTCTAATGTTATTATTCATTCAATACAATTATATTTTTCTCTTTTCTTTAAACTTAACATGGTATCAGAGGAAGGTTGAATCATTGTCCCAGCCATTAGCCCAGCCACCAGCCAGCAACCATTATCAAATCAGATCCACACCAATAATCCGTACTGTCTTATCGATAAATATACCAAACCTCGATAACCACCACATAAATACCTTTGTCTTCAAAAGACGATTCCAACGCCGCACAAATCATCCCGAAAAACCACTTCATGCGCCGCGAGTGTAACCCTCATTCCGTCACGCTAAAGCCACGCGCCGCCGCCGTTACGGTCAGTCAAGTTGCCGTTAACTTTAACGGCGTTAGTCCTTCTCCGTTAAAGTTAACGGCCGTTAACGCCGTCAGGTTTTCCGTTAACGCCGTTAACGCCGTCAGTCAGTCAACTCAGACCGGTTCAGCCGACAGTTTTTCACCCGGTTTTGCTATTTTTCGAACGGTTTTCAGCCAACTTAGACCGGTTCCCTAGGTTTTTAACCGTTCCAGACGCAACTGCACTCTCCGTTTCTCTAGATTCAGCCTTTAAGTTACAAAACCAGATCTAGTGCATTCCTTTTAACACCGTTTGCTTATTTTTCTGACCAGTTCTCTGACAACCAAGACTAGTTCCCGAGGTTTTCAAGCATTCTGAACACAACCGCAGTCTCCGTCTCTCCAAATTCAATCTCTAAGATATAAAATTAGGTCAGGTGCACTATTTCTTACACTGTTTGCTTAATTCTTGTTCAGTTTTATGTTATGAAAACATCAGAAATTCCTATCACCATCAAATTGGATGGAAACAATTATAATCACTGGTCTATTTTGTTCTAAAATTTCTTGAAAGGAAAGGGACTCTGGAATTATGTTAATGGCAAAGCAACTTGTCCTGCTGAAACCGATGAAAAGTATGCTGATTGGGATATTAATAACAACAAAATTTTAACCTGGATTGCCAACACTGTCATTCCATCAATCAGTCTTCAGCTTGGAAAGTGTGATACCACAAAGAAAGCTTGGGATTTCTTAGCACAAAGATATGTTCAAACCAATTTTGCCAAGAAATACAAACTTGAACAAGATATACGTGGGCTACTACAAACTAGGGGTGTTCAAGAACCGGACCGGACCGAACCAAAAAATAGGGTTTTTTTTCGATTTTTATACATATAACGGTCTGGTTCGGTCCAAACTTTCATAGACCGAAGTAGTCCGGTCCGGTCCGGTCTTCGGTCTTATGAGTGAAAACACTTACAAAACCGAACCGAACCGGTTATCTATATAATTTTTTTTTAAAATATCTTGAGAGAGAGAGGAGTGTGTCAATTTTTATCTTAAAATTATCTCCCCCATAAAGCTACCACCATCAATGTTCCCCACCCACCCCCACGTGATTCCCATCTACTTCTTTCCTTTTTCTTTTTTTTTCTTTCTATTCTCTCAATGCCTAGTGTCTCTCTCTCTATAGCCTCCCTCTCTCTCTCTTACATTTTCTTAAACTTCCATGGCTTCATCAATTTTCTCTATATGACTATATGCGTGTATATATTCGTGTATATATTATATACACATGTTTGGATAACTAAAAATCGAAGAAATGGAAGATCGAAGAAGTCAAAGGGTTCTGCTATTTCTCTTCTTTTCTCTCTTTCTATATGCATGTATATTTAGGTATGTATACATACGTTTAGATAATTAGATCTAAGAAGTGTTTTGTATAAATATAAATATTTTTTTCTAGATCTCGTATTTATATTGTAAATATGTTTGTATGTATGAATTTGTTGGTTGTAAAATGAAAGTATATATCTGAATAATGTGTTGATTCTTCTCTAAATGCTTAGACCGAATGGACCGAGTAAAACCGGACCGTTCAAGTTGGTCCGGTCTAGTCCGGTCTTGAAGGAGACTTCGGTTTAGTCCGGTCCAAAATTTTTTAGGACCGAAGTAGTCGGTCCGGTCGAAAAATACGGTGAACGGTCCGGTTAACCGGACCGTGAACACCCCTAACTACAACAACCAGGTCAATCCGTGTCTGATTTTTACTCTAGCATGTGCGTTATCTGGGATCAATTGGAACTCATGGAACCTCCATGGACAACAGACTTTGGTTTATGGGAAACCTTCCGTGAAGAAACGCGACTTGTACAATTTCTCATGGTACTACGGGATGAATTTGAACTGATCAGGGTATCTATTCTTCATCGCAAGCCCATCCCCTCTGTTGAATCAGCATTAACATAATTAATTACTGAAGAAACTCGAAAGGGTATCACTCTGAATATTTCATCAGTTTTTGTTGCACCATAGACCTCGAATACCTCGTATGTTGCATCTCCTCGAACGCAGAATCATCATTACCGACCACCTCACAATACCTTTTCACCACGCCCTCATAAGACATGTAACAGCCCCGCCTTAATCTACAGGACAACACCCGTAATTAAGACCCAGAGTGCTACTAACCCATCTTAGATTGACTAAAATGGGTATATATGAAAAATACATAAAGAAATTTAGATAGTAATATCATGCTCGTCAAACAACAACTTCATAATCATGCTGAAGATAATAGTATTGTACATAAACATGCATCCATACATATAATCGTTACACAAAACTAATCAAGTAAATCCAAACTTAAATATATAATTTCGGGCTAGCCGTGACTGCCCGTGAGAACATATAAATGACAAAAGCACATCTGTATCAGAGCCCCTAACTCGTTCCCGATCCCGTCACGTCCCTGACCTCTATGAGCTCCTGGCTACCTGTAGGAGTTTAGAAAAACGGGGTGAGCATATCGCTCAGTAGGGGGGGAAAGGAAAGGCTGAAACTTTGAAAACATAACTTGATTTGTTATCAATAAACAAAGTAAATCCTTCCAAAGTACAATTTAAACATTAATTGTAACGTATCGTAGACATCATTAATTCGTGATAATGCATGCTCATGCATATGCAGGTTACCTCCCTTTGTGTCAACCCATCTCCACACTTTGGTGATATGCGCCAGTGAGAATCCAAGCCAACATAGCCTTATGAAATTCATCCGCTCCAAGAGAATATAATATAACCATAGTTTGCTTCAATAAGAATCCGAACTGGCATCACAATATAGAATTTGTCGCCTCAAAAGGCATACCAATACCATCATACCCAGGAAGTGGAACAACAATCCCGTCCATCTTTCTTGGAAAAGAATCGAATCTATGGTGCGTTGCCAATGCCAAGGTTCCCAGGTATTTCGCCGATGGCTTACTGGCGGCCAAACAATATCCCCAGGGGTTTAGGACTTTTCAACCTAAGGGCACCAGGCCCTGCCTATTTTCCCATCCCAGCAAGCAACATGAAAACATACATTCATAAAGAATTCACATCACCCTTGGTCATCCACGACCAAGCACAATCATTATCCAGAAATCGATCAACCAATCATATCCGATGTGACAATAAGCTTCTATGAAGCTTTCATGAATTGCCATGAAAAATAAGCTTCCATGTAGCCTTCGAACAGAGAATATATATACTGAAGCTTTCAACATCATAATAAGAGATACACGCCCATTCAATAGGCCATAAGAGAATCCGAGCTTGCCAAAGAATCTTCAAGATTGTGGTTGACACAATCGTGGTGCACAACATGCACATATGCTATTTATGACAACTAAAAACAACACATGCCACTTAAACATCATTCATCATGTGGCCATGTTGCTCAGCGTATACATAACCCATTTACTAATCCACTGGAAAGCAACCAAGCATGTATATCCAAGGAACATCGCTTACTAGTCTATATTACATGGATATTAAGTTCAAGTGGCATATCTTGTCCCAACTAATGCATCATATAGAAAATAGAAGCTACATATGCCATATAAACTCTATCAAATTCACGTTCATGTTCTTGGGTGTATATGAAACCCTTTACTAATCATTTCTTGTCAAACCAACACATATATACACAAAGAACATCCGTATGAATTAATAACATGTAATCATAGAGCTTAGATGGCATATCTTGCTTAAATATGTAAATTCATACTCCAATTAATCATATATCATTGATATCAATAGGCAAAATCATCATATTGAATATACATGTATAAATCATCCAATTCTAGTCAAATAAAATCATATTATTAAGTGTACATAGCATCTATTGCCTCAACCCCCACTTTTAGATCTTTATTAATCATAAAACATCATGTTTTAGGCCATACTTTAAATAAATAAGACAAATGAAATGAAACTATGATGATAGTCATAAAACAAGGCCAAAATATCAAGTTTAAGAGCATATAAACCCCTACCTCAAATTATAGACCAAAAGAGAGAAGAAAGGATGATAATCGAAGCTTTGCTTGGTGAGACCCCGAATATATCGCGTCACCGCATTTCTAGAATAACAAAACCCCCAAATAACGAAGCTTAGACTCCAACCCGTGTAGTCATAACTCAAGCTCGAGCTCCTATGGAGGATAACAAAGAAGAAGATGATGAATAGTGCTTTAGAAGAGGGTTTGATTGGTTTGGAGCTTTAATCTTGGATTGAGGATGAAAGATGTGTGAAAAGCTCTCAAAGAACCCTTAAAAACGAGCTCTCACCTCTCTCTAACTCCCTCTGAGGTTGTGGCTCAAAAATATGAGAGGAGGAGGCTTAAAATGGTGTAAAAGTGGTAAAAACCAACTTACTATTGGACCTTGATCGATCATGGTTTTTCCATGATCGTTCATGGAGTCCTCTGCCGACATATGCCTTTTGGATCTGGAGCACTGTTCGTATTTTAATCATAACGTTTTGCTCGGAACTCCGATTGAGGTAATCTTTATATGCACGGAAAGGTAATTAAAAGATCTACAACTTCCTAAGAGGAAGTTTTTCCAAATTATGGACTCATTTTTCCCAAAAATTCACCGAAGGCAGCGCTCTGCCGAAACTCTATCAAACCACCAGAATTTAGCGATGGACCTACTTCGTGCTCTGTTTTGACCCATGAAGAGTACGAATTAGCTTTTGGTCAAAACACAAAAGTTGTAGAATGATGCAAATACTAGACCCAATCGTGAGCGAAACTTCAATCGGATAAGTAACGAAGGAGTTGTGATAGCTCAAAGTTAGCTAAAATCAATAAATCACGAAGAACCAAAACTTCCTATTTATCAATCGAAATCGATTCGGACCACTCGAATCACCAAACGATCACTCATATGAGTTTAAATAAGCTAATATACTTCAAATTAAAATAAATTAAAGTACGGAGTATTACAAGACATCACATCGCCCTCCTCATAATACCCAAACGGCACCACCCCGAGATTATTCCCGGGTTCAATGTAACTACTGCAAGGGTTTTGGGCATGTAGTCAAGAATTGTCCCTCTCATACATCTCGGTACATGCGAGGACTACAAAATTCAACTGGATCATCTGCTGCCATACTTGCTCAACCATCTCCTCAAACCGATAATAATCATACCATTGCCTCTGCTTTTTCAGTCTCCTCAGGTACATCTTCTTCTCCTTGGTTCCTTGATTCTGGAACATCAAATCACATGACTTTTGATCCTACACACTTTGACTCATTCAGTCTCATGCATTCATCTCCCAAAATTCACACAGCTGATGGTTCTGTTATCACTGCTAGTCACATTGGTTCCATTAACAACACTCCTAACTTGTCTATTCCTGATGTCTTCTTTGTCCCTCAACTTTCAATGCAACTGTTATCTGTTGGGCAATTATGTGATCTTGGACTAATCATTATATTTCATTATTTTGGTTTCATTGTACAGGACCGCTCGACGAGCAAGCAAGTTGGGACAGGCCATAGAGTTGGACGCTTATATGTTACAGACACACTTCACATTCCCCCTACAACCAATACATCCTTAACAGCATCTACCTCACACCCATCATCATTTTGGCACTCTCGATTAGGACATGTTTCTTTTTCTCGTCTTAAATATATGATTAATCAAGGGTTGTTAGGACCAGTTACATTAGATAATGATTTTCCTTGTGTTCCTTGTAAATTGGCCAAACAACCAGCTCTACCTTTTAATAATAGTACTACAGTTTCATCTTCTCCTTTTGATCTTGTGCATTCTGATGTGTGGGGTAAAGCTCCTATTGCTTTTATGGGGGGTGCCTTATACTATGTGATTTTTGTTGATGATTACTCTCGCTATAGTTGGACTTATTTGCTTCACTCTTGTTCTGATTTTCTTAAAATTTATATTGAATTTGCCACCATGATTAAAACTCAGTTTTCTAAAACTATCAAACTTTTTCGTTCTGATTCCGGAGGCGAATATCTGTCCAAACCTTTCTTTGACTTTCTCAAATCTCAAAGGACTCTTCCTCAATTATCCTGTCCTGACACTCCACAACAAAATGGCATTGCAGAACGTAAACACCGTCATCTAAATCAATGATTGATGGATCATCGATGACAAATAATTAAGTGGTTGGGTTCTATCAAAGTTGGCATCAAAATGACAACTTCAGCACTTGGCCAACTGATCCACCCATTTTCAATCCCGAAAGAAAGAATATGAAAAACAACATACACGCAGAAAAACGAAGAAGTACAAAGACGAACATGTACATAAATAAATGATGCGACATTAATTTTAATGATTTATGTTAATTAGCAAAATAAATTAAATCATCAACTAGTCAAGCACAAGAGGGAATAAGATTATAGACATCGATATATCAATTATTTGAATTCCTTGAAGAGGGATAATCGATGTATCAAACCATATTTTTACGATTGTCGCAATTATAATCATTTTTCGTCTATTATAAGTGCAACCTTAGTTCTTTTCCTGCAATTTAGTTTTGTTTTAAAAAAACAATTTTTATAAGTTTTATTTTTATCATATTAGCGTAGTACTTGACAAAAGATGCATAAAACCATAGCCAAACCTGAAGTGAGCCGCAACAGGCTTTTGCCTCATACCCCAAATTTTTTAAGGCCTCATAATTTTTTAAAGTTTGAAGTTGAGAAAGTTCATTGATCAAAAAATCTTATATGTTATCATTGATAAAAAAAAAAATTAAGTAGTGATCATTTATTTAGATTTATTTTATTTTATTTATTTTCTTTGAATTTGGATGCTTAGAAAAAAAAACCTGAAAATTTGAGGACGGAGACCTCATTGATAAATTTCGCTTCAGGCCTCCAAATTCTCAAGTCCGGCCTTGCATGAATCAAAAATAATAATAATAATCTATATTTTTTTAAAATTTAAAGAAACGTATATATACAAAGGTTGTAAAATATTGAGATATACAAAGTAATTAGGCGGTAAATTACTGTAAAGATATTCAAGTATCACTGTTTTGTATTTTATTCCATAAATAACTATCAATTTTTGAAAAGCAATAGCGGACTCCTAACTTTAAACAAAGAGAAAATGTTGAAAAATATTAAAACCATGTTGGAGATATGCTCCAAAACCAACACTTCAACGAGCAATATGTTTAAAATATACGACTTACAATTGCCAGTACAATTAATCCATAAATTGCAGACAAAGGCAAGATTGCTTGTGCTAAAGGAAGAAAGATATTAAATAATTAATTGAACATGAGTACAATAGAAAATAAATAAAAAAATGAATAGGACCGTGAATCTATATCACTTTTTTTTTTTGAATCGTAAGAACATGTTATAAATAATAAAAAGTTATACAATTATAAATAAAAAGGAATTATTTTTTTAAGGAATAAATAAGTAGCACATTTATCACGTATTCATACCTGTTATAATATAAGAAGTTTAAAGTCGTGCTAGACTGAGGAAGTTATCTATTAATAAATCAAGCTAGTTTCAATATAGTAGAACTTTTTATTTTTATGTTTTGTAGATATAAAATGTTTAAAACTTTTATAAATTCTTGTGTTATATCTTTATCTATTAATCATAATTTTATCTTTAACTAACTTCCTAACTATAATACTAAATAATACATCAATTTTGTCTCTTTACTTCATTGTAATAATAATAATAATAATAATAATAATAATAATAATAATAATAATAATAATAATAATAATAATAATAATAATAATAATAATAATAATAATAAAACCCTCCAAGCATATACAAATGAAAGTCTCTCTCTTTCATCAATATTTTACTAATAACCAATACATATTATCATATAACCCAATTAATAATTAGTTTCATAAAATTAAGAATCGGAATATTGAAAAATAGGACTTGTATGAAAAAGTTTAATACAAAAAAATCAGGGAATAATATTTTTGTAAATTAAGGGCCTATATTTGACCAAATTCTAAAAAGAGTGCAAACTTAACTTTGCAGTAAATTTTTAAATTGTATTTTTTTTATTGAATCATGCAAAATTAAATTTGCACTACATGTTTTTAGCATATTATTATAAATAAGTGTTTAATTGATAGTTCTTTAAAATAATTTTACCAAATTACATATTCAAAACCTACTTATTAATAAAATGCACATAATAGTTTTATTGAAATTATGCAAAGTTAAGTTGCACTCCTTATTTTTTAAAACATTATTATGTATTTGTATTTATTTGACATTATTTTAGAATTTTATGAATGAAACATAAAAATGTAATTATTAAAAAAAGATAAACACATCATGCAAAACAAATTTGCATTAATTTTTTGTTTATTGCAAAGTTAAGTGTACACAAAACACAATTTTGTGCAAAGTTAAGTATGCACTCGATCAAAGCCCTTATTTTAAAATACAATTGAAAAACAAACTCTTATTTCAAATTGATAATGATATCTAAGTTTTTATTTCTAAAAAATATTATTCATTGGATTTTTTTTTTTTTTTGCAAAAAATATTGTCAGACAAGACCTTTTACCTTATATCTAATTAACACCCCCCCCAAAAAAAAAGTTATAATATAAAACTTGCCAAAAATAGTCTTTCCAATTCTTATCCAGATCTACTTCAATTAATTAGGACAATTGAGAGAGATTTGAGATATATACATATATATATATATATATATATTTGAGTTGTTTTTTTCTTATACATGTGCATCTACAATAATACTACATATGCAACCCATTTGAACTAATAACCACCACCCACCTGCGCAAGAAATTTTTATTACAATGAAATACCGGTTCGGTTGTAACTAGTTTTTGATTACTTTAAAATCATGAACCGAATTAATGACAATTGATTTTCTATTTTGTAAACATAGCACACCATATTAATTTAAAAAAATATTGGCAATTTCAAACTGGTTTGATTTTTCAGTTTTGATGCACACCCCTAACTTGAGTAAATAATCCACTAGTCGGATCGGCAGATGAACAAGCATTGTTCCACATTTCTAGCATGACAGATCACATAGAAAAATATGAATAAAAATTTCCATTGCAAATGGCCTAAACACCGACTTGAATGAATGAGAATTGAGTAATCAGTTAGTTTAGTTATTGTAATTCTTCTCTACTTTAATGCTCTCATCTTCTTCTTGATTCTAGGGGTATTTTCGGTTTCAGTTGGAGTAGAAATTGAGGTACACCAAACCCTCCCCAAACTTTATAGTTCGGTTTTGATTTGGTTCGGTTTCAATTTTCGTACCTATAGAGCCCAAACTCTCCCCAAATTTTTTGGTTTTGTCTGGTTCAGTCTAATTTGATTTTTTTCGTATTATTATAACTTTAGTTAAAAATTTCAATAATAATAAAAAAAGCACTAAAAGGCACCACAAAACTTGTGTTATATATTGTATACTAATCCTCCTAATTTGGAAGCTAATTAAATTAACTTTTGTTTTGATGAAACTTCTATAATAACAATATAAATTCACTCAAAAAGGCACTACAAAAGAAATATATAATGTTACATTTATTTATTTTAATAATTACCTTAAGTAATTAACTGTAAATGTAAATAATCCATATGCTCAGGTCATTTATAACATAAATGTTGTAAGATAGTTTCCTTTTTTTTTTAAAAAAAAGTTTCAGTTTTTTCAGTCCAATTTGGGTACCCCGAACCCATACCGACCCGAATCAATCGATTTCAATTTCGGTTTCAGTTTTTTCTTTTTTCAAAAAATTTCAGCTCACAACGATTCGGTTCGTTCGGTTTTTGAATTTCTGACAACACCGTACTTCATTTACCATGAAATCAGGTGCTAGGTTAAATTCCTTTATAATAGGCCTATCAATCAGGCTATCTAAGTCAAGCTCAAGATTGTTCACATTCAACCCGAATTATTTTGAGCATTCTCAAGCTTGAACTTGACCCAAAGTAGAACTCACATTATATGATCAAACTTAGCTCATAGTTTAATACGAGTTTCGGGCCCGAATTCGAGCCAACCCGTATAAGATTTATAAGTACGGTCTAAAAACTTACAAAGCACCGAGTATTTACTCATAAAATATATGTAAATCACTATTAGTATGAAAAGTGTAAAGCATTATATACAACATATAAATTCTAAAATACCATTGCATAAAATTCATCAAAGAAACTAATACATTATTAAATGACTAAGTAAAAGTGGTGTGACACCTGCGGATAGGGTTTAAAACCGAACAACAGTGGATAGATATAATATATTACACATTAACATAACGTAGTACAAGCAGGTTTGGCCTAATTCTAGCAACGTACTTGAAATTCAAGCTTGGCCCAAAATTTAATTTTGACTTGAGATTTTGTTCACACTCGGCCTGTCTTAAACTTAATTAAGACTTAACCCACAATTTAGCGAGCCAAATGGGCGGATTTCGGGCTTGATTGGCCCAATTGATCGGCCTACTTCATAGCTACCTTGGATCACCAACCTTCCATCCCCAAGGCTCAAAACTTAAAATCCAGAAATGAAGCTATCGTCTTCTGAAATAAGACGATTAAAATCTCAAAAAGGATCAAACATAGCCGGCAACTTAAAATGGCTTACTAGATGGCTAGCCTCAGAATGACAAAGCCAATTCAACCCAAACGGTTCACATGAAATTGAAGAAATGGGGAGCAAGTCAAATGAGGACAATGATATTCAAGCTAGGTAAAATAGATTGAAAGTCTCATGTGAAGAAATGGGGAGTAAGTCAAATGAGGACAATAATATTCAAGATAGGTAAAATAGATTGAAAGCAATCACGACAATCGCAGATGTAATTAAGGACTTCATGCCTTCATAAAACATTTTAGTAAAAGTTCTAACATCTGATTACATTTAATAGATGGTTGCATAATTTAAAAGAGAACTAACCCATTAGACAAAACATAATAATAGTTCAAGCAATAATTTAAACTGAAAAGGTTACAAAATAAATAACTTAATGCAGTACTCTCCCTCTATTTCTCCTCTTAGTCATTATTGGCTCCTTCACATCCAAAATTCAGAAGATGAGATTTGCACTCAATACCTGAATGATAGCACCAGCAGCAGCATACAAATAATATAACTTCTCTCAATCATGGCTCCCTTCCTTCTTTTTAACTTAAAGCCAATGGCAGAACAGGTATTGCGAAAGCCTATATAACTTATTTGAAAGGGGCCAAACCTATACAATACAACACAATGTTTGCAAACTTCCCAAGTTTTAGTGCTAAAATATTCAATGAACTGAGTCGAGCAGGGACGGGGACGGGGACGGGGTCAATAAAGGATAGGATACTGGAATAGGGGGGGGGGGGGGGGGGGAAGGGGCCGGAGAAAGCCAGTTGCGTGGTTAACTTCCTGCAACTTCCTGGATCTGGGCATAATTGGAGCCACAGTCTCCTTGTAATTGAAAACCTTAAGTTGTTGACGAATGGAGAGAGAGAAGAGAGAATGAATTATATTGTTATATCTATGAATGAATACAAAGGTCCCTTAAATAGGGATGGGATAAGCTATACATGGAAGGAAAAAATATCCCATTATTCTAGGAATCATTTTGGTAGTCAACTATACCATATCTATACCTATATTCTAATATAAGTTTCCTTCCCTTGGTTCCAAAATCTCTAACTTGGTGCTTATTAGGGTTGTACAAAAGCAGTTCAAAAGAACAAGTTCCCACGAAAATATCGCCGTTCCTAGAAAACCCAAGGGGATTGAGGACGTGTATATGGGGACCATAAATCAAATGTTTGGTCCAATGATACCCTTCTCCCTCCATTATCCAAACTTCAATTGACTCCAAAATCACACCTTTCCATATATCTACATTGTCCAGAAACCTACCTGCATATTTGGAAAGTAAGAGAGCAATTTTGTCATTCTGCAACATAAGCTCAAAGAATACCGAAGGAGATCTTTTGGTATTACATGGTGGTGGTTCTATATCTCGAAAAATCTCTTTGGCCATATCAAACATAACTATCCTCGTAAGGCTATTGTTGCCTTGGTCCCTTGACATCCAGTAATAAGCTCCATCCAGATATGTACAGTTGCGCCCTCTGGTGGTAATTCTGTCATTATAAGTATTGAAAATGCCACTAATTGAAGGCAATACATTGTCGACTAGTCTCCAAGAGTTAGTTGCTAGGGAATACACTATAACAATTGCCATACGATTTTTTTCATCCACATAAAACAGGATCAAAACCACCTTGTAGTCATTGGAGAAGGGTCCAAACCAAATCCAAAATTGAGTCCATTGTAGGCGTGATTATTCGGTGGAAGATTGAAAGCTGGTGCAGGGAGGGTCCTGAATTCTTTTGTAGCAAGGTTCCACAAAGCCACATGATAAGTATCTTGATTACTAGCATAATGCACGAGAAATAGGCCATTAACAGGACCAAATATATCACGAAAATGACTAAAAGGTTTCTTGGGTAGTGGATATGTTGTCTTGATTAGTGGATTATCAATATCTTCATGCACAGGGAGCTCGCTTTCATTGTTGACAATGGTTTCATCATCAGTGTACAAGTCAAAAGTAGACTCATAGCAGCAGGATCGGCGGCGCTCCTTGCAATAATGAACAAGGAGACATGTATGATTCTTGGGGTGGTTGAAGTGCGTAGTAATAAACATAGGGCTTTCAATGAGAGCATTCCAGTATGGGCATACACACTTGCAACATACTAGGGATTTCATGGGCAGCCTCGACAAAATTTGAATCAACAAATCTTCAGGGAGATCATGATCACCGCAACTCACCATAATTTAGCTCTCTCGGTTCTCAAAATTTATTTCAAGGTTTCCTTCCCCTGATAAATAGTGCAATGGAAGGAAAAAATTTCATTACAATGGTAGTGGAGAATCATATAAATAAAAGTTTATCAAACAAATTTATTATGATGAAAGTGGACAATCTTTTTCTAAACAGATAAAACAGAAGTATGTAAAACAAAAATATAAGCATCAATATTACACAATTCAAAAAGGCATTTCTGACAAAAGATATTGTGATAAAACTGAGATATACATTGATTATACAATAATACAATACAATACTTGAGATGTAAAAGCAAAAGTTTCCAAAACTGGTGAATCAACCAGAAAGAAATCCGATTCAATTGAATCTGCCATTCAATACAAAGACTCAAACTTTTCAAAGGGATGAAGCAAAATAAAGGAGAACTAGGATTGAAAAAAAAAACCTTATTCTTTTTAACCAAAAATCACTGGACATCAAGGATTTTGAGAAATTAACTATTATTATTTTTATTTTATTTTTTTAAAAAAGAAACACTGAGGAAGGATGAAATTCATTCTGTTGAAACTATGTAGCTTGTCGGCAAGTGAGGAGATGGCAGATCAGAGATTGCAAAAGTGCGAATTTTTGAATGGTGGAGGGAGACATCAGGTTGAAGGATTTTTTAGCATAAGTGAAATCACTGGTGAGTTAGACGGCGAATGGAGCCATTGACGAGATGATCCACTATCCTCCTATTTCCTTAAATTACTCTATTACAAACCCAAGATCTATCAAATATATGAACCAATTTTTGAATAAAAGCCCTTTTTTCTTAAAGAAAGATAGGAACAGATCTATGGATATGTCGAGAACAGTACCAATATATTTTTCAATTTCCTTCGATGGGTTGCAGAATCTTGAAGAAAAACACACCGACACATATAAATATATTAAGGGTAACCCATTCCAATGGCTCTACGACCTAACTCGTGTAATTATTCAACACTGAAACAAAAACTCAAAAGGACAATGTAAAGCAAAAATGACATTAGAATTTTTGTTTTACATAGGAAGAAAAGAAGTTAAGATGGCATCCTATAATACATATATTGTTGTTGAATGGTATGAACACACTAACCAAAACTGCACCAAAAGTTACTTGAGCAACAACCAAGATAGGCACAATACAAACAAGGAACCGACCGAACAGAAATGCACCAAGCACCTACACTACACCTAGCACAATTACCTTACACCATTACTATCACCAACACAATACGAAACAGTAAGAAACACAATTATTGAGGCAAAGTTTTATTTAGGACCACAACATTAATTTATTGAGCCAAACAGTTTCTTTTAATTAGCATGCAGAGCAGCACTTCAATTATTCATAGTTCCAAATTGATGGTGTCAAAATCTAGAAATAGATAATTAACCAATCAATAAGCGAATATCGGTGAATAAAAAATAAATGCAGCGCAATGATGAACACATGATATTTTTTTTTAAGGTAGGTTCCCCCGGTAGCGCTTATGCTATTCCAGTGGTACGTCCTCCTTTTGTGTGTGCTTGCTTTGTATTAGCTCAAATGCGATCAATTTGGATGATAATACAAGCTACCAACTTCTCTCTCTCTCTCTATAATTTCCTTAATTCTATTTACAAGTATAGAATTAGGATTACAAATATTTCAACAGAATAAATAATAAACTGTGTAGGAGAGAGAGTGTATAAGGGTTGTTGGTATTTTTTTGGAGTATGAAAATAGAGAGTATATGACTCTTCTATTTTTTGGGGGTATGAAAAGAGAGGGTATAAGACCCTTTCTATTTTTTGGGGTATGAAAAGAGAGAGTATATGACTCTTCTATTTCTTCTTGAATTGGCTTGTATTTATATTGCCAATGGCTTTATATCTCTTTGATGAGATGGATGAATCTTAGATAAGAAGAATTGTGTATTTTTGTTGTGTTTTTTTTTTTGGTGTTAGAAGAATTATGTTTTTTGGTGTGTCTTGAATGAATGAATGGTGGGAGGTATTTATAGGTAAATGGGGAATGGCAAAAATGTAAATTTTTTGTGGAGGATAATTATTTAAAGGAAATTAAATAATTATCTAAAGGAAAGTGTGGAATATAATGGAGTGGGATAATTATTTAAAAGAAATTAAATAATTTTCTAAAGAAAAGTGTGGAATATAATGGAGTGGGATAATTATTTAAAAGAAATTAAATAATTTTCTAAAGAAAAGTGTGGAATATAATGGAGTGGGATAATTATTTAAAGGAAATTAAATAATTATCTAAAGGAAAGTGTGGAATATAATGGAGTGTGATAATTATTTAAAGGAAATTAAATAATTATCTAAAGGAAAGTGTGGAATATAATGGAGTGTGATAATTATTTAAAGGAAATTAAATAATTATCTAAAGGAAAGTGTGAAATATAATGGAGTGGGATAATTATTTAAAGAAAATTAAATAATTATCTAAAGGAAAGTGTGGAATATAATGGAGTGGGATAATTATTTAAAGGAAATTAAATAATTATCTAAAAGAAAGTGGAGAATATTATTTTTGTAGGCCAATGTCAAAATTATTTTTTATTTTTGTAGGCCAATGGTAAATTAATATTTACCCCATCAATTGCCCCCTATCCTTATCATTTAGCTCGGATGAGCTGATTGGTGAGGATATCCTTCAATCCGGGAGCTAGTAGTAGCTCTGAGCTCTGATGTTCGAGATGTCTTAGGCCTGAATCCTTGATCATAAGTTTGTGGAGCTTGGAACATTAATGTATAAAGCTAGCTAGACTTTGATCATTAGTCTTTAGAGTTTCAGAACATCATTGTGTAAGGCTGGCTAGACGTTGATCTCGAGTCTTAGTTCAAGGACGTTAGATCTCGGATGCTAGTCGTTGAGCTCAAAACATCAATGTGTAGAGCTTTTAGAGCTTCAGAACATCATTGTGTAAGGCTGGCTAGACGTTGATCTCGAGTCGTAGTCCAATGATCCTAGATATCGGATGCTAGTCGTTGAGCTCGAAACATCAATGTGTAGAACCCGTTAGACATTAGATGCAAGTCGTAGAGCTTGGAACATTAATATGTAAAGCTCGCTATACTTTTGATCATAAATAATTTGATTCTACTTGGGCCTTTTCCAACACATGTATATATTTTCTTTTTTCTTTTTTTTGCACCTTTCTTTTCTTTTCTCTTTTTCTTTCTTTTTTTTGCACTCCCCTTTTTTTTTACCCTTTTTTTCTTTTCTTTTTTTTGTCGGCCCCTTTCGGCGGTTTTTCGGCCCCTTTTTCTTTTTTTTAAAATCCTCCCTGTCGGAGGCTCCTCTCTCTCTTCATCTCCCTCTTACTCTTCATCTTCCTCTCACTCTTCATCTTCCTCTCCCTTTTTCCTCTTCATCTCACTCTCCTTCTTCGTCTTCCTCTCCCTCGAGACCCAGCCCATTTCTTCCATCACCATCTATTTCTTCCAACGCCATTTTTCTCTTTTGTAATAAGTTTTTCTTACAAAAGTAAACCAAAATAATGTCAAACACTCCATGTTTTTCAGGTCGTCCATGTGTGGCTTGTGCTCATAGCCACAAGAGATGTCCTCTATCTTGTGATTATGCTAGAATTTTTCCAAATACGTTTGATCGTCAGGACTATCACACGATCTTCACTGTTTTTGGGGTGAGGAATGTTGCATCTTTTTTGCAAAATGTCCCCGAAGATCAACTTCTCGAGGCTCTTAGTTCGTATCTTCTTGAAGCCACGGCGAGGATTGAGAATCCCGCTAGAGGCTGTACTGCTCTCCTTGCTTCTTTTGAACAGAAGGTGGAAGAGTTACAAACACGGGTGACGGCATTAGAGGCTCGATTAGGAGGGGGGTCTTCCTGTATTAACCCGTTATGCTCCTTTGCTCATCTTGGAGGTTCTTCGAGGTTTCCTTCGTCGGCAGGAAATAACGTGCCAAATGTTATTCCGACTGCCTTGAATCTTTCGGAACCTATTTTCGGAGGTTTTTTTAGGCTCCTTATGTCGGAAGAGGGTGTACAGAATATTCTTTCGACTACCACGAATCTTATAGAAAATGGGGCTTCTCTGACTGAAGTGAATTTGCCGTCATTTCAGAATCCGTCCTATAACCAGGCTACCTTGGACTCCGTTTACCAGGCTACCTCGGAAGGTTTTTTATCGCAATCTTCACTAGATGATTTTGCTGCAGATTTTGCTAAAACAACGGGCCCTGATTGGACAGCTTCAGGGAATATCCGCCATGATTTTTTTGATTCTTCTTCTTCTGATTTAAGTACTATTTTGAATTTTGATGCTGATGATCTCCAGATTCTTTAGCCTTTTTTGAGTGACTAGATAATGTGTATCTCTAGTGAGGGTTTTGTAAAAATGTTCCGGAGATGTTCCACTTGTGATTGTTTAAAGCATGGCCCTTATATGTTGATAGCAATTTTTCCGAAGTCCTTGGTTTCTTAAAAGAAAAAATTGTTCTATTTGGCTAAGTCTTGAGTAGAGTCATGCCCACTTCTGACTTAGGCAAATTCTGACAATTTTCTCATTTAAGTCCTTGGTTTCTTAAAAGAAAAATTTGTTCTTTTTGCTAAGTTTTGAGTAGAGTTTTGCTCCCTTCTAACTTAGGCAAATTGATAAGTTTTGAGTAGAGTCTTGCTCCCTAGAGTCTTGCTCCCTTCTAACTTTAGGAAAATTGCTAAGTTTTGAGTAGAGTCTTGCTCCCTTCTAACTTATGCAAATTCTGACAATTTTCTCATTTATTACCAGGATTCTTAAAAGAAAAATTTGTTCTTTTTTGCTAAGTCTTGAGTAGAGCCATGCCCCCTTCTGACTCAGGCAAATTTTGACAAATTTTTCATTTATTACCAGGGAACGTCAAAATTTTGGTCTCTGACCAGTGGTGCAGCAGTAGATGATCATTCTCAACCAAGTCTCTTTGGGCTGGGGTGGTCCTGCTGCTGTCTAATATACTTCAAGATTGCATTCGGCTTTGTGGAAGTTTGATATCCGCTGAAAATTTCTTTCTTGTGATTTGTCGGATGAACTTGATAAAAATTACATTCAATTGTAATTTTTTTTGGAAGCTCATCAATTTTTCCTACAATAAATATTATTGATCGTAAGAAAATGATACAACTTTCGATATATTAAAATAAAGAGAAAAATCATATATGAGTTATTAAAAAATAACTTATCTCTTCTTTTGGGTTTTATCCCCTTGGGTAACCGAATTTTTGAATGATTATGTGCTCGTAAATATTGAGCTAGCGTAGGCTTGCCGGATTTTCGCATTTTTTTATCGCATCAACTTTGTATCCCCGTTTTAGATCCCGAGATGGCCAAATTTGAAAAAGGATTGAACTGGAAAGTTGTAGATCTTCAAATTTTCTCCAAAATGGACTCCAGAATCGCATGATTTGGAGTTTTGAGCACAACGTTACGTGCCTGATTATATTGAGTCACCGTAGGCCCGCGAAATTTCATTCCAGAAAGTTTGTATTGAAGTTTTGAACCCCGAGATGGCCGAATTTGAAAACGGCTTGAACTGAAAAGTTTTAGCTCTTGAAATTTTCTCCAAAATGGACTCGAGAATCGCATGATTCTGAGTTATGAGCACAAATTTATGCCCCCGAGAATATTGAGCTACGTAGACCCGCGGGATTTCGAGTTTTTCACCGAAAATTCACTTGTAATTTCTAAAGAACGAGAGTTTTACAAAGCTTATCGTTCCCACAAACGGCGCCAACTGATGGTGTCAAAATCTAGAAGTAGATAATTAACCAATCAATAAGCGAATATCGGTGAATAAAAAATAAATACGGCGCAATGATGAACACATGATATTTTTTTTAAGATAGGTTCCCCCGGTAACGCTTATGCTATTCCAGTGGTACGTCCTGCTTTTGTGTGTGCTTGCTTTGTATTAACTCAAAGGCGATCAATTTGGATGATAATACAAGCTACCAACTTCTCTCTCTCTCTCTCTATAATTTCCTTAATTCTATTTACAAGTATAGAATTAGGATTACAAATATTTCAACAGAATAAATAATAAACTGTGTAGGAGAGAGAGTGTATAAGGGTTGTTGGTATTTTTTTGGAGTATGAAAATAGAGAGTATATGACTCTTCTATTTTTTGGGGGTATGAAAAGAGAGGGTATAAGACCATTTCTATTTTTTGGGGTATGAAAAGAGAGAGTATATGACTCTTCTATTTCTTCTTGAATTGGCTTGTATTTATATTGCCAATGGCTTTATATCTCTTTGATGAGATGGATGAATCTTAGATAAGAAGAATTGTGTTTTTTTGTTGTGTTTTTTTTTTGGTGTTAGAAGAATTATGTTTTTTGGTGTGTCTTGAATGAATGAATGGTGGGAGGTATTTATAGGTAAATGGGGAATGGCAAAAATGTAAATTTTTTGTGGAGGATAATTATTTAAAGGAAATTAAATAATTATCTAAAGGAAAGTGTGGAATATAATGGAGTGGAATAATTATTTAAAGGAAATTAAATAATTATTTAAAGGAAAGTGTGGAATATAATGGAGTGGGATAATTATTTAAAGGAAATTAAATAATTATCTAAAGGAAAGTGTGGAATATAATGGAGTGAGATAATTATTTAAAGGAAATTAAATAATTATCTAAAGGAAATTGTGGAATATAATGGAGTGGGATAATTATTTAAAGGAAATTAAATAATTATCTAAAAGAAAGTGGAGAATATTATTTTTGTAGGCCAATGTCAAAATTATTTTATATTTTTGTAGGCCAATGGTAAATTAATATTTACCCCAACACAAATCATGCCACTTTAGAGTTCTACAATCTACAACTAAATCAGCACCTATAGTTTTTTTGCTAAAGATTTAAGTCAAAAAATGAGATATGTTCAACACGTAACAGAGCAAGTAAAACCTTCATTAATGCATGTAACTATGTAAGTAAGAATGAAGTGATAATTTTTTGTTATTAATAAAATACGGAGTATATTTGTATCTATCGATATGGACTGTTTAGCAAGCAGATCATTAACCAAATAATTAGAGGAAGGCAATAACCAAAGAAATCACATCGTGAAATGTATTATCAGCTGTATTGATGTACTCCTATACTTGGCAACATCATGTTAATGGTTACTGTTAAAGGAACTTCCTTGAAGACCACTATGATTTTCATGTGAACCTTTAAAAGCAAACTCGAAAGGGCAAAAATGATCTCTTTAAAATGATTTTATTTATTTGTTTATTATTATTTTCTTGTGGAGATACCTTGAGACTTTATCAATTATAAAGAAAACGGAAAAAAAAATTCTAATTAAACAGAGCATAATCCCGGCAATATATCCAAATAAGTAGGATGTTTAAAGAATAGACGGTCTACAAATTCAGTAAAAATAGCGACCTTAAAGAATTATCAAACTAATGGAAGATATAGAGTGAGCTGATTTAAAAATTCAGAGTAGACCATAAAAACCTGAAAGTTTCATTGATTATTGATCAAACCCCTTCTTTGATAGTGATGGCAGTGGAGTCTGGAGAGATGAAGTAAATAGAAGACAAAGAAATTATACTTCCTAAAAACAAAGAAAGCTTTAGCTTTATATTAAAAGACAAAGACATTAGACTTCCTAAAAAAAATGGGAGTACATATATGAAAATTTCCATACATATAGATAGAGAAGCAGAAAAAATGAGCTAAGAAAGAATGGAGGAGTGTACACTCAGAGAGAAAGGGGGGAAATGCGTACCAGAAAAAAAGAGAGAAGCTAAATGATCTTCCATCAGTCGACGGAGTGTGTGCGCGCACAATGCCGTCGTCATCGCCGCCGATGCAAGCCAGGACAGCATCAGCGTCAACGTGAGGGAAAGAGAGATACAGAGAGACTGAGACTTTTGTTTTTATGTTACAAGGGGCAATGGGTTTAAAGGGTCTCTTCCAAAATTAAAATCAGTAAAAGGACATGTTACTTTTTCATTATAAAATAAGGACGACCAATATTAAATAAACACCTTGCAGTGTTCAAATTATTGCAAAAGACTAAAAGCACCATCTCGTTTCCCCAAATTACAATTGTGCCATCATCACAATCCCGCCTCTCTCTCTCTAGCGAGACCTAACCCCCAATTTCGCAACCTCTCAATCTTCTCTTCAACTTAGATTTTGTGCATCATCAATCATTTAGATCATCTAAATTTTTGTTTTATACTCTTAATCTACCCGATTTGAAGTAGATTGATTGTTCATAAAACTGATTCGAAACCGATTCATGGAAGATTGCTCCCTGGTAATTTTTCGAAGATAAAGGTGCGATTCCTCTTTTGAATCGTTTTGATATACTTTCACATATGTACATATATATAAACATATGTATATATATTACGAAGTTGTTGCGATTTTACCATTTTGTGATGTTATATATATATATATATCTATATCTATATGAACATATGTATATATGTATATATATATATATATATAAATTTAAATATAACATCTCTATTATCAAATTGAGTAACTAGACCCCTTTCATCCTTGGTAAAGGGCTCTATAAGTTTTATAAAAGGAGTACCTAATATAATACGCTGAGATAAATTTTTAATTAAAATAAAAGTGCTTTTTATGCACATGCCATCATTACAAACATAAGCATTGGATATGAACATATGTATGTATATATATATATTACGATTTTGTTTGTGTCTTTCTTCCTTTTTGTTGATGTTGATGTTGATAATGAGGTTCATTATATTACGTTCGTCTTTTGGTGTTTGTGGATTTCCATCCAATTAGTTTAGGTGCAAAAGTAGATTTGCACCCAATTTTGAGAAATAACTAGGTGCAAATTCATTTTTGCAGTAAAACAGGAGAGGTGCAAATCTATTTTTGCAGTAAAACAGTATGCATTTCTGAGAAATAACTAGGTGCAAATTCACTTTTGCACTAAAGAAAAAATGAAAAAGAACTAGGACAAATTTTGAAAAGCTTTCCACTAATTTTGAAAAAGAATATAAAGGTATTCACAAAAATTTGTAACTTATGTTTTAGGCAAATGTTTCATTTACTATAAAATTTCCAAAGCAAATGCCATGAGCTCTTCACCTCACCTTATAACCCAAATTTTTTCACCTCATTAATAATTGAAATGCATTTGGCTTGATTGAGATGTGGATTTGTTGGACTTTTTTTAACTTACTTAGAAACTTTTTAATACACTTTTACACACACACACACATATGTTCTTCTTGTTCCTCAAGAATTAACTAAAGTGCATTTGGTTTGATTGAACTATGGAGTTGTTTGGATTATTTTTTTTGCTTACTTGAAACTTTATAATTTGTGAATTTGAGTGATTTAGAGTGGATTAATGTTTAGTCACACTAATTTAGAATTAAATACTACTAAATTTTTGCAGTGAAACATTGTGCAATACAAAATATTTAATTTCAATTTTAGTGTTGAATTTTAAACTAGGCTTTTGTGATTTGACTTCTTTTTTCCTTTGGCCAAGTAAAATTGGCTATTAACATGTTGATAAGCGGCTTCTGACGTGGGTGCAATGAGTATTTTTAACATTTTATGTTGATTACAAAATTAATTATGCCTGTGCATTCCATTTTACTGCTCCTAAATTTAGTATTTGATTGGTCATTTTGTTAATTTAATCTCATCTTGAGAAGAGCCAAAACACTACTAGTTAATTATAGACACTTGCCATTAGTTAGCCACTGAAATTCTTATGTCATCTTTCATTTAATTTTACTTACACAGCATAACATAGACTTATGGATGTGGAAGAATTGACGAGAATAGTTATCAAAGAGTGTCCACAACAAGGAACCACGTAAGAATTTACAATTTTCAATACAAGAACAACATATTATGCATATAGAAGCTAACATTAAAATAAAATATCATTTGCAGTGTTGATTGTGCACTATATGTGTGCGAATTTATCGAGCGGCTCATTCGTTAGGAAAAGATTTCGGCAGCAATGGTACCTCATCTAATGCAAGCAAAGCGAGCAAGAATTACCAATCTCATATTAGCGGATGAAGGAAACTCCTGGAAACCTCAAGAAAATGTCGTTAAGGATATTGTGGAGTTTTTAAATACCAATAATGATGTATTAGAAGAGGATGAATAGAATAAAAAAATAGCACAATCATGCCATTTTGTAGAGTGATAGGATGATGAACCAATTTTGTAGAGTGATAGGATGGTGAACCAATTTTGTAGAGTGATAGGATAGTGAACCAATTTTGTAGTTTAATAGGGTTGTGAATTAATTTTGTTGTCCAATATGATAAAAAACATATTCATCATGAATAGTTTTTGTTGATTAATATATGTTTGGTTACAATTTTGTGTTGATTAATATGTGTTTGATTATGAATTTGAGATCAATGTGCTTTTGGATTACTATGAACATAATGCAAAATGTTAAGCACCTAATGAATCTTTTATTGTGTAAAGTGGATTTGCACCTAATTGTGAGAAATAGCTAGGTGCAAATTCACTTTTGCAGTAAAACAGGAGACCAAAATAATGTGCATTTCTGAGAAATAACTAGGTACAAATTCACTTTTGCAGTAAAACAGGAGACCAAAATAATGTGCATTTCTGAGAAATAACTAGGTACAAATTCACTTTTGCAGTAAAACGGGGAGGTGCAAATCCACTTTTGCAATCCCGTTAATCGTATATGATCGCCTCTCTCCCTGTTCTACGTGGGATTAAGAGTTGAAAGAGGGAAGGATAGTTTAGTCATTTTAAAACTCTTAAATTATTTAATTTATAAAAGACAAAATACTTGTAACTAACCTAAAAACCAAAATTATCCTTACAACCAACCATTAATGTGAAAAAATCCTTCATTTGTTAAGTTAATATATGATGTCTTTTTGGTGTATAAAATTATAGAAGGAGGCCTCTAAACCCATTTTCTCATGTTACAAAGGAACAAAAATTCGGAAGGTCCCAAAAACCACTTTCTTTTATTTTTGGTCCACGTACTTCCTAATTTATTTTGAAATTTGAATTTTTAATTGAAGTTAAATTCATGAAAGATTCGAACTTTCTTTCAATGGTATTAAGATAATTTAACCGGAAGACCATTTATCATTTTTTATTTTTTTCTTTAAACAATTTATATTTGAATTGAAAGCGTATTGTGTGTATGTAAAAATATTATATTTGAACAAACAAGTATAAATACATGCCAGAAGTATTATTTATTCATTTTTCGATAAAACTGGATTACATTATATACGTTGGGCATGGCAATTTATAATACGACACGATAGCACGACACGAAATCGACGTGAATACTGGGTTATGGATGAATCCTTGACAAGTGCCGGTCATAATGGGGTTGACCCATCAAACTCGTTTATTAAATAAGTTGATTTCATATAAATTCGCGAGATCCGATTAAAACCCGTTTAACTCGGTAAAAATACGAGTCGATTTCGGATTGTGTAAACGCATTAATAACTCACGTAACTCATATAGATAAACTGATATTTACCTAAGGCTTTTAATTTTTTAAAAATTTTGTATTAAAAATTTTGTATTAAAAATTTTGCCTTCTATTATAACATTTCCTTTCCTCTACACAAATTTCATGTCCCCAAAATTTTTTACTTGTCAAATTCTCAAGTCCCAATACAATTACACGGTGGTTTTTAATTATTGTTGTTGCATATGTATAAATTATTGAGTATGTATATTTTAAAGGTTAATTAAATTATTAGCAGGTCATTACATGTTATTCATATACGACACGAATCGAATCGTTTATCGTAAATAATTTAAAATGAATCAAGTTGTGTCATTCGTTAATTAAACAAGTTGTGTATAAATTAAAAAATTTCACCCGACATGAGTTTAACTTGAGACGAAACTGATCCATACACGATCTATTGCCAGGCTTAATGTACGTGATGTTTATGCAAGTTGGATATATAAAATTGATGAAAATATTTCAATAATCTAAATAAATGACCTAGTAATAAAGTGTAAATATATGTTATTTAAGGTCAAAAGTATGAATCCTGTTGTAATCAATTTTTTTTGAAAAAATAAAATTACAACGATAAAATAATCACTACAAAAGTACGATAATTTTGAATTTTTTTTTTGTAAAAAGTTACTGCTGGACGGTATTGGATACCCCCTTTAATTTTGATTATTTTGCTCCCCTTTCGTCTTTAACTATTTCGCTCCCCTTTAATTTTGAAAAAAGTTACTACAAATTTTGATTTTGCCCCCATAAATTTTCTTTAAAAATATATTGCTAGACAGTATTAATTGGTTATCCCCCTTTCTTAAATTTAAAATTGCCCCCTTAATTTAGTAAAATTCATAACTTCAGCCCTATGTAAACACTTAGGTGTTGTTTGGTTGAGTTTTTAAAAAATATTTTGGGTGATTTTTTTAAAAAAAATCTATTTGGTTCACTCATTTTTAAAACTTCGTACATGTAAAAATAATATTTTTTTTTGTATTTCATAAAAACTTTAAGAAATGAATTAAAAATAAATATTATATTTTTTAAAAATTATAAAAATAATGTACTGTATACAAATTGAATTAAAAAATAATTTTAAAAAAATTATATTTAAAAATAAATTTTAAATTCATCATTTAAAATCTCTAATCAAACAGAACCTTATTTTTTAAAAGGAAAAATGACCAATAACTACACTCTCTAGCACACCTTTACTCATCAACTCTTAACATGCTAAAATTTGACCCTAACTATAAGAGATTGCCCTTCTTTTTCTCATTAATAAAATTTCAAAATATCATTCCGATTTTACCCTCCTATTTAAACATAGGTAAAAATTATCTTAATTTGAATTGCCATTCTTCCTCAGCACGACTGAAAAATTTACGATTTGCAGCATATTTTGAAATACGAGTAAGATAGAGGGAGTTGTTCACGATTATCATCTCTATTGATTTTCACAAAAGAAGATAGAGTAAGTGGAGGAGAGAGAGGGAGAGAGAGAGTGTGAAGATTTGGTAATGTGAAATGAAAGAGGAGGTTTTAGAAAGAGAAAGTGGATTGAAGAACAATGGATGTTCTACTTTTATTTTATTTTTGACATTGAGTAGGTTTACATTGGTAATTTTGTGAATTACTAGATAGTAAGCTAAGATGAAGAATAATGGATGTTATACTCTCTTTTTTTGACATTGAGTAAGTTTATATTTATAGTTTTGCGAATTACTGGACAGTAATCCAAATTACTGCCCCTAATAATCCAACAACAGAGTGAAGTTGAAGAAGAATGGATGTTCTACTGTTATTTGTTTTTGGCATTAGATTACTGGGGGCAGTAATGCAAAAGCAAAAAATAAAAAAGCAAACAGTGATCAAAACAGGGGACCACAAGAATCCTTTGCTAATTTGTCGCAATGCTGCCGACATTGAGTCTGGGATTCGAGTTGAGTTTACTCGTCTGAGTCGTCCGTTCCTGAGTCAATACTGACGAAATCGTCGTTATCAGTGCTGTGGAATCCATCATCCCAATAAGCATTTGTACTATAAGCGAGCAACTGGATGGTTAGCTAATTACAAGCTTGATTATTGTTGTACCACGAGGATTGTCCAAATTTCACTTGCTCTGGAACTTGAGAGAAATCAATGTTGTTGAGTGAGCAATTCCATTGGAGGAAAGATACCCAATCGACATTATATTATTCCTTTGTTGATTTGGAGATGTTGTATGAATACCAATGAACAATCTCTATGCTTGTGTGAGAAGGATCATCTGGGGGACTTCTCAAAGGACCGTGAAATTTGATGAGCACATATTTGGAGTGATGGGTGCGCAAATCTTCTTGCAAACGGTGATACTGGGGATACCATAGGAAACACAACGTCTCTTTGTGAATTCTGGCTGGGTAGTGAATATGGAACAAGGAGCAATAGGGATATTTGGGATGGAGTTTGAGACCACAAAAACTTAAGCCATGCTGTCTAAGAGTGATTTCAAGAAATTTATGGAGAAAATCTTCATCTCTAGATCTGAGGCGAAAAGTAAGGATCTTGTTCTGAATTCCATCAGGGAGTTGTTGGATCGCATTAGTGATACTCATGTTAATAAAATTGATTGGTGGCTTATTTTTGGTTTAGCTTTTGGACAACGCTTTGATGGCTTTTTGGTAATATTGGGGAAGAACTAGAGGTTTTGGAGGAGAAGGTTCTGGGTTAGGAGGTGGAGGCTTGCAGTTTGAGATTTCTGGGGTTGGTATAGGCTTGGAGTCACCATAGATGACATAATAACCAAACCTTCCAGAGGGTTCTCCAAGGAGACCTACTATAGGGTCATTGGCTTCAAAACATTATCGCAACCGATCTTAAGAACTATTTCTTTTTCCTTCTATTTCGCCTCTTTTCAACTTCATCATAGAGATCTTTTTCCCTATCACGTTCACATGCATCACAATAGTATGTATCGTACCATATGTGACCTATTTCATCTCTACCTTGATAACAGGGAGATCCGTCCTTTTCAAACGTGAGGATAGGAATAGGCTCACTGACTAGCCTGGGATTTGTAGGCAAATGAGAAATAATACCAACCATGTTGATCGGTGTCATAAAGGGGCCTGGTAGCTGGGAAGTTGATGCAGATCTGTTAAAACGAATTTCAACAAAAGAAATAAAAATTGGATGTTCCTATTCATAGAGCTTTTCATAAACGGTAACCCAAGTTTCTGGTAACAACTTAACAAGCTCTTCACGAGGTAGCTGCTTTGGGATATAGCTTACATATGGGGCCAATTTTAAGTCAACTTTCAATAAAAGAGCATCTGAATCAAAGGAATTGGGGATAAAGAGATCAAGAGAATGGTTTTGTATCCTATACACCATTTGGTGATGGATAGTTACAGCTGAGGTACCTTCAACCATCGGGGCTCTTGTGATTTGGATCTGAATTTTTAATGCTTCCATAAAAAACTAATCATGCAAGGGCATGTTGAAGTTTGGATATAACGTCACAAATACTGTGCTGGCATTTAAGGTTGCCTGAACAGTACCGAGACATGGTTGCTGATACTTTATTAGTCGAGAGTCTAACAAAGCAACACGAGAAACGATCAAGAGGCCTTTTCTTCCGTGCAAAGTGATGGCAAGACGAACTGCACCAAAGCGAAGATGAGTATAGCCTTAAGCTATAGCCATATAGGGCAAATCTGCGGGAAGGGGAACAGAAAAGAAGTGTTCTTTCTGTCCTGTTGGAACTATTATGCCATTGAACTTGGATGCCTGAACATATTCCTTTACAGGAAGTTTGGAAGATTTTGAGCTTACACGTTGTTTGATACTTTTTATGAAAGACCTTGAGGATGGTTTAGAAAACACATGGTAAGGATTTACCATTGGAAGATCTATTTCACCAATCTTTTGGTCATCTGGAAGATATGAAATTTCATATAAAGAACCTAAACTATTATTATCAAATCTAGAAGAATTAAAGGAAGACGAAGAAGACGATCTAACTAATTGAGCACAACTTTCAAGACGTTTTAAGAAATTAGCCATTGATGGGGTTAAATACTAATTTTACCATTGGCCTACAAAGGTAGTAAAATATTTTTATTTTCGGTAAAATTCACCTTCAGTAAAATCTCATTTTTACATCCACACCTACTACACCTCATCTACCACACCTACCACATCTCACCTATCTCACCTACCTCCACCAAAGATTACCTTATGCCATTCATTTTCATCAAATTTACCCTTTTTGCCATTCTCCATTTACCTATAAATACCTCCCACCATTCATTCATTCAATACACAACAAAAACATATCTTCTTTCTCTCTTAAGATCCATTTATCTCTTTCAAGAGATATAAAGCCATTGGCAATACAAATACAAGCCAATTTTCGAGGGTCTTATACTCTCTCTTTTCATACCCCAAAAAATACCAACAACCCTTATACACTCTCTCCCCTACACAATTTATTATTTATTCTGTTGAGATATTTGTAATCCTAATTCTATACTTATAAATAGAATTAAGAAAATTATAGAGAGAGAAAGATTGGTAGCTTTCTGTAATCCTAATTCTATACTTATAAATAGAATTGAAGAAATTATAGAGAGAGAAGTTGGTAGCTTGTATTATCATCCAAATTGATTGCCTTTGAGCTAATACAAAGCAAGCACACACAAAAGGAGGACGTACTACCGGAATAGCATAAGCGCTACCGGGAGAACCTACCTTAAAAAAAATGTCATGTGTTCATCATTGAGCCGCATTTATTTTTTATTTACCGATATTCGCTTATTGATTGGTTAATTATCTATTTCTAGATTTTGATACCATCAGTTGGCGCCATCTGTGGTAACGATAAGCTCTCTAAAGCTCTCGTTCTTTAGAAATTACAAGTGAGTTTTCAGTACAAAAATTTCAAATTCCGCGGGTCTACGTAGCTCAATATTCTCGGAGACATAACTTCTTGCTCATAACTCCAAATCATGCGATTCTGGATTCCATTTTGAAGAAAATTTCAAGAGCTACAACTTTTCAGCTTGAGCTTTTTTCAAATTCGTCCATCTCAGGGTTCAAAACTTCGATACAAATTTTCTGAAACGAAAAAGGCAAAAATCCCGCGGGCCTACGGTGACTCAATATTATCAGGGACATAACTTTGTGCTCAAAACTCCAAATCATGCGATTCTGGAGTCTATTTTCAAGAAAATTTCAAGGGCTGCAACTTTTCAGTTCAATATGTCTTCAAATTTTCCCATCTCGGGGTCCAAAATGGGGATACAAAGTTGCTGCAACAAAAAATGCGAAGATCCTGCAAGGCCTACGCTAGCTCAATATTTACGGGCGCATAATCATTCAAAAATCAGGTACAATCGATGAGCTTCAAAAAAAATTATTACAATCGAATGTAATTTTTATCAAGTTCATTCGACAAACCACAAGAAAGAAATTAAAGAAATTTTCAGCGGATATCAAACTTCCACAAAGCTGAATGTGATTTTGAAGTCTGTCAGACAACCGCAAGACCACCCCAACCCAAAGAGATCTGGCTGAGAATGATCATCTACTGCTGCACCACTGGTCCAGAGACCAAAGTTTTGACGTTTCCTAATAATAAATGAGAAAATTGTTAGAATTTGCCTAAGTCAGAAGGGGACATGGCTCTACTCAAAACTTAGCAAAAAAGAACAAATTTTCCTTTTAAGAAACCAAGGATTTAAATGAGAAAATTGTCAGAATTTGCTTAAGTTAGAAGGGAGCAAGACTCTACTCAAAACTTAGCCAAAAAGAACAAATTTTTCTTTTAAGAAACCAATGACTTAAATGAGAAAATTGTCAGAATTTGCCTAAGTCAGAAGGGGGTGTGAATATACTCAAGACTTAGCCCAAAAAAAAACAAATTTTACTTTTAAGAAACCAAGGATTTCGAAAAAATTCCTATCTCCATATAGGGGCCATGCTTTAAACAATCACAAGTGGAACATCTCCGGAACGTTTGTACAAAGCCATCACTAGAGGTGTACATTATCTAGTCACTCAAAAAAAGGCTGAAGAATCTGAAGATCATCAGCACCAAAATTCAAAATAGTATTGAAATCAGAAAAATCATGTCCTATATCCCCTAAAACCGTCTAGTCAAGGCTCGTTGGTTCGGAAAACTCTGCAACAAAATCAGCTTGCGAAGATTGACATAAAAAACCGTCCGAGGCAGCCTGGTGATAGGCATCCAAGGTAGCTTGGTGATAGGCGCCCGAGGTAGCTTGGTAATAGGACAGATTCGGAACTGACGACAAATCCACTTCAATCGGAAGAGCCCCATTTTCTATAAGATTCACGGTAGTTGAAAGTATATCCTGTACACCCTCTTCCGACATAAGAAGCCTTAAAAAACTTTCGGGAACAGGATCTGGAAGATTCACGGCAGTCGGAATAACATCAGGCACGTTATTTTCTGTCGACGAAGGAAACCTCAAGGAACCTCCATGAGGAGCAAAGGAGCATAACGGGTTAACTCAGGAAGACCCTCCTTATAATCGAGCCTCTAATGCCGTCACCTGTGCTTGTAACTCTTCCACCTTCTGTTCAAGAGAAGCAAGGAAAGTAGTACAGCCTCTAATGGGATTATCGATCCTCGCTGTGGCTTCAAGAAGATACGAACTAAGAGCCTCAAGATGTTGATCTTCGGGGACATCTTGCAAAAAAGATGCAACGTTCCTCACCTCGAAAACAGTGAAGATTGTGTGATAATCCTAATGATCAATCACATTTGGAAAATTTTTAGCATATTCGCAAGATAGAGGACATCTCTTGTGGCTATAAGCACAAGCCACACATGGAGGACCTGTAAAACGGTGAGTGTTCAACATTATTTTGGTTTACTTTTGTAAGAGAAACTTATTATAAAAGAGAAAAATAGCGTTGGAAGAAATGGGTGGTGATAGAAGAAATGGATTGGGTCTCGAGGAAGATGAAGAGGGAGAGGAAGATGAAGATGAAAAGGGAGAGGAAGAGGAAGATGAAGGGCACAGATTCTGAGTTCGAAAAAGAAGGGAAAGCTGTCTGAAAAAGAGAGAGGGAGAGGAGCCTCCGACAGGGAGAATCTCGAGAAAAAGAAAAAGAAAAAGAAAAAGAATATATATATATATAAGATATTTATATATATTTATATATATATATATATGTGTGTATGAAATAAATAGTTGAAAAATGCCCGAATAGGGTCAAACTATTTATGACCAAAAGTATAGCGAGTTTTACATATTAATGTTCCAAGCTCTACGACTTGCATCAAATGTCTAACGAGTTTTACACATTGATGTTTCGAGCTCAATGACTAGCATCCAAGATCTAGCTTCCTTGAACTAAGACTCGAGATCAACGTCTAGCCAGCCTTACACAATGATGTTCTAAAACTTTAAGACTAATGATCAAAGTTTAGCTAACTTTACACATTAATGTTCCGAACTCCACAAACTTATGGTCAAGGGCTAACAAAGTCCTACACATCGGTTATTCGAGCTCTCCCCATGATTATCTTCCTCGACAAGTACCCGTTTTTACGCCTTGGTTTTGAGCCGGACCATTTATCCGGCAAAGACATTTATCCTTCACATTCAGCTTTCAGCATAAAAATAAAGGATAGGGGGCAATTGATGGGGTTAAATACTAATTTTACCATTGGCCTACAAAGGTAGTAAAATGTTTTTATTTTCGGTAAAATTCACCTTCAGTAAAATCTCATTTTTACCCCCGGTAAAATCTCATTTTTACCTCCACACCTACCACACCTCACCTACCACATCTCACCTACCTCACCTACCTCCACCAAAGATTACCTTATGCCATTCATTTTTATCAAATTTACCCTTTTTGCCATTCTCCATTTACCTATAAATACCTCCCACCATTCATTCATTCAACACACAACAAAAACATATCTTCTTTCTCTCTTAAGATCCATTTATCTCTTCCAAGAAATATAAAGCCATTGGTAATACAAATACAAGCCAATTTTCGAGGGTCTTATACTCTCTCTTTTTATACCCTAAAAAATACCAACAACCCTTATACACTCTCTCCCCTACACAATTTATTATTTATTCTGTTGAGATATTTGTAATCCTAATTCTATACTTATAAATAGAATTAAGGAAATTATAGAGAGAGATTGGTAGCTTTCTGTAATCCTAATTCTATACTTATAAATAGAATTAAGGAAATTATAGAGAGAGAAGTTGGTAGCTTGTATTATCATCTAAATTGATTGCCTTTGAGCTAATACAAAGCAAGCACACACAAAAGGAGGACGTACTACCGGAATAGCATAAGCGCTACCGGGGGAACCTACATTAAAAAAAATGTCATGTGTTCATCATTGCGCCGCATTTATTTTTTATTTACCGATATTCGCTTATTTATTGGTTAATTATCTATTTCTAGATTTTGACACCATCAGCCATAATAAAGAAATTTTTAGAGAAACCAGGATTCTTAGCCAAAGGATAACAAAATAAATGTTATGTTCTTATTTTTAATAACTTAGTCTAAGAAAGACTAGACTGTCAAGCTGACGACTCTATAATTACTTAGCTATGTTATTTCCTTTTAGTACCTTTCCGAGCGAACAAAACAACGACACTCCCTAGCCTAATCAACAACGCTCAAGGACTCCGACTGACAAGGATAAACACATGCTACTTAATTATAGAAATTAACCCTGTTTTCTGAGCAAATAAGCCTCTATGTGTTCTGATATGAGAGATCCACAAGATTAAACTCTTAGTGTTCTATTGTGAGAGATCCACCAAGGTGGCAGTCACAAAGCATACTAAACAAAGGGCTTAGATCTTTAAGTGGTAGACATAGAGCATACTAAACAAGAAGCTTAGATCTCATACTAATCAACGGGATAATTATCATAATGGACTACATACTTGAAGAATAATGAACTTTAGTCTGAACCTGAGGTTCAGAATCCTGTGAGACAACTACTCCTGTGAGGACATACTTATAGCCTCTGATACCAATTAGACTATCAAGCTGACGACTCTATAATTACTTAGCTATGTTATTTCCTGGGGGCAGTAATCCGGATTACTGCCCCCAGTAATCCAAATTACTGTCCCAAGTAATTGGATTACTGCCCCCAGTAACCCTAGTAATCAGGATTACTGCCCCAAGTAATCAGGATTACTGCCCCCAATAATTGGATTACTACCCCCAGTAATCCAACAATAGAGTGAAGATGAAAAAAAATGAATGTTCTACTGTAATTGGATTACTGCTCCCAGTAATCTAGATTACTGCCCCCCCAGTAATCCAACAATAGAGTAAAGATGAAGATGAATGGATGTTCTACTGTAATTGGATTATTGCCCCATAGTAATCCAACAATAGAGTAAAGATGAAGAAGAATGGATGTTTTATAATAATTAAATTACTGCCCCCAGTAATCTAATAACAGAGTGAAGATGAAGAAGAATGGATGTTCTATTATAATTCTTTTTGTCATTTAGTAGGTTTACATTGGTGTTTTGCAAATTACTGAGCGATAATTTTCAGTAATCCAACTACAAAGTGAAAATGAAGATGAAGAAGAATCAGATTTAACCTTTATCTCAGTTTGATTCGTTACTTTGGTGATTTTCGATTCGGATCTTCGCATTTTTCGTGATTTTTGGAATCTTCTAACTTTAATTCTGATCATCGCGAGTTCGTTTTGTGCCATGGTTGATAGTCGAACTATATCTTCGTCTCGGTTTGAGAGAGTAAGTGGAGGAGAGAGAAAGTGAAGATGAAGAAGAATCGGATTTCACCTTTATCTCGGTTTGATTCGATACTTTGGTGATTTTCTATTTGGATCTTTGCATTTTTCGTGATTTTCGAACCTTCTGACTTTAATTTTGATGGTCGTGAGTTCGTTTTGTGTCATGGATGATAGTCGAACTATATCTTCATCTCAGTTTGAGAGAGTAAGTGGAGGAGAGAGAAAGTGAAGATCTTATAATAGGGAGAGATGGGAGGTTTTAGAGAGAGAAAGTGGAGATCTTGTAATGGGGAGAGATGGGAGATTTTAGAGAGAGAAAGTAAATCTAAAAGAAAAGAAAGTGAAGGAGTTTTTTTGAAAAAAATGACTATTTGTTAAGAAGTGGCAACGGGTGTAAACAAGAGGAATATCTAGGGATATTTCATAAAAATTGGGTGAAGATGAGTTAGTGGTCAATTTTCATCTGAATAAGAGTTTGTGGGCAAAAAATGGACTGGGCTATAGTTATTGGTGACTCCCCCTTTTTAAAATATATCATATCTTTTTTCATCCTACTTTCTCTTTCTAAGTTGATATTTATTTTATTCTCTATCTGCAATGTTTTTCATAATTTTTACACTTGAATTGGTAAAATATTTTGTTTCATTATTTTGCTTTAATAAGATTAATACAATTGAAGTGGTGATTGAGACTCAATTATTGAATCAAAATTAATCAAGTGTAAACATGTAGGAATTTAGCTTTATACCTTATAATAATTGTAGTGAAATATATGCTTGTGAGTTGTCTTATAAAATTTACGAGCTTTGTGGGCAAATTAAAATGCATAAAATTGTATGAAAATGTGTGAATTTGTTGACAAAAAAACCTAAACATTGAAAGACGCATTAGAAAATGTTGAGAATTATAAGGTCTACAAATCCTTAGATTGTTGTTCACAATAAAATGATAAAGATGCTATAACACCGTTGATCAATAAAATGGGAATAAGAAAGAATCAATCACATACACACAATTAAGGCTTTTATTTGTAGGATGGAATGGGACTAAGAAAGAATCAATCACCTACACAAAATTAGGGGGCCTAACCAATGGATAGTAGGTCTGGTGAGCTTGTTTCCTTATGCCGTATTAAAGAATAATGGACAATAAGAGTAAAGTTAGGGTGTATGAATGACTCAGAAATTCGGATTATTTTTTATGGTGTACCCGTCTCTAATTTGTAAGTATAGGGTTAGGGTTTACAAGTTCAAATATTATAGTGTTTAATTAGGAAACAAATTCTATAATATTTAAATCTTGTTTTTCTTAAGTGATTCACAGCCTTTTGGAGACTTGGCTGATCTCACATAATGTGGGTTAGCTTAGCGTAGTCGTGTTCTTTCAAGGAGGTTGGCTCCAATACATTTGGTCGTTGATTTTATGTTTAACAATACACCAAAATACGCGAATTCAAACCGTGACAAAATTCCCTTGTCACGGTTATAATTCGTGACAAAAATGACGGTGACAAAGTAACTTTGTCACGGCCTATAACCATGACAAAGTAATATTGTCACAGTTTTATAAAAGGATATAAGACACCATAAAAGGATGATGTTGTCTCGGTAACATCTCGGTCTCAAACCAAGACAACATTACTCTCTAAACCGTGACATATTTCACTTTAAAGTCTCTATTTGCACCAAACTTGTTGTGGTTTAAAACCGAAAAAATATTTTGTTGGAATGAAATGCATATGATTGGTATATATATGTATATTTGTAACTTATGTAAGATTAATTTGAATAATACGATTAATATATACATATACCAACCTTTTCATTTGAATAAATAAATTATATGTAGTACTTCTTTTTAGTTTATTAGAAAGATAAACAACCCTTTTTTTCTCTAAAACAAATTATTCTGTATTTAATTTTTTGTGTTACAATGAATGAGACTTAATGATTTGAAATAATATATAAACAAAAAAACATATAAATTTGTATTTTATACTTTATGAATGGTAAATTTTAAAATAGATTAATGCTATTATAAAAGCAAAAGACGAGGCAAAAAGTGTTCCTAATGCATAATGAAAAGTACAAACCATTTCATTTGATTTTATAAATGTCAAAACTATTGTGAGAATAGTAATTAGGATGATAAAAGGCTTAAACTTGCCAGTTTTCAACTAAACACTAATGGATGTTGTTTTTATAAATTGTGGTAATTATGAGTTATAAATATAAATACAACTAGTATTTGGTGGAATTTGAGTTCATGTAGATTCAGCCGATTGAGCCCAAACTACGCCGTATATAATAGTTTTAATTTGAATACCCTTAGGGTGTTTTTGACGTGTCGGATTAGAGTCGGATATGATTAAAAACAATTACAACTTTTAGGCGAGATTCGTTAATCCATCTCTTTTGACGAGATAAAAAGCTTTGTAAAACCCGACAAACACTAAACATGAGTATAAAATTATCCTATCCCGCCCTCTTATTCTGCACATTAAATGCAACCTTATAATACTATATAATTACAGTGGATCGGTGCGTATCAAGGCCCAAGAGTTTCAAGCATAAAGGACTTGAATTTTCAACTCTCTTCCGGCCCAAAGTCGCCATCAAGTTAATCACATCCGATGAGTTGATATTCAATTAGCCTAGCCCGCTCCAAACATGTCCCCTTCCCATCACTAGCCAATTATCTCCAAAGTAAAATCAAAATTTACTACACGGACATTACTGCTGTATATATTTCAACAGGAATAGGGTGTTGAATCATACAATCAAATATATAATAAATTACCAAAAAAGGAAAGTGGTACTCTTATTTGAGGATTTAATAGAATGAAATAAAACTGTATTAAAACAGTGAACACACAAAGCCTTTTGGGCATTTTAGTTAATTGAGTGTTCATACGCTTCAATATCAAATTATATTACGAAAACATATATCTACTATTTAAAAGATAAAGGAACAAATTATCAATATAACCTGATGAATAAATCCACAAACGCATAAGGTACGAAAAAGAGTGAATACATTCATGTATATGATGATCAAAAGGGGTGTGCACAGTTCAGTACTTCAGTTACGGGTAAAAAGTCAACCAAATGGACTTAGTCTACCTTAATTTTGCAAACCAAAACAGAACCGATTAATGATGAAGCTAGGTTCAATCTCATCTGTTTTCAGTCTTGACAAGAAAAAAGGGGAAAAGGGACAAATGTAACAATAATCACGTGTATCAGAAAATTCAGCCTATTGCTTTCACCATAAGTTTCACACCTGCAGAGAAAAATAATTAACCGAGGAAAGAAAAAAACTATAACTAATAAATTGGACACAGATTAATAACAAAAAATATACCGGGTAGAGGTCAAAGGAATCTGCCAAGTGTATCAGCCTATCTGGCCCCTTCTTTAGCATTGGTTTCGAGAACAAAATGTGATATGACCCGAGATTCTCTGTCAGCTCAGTTATATTCAGTGATAGCTGCAAACAAAAGCCATATGTAACAATGGAGCTGTTTAGTTTAACGTTAACAAAGAAAAAATATCACATCTTTTACCAGTTTTTTCTCCTGAAAACTCATCAGTGCTAACCCAAACTTCAACAAAAAGTCTTGTCCCTGTGAGAAAACAATATACAATTAACACAAGTTTGTTGCCTTGATGGTAGGTTAAGTTCACATTAAAATATAACCAAGACTCACTTGAAACAAAAATACATCCCATATCCTCACAGCAAGACGGAAGGGGAATTGTGCAAACGCCAATCTGAACCAATCCTCTGCAAAAACCCAATTGTGCAAATGATATCTACGCAAATGGGCACCCAACATCGGCATGTGCACTTGGACCAAAAATTTGAACCTTCGTAGCAAGAATTCCATTGGATACGTATTCTACAATGAGAAGAAAAGTAAAAGTAAAATGACTTATTTTCTACATTCGGTAACATGCTCTTTAAAATAGGTAAAACTTTGCTTATTTCTTTTTTGCACTTCTCTTTTGTTTATTAAGTTCGACTAGGGTGGGGTGCTCAAGGAGGGAAATAAAGCAACTTTCGTAATTTGGGGCATTATTTAGTGAAGGGCAGAAACAATTTGGTGGGGGCTCTTACCACCGACCTTAAAAAATGAGTAATTCTAAATTCCTATGTAAACCAGTTTGTTTAAAATAGAAAATGGAAGTGCCAAATCTACTCCCAGCTTCCACTTTCCCTTTTGCATCACAACAGCCATGGGTCTTCCAAACCGGAAAAATGGACAAAATCGATGCTCACACCACCAGGCAAAATTTTCCAAAGTCCATACCAACGTTGTTAAACACAAAGAAACAGGGGTTCATAGTTACAAATATGGCATCAATCACCTGTTTAGTTGGACTCTAAATCTGTTTGAGCTGAGGAGAGAATTTCCAAGGGACTTGGATTGAAGAGAGATTGACTCCAGCAAAGGCAACAATTGGACAGTCTGACTGATTTGGTGGTGTAGAGTTGCAGGGAGGAGGTGCTGTGTGGGGTGATGCTGTTGGTAGCAGGGGAGCATGGGCTACTGGAGATAAATGGTTTTCCGGCAATGTGTCCAGAAATTTTGGTCTGAGAGGCAGTGACAAGTGGGGTAAGGAGATAAGGGTCAAACAAAATTGGGGTAGACTAGGCACCTTAATATTTTATTTTTTTTAAAAAAAGCATGGTTTTACTTAAAAGAAAAGTGGTTTAACCATTTAAATAAAATTACACTACAAAAAAAATAGATGAGTGGCTTGTAATTTACTGGATAATACAGTACCATTGCAGCGCGGTTGTAATCATTCCTTGCCATTATGGAAATGGAGGCAAAGCAGGCATCACGGAGTGTGGGCATAACCAAAATGAGCATTATAGTCAAATATATAAATCCCTGAAGATAAAGCAACGAAAAACAATCAAATTATAACAACAAATACAATGAGAGCTGAATAAAAATTTGATATATACCGAATAAGCCTCCCACACTCTGTAGTGATTGGTAACAGAAATGTATGAATAGACAACAGTGGACACAGCTACTGGAGTAATCCGCTGTGGAATGTACTGCCCATTAAATATCATTTCCAATTGTTGTTCTAATGCCAAGTCTCTTTCATGCACCTACAGAAAATGGAAGAAATAGTTAAGAAAGTGTCCTTGTAAGAAACGATTGTTACATCATTTTTTAACCTACAAGCTGAAACTCAGGATTTTGTTCCGCTTCTATGTCAGAACCCAGTAGAATTGTCCAAACCCGTGCCCTCTCAGTTGACGGAATGCCTCTTTTCAGGCATTCCTGAAAAATAGTGTTGTTCTGATCAATAAACTCCCTCAAACCCATCTGTGACGCGTGTGTCCTCATATTCCACTCCTGCTTGCGCTTGGCATTTATTTCCTGACACAACAACAGATCTTTAAACAAAGAAAAATAACTCAAAAATTAATTTTAACAAGAAATCAATCAATGATTCACCTCACGGAACCTATAAAACTTGTCCACCAACTCCTCCTGCATAGTAGATGGTTTGTCAATATAATAATTATATACTCAAACTCTGTCACAAGCATTGTAATCGACATTTTATACCTTGAAAGTAATAAAAGAAACATCATTACGAACAAAAGAAAAATAAATCATAACTAAATTTAACAAGAAATGTATCTATTATTCACCTTACAGAGCCTATACAACTCTTTACAGAACCTATACAATTTTTTCACCATTCGTACCAACTCCTCCTGCACAGTAGAGATGATGATGATGATGATGATGATGATGATATATTCAAACTTTGTCACAAGCATTTTATACCTTGAAAAACAACAACAGAAACATCATTGCGTACACCTCCTGCACATGAAAGACAATATGTTATCACACGTTACTCATAACCCATAAGCAAAACTTTAGTCCTTTAAGAACATCAATAGCATTTGTTAAGACTTAGTCCTCAAACCCAGGTCTTGAAAGCCTTAAGGAACAGTAAGAACTTTACTAAAATTATGGTCTATCTCTACCTTCACAATGTTCAAATCCAAACTTGCTAACTCTAATTTACTCATTGGTCAGTTAGTGCAACATGCACTAACTTCAAGCCCTAGCGTCTCTCTATCTCTCTCACACACAGCATTCGTTTTGTATATTACAGATTTACAGTAATTAATATCCTATCGTTTTGTATATTACAGATTTACAGTAATAAATATCCTACATGGCACCCAGCTTCTCTCCAATCCCACCTCCATAAAAAAACAAACCTTTTGACTCCCCGTGGTTAAATTATGTCTCTCCTCTCTTGAGTAATTTCAATAGTTGAGTCACACTAACTATTACCCCCCCCCCCCCCCCCCCCCACAAAAAATAAAAAAATCTCCCCCTTTCATGCACTAAAAGATGATTACAATCCCTCTACAAATTTGCTGCAGCTTCTCTGTCCATCCCCTTTTCTATTCGTTCTATAAGCACAGAGACTTTACATATTTAACTCACTGGGAAGAAATAGGGATTCCAGATATCTGAAACTCAAAATTCGCAATAAATTGAAAGCAATAAACAAAAAATGATATCAGTTTCCTTTATGTGCAGATAAATGGCAGTAATTACAATTTACCAGTTTGCTCAGTGCATTACTTGCCTTGCTTGGAGTCCTGACCATTCCAACACCAATCTACCTTTCTTACAATTCATCATCTTCACCTCAACAAATCAAAGAGGCTTTTTCCTTAACAACTAGCCGACGAGTAGAGAGGGATTTTTTATTAAGAAATGTAATTGAGCTATACAACTTGGGGAAACCTTCCCCTAACAACTATCCCTCAAAGGGATTTTGAAACTAACCCGGCGGGGTTCAAAGTTCAAATCATGCCCACTCTTGTGGAAGCTCTATCTTCATTTAATTTTGTAAGTAAGCATATGATTCTTTCCCTCCGCAACCCTAAACTCTACTTCTACAAAACTCACTCCATAAAACAAAATTGCAAGAAGTTCAGATCAACTGCAGATCCTTAGATTCAATCATTTAATTAAGTTCAAGATTTGCAAGAGACAACACTGCAATTTAATCATCCACTGAACTTTACATTCAAAATAGATCTTGGTTACCAAAAAAAAAATATGTGAAGAATTTGTTAAGAGAGATGGTGAGAGGCAAAGGTCAATGGGACATCAGTGGACAAAAGCAACAAAAAAAACGCTTGAATTTTTGTTGTATCATGTCTCTTCATTTTTCAATCCTTAAAATTAATAAGTAAAGACAACAGCAATTTCTAAAATAATAAAATAAATTAAGATGACAGCAAGCAGCCAAGTAATCCTGCCACCTAAGCCGGTAAGTTTATGTGGTAATCAAGCCGGTTGGAAAAACATTTCTCTTGGAATATTTACAGTTTGAATCTGTGGCTAAGAATTTATTACTCGATGCAAAAATTATGGTGATTGTAAATCAAGTATACCAATCAATCTTGTGGGGAAAAAGACTTGAGAAATTATCCATGTCTTGGAGAAAATGGCACAGAAAGGATGTTATATGATATGTATACGCACAAGAAAATTATCCCAGTTCGAAGTCCTCACCAGTAACATAATATATTCATCTAATGGAAGTTCCCAAAGAGTAAATTAAGTACCTCAGAGACCATATGAAGGATTCATTGATCCAAAATGCATGTGGTTTTGTGGATTCCCCGTCTCCACTAAACAAACCATCAAAAGCTAAAGAACCAAGGGAAGTTGATATACTTAGTAGCATCTTATTTCATACAAGGCAAAAGCAAAATTTGTATAGTAGTTAACAATAGAGTTCTGAAAGAACAGCCTATGGGTTCTGAGAATAGAAAGTATAGCCAGTGTAGAGCTCAAGGACAAAAAGCAGCCAAAAATGCCATTGGGACACCCAGATTGTGCCATATATTGTGAAGGGCTGATTTCAGCTGTGTATATCCAGCCGAAGTTGTATAGATAACTGAAAATAACAACACACAATTACAACTCAGCTATGAAGCACAGGCTCGACACGTGACACGCGTTTCAACACGTAACACTTGTTTCAACACGACACAGGACACGCAATTTTTCCAAAATGTAGGACTCGACACATGGGGGGGAAACGTTCTTAATTAATTAATTATATATGCAATAAACATTGTAAATAGTTAAGAATTCAATAAAATGAAACTATATTGCATTAATAACAAACCTTGATCACTAAATTGTTCCATAATTAAAGCATCAAAAGGCATACAACGAAGAACACCGGGAGTAGTAGCCATCTAAATCAATTATCAAGGATTAAAGATTATAATTAAATCCAAGTCTCGGAGAGAGTAGAGCTCCAAAGGTTGGATCCTTTTGGAGTTGTCCTATGAGCTCTGTTCATCAGGTTGTCTTTGACCGTGAGTTTAAATTGATGTGTTGATTTTCTCGGGTGTGTGTTGTGTATATTGATCATAACTCAAAAAAAAAAAAAAACGGCCAATGTGCCAATGTGTGTGTTTGAGAAATCCCACATCGCTCCGGTCTTCAAAGAAATTCGGTTAATAACCTCATTCGAGGACTCCAAAGGTTAGATCCTTTTGGAGATGTCCTATGAGCTCTATTCGTCAGGTTGTCTTTGACCGTGAGTTTAAATTGATGTGTTGATTTTCTCGGGTGTATGTGTTGTGTATATTGATCATAACTCAAAAAAAAAAGTAGAGAGTGTCAGAGTGTCCGGCCTCCAACACAAATTATAATCATCCTTCTGAGTGTCCGGCCTCCAACACAAATTATAATCATCCTAAAAAAAAAAAGTGAAGCTCATCCTAAAAAAAAAAAGTGAAGCTCACCCTCGATTGTAGCAATCGGAATAGCCCTGGATTGTAGCAATCGGAATAGTGTAGTACGTACAATCGGAATAGTGTAAAGTGAAGCTCACCCTCGATTGTAGCAATCGGAATAGTGTAGTACGAGGGGGAAGGTCTGGAACCACGAAGCCCATAATACTAAAAAAAAAAAAAGTGAAGCTCACCCTCGATTGTAGCAATCGGAATAGTGTAGTACGAGGGAGAAGGTCTGGAACCACGAAGCCCATAATACTTGGTGGTTCAAGGGATAAGAATCTCTTCATATAAGTCCACACATGGGATAAGAATCTCAAGAATCTCTTCATATAAGTCCACACACCAGGTGGTGGTTCTTCATTGTCTTCAACTTCTTTGATGATTTCGATGACGGTTTCCCTTTCATATGGCCTTCGCGCCTGGATTCTCCTCCTTAAATCCCTCCTCACAGATATATAAGTCCACACACCAGGTGGTAGCCTTCGCAGGGCCTCCCTTTCATGTAGCCTTCGCAGGGCCTCCCTCTCCATTATGGCCTCCATTAGGGCCTCCATTAGGGTTTGGATGGTTTCGAGAGCAAGGAGCTAGTGAATTCTGAGAGCCGGAATTCTGGGAATTAAGTAAGGCATTTGCAACTGAGTCACATATTTAAAATAAAATAAAATAAAATTATATGAACTGTAATGCGTTAAAATTTGGGAATTTTTGTTTTTAACATAAAATATTAAAAAATTATATATGTCTTTAACCCAACCTCTTTTGAAAAATTAGGGAATGATGAAAAAGAGCGTATAATTGTTAATATCTTTTATCTTTTATTGATTTTAATGTGTTTTTAAATCTCTTTTTTATGTCTTTCCAATTTTAACCTCATTTAAGTTTTTCAATAAATAATTAAATTAGGATAACTTTATTTCTATCCGTGTGATTTGTTTGTTTATCCCACTTTCAAGGATCCATCATGTTAATTCACGCTTTGTTATTAAGTTTAACAGTGTAAATTTACAAAAAAAATATTCTCATTATTGTTTAAAATATATTTTGTACTAACAAAATATTCGTTAAATTAATCCACATTTATTAATTAGTTTCTCCGCATTCTTCACCAAGTCTGTACAAGAAAGTATAAGTTATATATCACTATTGTATTTTTTTATGAAAAAGTATATATATATATATATATATGTGTGTGTGTGTGTGTGTGTTAGGGGTGCTGTCAGAAATCTGAAAATTGAACGAATAAACTGAATCGATCCGTTGTGATCTAAAATTATTCGAACCAAAAAAAAAATCAAAACCAATTGATTCGGGTCGATTAGAGTTCGGTGTTCAGGTTACCCGAAATAGACCGAAAGAACCGAATCTAATTAATGTTCTTGGCCTCCAGTGAACTAGAACAACATTCTTACAAGTTTTCTTGGGAAAAAGAAATCTCTGTTTATTGTTGCCAACTTGTTCCAATGCAAAAGGAAAAAAGAAACTGAATGTGAAAAGTTTTGGTGGATTCAACATATAAAGGTAATTTTGAGTTTGAAATAAATGCATTTAACTAATTGATGAAGTATATATATATATAATTGGAAAATGTGCACTGTCTGTTGGCAAATAGAAAGAAAGATGAGAGAATGAGTTATATTGTTATATTGCTTGAATGAATACAAGGTCCCTTATATAGGGATAGAAGGAGAGCTATACATGGAAGTAAATAAGTATCCCATGATTCTAGTAATCAAAGGGATAATCAACTATACCATATCTACATCATATCTATACATATCTTTACCCATATATTTTAATAATCCCCCTCAATTTGGCACACATATATCAAACATGCCCAACTTATTAATCAGCTTGGTGAATACCTTCCTTATTACGGCCTTGGTGAGTATGTCAGCTAACTGATCTTTAGAGCATACATGAGGAACATAAATAACTTTATCTTCTAACTTTTCTTTGATGAAGAACATATCCACTTCAACATGTTTTGTTCTATCATGTTGAACTAGATTGTGTGCAATATCATATGCTGCCTTGCTGTCACAATATAGCATCATAGGTTCTTTCAAAGGAAAACCAAGATCCGTCAGTAGCAGTTTCAGCCACAATAACTCTTGAATACCGACTGCCATTCCTCGATATTCTGCTTCTGTGCTTAATCGGGATACTACATTTTGCTTCTTACTCCTCCAAGTAACCAAGTTTCCTCCTACAAATATGAAGTACCCTGATGTAGACCTTCTGTCACATATATGACCCACCCAATTAGTATCAGTATATCCTTCAACCTTCAGGAAATCCTCATTTTTCTGGAATAGGATTCCCTTTCTAGGAGCTACTTTGAGATAGTTGATAATCCTTATAACTGCCTATATATGCTTCTCCCATGGATTATGCATGAATTGACTGACAGTACTTAATGCATATGATATATCAGCTCTTGTATGTGTTAGATACACCAATCTCTGATAGCGCCCTTTATCGATGGGCACTTGATCTGTTTCGACCTTTAACTTCAATCATTCCTCCATTGGAGTCTGTGATGGTTGACAAACGAACATTCTGGTTTCACTTAGCAAATCTAAGGCATACTTTCTCTGAGGTAGAAAGATACCTTTTGATGATCTAGACACCTCGATTCCCAGAAAATATTTTAAGTTCCCAAGGTCTTTCATATCAAATTCCTCAAATAAGAGCTTCTTCAATGCTTGTTGATCTCGAGGGTTGTTTCCTGTGAGCACCATGTCATCTACATAAATAATAAGTGTCGTAATCTTCCCATGACTATTCTTCAAAAATAAAGTATGATCAGAATTACTCTGATCATACCCAAACTTTCGCATCTATCTCGCGAATCTTCTAAACTAGGCTCTGAGGGATTGTTTTAGTCCATACAAATATTTTTTTCAACTTGCAAACTTTAGTCGCATGCTCAACCAGGATCTTATATCCAAGTGGGAACTCCATATACACCTCCTCCTCTAACTCCTCATATAAAAAGGCATTTTTTACATCGAACTATTGTAGAGGCTAACCCAAGTTTGCAGCTAATAAAAGTAACACCCGCAAAAGTATTGATCTTTGCCATTGGCACAATGTCTCTAAATAATCAATCACATGTGTCTGTGTGTAGCCTTTTGCAACCAGTCTCGCTTTGAATCTTTTGATTGTTCCACATGCTTTAAATTTTATAGTGTACACCCACTTGCAACCCATATTCTTCTTTCCTGATGGTAATTCGGTTAATTCTCATGTGTCATTTTTAACAAAGACTTTATCTTCGCATCCATTGCTGATTTTCACTTAGGATTACATAAGGCTTCCTGCACACTGTTAGGAATAGATACATAAGATAATTAATTTATAAAAGATTTGTTAGATGTAGTTAACCAATCATAAGGCACATAATTACTCATAGGATATTTGGCTTTACAGGTAAAGTCTAGGTCATATGTGGGTTTAGGTACACCTCTATTTGCTCGATTAGAAAGCTGCTTTCTAGAAATAGAAGAAGATGATACCTGGGAGGCCTCACTTTCAGGGATATTTGAAGTTGAAGATTGGTTATTTGCGTCACGCGGAGATGGAGATAGCACAACTTCACTCGGCAAGGTTTATGATGTTACCCTATCAGGGGATGACGTGATTTCGGTTATCTCTGCTGCCGGTGGTGAACTTGAAGTTAATGTTGAAACCATCTCTATTGAGCGTATCTCTTCCTCATTAATATTTTCAAATAACTGAACTTCCTTATAATGATCCCCCTAAAGTTCAGCCTGGTGATAGTACATAGTTTCTTCATAAAATGTCACATACATGGTGACATACTGTGTGTGAGGATGATAACACCGATACCTATTTTGAGAAGATGCATACCCTACAAAGACGCACTAAAGAGCGCGAGGTTCAAGCTTGTTCCGTTGCTCCTTTAGTAAGTGGACAAATAAATACACGGGGAGGAAGATTTGACACGGTAGGAGCCGAGACAAACTTAACTAAGACTTTAAAAGGTGTTTGAAAATCAAGTACAGCTGAGGGGATGCGGTTTAATAAATAGGCAGTCGAGGAGAATGCTTCACCCCAATACGAGGATAGTGCTTTTGTGCAGATCAGTGATGCCCGAACTATTTCTAACAAATGATGATTTTTTCGTTCTGCAACTCTATTTTGTTGAGGAGTATAAGGACATGTAGTCTGATGAATAATCCTATGGAGTTTGAAGTATGCCTGTAACTCGGTACTCATATATTCACCACCATTATCACTTCGAAAAACTTGAAGAGTAAACTACCCTAATGGCCCTTCAACTATTGACATAGTGTCACTTTGGCCCTTAAACTTAAAAACGCATCACTTTAACCCTTAAACTATTAGCAAGTGTCACTGTGGCTCTTCCGTCCACGTTTTCTGTTAAGTTGGACATAAATGAAGGGCATTTTTGTCATTTCAATTAATTTTTCTAAAAAAATAAATTTAATTAAATTTTTTTATTATAAAATATATTAAAAAAATAAAAAAATTGAGAGAAAGACAGAAACCAAATCAGAGAAAAAAATACCAAATTTTTTTTTCTCTCATACATAACAAAAAACAACACCAAATTTCAAAACATAATTTGGTGATTGAAAATAGATGATCATGGGTTTTTAATTTGAGCTATGGCAAGATCTATGTCAAGATCCATTAGGAGGGGTGTGTGTGTGTGTGAGAGAGAGAGAGCAATTTGGGGATAGTGTACAGAGAGAAAAATATAAAGAGAGCAAGGAAGCAATGAAGAACACAGGGAAGGTCCCAAAATAAATGGAAAATCGGTGCCGAAAACTCAAAAGGACGAAAAATCGACGACCGGAATAAACGAATCGCTAAAGAAAAGAGTTCATGGAGGCAAGTCCACTTGGTTCGGCGCCGACAGGTACTCGCCGGTGGTCGGAGATGGAGGTGGGGAGGTGGTGGTGGTGGTGAGAGTGGTAGAGAGAGAAGATAGTGATGTATATATATATATATATATATGGGTTTCTCATTTTTTTTCTCTCTTTAGGTTTGTGGTGAGAAGGTGGTCGGAAATGGAGGTTGGGAGGTGGTGGTGGGAATGGTAAAGAGAGAAGATGGGTTTGAGGTGGGGAGGAGGTCGGAAATGGAGGTGGGGAGGTGGTGGTGAGAGTGGTAGAAATGATATGGTTTTGTGGTGGAGAGGTGGTCGGAAATGGAGGTGGGGAGGTGGTGGTGGTGGTGGTGGTGGGAGTGGTAGAGAGAGAAGATGGTGATGTATATTATATATATATATATGGGTTTTTCCTTTTCTTTTTTTAATATATTTTATAATAAAAAATTTAATTAAATTTAATTTTTTTAAAAAATAATTAAAATGACAAAAATACCCCCCCATTTCCGTCCAACTTAACGGAAAATGTGAACGGAAGGGTCACAGTGACACTCGCTAATAGTTTAAGGGTTAAAGTGGCGCGTTTTTTAGTTTAAGGGCTAAAGTGATACTAGGTCAATAGTTGAAGGGCCATTAAGGCAATTTACTCAAACTTGAATAACAGCGTTATACTGTGTACTGATCTGTTTATGGAATCTTTGAAACAAACCACTAACTTCACTTTTGGATTTCATGGGACAAACTCACTTCATTCGAATGCAATCATCAATAAATGTGACAAACCATCGTATACCACTTAAAAAACAAATGTGAGACAGGCCCCCATACATCAAAATGAATTTTCATGAATTGAACTGAACTTTTATTCAATGAAGGCTTAAAGGAAGTACGATAACTTTTAACCAGTTCACAAATCTCACAATGAAAAACAGAAGAATCAACTTTATTAACTAAACAGTGAAATAGTTTCTTTAAGTAACCAAACGATGCGTGTCCTAACCGATGGTTCCATAACCAAAGTTCATCTACAATCTTCATTCCAGAGGTACTAGTATTCAAGGCCTTGTGCAAGCGATCTGTGGTTTTAACTTCCAGGTCCAAGTAGTACAATTTTTCGTGCCTAATGCCATAAACAATGTCTTTTTCGTCTGAATATCCTTAAAAACACAATGAGAAGGCCAAAAGATGACAACACAGTATAAGGCATTAGTTATTTGAGCAATAGATAATAGTTTATAATCTAAAGATGATACTACTAAGATGGAGCTTATGTTATGGTGTTTGATAAATTGACTGATCATTTTCCCACTACGGGAATTGGGACACCATTGGCTGTGGAAATAAATGTATAAGATTATGGGGTTAAAGGAGTAACTATTTTTGAATTAGATGTCATATGATCAGTGGCACCAGAACCAATTACCGATGTATTATTCAAAACAGGGACATAATATAAAGTCATACCTAATTTACCTATGGTGGTGAGTAAGCCCGAGGCCTGTTTGTTACATCCTTTTGTGGTCTAACCTATTTGGCGATTGCGAGATTCCTTTCACCAATCTCGATAGCCAATGATTTTATAGCAACCCTTTTTCGAGTGTCCCATGAGTCCACAGACAGAGCATGGAGGCTATTTGGAGGTCGAACCCCTAGAGTTATTTGGCCGATTACCAGAGCCGGATTGTTTATCTGAATTTTGCCAATTGGAATTGGAGGGGTCTTGATTACGGGCTACCATAACTGTAGTATATGTCTTGGAGTTCAATGTTTGTCGTTGAAGACCTTCTCGATGAACCAGAGCATATACCTCTTCTAATTCTAGAACTGGATCATTTCACAAAATCTTACCCCGGATCTGTTCAAGTTCATATCTTACCCGGCAAGAAAAAGATGGACTCTCAAGCGTTGAATTGATTTTCTGTAAGACTCCACATCATTAGGACTTTCCATAACCACCTTATCACGGTGGTTCAACTCGCTGAATATCTTTACAGCTCTCCATAAAACTCAGATAGTGATCGTCTACCCTGTTTAGCAGCGAATGCCCGTTGGTTCAAAGAAAAAACCTGCAGTTCATCAGCCCCGTCATGAAACGCCGTAAATAGTGATTTTCAGATTTCACGTGCTGTAAGAATACAAATGTAACGTTTCATGATTTCTGGTTTTATAGACATTAAGAGCTAGCGTTTCACTATTTAATTATCAGGATACCACTTATCGAATTATGGTGTTCCTTCTTTTAGAATTAGGGTAGTACCCTGAATGAATGGGAATTTTTATTTTTCTGCAGTGCGTCTCCATGAGTTGAGACCATATATCATAGTTGGTTTCATCCAGTTGAATGCCAATCTTGAATGCAGTCTTAATAATATTGGGAGAGTCATTTGCTGACGATCCGGTCATGTTGGTGGGGTCAAGGGCCATTTAGGGAGACTAAATTTTTAAAAATTGAGGTTGAATTTGGAAATTCTAAGATTGTGGTTGTGTTCATGACGTTGAAAAATGCCAGGAACCAATCTGGTCTAGTTAAGAACCGGTTAAAAAACAAGTGAACTGGGTGGTTGAAAGTATGAAGAACCGGTCTGGAGATGAACCGGTTTAGGGTTTTTGTTGGTCAACGATCAAGGTCAATGGTCAACGCTAACGTGGCGGGTCTGGTGACGTGGCAGTTAACGTGGCTTTAGGGCTGACGTGGTGTAGGATTGAGACAGATGGCGCGTTGATGAATGGAGGCGGAAGGGTGGTTTCTTCAAGAGGCGTGTGGGGGCGCGTGTAAGTCCAAAATGAGATGGTTCAGATGGGGTTGGGATTGTCTCTTGAAGACGAACAATATTATATGATATTTGGGTTGGTAAGGGGTCAGTGCTTGATGGACAAAGGCATAAAAGTTCTGGTAGAGATCTGGGGTTTTGATGTTGAAAACTGAGATGTAGTGTAAGGTTTATATTTTTAGTTGGTTTAATTCCGATGTCAAGAATACTCTTTTCGTTGTAATTATTTAAGTCGAATTGAAGATTTGAAGATCCAACAGTTAACAGAAGCTCACCGAACTTATCAGATTCATCGTATATAATTCAGGACCTAAGGTAAGTTGAGTATATGGTTTGATTCAAAATATAGGTGGTGTTCGAACTTAATATTAGTAATTAAAAAGCTTTTGAGTCAAATTTATTTTTAAGTATTTTTACCGAGTTTTGTCGCAATTCGAAAAAGTCCAGTAGACACAAATTATTGAAAAAACTTATTTTTTTTTCATATCTAACATATTTCATAAAATTATCTCTAAAATTTGAGTCGAATTAGTACCCAAACAGATTTAATAAAGAATTTTAATTAAATTAAGAAAGGTTTAGAAAAAGGTTTGAAAAAGTCAAATGTACTTTTTATGAAAACCAGACGTGTCCAGCTCCTTTAATAATCATGCGCAGCTTATGATAATGGGCCAAGCCCATTTGGTCTTCCTTGTCTCGTGTAGATCGAACAAATCAAAGCAGTGCAAGAATAAAGGGCGGACAGGTACGCCAATTGATAAAGTGTACCGGTCCGGAAGTTAATTATAGTGTGAAGTTAAAATCCAAGTTTTTATACTGGTACACATTTTTATGACTTATACCAGTCCGGTTATAATTTCTGGGGCATAATTTTTATCGCAATTTTTTTTAATATTTTTAACCTATTCTAAAAAAGACTTTGACTCTATATTTTTTTTATAAATATAACCATTGGTTTGGGTAAAAAAATATGATTCTAGATAGCTTTTTGAGAGAGAAAATATCCAAACGTTAGAATCAATTTTTTAGAGTTTTGAAATACCATCTAAATTTTGTTTACATGCCATAGGAGATCCTATTGTTCTTCACTTTTAAGAATTAGGGTTCCAAACGTTCACGGGTCTTGCGGGAGTATCTTTGATTGCGATTGAAGACTGGTTGAGCGAAGTGGCTAACGTGATAAGGGAGATCGCAGAGGGTGGTGAAGGACTGTAATCAAGTGTGTAGAATGAGGCGTCGGGTAAGCCGGAATAGCGGGAAGTACTACGCTAAGCCAGCTGTGGTTGGATTCTATGTTCAAGGGATTGACGGGACTGTTGCGTAAATTGTGGGGAAGTAATTTTTGTAAGTCATCGAGTCTGTAATTCCGTTTTGATCATAGTGAAGCACTGTCGGTTAGTCCCGAGGATTAGTCCTACGCAAGTAAGGATACCTCGTAAATTCCTGGTGTTGTGTGATCGATTTTTTTGATTGCTTGATATAATTGTTAGACAACACAACAAAGTTTCGACAGTAAAATTGAGTAGACCTAGGGTTTTAATTCCACTTATCAAATCTAAATTGTTTTTGATAAAAACCATAAAATCAACCTAAGCAATACAATCCCCTAAAACTTGTGTTTTCATCATGTAGGGTCGAGGGTTGTGTGAGGGAGACGATGATAATATTGTGGTTGTGTGATGTTTAGTTTGTGTGATGGTGGTGGCTGCGTGGTGGTGGCTGAGTGGTGACTGTGTGGTGGCGGCGTGGTCTTTAGGATGGTCTAGGGTTTGTGATGAGTCGTGGTGTTTGATGGTGGCTTATGGTGACTGTGTGGCTGCGTGCATAGGTTAGGGCGGCTAGGGTATTTTTCTCGTGTATCCCTCTGATACCATGTTGACGAATAGAGAGAGATATGTGAGAATGAGTTATATTGTTATATTGCTTCAATGAATACAAGGTCTAATATATAAGGATAGAAAGAGAGCTATACATGAAAGTAAATAAGTATCCCATGATTCTAATAATCCAAGAGATAGTCAACTATACCATATCTACATCATATCTATACATATCTTTACCCATATACCCATATATTCTAATACTTGCAAAGGGAGTGTAAAAGTAATTGTGGTAATAGTAGGGTTATTTTTATGAATACAGATGGTCAATCTTATGAGAAAAGATTGTGATAACAAGAGGGATTGTTTGTGATTTACATGCAATTACTATAATTTTTTAGCCTTGCAAATTAAATTAGTGTAATAGAAGAGTTTAAATTAAATTAAAACCGAAGAATGAGACCAAACAAATTAAATTAAATTAAATTAGTGTAAAAGAAGAGTTTAAATTAAATTAAAACTGAATGAGACCAAACCGGATCGAAACCGAAACCGAAACTGAATTGAATTGCAACCAAACTATGAAGTTTGGGGAGGGTTTGGGGTACTTCAATTTTTACTCCAACCAAAACCGAAAACACACCTAATATGTATATGTATTGAAGATAAATGGTTACTATTCATTAACCCATACATCAAAAGGCAAGATGAATAACTGATTTTCAAGTTTGATTAATTTAGTATTGAGTTCAATTTTTTAAATCATACCTCAAAATCTCAAATGTTATGGCAAATTTTAATAATTTTAAACCTCTTCCGAGACTATGAGCAACTAATTGCTCTTCAGCTTTTACCTCTCAATATAAAATTTTCATCATGTTCATTGAATAAATTATTACATTATAGTTGGGTAAATTAGCTTGTTTGATGTGTTCCTATTTATAAATTCTATTTAGGGTTGGGATCAAATAACAGAAGATTGAAGACTGATTCAACTAATATAGATTAATTAAGAATAGGAATGAATTTTATGTGTTTTTAAATAGTATTATGAAAGCGAGTGAACTTATAAGTTGTATTATAAGAGTTAAGAAATTTTTTTAAAAAGTAAATTTAAAATAGATAATTAAATTTTTTAAAAGGCACTTTTGAAAGGTTAGACAAAAAAATTTCCGTGGATATGCTAACAAAAGTAATTGATAGGTTTAAAATCACCCATTAAATTATCCTTAAATTTAGTTATCCCTAAACTTTAGGTTCATTTTGAACTTTTAAACCGACCAAATTTATTTTGTTTGACTTTATCCATACATTAATTTCATTTCAAATTACTTATATTTTTGGCAAAAAGTTAATTAATAGATTACATGCACACGAATGCCTGTGCAATCAAATATATCTAATTCAAACGAAAATGTAAAACAAAACTGTTAAATGGTTTAGTAGTTAGGTAGCAGATTACTTTGTCAAAAGTCTAAAGTAAAAAGACTGCAAGGCAATTTAAAAAAATATGAAACTATTCTTTTCTTACTGCTGGATGGTGTGGAGGAGGTGAATCTAAGCATGTAAAATTCACTTGGATTGCACTATTAAAAAGGTGATAACCTCTTTTATGAGGATCGAAGGCATAACTTTGTTATGAAGACTTTCACCTCATGAAATTGGTTAATATATCTAATTAAAATGAAAATATAAAATTAAGATGTTAAGTGGTTGAGTAGTTAGGTGGTAGATTATTTTGTCAAAGGCTCATATAATATTTTTTTTTAAAAAAATATGTCACAAGAGATGCACATAACAATTATTACAACAGAGGTAGACACAGAACCACCATAGTGGATGAACACAACAAATAATAGTTCTATGTCACATCCATGTATTACTTACAAAACATCTTTTTATTCATTTTTAGGGCAATCGACAATTTTAACCCCAAAGTTTGGGATCAGTTATAACTTAAACCTCGTTGTTTAAAATTTTCCAATGTCAACAACAACGTTTCATAATCGTTGCAATCCAACCCAACCGTTCTCTCTGTTAATAAGCAACTAATGACGGCTGACGTGGCTGTCTAAGTTGGCACTGATATGGTTGTCTGAGCAAATGGGCGGGATTTTTCCCTCTTTACACATCACATGAGTAGCACTATTAAAAAGGCGATAACCTCTTTTATGAGGATCGAAGGCATAACTTTGTTATGAAGACTTTCACCTCATGAAATTGGTCAATATATCTAATTAAAATGAAAATATAAAATTAAGATGTTAAGTGGTTGAGTAGTTAAGTGGTAGATTATTTTGTCAAAGGCTCATATAATATTTTTTTAAAAAAAATATAAGTCACAACAGATGCACATAACAATTATTACAATAGAGGTAGACACAGAACCACCATAGCGGATGAACACAACAAATAATAGTTCTATGTCACATCCATGTATTACTTACAAAACATCTTTTATTCATTTTTAGGGCAATCGACAATTTTAACCCCAAAGTTTGGGGTCAGTTATAAGTTAAAACTCGTTGTTTAAAATTTTTCAATGTCAACAGCAACGTTTCATAATCGTTGCAATCCAACCCAACCGTTCTCTCTGTTAATAAGCAACTAATGACGGCTGATGTGGCTGTCTAAGTTGGCACTGACATGGCTGTCTAAGCAAATGGGCGGGATTTTTCCCTCCGTTACACATCACATGATGTATATATACAACACACTACATAAATATGGATGTTTTGGTGGTGAAAAAGGAAGATAAAGAAAAAACTTTGTATTCCCAGCCCAATCAGGTACACAGTATGTTACTTCACCTTTGGTCTTCTCCAATATTTATTAAATTTTTGGACACAAAACCCAATCCTTTTTAAGGCATGTGCTCTCATAGTGTATTGTATGAGTGTATTGTCTTGTATATATACATCATGTGCTACTCACGTGATGTGTAAAGGAGGAAAAATCCCGCCCATTTACTCGAATAGCCACGTCAACTGCCATTAGTTGCATATTAACAGAAGAGAACGGTTGGGTTGGATTGCAACAATTATGAAACGTTGGTGTTGACATTGAAAAATTTAAAACAACGGGATTTCAGTTGCAACTGACCCCAAACTTTGGGGTTAAAAGTTTTGCATTTCAATTTACATATCTACTTGTATCAAAAGTAAAAGTGCACTCCAATTCCAAAACAAAGATATAGTGTAGTGTTATGGTTTATTTGCACCTAAGAATGGATATTCAAGTCGGTTATTGTGTATGACAATATACTAAAATATTTTGTTGGAAAAATTGTCATTTTACACCATTTTGAGAGCAATTTATTTAAAACCAAATAGTCAATTTTGAAAGGTTATTATGGATTTATGTTCTCCTCCATGAGTAGATTAAGATGGTATATTTATTTGCTCAAAATGGATAATGGGTGAATGAGAAATGGTCACCCAAAATAAGCTACTTGAGATGGAAAATGAAATGGAAAGTGTTAAGTCCCACATTGGAATTTTGTGGGAAAAGTTATGAGTTTATAAAGGATCACATTTCACTAGCTCATAAGCTTTTAAGAAAAATAAGGTTCTCTCTCGTGCACCTAGGCGCAAGGGGGTGCAAATCACGGATCGAATTTAGCTTGACACAAGCTTAGCTTGTGTGCGCTTGCACCTGCGGACACAAATGTCAAACCGAAAAAGGCTAGCCGCGCGGGGCCTTGTTTTGCACTGGAGTTAAATTTTTCCTTCTTCATTTCAACTCAATTTCGAAATTTGAACTGGTGTAACAGTCAATTGAATTCAGAAAACGTTTGAATTAATACTCATTATTCAGAAAAACATCCAAATAAAAACTCATTATTAATTAAAACGAATTTTTGGTTTAATTGACAAATTTAATATCACACTCCCTCACCTTTGTATAAATTAGTCTGTACTCTCTTTGCTCAGAAACACTATTCGAGATACCATACACACTTACAAAAGTTATTCTCCTCCTATCTGGTGATATTGTTCAAATACGTGTTCGGTTCATTGTGAGTAATACTGTGTGCTTACGGTAGATACTCTAACCCATTTTATCCTGGGAAACAGATGCCGTAAGCATGCCCTAAGCACCTCAGGCGAGGCGGTGTAACTGTTTTAAGAAAATTGTGTGATACACAAGACTCGGGTCAATTTCTTTTCGAATTTCTACAAATTACTGAATTTCAATTCTGTTTATATGCGGGATATTTTCTAACATATTGTAGGCACCGGACAAAATTTGATTTGAGAGCATGACTGACAAGAGCAAGCTTGATGCCCAACCTGAGCTTGTCATCCATATTATTCCTGATAAGACTAACAACATGCTCACTAACATTGACGGTGGGATTGGGATGACCAAGGCTGGTGAGTAGTCCTCCTGAAACAACATTTTTTTTTCCATTTTTGGTTTTATACCTAATTCTTGTTTTTAAATGTGAAATTCAAATATGGTGAATAATCTTGGAACCATTGCAAGGTTTGGAACCAAGGAGTTTATGGAAGCTATTGCTACTGATGTAAGCATGAGGTCTAGAACCAACGAGTTCATAGAAGCTATTGCTACTGGTGTTGATGTGAGCATGATTGGGCATTTTAGGGTTGGGTTCTACTCGGCTTACTTAGTTACTGAGAAAGTCATTATTTTTTAATATGAAAAGAAACTGCAAGAGTAAAATAAATAGTTCAAAAGTTTGACACAGCTTCATGAGAAGCATACATCTTTGGAACCGACTCCAAAACTACCTTTAATATTCTGCACAGGATGGAACCCGAAGTTCAGGTTCACCAAGCATTGGAGGACATTCAGATTTTGCTCCATGAATTCGAACAGTGTTAGATCAGATTCTCCTATAGAGAAGCTAACAAGGTAGCAGACCTTTTGGCAAATCATGGAAAAAATAATATATTTATGTATGAGATTTTAGGATTGTCTTTCTCTCTTTCTTTTATTTTTGATGATTTGTTGAATGATATAAATGGTAGGAAAAAAGCTAGAGCCGTAAGTGACCTTTGTACTGCTATCTTTTACATTACTAATAAATAATATTTGTCTCCATTTTTGATGTTAGAAGAAAAACATAGGGTGTTTAGTTACCCTCATACATAGTTAGATATGATTGACATCTAGTTTTTGTTTTTATAAGGGGTCATTTATACTTTGGTACGCAGGGTTTTGCCATATTGGAACTTTAGTACCTGAGGTTTTATGTATTTGAATCTTGGTACCCATTTTGCATTCTTTGTTCTATCTTTAGTATCTATTTTAACATATCCGCATGTTGCCCAACTAAATCCGTCAAGTCAAAGAAAAAGTTGATATGGTATACTAAATACGCCCCTGATTGCTGAAAACCATGGTTTTAACAAACTTATACCATATGTATATATTCGCGTTTTCAAATGGGTTAATTACAAGAATATACAATGTACCTCTACCCATTTTACACTTTAGTCATTTTACAATTTTTTCGACAAAACTGATAATGTACTTTGTGTTTGATTTCATTTTGGTCATTCCATCTATCAAGGTTAGTAACTCGGTTAACGATAAACTAAATTGGTAATAAAAATCTCACGTGGCATCCTACGTGGTAGCCATATCAAATTATTTTTCTATAAAAAATTAATTCCATTTAAAAAAAATAAAATAAAAATGAAAAGGAGCCTTCTCGATCACGGGAAGATTTACATAGGGAAAGCATATATATATATATATATATATACCATCGATCTGTTACTCCTCCTCCTGTTGCTGCTTGCTTCTTCTTCTTCTTCTTCTTCTTCTTCTTCTTCTTCTTTTCTTTCTCCCCCTTTTATTGTTCTTCTCTTCCGGAGGTCAACGAAAAATTTATACCCACCTCCCATCTTCACGCTAGCAACACTATAACTGCCTCCATTTTCGGCATTAATTACCATCATTAATCTCTTCTTCTTCTTCTTCTTCTTCTTCTTCTTCTTCTTCTTCTTCTTCTTCTTCTTCTTCTTCTTCTTCTTCTCTCTCTCTCTTTCCCCCCTTATATTGCTCTTCTCTTCCAGTGGTCACCGGAAAATTTATACCCACCTCCCATTTTCAGGCCGGCAACACGATAACCACCTCCATTTCCGGCATTAACTACCACCATCAATCTGCTGCTCCTCCTTTTCTTCTATTGCTCTTCTCTTTCGGTGGTCACCAAAAAATTTATACCCACCTCCCATCTTCATGCCGGCAGACTATAACCACCTCCATTTCTGGCATTAACTACCACCATCGATCTACTACACCTCTTTTTCTTCCTTTTCTCCTTCTCCTCCTCCTAGTCCTTCTATTGCTCTTCTCTCTTCTGATGGTCACTAAAAAATTTATACCCACATCCCATCTTTGCGTTGGTAACATTATAACCACCTCCATTTTCGGCATTAACTACCACCATTGATCTGCTGCTCCTCTACACTATAATCTATGTATATGTATAAATCCGTTAGTGTATAGATGTGTACATATACTATGGAATTAATTTTTTTATATAAAAATAATCTGATATGAATGCCATGTAGGATTCCACGTAAGAATGTTATTACCAACTCAGCTTGCTGTTAATGGAGTTACTAACCCCGATAGACGAAATGACCAAAATAAAAACAAAGACAAAGTACACTATGAGTTTTGTCAAAAAAATTGTAAAATGACCAAAGTGTAAAATGGGTGGAAGTATGTTGTATATTCTTGTAATTAACCTTATTCAAATCAAAATTACCATTTTCACTCGAGATCTCCCATACTTATTGTTTCAAGCATATAACAGCCAATTATTTAAATTTGCCTTCCTCCGGCAATGGCAACTCATTTATTCACTTTCGTCTGGCAATAGCCCTTCGTGGATTCCCACCTCTGCTGAAAAACCGCTGCAGGTCTATCCAATCTTGGCCTAAAAAATGGTGATTCCACTATGATTCCCCTCTAAAATTGCCCCGAAATCATCGTCAATTTCATGGCTACTGCAATGATGGTGCAGTCACCACTACTTAGAAACCTACTTTACACCACGGCTGCTTCATTCTGGTAGCTATTGGATATATTTTGCTTTGAATTTGAAGTCCATCTCAAATTCAAATTCAATTCTACCCCATTCTTATCAAACCAATTTGCAGCTCTATTCACAAACAGAGCATCCCTTTATTCCCAAGACCATTCATTTTTCTCTTTCTTCATCCCGTGCTTCAATGGCTACAAAGTTGCATCAAAGGCTTATGAATTAGCCAGTAATTTTTGAACCCAATGTGTCGCTTAAACAACACTATTTCTTTATATCTGAAAATTTTGGTGAAGGGTTTGAATCCAAATAAAAAACCATGAAACCAGGCATTCTATTGAATCCCAATTAGGCTTTTCTAGTGTGGTAGGCGAAGGAGATATAGAGTGCTTGAATGGGTTCAAGGAGTTGGGAAAAGCTCAATGGCAAAGAGGTATAATACTTTGAGTTATGAGTGAAGTCCTTCGATGAAAGAGAAGAAAAAACATAAATTTATATTTACTTGATTGTAAATTACGAGTAGAATCCTTCGATAAAAGAGAAGAAAGAACTTAATTACTTGGTCGTAAATTTACAAATACGTGGAATAATGAGAGAATAAGGGGTTTTAGAGCACAAAAAGGTGGAATGAACATGGTTGTTCTTCTTTAGTGTTGATTCTCAAGGAAAAGAGAAGATAGCAAGAGAATTGGCTATAAAGTTGTGTTTGGGGTGGATTTTAGTTGTTTGTGAGAGATTTCGGTCACAAAAATAGGCATTCAACGACCAAGTAGTGATATAAAAGTGTGAACACCTCATTTTGCGACCCCAGCAAGAATCATGAACTCCAAAGAAACAAGCATACATGCATGCATAAGCATTCCTAGATACATACATACCATACACATGTGATATAGGTCAAAGAAGGAAGCTGAAAGGACCATGGATAAGGAGTTACAGAATTATCAAAAATTGCCAGAACCGAAAACCGTCAAAACTCCTGAAAACTTGTGAAAGGAGAGTTACGCATTTTTGATCATCTTTAAACTTTGAGAGTTGTTAGACGTTACCATGAGGAGTAGCATACTCGAAAATCAGCTCGATCCGACGGTCGAATCTCCAAAAATTTAGAAAGTCGTGAGTTTGTTTCAGGTGATCAAATGGATGCCTTCTCGAAGTTAAAATGGTTTGAAGTTTTGTAAGTAGATAGGACTTATTGTGGGGAAGAACATATTCAAAGTTCAGCTTTGTCGAACATGGGATCGTCAAGAATCAATTTGTCTATCGTGCAATTCTAATCAAAATGTCCTTCGTAGCAAATTAAAATAAATATAGGTCTTACCGAATTCTGATCCACCTCAAATTTGTACACAAGCTATAAAACATTTTTAGGGAAAACATATCAAAAAATCGGCATAATCCAACGGCTAGAAGTTCTGTTGTCGAGGTTGTTGTACGCAAGTACGTTTCCTATGCGGGAACACACTCTTTGTACCAAGCCAAGGAGACCGAGTCCTTCCCGAACTCCGATAGTCTTCAAAGTTTTACAGGGTGTAAAACACTTATATTGACAATATATATCCAAAATTCAGTATGATCCAACGGTGAGAACTTGACTTGTCGTGCAAACAAGGGACCTTATCTACAACAAGTACTTTTCCTACGCCAAAACAAACTCTTCGTACCAATCAGAATAAAAGGGAACCACCCCAAATCTGATCAACTTGAAATTTTTATACGATCTAGAAGACTTCTATTTTCAACACATATCCAAAAATCAGGATGATCCAACGGTGGGAAGGCTTCGCGATCAGTTCCAAGAGTCCTAGTTGCAATCTCTTTTCTTGCTCTCCAAGTATTTTGACAACTATAAATAGACCCACCCTCCATTCATTATGATCATCAACAATCAAGGAGATTTCGTGGTACACACCAAGAGATCCTTATTCTCTCCTTCCAAGAAGGCTCAGGTATAATTTTCTCTCTCTTCTTTTATTTATTCGTCAGTTTTATAATTTATATTCTTGTCTGCATAATTTTTATTACTTGATAGCTTTTCAAAACCCTTTTTCAAATTGTTTTTCAAGACTAAAGGAGTATAATAAACCCTAATTCAATTCCAAAATAGTATTATTACTTTCTTACTTTTCCAAAAGCTCGGATTAGCGGTATTGTTATACAAAGGAATCGATAATCGCTATATATCCAATCTAACTCATAGATTGCGGAGTGTATGTGATAAATACTCGATTATGAAAGCATTATTGCCATCTATACCGGTTTAGTCAATAGACTTTGGTATACGATCGATCAACTCGCCTCATATCATATCGAGTATAAGATTCCACATTGAATTAGTTTCCGAAAAGCCCAATGCTTTACAAAATCACTTGTTTCACTGCATCTATTATTATTATTATTATTATTATCAAATTCTCTTTTTCAAATCACACACACACACACACTTATTTTAAAATCATGGGCGAACTAGGAAACACATCGTTTTCATCCCAACCCCAAAATCTCGATTTCTAAGGCAAGCATAAAAAGCTGTAAAGTAGTAGCAATAGCATGCAATAACTGAATTATAACACGCGCATATTCTACTTAAGAGACCGAAAGGGCGAATTGGGTGCCTAACACCTTCCCGATTCGTAACTTAATCCCCGAACTTTCGAATCAACTAGTTTCACATACATTGTGTATAAGAGGATATTTAGTCCATAAATACGTCTCTTTTACACAAACCTTTTTTGTTTGTTTAGTAAAACAAACTGCCGACTCTTATTCTTTTCAAAACCAATTTCCAAATCAACAACGGAATCGCCTCCCACGAGGACCCCCGGGCATCGAGAACGCGGGTTCTCACAAAAAGTGCAAAATGCGTACCAAAAGTTGAATAAAAAAAAAGAGTAAAATGGGTACTAAGATCCAAACATGTAAAACTTCAAGTACCAAAGTCCTAATAGGACAAAACTTTATGTACCAAAATACAAATGACGCTTTTTTAAAAAAACAAAGAAATTTATTATAATTTTAGGGTGTGTAGGCTATCTCCGATTGTCATATCTACTCAAAGAAATTTTTATAATAGAAATACAAATTGGTAAAATCTCTCTTCAGTGGGAGATTTATAAACATTTCTATGTGATATGGCAAATAAATCACATGTAAAATTTCTATCTCCATTTTTATTTGTAGAAATTGGTATAAAAATTTTATACCTTATGTGCCAATGATTAAATGAAGTCCCAAACACTTTACTCAATCAAACCAATTCTATTTTGGAAAATAGTACATTAATCAAGATTAAAAAGAAAGTAGATAAAAATGGCACCATGGAGAAACTTTATTTCAAACTTTTCTATTTACACAATTTGATTGATACATAGATATATAAACCTATTAAAAATCTCATGACATATGAATAGAAATGAAATTATAAGAAACACCATTGGAAATGGCCTTATAGTCCTTACGTAACTAACTGTCTCATAATCCATAATCTTATAGTGTGTTTGTCGAGCGGGATTAGAAGTAGGATTTGATTAATTAATCACATCTGGTGTTTGTTGTTATAAAGGATAGGAAAAACATTCTATCATGGTTTAGCGCAAGGATGAATAGGATATCTTTATCTTATCCCGCATTTGGTGCAAAAAGGACAGGATTGCCCTCAAGATTAATTATCCTTTTATTACATTAGAACCAGATACAAAAACGAATATAAAAATAATTTTTTAACTAATTTATTTATTTTTTTGATCTTTTTCTTTACGCACCTTAGACAATCAAATTAATTAATGAAAATTTTCGACCATCCAAAATCACAATAACTCAACTAATAAAATTCATTTCTCGTATAATATAGTATTTTTATTTTTCTTTTATCAAATAAAAGTATTTATATGAAACTTTAATTTTATAAAAAAAATAAAAGTAACATTAGAATTTGAAAATGTACTTAATGCCTAATTCGTAAATATTGTATGTAATGATGGGGTTAAATATTGATTTTATCATTGGCCTACAAAAATAATTCAACACTTTTACCTCCACTCAAATTCCACTCACCTCCACTAAACCTCCACTAAAATTCCACTCACCTCCACTAACATTTGTCAAATTATCTTTTTACCCCCCATCTTCACCAAATTTACCTTTTTACCATTCTCTATTTACTTATAAATACCTCATCTCATTTATTCATTCAACACACCAAAAAACACACCAAAAAATCAAGCTAAAACAAAAGCCAACATAAACACACAATTCTTCTGACCCAAGATATAAACATTCTCTCATACACATTTTATTATTCGTCCTATTGAAATATTTGTAATCCTAATTTTATACTTATAACTAGAATTAGCGAAATTATAGAGAGAGAAGTTGATAGCTTGTATTCTTACCAAAGTTGATTGCCTTTGAACTAATACAAAGCAAGCACACACAAAAGGAGGACGTACTGCCAGAATAATATAAGCACTACTAGAGGAACCTACCGTATAAAAAATGTCATGTGTTCATCATTGCGCCGCATTTACTTTTTATTCACAGATATTCGCTTATTGATTAGTTAATTATCTACTTCTAGATTTTGACACCATCATGTAATATAGAACTTTTCTCCCGAAAGAGTTTTTTATGAAGCTTATTTATAAATAGGAGAATTGCATTAGTAGTATATATATACTTTTAAAAGAAAAGTGAGTTGTGCTATATAATATATGGACTCCATTAACACTAGGTTTAAGCTGGATGCACTAGGTTTAAGCATATCTAGCTTAAGCGATCTTACAGATCAGCTCTTAATCACCCACCAAGAAGGATTGTTGGTAGTGGGATTTAAACTTAAGCCTTATATTCAAATCCTTACCAATTTAACCAACCCTCAATGGTCAATCTTTGCAACTAAACAAATACTTAGCTACACAATTATAAGAATCAATATTTTAACGACATTGTGCCCCCTAAACTACTTAATTTTGTTATTATTTTGTAGCATATATATATAAAGGGTGGCACTACCATCCAAAGTAATTAGGGTTATGGCTAAAGCAATGTACAACATTATAAAAAGCATACAATATAATTTTTCAAAACAGTATTGTAATCTATCAAATAGAAAATAGATTTAACAACATGGATACTTATATGTAAATCCAACTTAGTGTTTTCAATAGCATTTTATTCTACACTATATAATGCTTTAATACGTTAAAATCTAAGAAATCGATATATAGCGTACTTAAGGGGGTGTATTCAATTCAGATTTTAAAAGATTTTAATTGACTTTTTAAAATTCGTGGATTCTGCAAATCTATGGATTGTTTTAAATCCTTATAGAATCTAACAGATTTTAATGCATGGATTCTTTTGGATTTCAGCAGATTTTAATAAGTCCATGGATTTCTGCAGATTTTAATAAGTCTATGAATTTCTGTAATTTTAATAAGTTCATCAAAAAAATAAAAAATCAAAAGGCAAATGACAAACAATAAAATAAATTAATTAAGAGTTTAAAGTAACATTATCAAAATTCACGTTTGAACTAAATTGAGTACTTAAAATTTTGATTACAATAAAAAAATTAAAGGAATTTTGATTATAATAAAAAAAAGTTAAAGGATAAATAATAAAAGAATTTTGATTACAAAGTGAATAAGAATTATAACATTGTTATTCCAATGTATATCTATTAATTTAAAATTCACGTTTGAACCAAATTTAATACTTAAAGTTTTTTAGATTTTGGTCATATTACTATCTGGAGTATTATAAAAGTGTAATAATGCATGCTGTGTTAGTCCATGAAATGAATTACCAAAAAAATTATGTTATGTCCCTAACTTTCGCTTATAGTAAAAAATTAACAGTTATTACATAATAAGTTAATTGAATTTTAATTTTGTGAATCGATTTTAACTATGAATGATTTTATGCCCCCACAAAATTAGACTTCTCACCCCACTAGTATTTTTTAATAAAATTGACATGAATTGTTTTTAAAAATTTGAACAACAATTAGCGGTATAATCATTTGAAATTATATTAATGCGTGATAACCACATTATTAGTAAAAGAGAAAATAAAGACTTTATAGAAATGAATAAAAAATTAATGCGTTCATCACATAATAAGAAATTTGGATTTTGAGAGATAGGGGAAGGGGGGGAGAGAGAGAATGTTGAGTAAAGTTCTTAAAGGAATTAGAAATCCATTTGAAATCTCTAGGCAAGTGAGAAGATTTCAAGATGGATTTTTATGTATAAAAAAAGCTTTACAATCCACCAAAATCCATCAATAATTAAAATCCTACTAAGTCATTAGACTTTTGAATACCATAAGATTTAGATGGATTTTTTAAAATCTTAATTGAATACATCAAGATTTTAAAAGACTTTTTAAAATTTCAATTGAATACATCATGATTTTAAAAGACTTTTTAAAATCTCAATTGAATACTCATGAACTTTAAGAGTTCATAACAATCCTATAGATTCTAAATCGAATACACCCCCTTAGTTTAGCGAAGTGCTTGTTTTGAGCACGATAAAAGTTGCGTGTCATACTATTTAAACGCTTTTATATGCTATTCCCACGAAAGCGTAACTCGTATATAAGAGAGTTTTTAATTTCGGTCGGGGTAAAGATTGGGATACACTAAACCCTCCCAAAATTTTCTAATTTGGTTTCAGTTTCATTTCGATTCGGTTCGGTTTTGGTTTTCATAACTATGGAACCCAAACCCTCCCCAAATTATTCGATTTTGGCCTTTTTTGGTCTCATTCAGTTTTTTTATATTGCTAAAACTTTGTTAAAAACTACAATAAAAATAAAAAAACAACACTAATTAACTCTGAATTACATTATTAAAAAAATTGCATTCACAACAGCCCATAAAACAACTCATAATAGATTAAAATCTGCTATAAAAATAGCTCAAAATTTATTCTAAAGGCAGCTTAAAATTCGAAGAAAAAAAAGCTCAAAAACAATATATGAAACAACATAAAAACAACTATAAAAATAGTCCATAAATATAACTAAAAATAGTCTGCAGATTGTCTATAAATTATCTTCAAAAGTCTAATAAAACAATCCACAAATATTCAAAATAATCTATAACAAAATAGTTTACAAACAACCTATAAATCACCAAAACAATCCAAAAAAAACTCCATAAAAGAGTCTAAAATTCTAAAAAGCAGTACATAAAACAATCTAGAACTCCTAAAAAAATTCAATGATGACATGGCATCATCTTTAGTCTTTAATTTCTACTATTTGATTCTCTTTATCTTCTACCATTTGCCGGTAACATGACATTCTTTGACATGTTCACAAAACTCAACTTCCTCTGTCATTGGTTCACGATTTAAAGTAACGTGACTTTCCCTTAGCCAATTTTGAGTATAAATTAAAGCTTCCACCATCTTAGGACTCAAAGAAGAGTGGAATGAATCAATGATACATCCACTTATACTAAAGCATGACTCGGAGGCAATTGTTGACACTAAAATGGCTAAAATGACACGTGCAATAAGTGCCAATATAGGGTGAGATGCCCTATTAACTCTCCACCAATTCACAATATCAAAATTTGCATTCTCATCCCCTTTTATAGCATCCAATAAATATTTATTTATATCATTTTGTATAATGCCATTTTTTTTGGCTTTATTTATTAAATTTTTTTCTTACAACCTCTTTTCCACTTGAGAACTCAAACTTGACGTTTCATTACCACTTGAAATGCATGAACTACTACCCCTAACGCTACTAGTCTCACTTTATGGTGGTTGAACAACCATTGATACATCAACGCCGTAAATATCATAAAGTTTTTTCAATAAATCTTTCACCCCATTTATGTGACCTTTAACAACCTTTTCACTAGAATCATCATCCCCACATATAACCTTAAAAAAATCTATCACCTTATCCAATTTATGACGAGGATCAAGCACAATGGCATTAATATTGTGAGAATCTCAACGGGACCCCCATGCCTTTATGGCGCATTTCGTGGTTTCGAAAAGGTTTTTAAGTAGCCAATATGTGTTTCGGGAAAAAAGGACAAAAAGGTCTTTTTATACCCTTTTTAGGGTACACCAATGTCTGCTTAACCAGATTGAGTTTAGGAACTATGTTACAACGCGAGAAGGTGTTAGGCACCCACATTGCCCTTTTGGCTTCTAAATAAAAATACTTAATATCATATTTTACGCTCTTTCCTACTAGTTTTAGCCTAAATGTAGATGTGTATAATTTTTATTAGCATGCTGGAGCAATGGCACAGTTTTTTAGGCAAAATAAAAAAAAGTCACCAAATACCGATCGATCAAGTAAGGTACGGCACTAGTTTTCATGTTTTGTTGTTTAAGAAGCATGCGAAGGTGATTTTAAGACTAGATTAAAGGTATATCAATGTATTTACAATTCGAATCTAAGTCCAGAATCAATTTATGTGTCATACAAGCATTCTTGTCCAGTTTTGATTTAATTAACATGCGTGTAGGACGTATATATTATATGCAATATTCACAAATTATAAACATACATGGAAGGCAATCAATATATTGAAATTGATTTAAAGAGTTTTAATATAATACTTTTATTCTGAAGACAAGCTTTTGTTTTGATTGATATTGAAAAGGTATTACAAATTGTAACTAGTCTAAGAATTTTGAATACATCTCTATAAACCTAGTATGGAGTCTTTACTTGCGTATCTATGGTGTTATAGTGTTTTCTTATCTTTAGATCTAGTGTTTGTGTGTATCTTCTAAGTATTTCCGAGCCTTCGCTCGTCTTCTCCCCTTTTGGGTTCTCTTCTGGATCTTGGCCTCGGGACTCTCTCCTTCAAGCTGTTTTGAGACTCTCTGCCCCCCTCTCTACCTCTCTTCGGAGGCTCCCCCTATTTGTGCTATGTTCTGGCACATATATTAGAAAATGAGTTGCCGTCGTCAAAGACCGATCACTGGGCACTAAAGACTTATTCAGTTGTATCGGAGGCCGATCCATGACCACTTAAGATTGATCCGTGAGCACTGAATGCAGATTGGTCTTTTAGGAAGACCGATTGGTCTTTCACGACATTCAATCAGCATTCAATTTTTCTGTGTGATTTCTCTTGAATTTTGAGCCTTGAACTTAAGTGTGACTCCTCGGTGCCATTAGAGTCCAAGTATATCATTTTTTGGTGCTATTCGAGGCTAGTGTTTGGCTTTTGATGACTTTTACCTTTGAACATGTTTTGTTGGAGAGCGAGCAAAGTATTCTTTCCAAGGGTCGTAAAATGGGGTGTCTACAAATATTTATTAACTTTTTCCAAGTCTCCCTGATACTTGTGATAGTTAGATTGCATGGAACCTCTAATGGAATCCAACTGTTTAATACCATTAGTTTCGTGTAAAAGACCAAAAATCTTAAATACGTCCATAAAAGCATGATGAATCGTCAGTGTATTTGAACAGCATACTCTTAAAGTAATATCATAAATTGCATTTTTCCGATCTACATCATTTGGTGGCCCAATCATTTTATCACTAGTAAAATAGGATTCATAACCGAAATGGTCATCTTTTAGCCTATCAAGTGCGGCATGAAACTTTAAAGCGGATTGCAACATCAAATATGCAGAATTCCACCCAGTTGGAACGTCTGTAATCACACGCCTTTTGGAAACTATTTTCACTTTATCTACACAATTTTTGAAGGAATCTAATATTTGGGGAGATGATATTGAGTATCTAACGGCATTACGAATGCTTTGGATGCATGTATTCAACTCACTTAACCTTTTTTTCACAATCAAGTTTAAAATATGAACAACACACCTAACTTGCAAGTTCTCACCCCCAATTAAAAGTGCATTAGACGCCGCCCAACGATTCATTCTCTTAATCAAATCACTCAAATCGGCATCATTAGCCAAAGCATTATCAACCATGAAAATGATAAGCTTTTATATTTCCCAATTCAACAAACGCTCCTCTAAAAGCCTATCAATTGATTCCCCCTTATAATTTGGAATTACAAAAAAGCTAATAATTTTCTTATGCAACGAAATTAATGTTTTGACAAGATGTCCATGTATTAGTGGTAATGCAAACCCTATATGCACTTAACATATCTCTTAGTTCTCTATTTTCAGTATAATACATGTTAAGGACATATTTAGCAATTGTTTGACAAAATGGAACTGTCCAAAGAGGATATGCTTTCGAACAAAAATGACAGAACCCATCCCCTTTCACAAAACTGAAAGGCAACTTATCCATAATTTTCATCTCGACACATATTTTGGTAATTTCTTTTTGATCAAACACAATAGCAACTTGTGTAGGATTTTCAAAAGACAAAATCTTTTGTTTTTACATCCACTTCTCCTTATTAGGGGGGTATTCCCTACATCTTTCTATATGAGTGTTCAAGGATATGATTTAGCTCTATTAGCACTTGTATCACATGCATAATTGGCTTTTAAACAATATATACACTTATCTCTAATTGAGTAACTAGAATAAAAAAAAGTGTATATACCTTTCATAATGAGCCAATCTCATGTTTGGGCTCATCTTTATCAATGTTTCCAATAACTTCTTTACATCCTCCTTCGTTAAACAAGATACATGTTGTGTTGATGGAGATCCACCAATAGAATCCGCCTACATAATTAAAAAAAGAGTACATTGAGGGTTGTTTAATCAAAACAACGAGTACAAAAATTTGTAAATTATAGAGTGGTGGAGTACAATAGAAATAACAACGAGTACATTGAGAATTATCTAATCAAAATAACTAAAACAATGTGAAACATGAAATAAGCAGGTTCACTAACTTAGGTGAAACAAGTCCAATGCACAGCCATGGAGAAAATAGAAATAAGATTCATAAGGAGTTCTCATACAATCAGAAGCTATATCAAAAAAAATTAAAAAAAATCAAAAAAATAATATTCAAAATCTAATATGCTAATTTGTTTGTTTTTTCAAACTCATTCTTTATATGAAAAAGAATTTCTTTGATAAATTTAACAAGAAAAATTAAAGTACAACTACTATTGAATTCACTGCCCCCACTTTCACAAGAATTTCACACTAGTCACTCATTAAATCAGGTTATGTGATGTTGATGTGGTTAGCATTCAGTTATTGAACACATACTCCCCCAATTTCTTAATAAGTGTCTTTCTAACCCCGAATCAATTGACTATTGATGGTGTCAAAATCTAGAAATAGATAATTAACCAATCAATAAGCGAATATCAGTGAATAAAAAAATAAATGCGGCGCAATAATGAACACATGACTTTTTTTTAAGGTGGGTTCCCCCGGTAGCGCTTATGCTATTCCAGTAGTACGTCCTCCTTTTGTGTGTGCTTGTTTTGTATTAGCTCAAAGGCGATCAATTTGGAAGATAATACAAGCTACCAACTTCTCTCTCTCTATAATTTCCTTAATTTTATTTATAAGTATAGAATCATGATTACAAATATTTCAACATAATAAATAATAAACTGTGTAGGAGAGAGAGTGTATAAGGGTTGTTGGTATTTTTTTTGGGGTATGAAAATAGAGAGTATATGACTCTTCTATTTTTTTTGGTGTGAAAATAGAGGGTATAAGACCATTCTATTTTTTGGGGTATGAAAATAGAGAGTATATGACTATTCTATTTTTTCTTGAATTGGCTTATATTTGCATTGCCAATGGCTTTATATCTCTTGGAGGAGATATATGGATCTTAAGAGAGAAAGAAGATATGTTTTTGTTGTCTTGAATGAATGAATGGTGGGAGGTATTTATAGGTAAATGGGGAATGGCAAAAATGTAAATTTTTTGTGGAGGATAATTATTTAAAGGAAATTAAATAATTATCTAAAGGAAAGTGTGGAATATAATGGAGTGGGATAATTATTTAAAGGAAATTAAATAATTATCTAAAGGAAAGTGTGGAATATAATGGAGTGGGATAATTATTTAAAGAAAAGTGTGGAATAAAAAAGAAAGTGGAGAATATTATTTTTGTAGGCCAATGTTCAAATTATTTTTTATTTTTGTAGGCCAATGGTAAATTAATATTTACCCCATCAATTGCCCCCTATCCTTATCATTTAACTCGGATGAGCTGATTAGTGAGGATATCCTTCAATCCGGGAGCTAGTAGTAGCTCTAAGCTCTGATGCTCGAGATGTCTTAGGCCCGAATCCTTGACCATAAGTTTGTGGAGCTTGGAACATTAATGTGTAAAGCTAGCTAGACTTTGATCATTAGTCTTAGAGTTTTAGAACATCATTGTGTAAGGCTGGCTAGATGTTGATCTAGAGTCTTTGTTAAAGGAAGCTAGATCTCGGATACTAGTCGTTGAGCTCAAAACATCAATGTGTAGAGCTTTTAGAGCTTCAGAACATCATTGTGTAAGGCTGGCTAGACGTTGATCTCGAGTCGTAGTCCAATGATGCTAGATCTCGGATGCTAGTCGTTGAGCTCGAAACATCAATGTGTAGAACTCGTTAGACATTAGATGCAAGTCGTAGAGCTTGGAACATTAATAAGTCTTGAGTAGAGTCTTGCCCCCTTCTGACTTAGGCAAATTCTGACAATCTTCTCATTCGTTACCAGGCCTCTTAAGCTAGCAAACCGTTCTTTTTGTTGTAACTCTTGGTCATACTTCTTTTATATGCCTCTTCTTTGATTCGAGCTTGCTATCTTTTCTCTTCGAGAAGATCTAAGTTGGCCAGTAGGTTTTCATCATTACGAGTTGGGTCATGATAGTTGACTCTATAAGTTGGTACTCCTATCTCCACTGGAATGACGGTTTCTGTTCCGTAGGTCAGGGAGAGAGGAGTTTCACCGGTTGGGCCCCTGATGGTGGTCCTGTATGCCCATAGTACTGATGGGAGCTCTTCAGACCAGTTTTCTTTGGCATCGTCAAGTCTCTTTTTCAATGAGTTCAATAGAGTTCTGTTGGTGACTTTTGCTTGGCCATTGGCTTGAGGGTGGATAGGTGAACTGTTATGGTTCTCGATTATATGCCCTTTGTAGAAATTTCTGAAGAGGTTGTAGTCAAACTGCTTTTCGTTATCAGTGATCAGGATTTTTGGGAGATCAAACCGACAGATGATGTTTCTCTACACGAAATTCTGAATTTTCATGGTGGTGATCGTTGCCAGTGCTTCAGCCTCAACCTATTTGGTGAAATAATCGATGGCCACAACTACAAACTTAGTCTGTCCTTTGCCCAAAGGAAAAGGCCTTACTATGTCCATACCCCATTGAGAGAAAGGCCAGGGGCTGCTGACGGGGGTCATAAGTTCTGCTAGGAGATGCTGAATGTTGGCGAATCGCTGGCACTTGTCACATTTCTTTACCATCTCCTTTGCATCTTGTAGGATAGTGGGCCAGAAATAGCCTTGTCTGCCAACATTGAGTGCTAGTGAGCGAGCTGCTGGATGCCCTCCACATAGACCCTCATGAATCTCTAGCAGGGTTGCTTGGGCTTGGTGTGGGTGTAGGCAGAGCAAAAAAGGGAGGACGTATCCCCTTTTGTACAGCGTTGCTTTGATGACCACATATCTGTTTGACATATATTTTATTCTTTTGGCCATATTTCCATCTTCGATGAGGGTTCCGTCAGTGAGATAGTTCAAAATTGGATCAATCCAGCATTTGCAAACCTGTACTGGAGCCGTATCCAACTCCAAGGGTTCATCTATGGCTTTTCTTTTCAGATATTCAACGTGAACCCCTTTTGGTAAGTCCGAATTCGTGGCTAACTTGGCCAGGTGATCTGCCTTGTTATTCTAAGCTCATGTGACCTTAATAAAAATTAAATTTGAGTACTTTTGAGCTTCCATTTTAACCTTCGTCAAGTAAGTGGCTAGACGTTCTTCTTTTGTCATATTGTGCCTAAGTATTTGGCTGACTATTACCACGGAGTCATTATAGACCACCATCTGCTTTGCTCCCAGATCACCAGCTATTCTCAGGCCCAAAATGATGGGTTCGTACTCAGCCTCGTTGTTGGAGGCCTTAAATAGGAATTTCAATGCTATCTCTAGGGTGTTGGCCTCAAGAGTGATTAGCATTAAACCAGCTCCAGAACCCTGTAGATTAGAAGCTCCATCTGCGTGTAAGACCTATATGGGTACTCCTGGCAACAAGTTCATTGAGGTGGTAGGAGTTGAAGTGTTTGGGTCTGGGAGCGGTAGTAGCTCTGGTGGCTTGCTAACCTCTTCTTCTGTGTAGGTGAACTCGGCTATGAAATCTGCCACTGCCTGGCCCTTGATCGAAGTTCGAGGCCGGTAGTTAATTACGAACTGCCTGAGTTCCACGGCCCAGATGGCCAAACGACCTGACTATTCTGGCTTGTTGAGAATTCTTCGCAGTGGCTGATCTGTGAGCACATCTATGGTGTGGACCTGAAAGTAGGGTCTTAGCTTTCGAGATGTGATAAGTAGGGCATAGACTAACTTCTCCAACCTTGGGTAGTTTAGTTCGGCAGCATGCAGAGCTTTACTCGTGTAATACACTAGTAGTTGAGCTCCTTCATCATTCCTCATCAGTACTGAACTAACTGTTGTTCGTGATACTGCCAAGTATAGACTCAGAACCTCCTCTTTTTTTGGTGAGCTAAGTAGGGGAGGAGTTCTGAGGTTTTGTTTGAGCTGCTGAAAAGCCAGCTCGCATTCTTCAGTCCACTCGAAAGCTTTCTTTAGAGTTTTGAAAAAGGGGTGGCACTTGTCGGTTGCTCTGGAGATGAACCTGTTGAGAACCGCCACTCCTCCTGCTAAACTCTGGACTTCTTTCGGTTTGGATGGAGATCTCATGTTAATAAGGGCTTGTATCTTCTCTGGATTAGCTTCAATTCCCCTTTGAGCGACCATAAAGCCCAAGAATTTCCCCCTTTTAACTCCAAAAGCGCATTTGGCTGGGTTGAGGGACATGCCGTTCTGTCTGAGTATTGCAAAGGCTTTATTGAGGTCGACCACATGGTTTGAGGTTTTAAAGCTCTTAACCAACATGTCATCAACATAAACCTCCATGTTTCTGCCTATTTGATCTTTAAATAGTGCGTTTATCACCCTTTGATAGGCAGCTCCCGCATTTTTCAGACCAAATGGCATAGCTTTGAAACAATACGTGCTTTTGTTGGTGATAAAGGAGGTTTTATCTTCATCTTTCGGAGCCATTCTGACCTGATTGTAACCGGAGTATGCATCCATGAAACTCAACACTTCGTGGCCCGTAGTGGTGTCTACAAGCTGGTCGATCTTTGAGAGTGGAAAACTGTCTTTCGGACAGGCCTTATTGAGGCCTTTGAAATCCACGCACATTCTCCATTTCCTATTGTGCTTCTTTACGAGCACTATGTTAGAGAGCCACTTCGGATAGTAGACCTCCGGAATGAAACCAGCTCGGAGGAGCTTCTGGACCTCTTCTTAGGTGGCTAAATTCTTTTCTATGCAGGTACGGAAGGGCTTGTTCGGTATCTTGTGCGCGTTCTGTTGCGTGATGCCACTGGGTTAGGCTGGCTCAGATTCGGGTGGAGTCCGGATGCCGAGCGCCGCGCGGGGGACGAGAGGGTCACCCCGTGTCAATTGGTATCAGAGCTTGGTTGGGGAATCAGGCTGTCGAGCGACTAGCGGTACATGAATCCACCAGTGGAACGGGAAGAATTGGACGATAGCATTCGCGGAGTCATGGTGAAAGGCGCGCATGTTGACTTAGGTGGGAAGCAAGAAAGCATCACGCGGGTGAAGGGAGTAACCCGTGCGAGTGGAGTTCGCCTATGGTAGTGGTGCGAGTATTGCGCGGGACTCACAAGTCAGAGCCTGCAACGAGGGCGTTGCAGAATTGAGTGGGGGAGGATTGTCACACCCCCAAAATGCGTGAGAGGCCTAACCAGGAGGCATGGCGAAGCGGTCTTTTTTTTTTTTTACACCTTTCTTTTCTTTTCTTTTCTTTTTTTGAGACAGCTTTCCAAAAACTTCCGACTTTGAAATCTGTGCTACAGGCCTCTTGTCCCTTCTCCCCGACCTATACGGTGATAGGAATTTTTTTGAAATTCTTGGTTTCTTAAAAGGAAAATTTGTTCTTTTTGGCTAAATCTTGAGTAGAGTCATGCCCACTTCTGACTTAAGCAAATTATGACAATTTTCTCATTTAAGTCCTTAGTTTCTTAAAAGGAAAATTTGTTCTTTTCGCTAAGTTTTGAGTAGAGTCTTGCTCCCTTCTAACTTAGGCAAATTGCTAAGTTTTGCGTAGAGTCTTGCTCCCTTCTAACTTTAGGCAAATTGCTAAGTTTTGAGTAGAATCTTGCTCCCTTTTAACTTATGCAAATTCTGACAATTTTCTCATTTATTACCAGGGTTTCTTAAAAGGAAAATTTGTTCTTTTTTGCTAAGTCTTGAGTAAAGCCATGCTCCCTTCTGACTTAGTCAAATTTTGACAATTTTCTCTTTTATTACCAGGAAACGTCAAAATCTTGGTTTTTGACCAGTGGTGCAGCAGTAGATGATCGGTCTCTTTAGGTTGAGGTGGTCCTGCTGTTGTCTGATAGACTTCAAAATTTTATTCGGTTTTGTGGAAGTTTGATGTCCGCTGAAAATTTTTTCTTGTGATTTGTCGGATGAACTTGATAAAAATTACATTCAATTGTAATTTTTTTTTTTGGAAGCTCATCAATTTTTCCTACAATAAATATTATTGATCGTAAGAAAATGATACAACTTTAGATATATTAAAATAAAGAGAAAAATCATATATGAGTTATTAAAAAATAACTTATCTCTTCTTTTGGGTTTTATCCCCTTGGGTAACCGAATTTTTGAATGATTATGCGCCCATAAATTTTGAGCTAGCGTAGGCTTGCCAGATTTTTGCATTTTTTGTCGCAATAACTTTGTATCTCCGTTTTGGACCCCGAGATGGCCAAATTTTAAAAACTCTTGAACTGGAAAGTTGTAGATCTTGAAATTTTCTCCAAAATGGACTCCAAAATCGCATGATTTGGAGTTTTGAGCACAAAATTACGCGCCTGATAATATTGAGTCACCGTAGGCCCGCGGAATTTCATTCCAGAAAGTTTGTATCGAAGTTTTGAACCCCGAGATGGCCTAATTTGAAAAACGCTTGAACTGAAAAGTTGTAGCTCTTGAAATGTTCTTAAAAATGGACTCCAGAATCGCATGATTTGGAGTTATGAGCACAAAGTTATACCCCTTAGAATATTGAGCTACGTAGACCTGCGGGATTTCGAGCTTTTCACCGAATATTCACTTATAATTTCTAAAGAACGAGAGCTTTAGAGAGCTTATCGTTCCCACAGACGGCGCCAACTGATGGTGTCAAAATCTAGAAATAGATAATTAACCAATCAATAAGTGAATATCGGTGAATAAAAAAATAAATGCGGCGCAATAATGAACACATGACTTTTTTTAAGGTGGGTTCCCCCGGTAGCGCTTATGCTATTCCAGTAGTACGTCCTCCTTTTGTGTGTGCTTGTTTTGTATTAGCTCAAAGGCGATCAATTTGGAAGATAATACAAGCTACCAACTTCTCTCTCTCTATAATTTCCTTAATTTTATTTATAAGTATAGAATCATGATTACAAATATTTCAACATAATAAATAATAAACTGTGTAGGAGAGAGAGTGTATAAGGGTTGTTGGTATTTTTTTTGGGGTATGAAAATAGAGAGTATATGACTCTTCTATTTTTTTTGGTGTGAAAATAGAGGGTATAAGACCATTCTATTTTTTTTGGTGTGAAAATAGAGGGTATAAGACCATTCTATTTTTTGGGGTATGAAAATAGAGAGTATATGACTCTTCTATTTTTTCTTGAATTGGCTTATATTTGCATTGCCAATGGCTTTATATCTCTTGGAGGAGATATATGGATCTTAAGAGAGAAAGAAGATATGTTTTTGTTGTCTTGAATGAATGAATGGTGGGAGGTATTTATAGGTAAATGAGGAATGGCAAAAATGTAATTTTTTTTTGGAGGATAATTATTTAAAGGAAATTAAATAATTATCTAAAGGAAAGTGTGGAATATAATGGAGTGGGATAATTATTTAAAGGAAATTAAATAATTATCTAAAGGAAAGTGTGGAATATAATGGAGTGGGATAATTATTTAAAGAAAAGTGTGGAATAAAAAAGAAAGTGGGGAATATTATTTTTTTAGGCCAATGTTAAAATTATTTTTTATTTTTGTAGGCCAATGGTAAATTAATATTTACCCCATCAACTATGTTATGTCCATTTCACTAATTTTTCGAGTTTGTACAACTCCTCTCTCGAATATTTTCTCCAACAACACCAACCATCTGTTTTTAGTATAAACTTTTGCCTAATATTATAGAATGGAATGCTCTCATGGGAAGGTTCACTAATCAGAGTAATCATATGGGCTGTAAAGTTGATTTAAAAGTATAATCCTTATGATTCTATAAGGGGGTGTGTTTGGCGTGCTAGATAAGAAGGTAAGATAGGATAGGATAAAGGCTGGATATGATAAGAGTCGGAATTAGTCGGATAGAAACTATGTGGGATAGGAAATGAATCAGTCGAATAAGGATTAAGTTGGATTGAACAGGATAAGGACTAGTCGGATAAAGATTTAATAAATTTTGCATTTAATGGAGCTACGAATTAGAGGTCCAGATATTATATAATACAACTTTCTTTTCTATTAAAAATATATGTAATTTTAATTGTTGTTCACAATTTTTTTTAATTAATGCAATTCTCCTATTTATAAATAAGTTTCGTAAAAAAACTCTTTCGGGAGAAAAATTCTATATTACATACAATATTTACGAACTAGGCATTAAGTATAGTTTCAAATTCTAATGCTATCATTTTCTCTAAAATTAAAGTTTCTTATAAATACCTTAATTTAATAATAATAAGTAAAAATACTATATTATACAAGAAATGAATTTTATTAGTTGGGTTACTGTGATTTTGGGTGGCTGAAAATTTTCATTAATAAATTTGATTATTTAAAAGGCGTAAAAAAAGATCAAAATAAAAAAAATTAATTTTTATATTCATTTTGTTATCTGGCAACTATGGGATAATATAATACCACTTATAAGGGTGGTATATATTTATCCGATTTTAAAAGGATAAAGTGATAATTAATACTAAGTGTAATCCAATCCCGTGTTGCACCAAACACGGGATATGATTAAAATATCCTATCTACCTTTGCGCCAAACACATGATAGGATTTATTTGTCATATCCTTTCCGACAATAAACACTGAATATGATTAATTAATTCAATCTTACTTCTAATCATGCGCGACAAACACATCATAAGAGAAAATAACAATTAAACACACCAATCAAATCAATCCATTCAGAAATTGAAAAAACAAAAGAACAAAAAACTCACCTTGCCGCGGGAACCAAAGGGAAATATAATTAAATATTAAAATCTGATGACCTAAAGAAGAAGAAGAAGAAGAATTAAGATTAGAAATAGATAAATGATTTATTTAAATATAGTTAGATATAGAAAGAGAGACCTTAAAAGGAAGGAGATGGAGAGCTGGAGTGGAAGAGGAGAAGGAATAATGATCTAGGGTTTGTTTACACACATATATACGTATCTGAGTAGTATAGTAATTTTTTTTGGCAATAATAAGTAGATCTAGACAAACCTAAGCTGAGGATGAGGATAAGGGTGTGGCGCAGTGGCGGTGTACAGCGGAAGTGCGGAACTCACTAAAAGGACTATGGGTTGTGGCTGAGTCTGTAGCTTCAACTTGAGAGAGAGAGAGAGAGAGAGATGCTGGTTGAGGAATGGGGAGTGTGCGTCGGAGAATGGAGAAAAATGAGAAGAATTAGGTTTTTTTTTTTAACATTTGTCTTTTAAAGTTTAAACGGTACCGTTTGATGAGTAAGCCAATTTTGATTTTTAGTTTTAAGTTTCGGGTAATTCAGTCCAAATCAGTTTACTCGAAAACCAAACCCGAACTGACCGAAATAACTTGGTTTCGGTTTCAATTTTTTATTTTGATTTCGGTTCGGATAATTTTAGATCATAACATATCGATTTGGTTTTCGAATTTTTGACAACACCCGTACTCGCGTATGCGCGTATGCTAATTATACTCGAGAAAAAAAAGATAGGATTTTTAAAAGCCTTACTCAATCTGAACGATTGAAATCCTCGGCTTTAGTCTCTTTCTACTACTGGAACTCCACTTGTAGTTTCTTGCTGTTAGTCTAGGTATTTGAGTTACAATGAATCTCGATGTAAGAACTATCAAACTTATTATGTACACTACTTTTGTTCCATTATTTTCTTCATCTTTTTTTCTTTCCATTTAAGAACTATCGAACTTTATAACTATTTTGTTATGCCTCTAATTAATGAAGGGTGGAGAAGTTGCTCTCCTAAAAATATTTAGGGTGCGTTTGATTGCAAGTATGAAATTTGTATGGAAAGAAAATAAGTTATAGACAATTAAATTGCCTAGAATTGAGTTGCATGAAAAATGTAGTGTAGTGTGTTTGATTGCTTTAATTTTCTACCCGAAAAATATTGGTTGTATTATGACATTTTTAATGTAGAAAAAATTATTGATATTTTTTTTTACATAATTATATAGTCATGATGGATATTGTTTAATTGATCTTGATTAGTAGATTTTAAATATTAAATTTTTATATTATTTTAAGTTATTGCATTTTTAATATAGAAAATGGTAAAAACCTTGTCTCGTGAACAGTGCTCAAGCATGGAAAACAAAAAAACCACCTCCCCCCAAAGAAAACATTTTCCTCAATTGTCTTGAAAATGCACATGTGTGAGGCAAAAATGAGAATTGAATTGCCTAGAAAAAAAAGCCAATCAAACACCTTAAGTCGTCAAATCAAGTGAAAAATGCTCATTTTTCATGGAAAATGTTGCTAATCAAACACACCCTGAGTAACACTCCTACTTTCAATTCAGTGGGTCTTTTGCAATCGAGTAAAATATCTATTGCTCGGTTCTTGGGAATCGAGTATAAGCCTATATACTCATTCTTCGACAACCAAGTAAGGCATTATTAAGTTTATGCTGTATCTTTCATAATACACCTTATTCGGTTGTCGAGAACCGAAAAAAAAGTGAGAATATTTTCAAGAAATATTGGGGGTGCCAATATCTGCTCCCCACCAAATGAATTAAACTTGTTTTCATTGCCTTACTAAATAATTTTTTCTTTACCTTAAATAATGCATATATACTTTTGCTTACGAAAAATGTTACAATACTTATGGACAGTGGCGTAGCCACACTGTGGCGAGGGGGTGCGGGTGCACTCCCGACAATTTCGATAGTTTTTTTTTAAAAAATTAAAATAAAAAAAATATATTTTTTGAAAATAATATAAGGATTTATATGTATAAATTTATAGTTGAGAGTATATTATTTGAAGAAATAAAAGTGGAGGGTTATTTGAATAATTGAAATACACTTAAGTGAAAAGGGAGATCCGAGTCTCTCCCTCATTTCTTTTTCCATTCTCTTCTCCCTTGTTCTCTTATTTTTGCAAGTGCTCAAAGTATCAAACCTTTTCTGTTTCACTCCATGTCTCCGCTGCACTGAGCCACTGATCTTCTCTCCGACTTTTTTTGACTGGTGACCTCGTTCGGCTGTTCAAAGCACCGTGGGCCACGCACACGAAACGGAAAAGGTTTCAATTGAGAGTTATTCTTATTCTTATGTTGACAAGAAATTTAGAATTTGTGTTTGTTTGTATATGTATAAAAAAAATATTTGCGCACCCCCGGCTGAAAATTTCTGGCTACGCCACTGCTTATGGAACACAATTCTAGAACTAAAATGCAGCATGGCATGCAATCGCAATTTAAATCATTGATCCAAGCATACAAATACAAATTGGTAAACAAATAATAGTTCTTCAAATTAAAGCTCCATTAATGGAGAATTTGACCAATTATATGTTTAATCTATAAAACAGACCACAAATTTTTGTAGATTATTGATCACATATGTGATTAATCCGCTTGACTTCAGATTATAATGAAAAACAGTAGAGACTAAATTGTTCCAAAAAGGAATCGACGTGAATTTTCTGCTGTACGTCGACAGCAGATATCGAGGTCCAACGCAACGTGTTCTCGCCGACAACTCAATCTCGATCGTGAACGGGAACTCCCACCCTTGCTTGGTGCCGTCCATCTGGGTGGCGTCGGTGACTATGTTCTTGACATAGTCGACATGGCCAGTGCAGTCCACGTGTGTATAGCGGTGGTCTTGCCGTTGTCAACGTGACTGATGGTTCCAACGTTGACGTGGGGATTCTTGGGCTCGACAAAGCAATCTGTATTTTATGCAATGACTTCATTTTAGGATTTATTTAATTTAGTAATAAATTAATTTAGGAAATTCCAAATTGTCTTGTGGAATATTCCTAAATCATGTCATTTTGGTATTTTCCTTATTGATAGATTATTTTCTTTTTAGTAATTTCTTTTTAAGTTTTCTAGTTTGGGGCTGTTGCCCCACCTATATATAGGAGTCCTATGTACTTTATTTCATTCATCCAATTATCAATACAATATATTATTTCCTTCCCCATTGTGAGAGTTTCTCTTCTCTTGTAAATCAATGCTTAAGATTTCATAACCTACACGCTTTTTGCTATATCAATTGGTATCAGATGCAAGAGTTCGCCTGACTTGATGGCAACTAGTGAAAATGGAAGTAGCTACTCCGACAACGCAACTTAAGGATTGCAGGCACTTTGGGCAGCCATGCAATTATAAGAACAATAATTGAAACAAATAAAGAGTGCAATACATGAGTTCCAAAGGGCGCTCGGTAGACTTGGGCTTAGTGGCAATGCGGTTGAAAATCCTAATAGGGGTTAGGACTATGGGATTGCCCATGGCCGCTTTAACATGGGTGGAAATTGTGAGGACAGCTCCAGTGAAGATGAATTCAACACAGAACTGGTGGACTGGAAGAGCTATAATCATGGAAATATAGATCATAATCCACATGATTACAAGATAAAGATGGATATACCTAACTTTAATGGGCATTTTCACATCAAAGATTTTCTTGATTGGGTAAGTAAGGTGGAGATTTTTTTTTTGAAATTATAGAAATTCCAGAGGAGAAACAAGTAAAACTTGTTGCATACAAGTTTAAGGGAGGCGCATCTGCATGGTGGGAGCAATTGTAGTCTAACCACCGATGGCAAGGAAAGCAGCTGGTCCAAACTTGACCAAAGATGAAATTGATGATCAAAGCACAATTTTTACCACCATATTATGAGCAGGTATTGCACCAATAGTATCTTCATTGTCAATAAGGAACTAGGTCAATTTCTGAGTATATTGAGAAATTTTATAGGCTAAATGCAAAAAACAATTTGCCAGAACCCGAAGCTCATCAAATCGCGAGGTATGTTGATGGATTACGCAAATAAATTAAAAATCCAATGCAGCTTCATACATTTTGGACCATGTCAGAGGCTGTGAGTACAGCGACAAAATTAGAATTACATTTGAACAACCCTATTAAACCATCAGTCCGTAACCAACAATCTTATTCTAACCAAACTGACAATCTAAGAAGACAATTAGTAACCAACCCATCTTATTCCCAAACAACTGCTCATGAAATAGGAACCAATAACTCGCGTAACAATGGCCCTTCCATTTTCCAAAAAATAATACAATCGGCCAAACCATTTATACCCCAACCTTGGTGATTATGCTCGTCCTATTGGTGGAAGTGTAATCATTACCAACAACTAAGGCAACTTTCCAACAATTGTCCCCGTAGACCAAGAGTAAATTTGGTGGATAGTGTAGAAGAGCAGGGTGACAAGTTTGAAGATGAGTACAAATGATCTAAAATCGCTGACGGATATGATGGGGAGTGTTGACTTGAAAGTCACTAATCTTGTTTTGATAATAACAATAAACTTAATCTTGTGTAATTTAACTCAGTTGATATTTTAAGCTATAGCCATAATAAATTGATCATACGTGGATTTAACCGAAAAGCCGGAATCAATATCATTCATCTACAAAGTATTGCAAAATCAATATCTTACACCTCACACAACTCTCGGTCAATACATGTCCAATGGCATTTCTTTGAAGGACATTGAGCCAAGGAAGAAGAAACGAAGATACGAACAAAGTCCTCGAAGACTTGTTATTGTATATGTGAGTGAGTACTTTAGTTTCCTTTGTAAAGATTCCAAATTAATCATCATAATAGCTCATACAATATTTCTATATTATAAGATTGATCAAATCAAAAGTTGAATCAGTTTCCTTCAAAAATCTTATTTTTGGGAAAAATCGTTTTTGGTACAAATTCATTTTAAATATTAAACGAACTCATTTCAGAGTTCTTTACATTATAGAAGTCTTAGAAAGTCATATTTAAGTATCCCCAAGCTTCAAAATTAATTTTTGAGCTAATTTGCAAAAGTATGAAAAATGAGATTTTTGGTCAATCTGGCAGCAGACCAGAGGGGACCATCAGTTGACTGATGGGCTTTGCTCAGTCGACTGATGAGCCTTGCTCAGTCGACTGATAGCCCAGAAACTAGCCGTTGGATTTCAGATTTTTTACCACTTTTGGTACCAAACTTCTACCAACTCCCTCCAAACGGCCATATGGTGTCCTAGACTATATATACACAATCTAAGACTTATTTAAACACCCTTGAATCATTCCTACACTATTCTATTCATCTACATTCAATATTCAAAGATTCAAGAACATTTCTTTTGATCAATCATCTTCATTTTGAGCTATATTTTATTGATCAAATTTGATATCTCTTAGTGTGAGCATAAATTGTAATCTTCATACACTTGAGAGCTATTGTACATTGGTGTTAGTCACCATATTTTCTTCCAAACATTAAGAGAGGGTTGTCTCTTAAGATAGCAAGAGTGAAAGTCTTGTGAGAGTATTGAGAGATATTCAATACTTGTAAGAGTGTGTAAGAAGAATACACTTGTAGAGGTTTGATCTTCACTCGGAAGAAGATTAGAAATAGTGGAAATTCTCGGGGTACTAACTGACTAACAAGCCGAACCGTGTGGACAAAAAGTCTTTGACTTATATCGGTTCAATTTTTCTTTCTCTTAATCTCTTATATTGTGATATTTTTACTTTGTGATTGAATTAACTTTGTTTCTTGATTGCTTGATTGATATAGACATTAAACAATTTTAAATCAATTTTAAAAAAATCCGATTAAGTTTTAAAAATCCTATTCACCCCCCTCTAGGGTATTTTCCGACCTACAGGGAACATGTCTCTTATGTGGTGCAAAGGTTATTACTTACTCCGAAGAAAGAAAATGATTACTAATGGCATAATATCTTCAAAACTCGTTGCACAATTAATCAAAAAGTGGGTAATGTGATCATCGATATTGGAAGTTCTAAGAATATCGTGTCTCAAACATTAGTGAAGACGCTACAATTAAAGACCGAAAAACATCCTTCACCTTATAAATATATAGGGTGGATAAAGAATGGGCCAGAAGTACATGTAACAGACATATGTTGGGTTCCTTTCTCTATTGGTAAATTCTATAAGTACGATGTTGTATGTGACGTTGTTTAGATGGACACTTGTCACGTATTATTGGGAAGACCATGGAAGTTTGATGTAGATGGAAGGAGCCGAATTTAAAGATCTAATAGCATATGAGAATGAAGGAGTAACATTAGTGATTAGGGAGAAATTGCAGAGTCAACAGGAGTCCCCGAAGCATTACGACCACTTATTGTAGAATTCCAAGATTTGATACCCACGGCGTTACCAGACCACTTGCCACCAATACGAGATATCCATCATTACATTGATTTAGTTCTTGGTGCAACCTTACCAAATTTACCCTACTATCGAATGAGCCCTAAAGAGCACGACATTTTGTAGCAACAAGTAGAAGCGTTGCTACAAAAAGTTCTTATCACAAAGAGTATGAGCCCTTGTGTAATACCAACTTTGTTGGTCCCCAAGCAAAATGGAAGTTAACGAATGTGTGTGGACAGTCGAGCAATTAATAAGATCACCGTGAAGTATAGGTTTTCCATTCCTAGACTCAATGATATGTTAAACACGCTGAAGGGGTAAAAGGTATTTTCCAAAATTGATTTACGCAGCGGGTACTATCAAATTTGAATAAGGCCTGGAGACAGTGGAAAACTGCATTCAAAACAAAAGAAGGACTTTATGAATGATTTGTTATGCCATTTAGGCTGTCTAACACTCCTAGCAGTTTCATAAGACTTATGAATCAGGTATGCAAGCTTTTCATTAGTAAATTTGTGGTTGCTTACTTTAATGATATTTTAATCTATAGTCGTAATGAGGCGGATCATATGAAACACCTAGGGAAGGTTTTGTTGGCACTTCGCTTCAATCATGACAGATACGTAGTTTTTCCATGGACTCGTAACTTTTTATCGCAGGTTCATCAAAAAAATTAGCAGCATTGTTGCACCATTAACTTCTTCTATGAAGAAAGGTCAGTTTCTATAGAGAGACGAACAAGAGAGCAGTTGTGCCTTAATAAATGAAAAAATATGCACTACACCAGTGTTAGCCTTGCCTAATTTCAACAAGCTTTTTGAAGTGGAGTGCAACGCTTCAATAATGGGTATTGGGGTATTTTTGACCCAAGAAGGAAGACCAGTGGAGTATTTTAGTAAAAAATGAATGAAGCACAAAAGCAGTTGACTACCTACTAGTTAGATTCTTTGTTGTGTTCCATGCATTGCGACATTAGGAGCACTACCTCATCCAACAGGAATTTGTCCTTTACACTGATCACCAAGCACTAAAGTTTGTAAATAATTCAAAAAGCATGAAATAGTTGCATGCTCGTTGGATCACCCTTATATAAAAATTCACTTTCTCCCTAAAGTATAAATCTAGCCAGTTGAATAAAGTTGCCAATGATCATAGCAGGAGGGCCGCCTTACTCACTATCTTGCAAGCTGAAGTTATCAATTTTGAAAGCCTCAAAAAGCAATATGCAGACGACAAAGACTTCAAGCAGATTTGGGAGAATTGTCGATTGAAATTAAACACCAGGGGTATTCATATCTATGACAGTTTTTGTTTCGTGCCAACTGACTGTGCATCCCCAAGACGTCTTTTAGAGAGTAACTTATTCGGGAATTGCATAGTAGTGGTCATTTGGGAAGAGAGAAAACCATTGCTCTAGTAGAAGAAATGTATTTTTGGCCTCAATTAAAGTGAGATATTGGGAGATTTGTGTTGCGGTGTCTTATTTGCCGAACTGCTAAAGGACAAGCTCAGAATACTGGATTATACACCTTTTTGCCTATTCTAAAGCATATATGGGAAGACTTGTCCATGGACTTTGTGCTTGGACTCCCACGGACCCAACAAGGTATGGACTCTATAATTTTGGTGGTTCATCAATTCCCAAAAATGGTGCACTTCATTCCATGTAAGAAGACAGCAGATACATCACATGTGGATGATATCTTTTTCAAGGAGATTGTTTGTTTACATGTAGTACCGAAGTCAATTGTGGCTAACTATGATGTGAAGTTTATTAGTCACTTTTGGAGGACATTGTGGGAAAATTTGATAGCACTTTGAAGTAAAGCAACACTGCTCATCCACAAATAGGCAGTCGAACAAAAGTTACCAATCGAACACTCGATTACCTAATTAGATGCACTTGCAGAGACCGACCAAAGCAGTGAGATTCAATCCTACCTCAGATGGAATTTTCCTACATCAGCATGATGAATAAGTCCATTGGTAAGACTCTTTTTGAGGTTGTCTATAGCAAGTCACCCCGGCACGCTCTTGATATTGTTCCATTACCGAAGTTACCCAGCTTTAATGTTGTAGCAGAAAATATGGTAGAGAAGATGCAGAAAATCCATTCTAAGGTCAAGAAAAATTTAGAGCAAGCAAATGCGAAGTATAAAGAAACTGCAAATCAGCATAAGAGGGTTAAGGTTTTTGAGGAGGGTGACTTAGTAATGGCATATTTACGTAGAAACAGGTTTCCTGCTGTAACCTATAGTAAGTTGAAGAACAAGATGTATGGGCCTTTTCGTATCTCTCAAAAAATAAATGACAATGTTTATGTCGTTGAGCGTCCACAAGATATGAATATTTCGTCTACTTTGAACGTTTTTGATTTGTTTGAGTATCACCCTTCTAATGAGCCATTGTACCCAGACAACAACTCGAGGATGAGTTCTTTTTAAGTGGAGGGAATTGATGTGGGACAAGCCAATCCGTAATTTATGCAATTACCCAATTTTAGGATTTATTTAATTTAATTATAAATTAATTTAAGAAATTCCAAATTGTCTTTTGGAGAGTTTTTTGTATGAATGGGGTCTTTTTCAAACTTATTTTGGTAAATAGGGTTCTTTTGATCTTATTTAGTCAAATATGGTAGTTTTGACTAGGGACCACGTGGACCACTTGTTGGACCACTTTGTCTTATCTGAGGGGACCACTTGTAATTACAAGTTATTACCCTAGGCTTTCTTAGATTAATTATGTCTAACCTTATTGTTTTAAAATAAGGAATCTAGTCCGACCAATCTATGTCGTCTATATCTAGATTTATGTTGTCGTCTGTATTAAAATTATCAGACGGGTCTTTTACTGGTGAATCACTATCTAGTTCAATTAGTGAACTTGGTGGAGGAGGTCTAAGTATTTCACTCCAGCTTAATCCGTATGGACACTGATGGAGCTGTGAAGCTGTCAGCGGTCTCCACGAAAAGTCTATTAAGTCTAAGGCTTCTAACCTGTAATCTGGGATATTCCAATTTATATCATATACAATATCTCTAATGGGAATTAAAATATTGTTTTCTATAAACGAGTCTAATTCTTGGTCACCGTAATTGGATAACAACTGTCTATAAGCACGTAAATTATACGTACTGGCTGTCTCTATGAGTCTAAGAAGTTTAATTCCTCCGTTTTTACGTAGGAATTCTGCAGTCTCTGCAAGTCTTCTTCTCTGCATGAACTTTAATTTTTCTAAAGTTTCTTGCAGTACATGTCTAAGATCATGTATACCTCCGGTAACGTCTACTTGAGCTTTATCTCGTCCTTGAGGAAGGTCTCTTCGAGGATTATCTACTTCCTCTTCGTCTATATTTTCTACTAAAGCTTGGATATAATTATCCGTAGCGTCTTCCAAGTCTGAGAGTTTCCTTACTTCTCTAGATACCCACTTGCAAACGTGGTGTATATAGGGGAAGGTTCTTCCTGATCTAAAGTGTGCGGTACGTGTAGGTCGGAAAATACCCTAGAGGGGGGGGGGGGTGAATAGGGTTTATAAAACTAAATGCGGAATTTAAAAATCTTTTCAAAAAGTTTAAGTAAAACAATTTACTTAACAAATATATATCAAGGAATGTAAGCAAATAAACAATGAAGTACACAAGAGAAAATGATTAAGCAATCTCAAGCAATAACAAAACAATCAATAATAAAGAGATTGAGTTAGAAAGATTAAACCAATCGAAATCCAAGATTTTTTGTCCACACGGTTCGGCTTGTTCCCTCTACTCCACGCTCGGTTAGTTCCCCGAGAACTTCCACTAAAACCGATCTCCTTCCGGGTGAAGATCAAACCACTACAAGTGTATTCTTCTCACACACTCTACAAGTATTGCTACACCACAATACTTTCACAAGATACCCTCTTGCTAACCTATGAGATACAACTCTCACAATTTCACTCAACGAGAATTTACCTTCTTGTCTATCTTATGAGATTTACCTCTCATAAATTGTCTAATACAATTGTTTGGTGACTCACACCAATTAACAATATCTCTCTTGTGTATAACAAAATACAAATGAAGCTCACACTAAGAGATATCAAAATTGATCAAAGTATATAGCTCAAAAATGAAAGATTGATCAATTAAATGAATTGAATACTTGAATAACTTTGTATATATGTAAAATGAGTTTGTAGAATGATTCAAGTGTGTTAAAACATGTCTAAGACATCATATTTATAGCTTACAAAATCATATGGCCGTTGGGGATGATTAAGAGAGGTTTTGGCTCCAAGGTATACATTTTCAAACTTTCCAACAGCTAGTTTTGACAAAAAAATTCAAAATTGTTTTGTTAATTTCTCTCAATTAGACCGTTGGATCATGCTCAAAGTTTGATCAAAATTGCCAGGAGATGTTTTCTAACTACTGTAAAAATTTCAAAATGATCGGATTTCGGGAAGGCCTCTATTTTACCGTTAGATAAAAACTGGGCAAAAATTAAGCGAATTTTAAACGAAAAATAAAAATATTTTTCCAATTTAATAATTTAGTTCCAAATAAAATTTTAATGATTTTTGAACCTCAAATATATGTTTCTAAGAAACCCATTTTTATTATAGCTTAAAATATGATCATTTAAAATTAAAATGAATTTATTTTGAAACTCGATTTTTGTAAAATGATATTTTTCAAATAAATTCAATTTCAAGCTAGTTTAAATCAATCTTTAAAAGATGCAAGAATATGTTTGAGCTATATAATCAATCAATTAAGAAACTTTACATTAATCCTAAGCAAACACTCAATTACCGAAAAGATGAGTCTTCGAATGCTTCGATTTGTTTCTTCAAATTGATTCTTCACTTGAAGCTTTTCCCTTGAAGCTTTTGCATATGATTCTTGATCTTTGTACTTCATGGATTTGCATTGCTAGCTTGTGGGTGATGAGATTGATCTTCTTGTCTTGTCCAACGCTTGTAGAAGAATGATCTGAATTCGGGTAGATCGGTTTTAGTCGAATGCTTCGTTGACTTGATCGAATATTGATTGAATGATCCTTGTCAAACTTCCTTTGAGCAATCATGCTATTCTTGATTTTCCAAATAAGAAATCTATAATCTTATATCAAGAACATGTTAAATTACACATGATTAATTTATTGTTATTATCAAAATAAGATTAAGATCTTCAAGGTCAACAGTGCACATTAGTCTTTGTTCTTCTGGGTTAATTAGACCCCACTTTAATATAGGCTGGGTACTTCTAATGTCCGTCTGGTTTATAAAGTTCTCGTAGTCACGGTCTTTATTGCTCATAAATTAATTATGTGCTGCTTGTTTATGTTTTAAATATTTAGCTAGCAGTAAGTACTCACAAATAGTTTAAACAACAATATACCTGAATAAAACGTATGGTCCACCTTGCTTCTGATCGCCTTTCTTGCCTTCTTCTTCCGTCTGTGGTCTGTTATGTATTTTCTGCATTTATTCTCACTATTCATCCACCTGTAAAGGATCGGTCATTCATTTTCTGCCTACGCCTTAACGCCTAACGCACCCTTGCTAAAGGCTTCACGGCTACGGCACCTGCCAGCAACAACCCAAAACCGTCCACTCACCGATCTTGATGAATCAGAGAGAAGGACTTTATGGGAAACCCGCAAAGAGACATGTCTATTTTCTGGAAAAATAAAACATAACTCGGAGATCTAATGGAAGTTGTACTGAATGAGAAACATAATTTTATTCGAGTAATATTATTATTACAAACTACTTGCTTTTCTTTTGCTAACTAAAGGAAGCTTTACTCACTCATGCTCTCTATAATAAAAACTCTAAGCTGAGAATTGAAAAACTCGTACTTACAAATAAAAACTAACTCTCCTTATATAGAAGAGATACAAACTCCCTAACCTGCTACCGGCTGCTAAAAGTTATTTGGTTAACTAGGCATACCCCACAGCTTTAAACGCCTTTCGACGAATAGTGAGTGAAGGAGGCTGCCGACACCGACACACTAAATAGATAATCACACACAATAATACACATCGGGTGCTGCTATCATGAGCCCCATCGTCATGTGCATGCGTAGTAATGTGACAGACTTTTACAAAGCAAAAGCAAAATTTATAACACAAAAGCAAAATTTACAACTTTAAAAGATTTGTTTGGTCTGTCTTAATAATTACAAGTCTTAGAGTTGTCATTGCTTACATTTTTATAAACTGATGTCTCTGGGTCGTCATTGCTTACGCTTCTTCGTAAGCTGCTGTTTCCTTCTCTTCTCTTCTGGTCACTAGTCGTCGGCTGTTACCTTTATATAGTCGTTTGGGCTAGATGCCCTGCTAGTGATGCCTTACTGGTATGTCTGGGTGGAGCCTTTAATGGTGCTCCAGTATTCTCCTATGTTGGCGATATTGGAGGTTTATGATTAGATCTTCTTCTTGGCACACTGTGTACTATTTTTCTTCCCTTAAAAGTTATTCCATAATCCTTAGAATTCTTAAGGACCTGTTAACCTTTAAGGCTGTAGGATTCTGTCTACCTTCAATGGGCTCGAGTTCAGCTGAACAGAGTCCTTCTACGTCTAGGCATGGCTCTTCTGAGAGCCGAACAAGCTGGAATCCCCCAATCTCATGGTTGAACCCTGCTTCGGGCCCTATAGAATAGCTTCTTAAATAGAGGGGAAGGTATTCTTTAACTGTCTCGATGTAATTGCCTACCTTTTCGCCAAAACAGTCTACGTCTATAGTATTCTGCACGAGAATTTTTCCAATGAGTCCTTGGCTAGCCAAGAACTCTACTGGAATATCTGTCTCTCCCCAAATATTTATCTGAGGCATCTCCTCACAGAATCCCTTGATGAATGAGGCATGCCTTGGGATTATTCTGTTAAAGAGATAATTACCCATTTCTTTTAGGGTTTCGGTAATGTCTGAGTTTAGATTCATTGTTTCATTATTTTCTACTTCTCGTTGCTTTCTTAGCGGGGTAAGAAGATTGATGAAGAATATCTTTTTCTCGTAAACAAGATCTTTTTTCTTGTTTTCTTTAGGTGGCGCTGTTTGACCTCTTGCTCTGGCATAGGTCATTTTTTGGGGTCTAGGTGCTTCTATTAAATTTCTGGGAGGAGCTGGATTTATCTTGGAGATAGCGAGCCACTACATCCTCATAAATCTGACTGTAACAACCAAATTTTGTCTAAACTCTATTTTAAGGTTGTTAGAATGGTTCCACCATAGAGCATCTATGAGAGTGAGAGTTTCTTTAGTAAATTCTCTTCTGAATTTAACTAAGTCAGGAAATCTTTGGTTCGGTCTGTATTCGGGGAAGAACATTCTTCCGATGATCTTATTTTGCCTGCAAATTTCTTCACTCCTTTTCCCTGGAGGAATGAGCATAACATCTAGATTTTTTAGAATATGTCTAGGCATCTTTATCTTGTTTCTATCGTTGGGCTGGGTCTGAGGGTCATATGCACCCTGTAGGTACCTGGCGACTTTAACTTGGTCGATAAATCTGGTCATTCTGCTGGAGCTTCCTCCTGTCTTCATTGGTCTAATCTGCTTATTTGTTGATAACATGAAACATATTATTAGATTTTCAGCAAACATAAGTTCCCTTGAAATAATATCAGGAACTGTGTTCTTTTTTCCCTTAATATGAATTATGCTAAAATCATAATCACTAAGAGATTGTTGCCATCTAATTAGTCTATTAGTTTTTGATCTATTCAGATTTAGATCTCTAAATCCTACTGCATAGCTAAAGTCTGTATACACCGTAAAGTGTTCAGGTCTTAAAAAGAGCATATATTTTTCTATTGCTCTTACAATAGTGAGAACTTCTTTCTCGTGGGTTGTGTATCTTATTTCGGGATCAGTGAAAGTCCCTGAGCTGTATTTACACAATTTCTTTTTCTTAGTTTGATAGTCTAAAGCATAGTTGTTTGCGCCCCATTGTTTATCTGAAGCATCTGTTTCTACTATGAAGATGTCCTTTGCATTAGGCATCTCTAGTCCAGGGATATTTTTGACTTCTTCTTTTAATTTAGTCATTATATCCGTGTCGTCTTTTGTCCAATTAAATGGATTAGTCTTTTCGGTTCCTTTTAATTTAGCGGTAAGACTTCTTCTTTTTTCCGCTAAATCCTTAAGGTAGTCTGTGGCACAATTAAGCAATCCAAGAAAGCTTTGTAATTGTTTTTGATCATTAATCTTGTCTGAAAAGTCTAAAATCTTTCTAGTAATGTGGTCTAGAGGAGATATTTTTCCATTTCTTATATGGACCCTTATGAAGTCTACTTCTTCTTGAAATAGAAGCATCTTTTTATGAGAAATAATAATACTGTGATTATCAAATTCGGCTATTATTATTCTAAGATGTTCTATATGATCTTCTTTTGTATGGCTTGCAATTAGTACATCGTCAATGTATACTAAGCAAAATCATGAATACTTTCTAAAAATGTCGTATATTCTTCGTTGGAAGACTTGGGGTGCTTTTTGTATCCAAATGGCATTACTAGCCACTCATACTTTCTTTGTGGGATGCTAAACGTTGTCTATGGTATGGAGTCTGGATGCATTTTGATTTGCTAGAATCCGGACTTACAATCAAATTTGCTAAATATCTTTCTATTTTCGATAAGATTAATAAGATTATTCTTATCTGGTATTTTGTATGAATCAAACTCACAATTTTTATTGAGAACTCTATAGTCTAATAACATTCGTCTTTTTTCTCGTTTCTTTTCTGATTCATTTTCAACATAAAAGGAAAGGCTATTATGTCTACTAATGCTTTCTTGAATCATTCCACCTTTAAGTAGACTATCTATTTCCTTTTGAAATTCTTCTTTATCTCTCTGAGAATATCCTTTCTTATATGTGCCTCCATTTGTGGCGGCGTTTGGGTTTATGGGTATAATTTAGCAGTATGCCTTATCTTTTTCCCATTTTTCTATAGGATTTTATTCAGTCGTAGGAATTGTTAATTCTTTGATTTTATCCTTTTCTACTTCTAAGGATCTAATGTCTATCTTTTTTCTCTTTCTCATTTCTTGGACAGCCAAGAGACGATGTCTAGTTTGATCAACATTTTTTTGTTGAATTAATGTTATTTGTTTATAACATTTCTTGTCTGGACAAATGCATTTATGTTTAAGAGGGGCAGTAATTTTCTCTATTTCACCACACTTAGCTGTAGAACTCTGAGGGGGGGACCCATGAAGGTTTGACTTGCATGAGGTCAAATGCTCGGTCTTTAGATATGAGCATTGTCTGAGTATCGAATTTGCTTATATGAGACAATTCTATTTTATCGTCATATTGAGCAAAATGCTGAGTCTTACGAAGGAAATCATTTTCGATTAAAAGATTTCCTGTGAATTTACAAGGTGGATCCATGACATAAAATTCATGCGTAAATTCATTATCTCATATTTGAAAGTAAATAGGAATAGTCTGTAATGGGAGTTCAAAATAATCCCCATTAACAACTCGTCCGGAGATAAGTTGTTTGCTAAGTCTATAATACTCATCTGGAAATGCATTTGATTTACAGATACTGGTAGTACAACCGGTATCAATTATAGCATAGAGTAGTCTAGGATAATATGGATTAAGGATTTTTATTTCAATGAAGCTTATAAAAACTCCTTTGGCTAGGACTCCTAGATTATTCTGTTCTCTGATTTTAATACCTTTTAAGGGTTTTGGAATATCAGGGATTATCTTAGGAGGACATTCGTCTAATTTTTTCTTTCCCTCCTTAATTTTCTTGAGTCTATTTGTATTAATTTCTTGATAGTATTTATCTATGTCTGTGTCTAGTATATGATCATACTTATTTTCGTACATAGTACGAAATTCTTGTCTCCAACAGTCTTCATGATAATGAAGTTTGCACGTAGTGCATACCATGAATAGTTTAAGTGATATTGTAGTAAAACAATAATCACAAGTGAAGTCTGCAGGGCTGCACTTCATTTCAAATTTACACCTATGACTAGGATTCGTGTAGCACTGAGGTATTCTAACCATTTTCTCTGGTTGAGAAGGTCACCACACATTTGTTAAATTACAGCAGTAAATGGCTTCTTCATAGTCTAAATAAATAGCTGCTTCTAATGGTTCATCATCATTAATTGTGGTAATGACAAAACATTCTTTAAATTCTTCCTCTTCTTTTTCGGAAGAGGATTCAGTATCTGACTCAGTTGTGTATGCACTATACACACTGGCATTGTCATCTACTTCGAAGTCTGATAACTCAATATTATATATGAGGTCTAAGTCTTATGAGTCAGCTTGGGTAAGCATGACTTCTACGAGTCTAACGCTAGGTTTTATTTCTTTATTCTTTCTTTGAGAATAATTTCTAGCAAAATGTCCCGTTTTTCCACACACCCAACATTCATTCTTTGAATTGTAGGTTGTTGTTTTCTTATCTTCGTCCTTTCTATAATTAGGCACTTTTTTTCTGGTGTCTGAATTCTTTTTGAAATATCTCCTTCTAGGAAATAGTTTCTTTCTCTTCTTTGGATTTCTAAAGCTAGTTGATTTTCTGAATTTGTATTTTTTACTATTAAGGTCTGTATTAATCGTAGCTTTGAAAGTCTATTTCCAATGTTTTTTTATGGCTTTTGGAAGTACTTCTTCCACAACCCCATTGAATGGGGGCTATGTTTTTTTCATCCTTGATTGAAGGCATATTTTTAAATGTCTCTTTGATCAAGGCGTCTTGTGCTTTCTCGCGTCTTTTAGCTATAATGTAGTCTTTGGCAAAATTTATTCTTTCACCAAGAGTATCTTCTTTAGTATTATTAACTCCATGCCACTTTCTATATTCATTAATAAGAAGGTGTCCAATAGCTGGGAGTTTTCTAAAATACTCGTCTTTAAGAGTTGTGGTGAACTCTTTTATCTGATAGTACAATGTTTCATAGTTATTACTATGTTTATTGATCTTGTCTAAATTGCATATACTAAGTAATGATAACTTAGTTTTTGCTACGTCTACTTCTGATTCTTGGGCAAGATGACTTGCTCCAATGAATTCAGCTATAAAGAGTTGTACATACCCATTTACAGATCTTTGGTCTCTTGTCTCATTGAATCTTGCTAGTTTAGCTATATTAGCTTCGTCTGTTGCTATTCTCAAACTATCTAAATAGTTTTTTGCAATTCCTTTTAGAGATTGCTACTGAAGCCATATTCTTTGTACTTTGGAAGTCTATGGCTGTCGTAGGTAATCCTTTGACATAGTCTGGTTTAGTCTTAATAATACTATCACTATAAATAGGAATATTTATAGCTGCAGGGGTTTCAAATAGATTGAACTTGCTTCTAGAAGTCTATCATGTCTTAACATTGTTTCCTCCTGGGATTGCCGTAGTAACTGGAAACACTTGTTGTTCTTCATCTTTTTCTTGGAGTCTTAATTTTCTTAAGAGCTCTTTCGTGTCTTGAGAATTTCTTAAGTCTTTTGTAAATTCGCTAGATATCATCATATTGTATCTAGTCGATTTACTTCTTTCAATATTATTTTTGTATGTGTCTCTTTCTTGTCATGTTAGGTCATGTCCAAAATTTTGGATTCTGGCATTTTCATACAAAATATCATGATAGTTTATACAATTTCTTGGTCTATAATTCGGAGCATGTTGTAACATCTTAGCAGTGCTAGCATTACTACATTCTCCTTCTGAGGGATCATCTATTGCTGAATCTCCCATGTTTCTAAATCTTGATTCCTCTATTCTAATGTTCTTTGCTTTGAACTTTGGAGGAGCAAACTGTATATTAATATTGCATGTGATATTATCTTGGGCAATATATAAAGGCTCATTCTGTACAGCCTTTATTTCTTGGAATTATGGCAGTTGCCAGCGAGTCTTAGCATGTTCTTTCATAGGTCCAGTATTTCTTATATTGTACGTATTATTAAAGTCTGACGTATTCGTTCTAACAAGGATTTGTTCATTCACTCTTCCTTGTGGAATACCTGGTTGCATTCCTTCGAATGCTTTCTGGGAAAACTTAATATAGCTTTGATATTCTATATTAATATTTGCGTCTGGTAACACGTAATCTTCATAGCCTGTGGCATATAAGATTAGCTTAAAGTGTTTAGCTGTTAGTATAGCTACCATAAATGCCGGAGTGACATTGAAGTATCCTATATTGTCTGACATCTCTAATTGGGCTATTCCAACTAGGCTTTTCTGAAAATCTTTCCATCTTTTGTCAACTAAGCAACAACGGATGTTAACTCCATTCTGTGGTCAATGAAGTCCTTGGATTTTTGCTTAGAAGAGTCCAAAGGTTAGGAATTGGAAATTCCTGTCTGTTCCTCTTGATCTTAACCAGTCTGGTTCAAAGATTTGAACTTCTGTATAATTCTTTTCGAGGATATGATTTATACTACAATAGGTCATATTGTAGCTAGGGGTCTTAGGAATATCTCCTTCTCGGAACAAGTCTATGTATCTAACTGGAGGAAGCTGTCCATTACTTATGGATTCTTCTACATATTTCCAGTCCATCTCTCCCCATTCTTTCTATTGAAGTGAGTATGAAATATTTCTTTCTTTCCACCATATTCTTATGTTGGAAGAGGAGTCGCTAACTCTTTGGATCATCATATTTTGATGTCCAATGCTAGGGGTGAGGCTAGCTATTTTTCTAGTCTTATCTAACCCATCGTTTCTAATTCTTCCTGTCGAAGATTCTTCTTTTATTATGACGGATGGAGTTTCTTTGAACTTGCAAGTGGTTTCTTGCTTTTGTTCAATTTTCTTCTCAATTCTTTCTAATGATTCCGAGTAATCATTTTGTCTTTTAATTTGGCTAATAAGGGTTTCCCTAAGAGCCAACTGGTCTTTATACAACTTAATGTATAATTCTTCATTTATAGTCTTAGTGTTTTCTTTTAAAGAACTATGTGCTGTTGCAATATTTTTTTTAATTCAAGCATATTTATATTTTCTGAGTCTTGTCTAGAAGCAATTTCTTCTGTAAGTCTAGATTCTAAAGCTTTAAAATTTCTTTCAAGTTTATCGACATACTTCAATATGTGAGGTGTGTCTAAATCTGCTTGACTAGTCTGACTCCGTTTTTCATAAATGATTTTTATTACATTCATGATTTCTCTTAATTGTTTTTCAACCTTATCTGAATTTTCTCGAAATTCGTTTATGGTAGTTTCTTGAGTCTTAAAATGGTTTTCCCATTTTCCATCTAGATAATATGCTAAGTTTTGTTAGAACTTAACAAAATCATTATAGAAGGTTCTTAATCCTTCAGTCTTAGCTTGCAAATCATTTCTTAGATTTTGAGTAAAATTATACTCACAGTCTTGGGTAGCTGGTATAGTTGTAAAAATGAAGTTTAGTTTATCTGGAATGCAGATTGTTACTTTATTAGCATTATTGATTTCTGATTCAATAAATATGCGAGAGAATATTTCATTGCTCATCTTGTCTATTATATTTCGATAAAAGTCTGATATATCTTGAGGAATAATTTCTCCTGGAACTTCTTTCCAGTCTGAGTTAACTATTTCCATATTTTATATTTCTGGAATATAGTTATGAAGTCTAGGTATAATCTTAGCTTGCTCAGTAGATAATCTTGTGAGCTCGATATCTAATTGGCGAATACGTTTTGTTAATTCGTCAATTCTTGTCTCAAGAGAAGAATTTTGCTCCTTGCAAATAGTTTTTGTTTCTCTAGTTGTATTGAGAATTTCTCTCAATGTTGTAACAAAATCCGAAGGGATTTGTTGGTCTAAAATTTTAATTTGTCTAGTATTATTTTTGGTTTCTAAATCTAGAAGCTGGATGTCTGATATGATCTTTTGGAGATCACTATGAGTCTGTTGCAAAACTAATAATAAATATTGGTTTTGGTCTAATAAGCAATTTATTGCTCCTGCAATAACCTGCTTGCTTTATGAGTGTTTTAAAGGTATATGTTCTATATGTGAACAACCTTCCGTCTGAGTTGTTAAACACCCTTCTGCTCCGATATGGTGAATCGAAATTAGTTGGTAGTCTGGATTTATTCCAAAAATAGAGGCGTAGATGCGAAGGAATAATCCCAAAGGCATTTATGTAAATAATGTCTATTGTTTGAAGTCTGTGAGGAAAGGAGTTTGGGATAACTCACTACATCTGATACCAAATGGGGGTTTTGTCTCTGTCTAATCTCTGAGAGGTTACAAATTGATTTATAACCAAGTTTAGGGATTAAAGTCCAATTTCTGAAAATGTCTAATAAAGACAAGAAGTCTAAAATACCTTATTTCTACAAATAAGTAGAAAAGTACCTTATTCTTATAAATAAGTTAAAAAATAACTTTAGTCATAAAAAGAACTCGTCTTTTGGAATATTCCAAAGTCATATTGTTTTGGTATTTTCCTTATTGATAGATTATTTTCTTTTGAAGCTTCCTAGTTTAAGGGTTTTTCCCCACCTATATATAGGAGTCCTATGTACTATATTACATTCATCCAATTATCAATACAATATATTATTTTTTTGTCCATTGTAAGAGTTTCTCTCCCCTTGTGAATCTCGATCAAGGTTTAATGTTTCATAACCTACACGCTTTTAGCTATGTCATTTGGGCTTGAATTTTCTGTTGGGGCAAGGACGATGAACCAGCGAGTGCGTGAAAAAGAAAATGGTGATAGTGGTGATGAGGAAGGAGGAGGAAAGTATTAGCTTGTGGATTTTGTATGAGATCTAAAAATCTAGGGTTGGGAATTGGGATTGCTTTGATGGGGGGAGAAAACGAGTGTGTAATTGAGTGGATCGGAATATGGAGGTGAAACTATCGTACTATTTGAGGTATAATAAATTACGTTTTCTTTAACTTTACATTATTCAACTAACCTGTCAAAAAAATGTATCAAAGTGGGGAAATACATAAGCACGGTTTGATAACAACATAAAAAAAAAATAAGTTAAGACATGTGATAAAATGCTCTCCATGTTCTCCCTCAACCACCAAAAAAATTTCTCTATAGAAAAAGCCACAAAGTAAAAAAGAATCTCATCACGTCTCAACTTATTTTCTAACTTCTCACAAAAATCAACTATTTATATTTTTCTTTTCCACGTTATCAAATGGACCCTAAGATCCAAATATGTAGAACTCTTGGTACCAAAGTCCAAATATGATAAAACTTAGATATTAAAGTACAAACTATCGTAACTGAAAATTAAACTGTTGATTTGTGATATCTCGTAAACAAGAGTATTCATGACCCTTCTTTTCTGATTCAATTTAAAACAATTCATATTTTGTTGAGAACAATATCAAAATGTAGCGCAATGATGAATTTCACTACATTGTTATAAACCCAACTAGTTAATGAAAAAGATCCGGCCTTAGTATAAGTAATCAGAAGTATAATTATTCACACAAGGGTTCCAAGGCTTGATTCCCACCCCGCTTTTCCTCCCCTTAGAATCATCTAAATTTATCCATCACTTGTACTAAGAACATAAAAATTGTTAAATGAAAAATTCATAGGTTTCTCATTATAATCGCTGTTTATTTATACAGTCTCACTTTAAACATTTGTTTTTGCAAAATTAAGTTCAATCGTCAATATTATTGAAATTTAGTTAGTGTGACTATTTCTAGCACAGTACCACATTACAACATCCCAACAAATTTGCATAAATTTAAGGAATATATTTAAATGAAATGAAAAATTACAAAAACATAAGCGGTCTCCTTATGGTCATTCTTGGCTAAGACATGCAAAATTCATAAGATGAGATTTACACCCTATAGGTAATCATTGCTGCAGCAGCATAATAATTATCCTTCTCTCAATCATCGCTTCCTTCCCTTTATTTTTAACTTAATTGCGCAAAATCCCTGGTACATAACTGATAAAACCTATATAAATTATTCCAAAGGGACCAAATGTATGTCATACAAGAAGAGGATCACAAATTCCGCAATTTTTAGAGCTAAAAATTTCAATAAACTGAGGGGGGCTGGTTCTGGGGCGGGGGCGGGGGCTGGTTCTGGTTCTGGTTCTGGTTCTGGGGTGGGGGCTGCGGCAGCAGCGCACACAAGGGTGCAGGCAGTGGCGGGTGACCCTCCTTGATCTGGGCATGATTCGAGCTACGCTTTCCTTGTAACTGAAAAGCTTAAGATCAGTTCCATCGGTCCCAAAATCCCTAACTTCATGAGTATTAGTGTTGTACAAAAGCAGATTTTGATTGCGAGTTTCTAGGAAAATATCGCCGTTCTTTGAAAATCCAAGAGGACACCTAACATCTATACTGCGGGGGACAGAAATGAAATGTATGGTCCACCGACACCCTTGTCGCATTGGCTCCATGGTCCAAACTTCAGTACTTTCCAAATTCAAACCTTTAAATATGTCAATATAACGTGAAATACTTGCAGAATATCTACAAAGTAAGAGAGCAATAGAGTCATTGCGCAACATAAGCTCAGGATATACACAACTGCCAGAATTTTCAGGATTACACGGCAGCTGTATATCTCGGAAAACCTCCCTGGCCATATCAAACACAACTATACTCGTAACGCGGCCATTATCATAATCGCGTGAGATCCAGTAATAAGCTCCATTCAGATATGCACAGGTACGCGCTTTAGTAAACTCCAAAGCATAAGGAGAGAGAAGGCCATTAACCGAAGAAGGTAAGACAGAGTCGTCAAATTGTCTCCAAGAATCAGTTGCTAGGTTATACACTGCAACAACTACAAGAAGAGGAGGGTAGTTATCACTATCATAAGGTGGTGCCATCATATCCACAAAAAAATAATCCAAACCACCTTGTAAGCATTGGTGAAGGGGTCCAAACCAAATCCAAGATTGAGTCCTTTGAATATGTAATTCTTCCGAGGTGGATCTATGAAGTTTGGTGCAGGGAGGGACCTGCACTCTTTAGTAGCCGGATTCCACACAGTCACATGATAATTATTTTGAGGGAAACCATTACCATGATGCACCAGAAAAAGGCCATCAACGGGACCATGTACCGTAGAAAAACGGGATTTTAGTGGATAATCAATATCTTCATGTACAGGGGGGGACTTGCTGTCGTCATTGGCAAGAGTTCCATCATCAGGGAACAAAGCAAAATCGGGATACGAGCGGTATAAAACTTTCAAGACCTTGAGTTTGAAATAATGAACAAGAAGACGGGGATGTTTCTTGGGGTCGTTCAAGTGTGTGCGGATAAAAGTAGGGCTTTCTATAAGAGTGTACCAGTACTTGCATACGCACTTGGAACACAATAGAGATTTCACAGGCAGCCTTAACATAATGTCAACCAACAAATCTTCCGGGAGATCATAATCACCGCAGCTTGCCATACTTTATCTCTCTTGATTTTCTTGAAATTTTGTTCTTTTCTCTTTCCCTAATGGTGCGATTCAAGAAATACTTTATTCTGTAAAAAAATATCGAAGAATCAAATAAATAGGAACTCATCAAACAATTTTATTGAGAAGAAATTGGAATTTTTTTTGTTTTATATTTACTTATTTTTTCTAAAAAAAGATCATATGTAATAACTAAAAAGTAGGCATTTTATTTTCTTTACCCTATTGAGATTAACAAATATTTGAAGTTGCATCAGACTTTTGCATTGCCTATTTTGCCCCGGCTTTTTTTCCTTCAACCAAAAATATGCTTGCAACAAAATTCGAATTTTATAAACTAAAGGAGGCTAAACTTATGCCTAACTACTGGGTCACCTATTATCAGTGTTCTAAAAATCGGGCCTAGGCAGAAATCATTGCCTCCCCGCCCGGCCTAGGGCTAATCCTTTGTGTTTAGGCGCCGGGGTGATTAGGCGGCAATTAGGCGGGCTAGGCAGGATTTTTTCCTCTTTTTTTTTCCTTCAAAACAATGTAGTTTCATGTAAAAACAAAAACAAAAAAACCATGTTTATTAGCTAGCCCTATTTCAATCAACCTAATTCCGTTCTCATCATCCTCCTCCTCTCAGTCTCCGATCTCCATCTCCTCCTCTCCTCTCCCCTCCGGCTATATTTTGGGATGTTTATGTGGTTTTGATTGTTTGATCTTGTTTTTGGAATGCATGTTTTATTGGAATATTAATGTTAATTTCAAAGGTATATTCTGTTTTGTTAGTATTATGTTATTTAAAATAATATTTTTAATAAAAAATCGTTTGACTAATTAATCCTCGATTAATCCCCGACTAATCCCATAGGCGCTAGGCCCCCCCTCGCCGACCTAGGAACGCCTAGCGATTTTTAGAACATTGCCTATTATTTTTGTTTTACCTTCTAGTTCAAATTAAATATATTCGAGTTGTAAGCCTAGTATATGGCGGATTTAGGGGGAATCAACCCCAGTTTTTTCCTAATCATTATTTGAATACTGATGCCTTGTACAAGACGAATTTAGGGGGGACTTGGCCCAAGTTTTTTCCTAAACTTAATTTGAATACTGATATAGATACAAGAGTAACCTAACCCAATAAAAAATATTGGTATATTGTTTATGGGAAGATTAAAAGAGCAACTGGTTTGTAGCTCTGGTTCCTGTGTTCGAATTCCAGGTCCCCTATTTAACCCATGTTTTTTTGTTCTAACCCTATTTTTCTTTTAGGAAACTAGGATTTAGCCCCCTACAATTTCCTCAACATAGTATTAAGGACTATACAAGATTGAAAATTAGTTCTACACCCCTATACTGACTTTTTGACTACAAATGATATTATATCCAATAGTTCACAGCTGGATTGTTAATAGCTATGGACGAAATTACCCATGTTGTGATCTTTTGGTATTACATGGTGGTGGTTCTATATCTCAAAAAACCTCCTTGTCCATATCAAACATAACTATCCTTGTAAGGCTGTCATCGCCTTGGTCCCTTGACATCCAGTAATAAGCTTCGTTCACATATGTACAGTTGCACCATCTGGTGGTAGCATCGTCATAACGAGTATTGAAAATGCTACTAACTGAGGGCAATACATTGTTGACTAGTCTCCAAGAGTTAGTTGCTAGGGAATGCACTATAACAACTGGCATACGATTTTTTTTATCAGCGAAAAAGGGGATCATAACCACCTTCGTCATTGGTCAAGGGGTCCAAACCAAATCCAAAATTGTTTCCATCGTAGGTGTAATTATTTCGTGGAATGTTGAAGGCGGGTGCAGGTAGGGTCCTAAAATCTTTCGTAGCAGACTAGCAGGGTTCCATAAAGCAACATTATAAGTTTCTGGAATACTAATGTGGTGCACCAGAAATAGGCCATTAACAGGACCAAATACATCACGAAAAGAACTAAAAGGTGAGGGTAGTAGATAAGCTGTCTTGACTAGTGGATTATAAATATCTTCATGTACAGGTGGCTGGCTTTCATTGTTGGCAAGAGTTTCATCATCAGGGTACAAGTCAAAAGCAGAATCATAGCTGGATCCACACTCCTTGTAATAATGACCAAGAAGACGCGTATGATTCTTGGGATGGTTGGTTGAAGTGTGTAGTAATAAACATAGGGCTTTCAATGAGAGAGCACCAATATGAGCATAAGCACTTGCAACATACTAGGGATTTCACAGGCAGCCTCGACAGAATTTGAATCAACAGCTCACCTTAAGTTAGCTCTCTTGATTTTCAAAATTTGAAACTGAGATATACATTGATTACATATACAATAGTACAATACAATACCATACAATACATATACAATACAATAACAATACAATACTTGAGATGTAAAAGCAAAAGTTCCGAAAACTGGTGAAACAAATAGAAAGAAATCCGATTCAATTGAAACTGCCATTCAGTACAAAGAGTCAAACTTTTCAGCAAAATCAGGGAGAACTAGGATTAAAAAAAATCTATTTTTTTTTAAACTAAAAATCACTGGAAATCGACGATTTTGAGAAATTAATTATTATTATTATTATTATGATGTAAAGAAACTAATAATATGTTCTTTCGCTAACTAGTAAAGTCAAAAAATGAAATATGTTGAACACATGACAGAGCAAGTAAAACCATCATTAATGCATGCAAGTAAGAATGAAATGACAATTTTTTTTTTATTAATAAAACACGGAGTATATTTGTATCTATTGATATGGGCTGTTTAGTAGGCAGATCACAAACCAAATAATTAGAGGAATGCAGTAACCAAAAAAATCACCACATGAAATGTATTATCAGATCTATTGATTAAAGGAACTTTCTTGAAGACCACTATGATTTTCAAGTGAACCTTTAAAAGCAAACTCGAAATGGCAAAAATGCTCTCTTTAAACTGATTTGCTTTTTTTTCCCCTTGTGGAGATATACCTTCAGACTTTGTCAATTATAGAGAAAACAGAGAGTGTGTGTTTGGCAAGCCCAATTCTATGCCATAGAATTGGAATTGGGGTACAGTTTGGAAGGACAAAAAATCATGGTTTTGGAATTCTGATAGAATTCTAAAACCATCAATTCCAAAAGATTGAATTCTACATAAGAAGTGAGTTTTCCAATTCCAATTCTCAATGAATTCATTCTAAAAAAAAGGAAAAACTATCCTCAATCACCCCCACTCACCCCACCACACACCACACCAACACCACCCCGCCCCCAACCCAACCCTTAGGGATGGCAAAAAGACCCAACCCGACCCTGATGGGGCGAGTTTTTTTTGGTCCAGGGTTGGGTTTGGGTTTTTTTAAAAAACCCGCCCCGCATGCGTATATATAAATATATTAATTATATTAATATAAAAAATATATATAGTGTTTAATAAGAAAATAGAAACCCTAGACCCTTTCCTTTCTTTTCCTACAGAGCTGTTCTTTGCTTCTCTCTCATAGACCCTGAGACCGACAACTCCCACTCTCCTATTCTCCCACCGATGCAGCATTGCATCTATCCCACTCGAGGCCGAGGCCCGACGCCATTCTCACTGGTCTCCGAACTCCTCCTCTTTCATGTCCTCCACCGACCAACTATTGATCCTCCACAGCTCTACGCCCACTCTCCCGCAGTCCCACTCTCCCACAGTCCCACTCCCAATCTATTCTTCCAAAATTGTTGTATGATGTTTATATCATGAATTTGGCTGATGTTTTAATTTAACTTGAATTTGGGCATTTGGCCGTTGTTTTGATGTTTGAATTTAGCTTGAATTTGGGACTTCAGGTTTACTGTTTTATAAAAATACAACAGGTGCATCTAATTCAGGGCAGGGCGGGTTCGGGCCTCCAAGTATTCCTGCGGGGCGAGTTTGGGTTTTTTTTTTAAAAAAAACCATCTCGGGTTCGGGGCGGGCAACTATATGTGTGGGTCAGGTTTGGTATTGGCCAAATCCGCCCCATACCCGACCCGTTGCCATCCCTACCAACCCTCACAAACAGCCCTAAGACCTAGGGGTGTTAATGCCAATCCGAAAACCGACCGAACCGATCCGGACCGATCCGTAAAACCTCGAACCGAAAAAAAACCGAAACCGAAACCGAAAACGAGAAAACCGAACCGAAACCGAAAAGTTTGGTTCGGGTTTGGGGTAAGCTCGTTCAAAACCGAACTAAACCGAACCGAACCGAATTATGTATAAGAAAAAAAAATGTTAATATATACTCTAAGGGCACACGTTAATTATATTATAATACGAAAAAAATATGGCTTTTTATAAGAATAGTTCCTTAATAATTACATGTGATAATTTTTAAAAAAAGTCATTAACGTGTGCCTTTATTATTGAATTAACTACACAAAACTAAGATTTTTTTATTACATACATGATGGTAAGATATTTCATCATTTTATTTAATGTGTTTTATTCTTGTAAATCTACAAATAAAATTGTAACTAAATAAAAAATGTAGTATATACATGTTTGCTCCTTGTTTCGAAAAAAAAAATAACTTTAATTTGAATATGAACCATTCTTACATTATTATTAGTATTACATTGTTATGTTAAATTGATTTAGAAAAAATGAAAAAAAAATATATGTCAAAACCGAATAAAACCGAACCGAAACCGAACCGAAAAGTTTGGTTCGAGTTTGGGTTTCGAAGATTTAGAAACCGAAACCGAACCGAACCGAAACCGAATTTTTATATTTGGTTTGAGTTTGGGGTACTTAATTTCTACCCCGACCGAAACCGAAAACACCCCTACTAAGACCCAAGCCCCACACCACCCAGCCCTTTCACCATTCCTACCATACAGTTGTACCATCACCCAATATATAAAAATTGTGTCCTGTAGCTACACCCCTTAGCTATTGTATAGCCTCAACCCAACCCCCACCCCCCCCCACGCCTACAGTTTAACCAGCCCCTTCACCTGCTTACATGCAGTCTTCCAACTCTGACATAGTTTAATATATATATACCATACATGCATAGTATATATATATGTATTTATGTTATTTGTATCTGTATATATATGTTATTTGTATATATGAGTGTACGTATATGTATGTACACTGTGTGTGTATATGTATAAACTAAATCACCACCTGCCTCCACCACTGCCGGTTGCCGGAGTTCCAATGAGGTCACAGGAGCTCGGGCAGTGCTCATCGGAGCTCTGATGGTAGACGGTGCTGGCAGAGGTTCTTTAAAGGTATTGTCTCTTTGAAATTTCAGTTGAATTTTGCAAATTAACCAAAGAAACAAATTTTGAATTCTAACATAATTGCAAATGAAAACTATGTACAAACCAAACAATGGTGTTCAAGTCTAATAGAATTCCAAAACTGCGTAACCAAACGCACCCAAAAAGAAAATTCAAATCAAACAGAGCATAATCCTGGCAGTACTTCCAAATAAGTAGGATGTTTAATAGACTGTCTACAAATTCAGTAATATAGCGACCTTAAAGAATTATCAAACTAATGGAAGATATAGAGTGAGCTGATCTAAAAATTCAAAAAAGACCATAAAAACCTGAAAGTTTCATTGATTATTGATCAAAACCCTTCTCTGATAGTGATGGCAGCGAAGTTTGGAGAGATGAATAAATAGAAGACAAAGAAATTATACTTCCTAAAAACAAAGTGAGCTTTAGCTTTATATTAAAAGACAAAGACATTAGACTTCCATAAGCCAATGGAAGTACATAAATGAAATTTTCCATATGTTGAAGGAATTAGATTACACCAAATTAGACAATTGGAACAAAAAAAAACTAAGCTTAAAAAAAATTCCTAATTGTGAAAATTGAAATTCTAAAAACCCGAACTTCAATTTGAAAAACCTTATTTTAGAGAAAAAGTGATTTGATGGACTGTGGTTGCTTTGTGAGAATAGAGAATACATACAGATAAATTGTCTAACCACCGGATAATAGAGAAGCAGAAAAGATAAGCTAAGTAAGAATCCAAACACCTCTATTAGATGGAAGAGTGTACACGCAGAGAGAGAAAGGGGGGAAGTACGCACCAGAGAGAAAGAGAGAGAAGCTGAATGATCTTCGATCAGTCGACGGAGTGTGTGCGCGCACAATGCCGTCGTCGTCGTCGTCGTCGTCGCCGCCGATGAAAGCCAGGACGGGGACAGCGTCAGCGTGAGGGAAAGAGAGATATGGAGAGAATGAGACACTTGTTTTTATGTTACTAATTCATGAATTACAGACCCTTGTGCTAAAGAAAAAGGAGATTAAATTATTAATTGAAGATGAGTGTAAAAGAAAGTTTTAAAAAAAAAGGGAATAGAAGGACCACGAAGCTATATTAAAAAAATAGACGAGTCTTAAGAACCGATTATAATAATAAAAAGTTATATAATATAATTATAAATAAAAAAGAATTATTTTGTTAAGGAATAAATAAACAATCCATTTATCACGTATTCATACTTGTTCTAATATAAATAGAAAGGACGGGGATCACGAATTTCAATATATTAAGGATAGCACAAGAGAAGTTTAAAATCGTGTTGGACTGAAAAAGTTATCTATTAATAAATTAATTCAATTTCGATATAGAGGATTTTTTATTTGTATGTTCTCAATCGGCGGTGACTCAAATTTAATTTGAGGCTTTATTTTTTAATCCAACGGTTTAGAATTGTGATGGTCTATTGCTAATTTTAATGATAATTATGACAAAATATTTAATTCATTAGTAGATATGAGGTGTTTGAAACTTTTATAATTTTTTGTGTTACATTTTTATCCATTAATCATAATCATAATTATATTTTTACTTATTATTTTTTTTGTTCACACCGGGATATTCCGTTCAATAGCAAAATTTAATCTCTCAAGGTATTGTCATTCGGAATATTAAATATTAGAGTCTTTCAAACTTATTTAATTTATCTTTACAATTCACAGCTGAGATTTAATTTTTTAACTGTAATACTAATTAATACATAAATTTTATCTCTTTATTGTAATAATAAAAAGAAAAAAAAAACTCGAAACATATGTCAATTGAAAGTCTCTCTCTTTCATAAACATATTATCAATAACCAATATGTATTATCATATAACCCAGATTAATAATTAGTCTCGTACTAAAATTAGTCTCATAAAATAAAATTATTACTAAAATATATTTCAATATCTTAAAATTTTATAATATGTTTTTTTGGTTCACTTGAACAATTGTGAGGAAAAGGGAAATAAGTTATTTTACCATGAGTTTGAACCTTGTGTAATGCCAAGGTGAGTTAGTATTACACTAAACTGAACTAACTTCTTAACCCCCAAAAAAGTCATAATATAAAACTTTCCAAAAATAATATTCCCAATTATTATCCAGATCTGTTTCAATGATTTAGGACAGCTAAAATGTATCTATTTTATTTTTAAGACTTATTTGATTAACCCGTTTGCCCTCACATTAATTGAATATAATAATAACTCTTTAAGGCTAAATGACAAAAAATAGTAACAAACTTTTACACTTTTAGCACTTTCCTCATGCAACATTTTTTACGGTTACGGTAATAAAATTTTTAATTACTTTCAATTAGGTCCATTCGTTACCTTCTGTTAAAAAACCTAACGGAAAGCTAAATTTATTTATAGAAACCACCCTAACTTTTAATGTATTTACACAAACCACCCATAACTTTATTTTGTTTAGGGGTGTTTTTGGTTTCGGTCAATCCATGTAAAAATTCGGTTTTAGTTTCCAAATCTTCTAACCCCAAACTCGAATCAAACTTTTTGATCCAGTTTCTATTTGGTTTTGACCTATGTGTAATTTTTTTTCTAAATCAATTTAACATAACAATTTAATACTAATAGTAATCTAAGATTGATTCATATTCAAATTAAATTCGTGGCTTTTTAGAAATAAGGAGCAAACATATAGATATCATGTTTTCTATTTAGTTACTATTTTATTTGTACATTTACAAGAATAAAGTACATTAAATAAAATGATAAATTATCTTGTCATCATGTATGTGATAAAAAAAATCTTAGCATTATGTACTTAATTCAATAATAAGGGTATGCGTTAATGAGTTTTTTTTTTTTTAAAATGATCACAATATGCATTAATAAAGAACATATTCTTATAAAATGCTCTCTTTTTTATATTATATTATAATTAACGTGTGCCCTTAGAATATATATTAACATTTTTTATTTTCTTATTCATAATTCGGTTCGGTTCGGTTTTCTTGTTTTTGGTTTTTTCGGTTTGGGGTTTTACAGATTGATCTGGATCGGTTCAGTTTTTAAATAGGTCTTAACACCTCTAATTTTGTTATATTTTATGTATTTACAAAGACCACCCTTCTACTAAAACCCTTCAATTTATTTGCTTTTAGATTAGATTTTCGCAGCTGGAGTATCTTTTCTTTAATTCAAAAGATTTTTTTTTGGTTTTTTGTTTGAGATAAATTTCATAATAGCAAAAAAAATAGAAAGCAAAATTTTCAAATAATTAAATTAGTTAACATTTAAGGGAAATTATAATTTGATTAAAGACAAACATCATGCAATCAATATAAAGTATCAATTTTAATTTACTATTACAATTACAATTAAGATTTATTGTAGCTATCATTTTTTTCACAAAATTACGAAAAAGTTTAAAAAAATTAAAATTTACCCTGCCAATTTAAATAAAAAAGTTATTTTTAAATGATAACCTTTTTTCTTCCTTGAGAGACAAAAAATATCATATAATTACTATTTTGTGTCATTTAGATACTCTTTAATAATATCATATAATTACAACACATGAAGTGGGTTGGAACATGCCTGATCAAGTTCGAGTTTATGCATATAGTAAAAGGTACGACTTCAAGTTTTTCGATAATTTTTTGTTATCAATTGGGTCAAGTTATTTTCAATTGGTGGTTCATGTATATTGAATTCCACTATAAATATTTTTCAGACTACAATATTTCTAATGAGTCAAATTTACGAAGGGTTTTTTCAAGATCGAGCTAAGCGAGTATGAGTTCCACATAAAATTTGTATAATTGTGTAAGTTCGGGTTTGCTTCACTCAAAAGCCTCAATCAGTATATATGGAATGTATGAATTGGTATGTATTAAAAATGTAATATATATATATATATACAAGTTGTATATATATATAACATAACCGAACTTTGTAGCATTCCGGCCGACCAAACCGACTGTCGATTTTGCTCATTGACCAAATGAGGCCCAAACCAATGGATCATATAACCGTCAGTCTAGGTCGCAATCAACTTCGGTCAGTCTCGGTTTTTCCGGTGAAGCAAACAAAGACGAAGGTGAATAGAAAAAGATTCAAATATATGAGCATATTCATGAAGAAATCAAAATTCTATATACACAAAAAATGATCTATATATAACATAAACAAAAGAAGACTAATATATCTCACCAATCACCATTGATGAAGTGGATTAAGTTTCCAAAACAAAAAATAGTAGTGAATCATGAACACATAAATATACAAATGCATATATTAGTATAACAATTGAAAAACCAAAAATCTCGAAATGAAATCTCCCCCACAAAGTGAATCTCAACACTCTTCTTCTGCGTTTCGCTGGTTGCAGTGAAAAGTGATACAAAGTGGCCAGCGCAGTGAGAGAGTGGTATTGGCGGAGGATTGAATTGGCCAAAAAGAAAACGGGACTTCAGAGTTTTCTTTTCAGAACATGGAGAATGAGAAAGATTTGAGATTGGATATTTTAGTTGTTTTGTTCCGATACACGTGCACCAACAATAATACTACATAGGCATTGGGAATCAATAACAACATTCCACCTGTGTGAGAAATTTGTATTACACTAAAACACCGGTTTAGTTTCAGTTGTAGCCAGTTTTTTATGACTTAAAACTGTGAACCAAACTGAGGACAATCACATTTCTATTTTCTAAACTGAACAGACCATATTAATTTTAAAAAAAAAAACTGCAATTTTGGGCTGGTTCTGTTTTTCGGTTTTGGCACACACCCCTAACTTGTGAAAATAATCTGTCAGTTGGATCAACAAACGAACGAGCGTTCTTCCACAATTCCACCGTGCCACAAGATAGAAAAATATGAATAAAAATTACCATTGCAGTGGCCTTGAGGCATACTTGAAGGAATAAGAATTGAGTATGGAGTTAGTTTAGCTCTTATAATTCTTCTCTTCTTTAAATGTGCTCTTCTTCTTGATTCACCGTTAAATCTGGTGCTAGGATAGATTCCTTCATAGCTGCTCTGGATCACCAACCTTACACCCTCCGGGCTCAAAACTTGAAATCCAGAATTGAAGCTATCATCTTACGAAGTAAGCCGATTAAAATCTCAAAAATGATCAAACATATCTTGCGACTTAAAACAGCTTACAAGATGGCTAACCAAAGAATGAAAAAGCCAATTCAACCCAAACAGTTCATATGAAACTGAAGAAATGGGGAGTAAGAGAGGTAAAATAGAAAATGAAAAGAATCACACGACAATAGCAGATGCAATAATTACTTCATGCCCTTCACAAAACATCTTAATAAAAGTTCTAAAATCTGATTACATTTAATAGATGGTTGCGTAATTTAAAAAGGAACTAACCCATTAGACAAAACACAATAATTGTTCAAGCAATAATTTAAATTGAAAAGGTTACAAAAATATAAATAAATAAATAACTTAATGCAGTAGCCTCCCACTCTCTCTCCTCTTAGCCGTTCTTGGCAGCTTCACATGCAAAATTCAGAAGATGAGATTTGCACCCAATACCTGAATGATAGCAGCAGCATACTAATAATTTAACTTCTCTCAATCACAGCTCCCTTCCTTCTTTTTAACTTAAAGCCAATGGCATATCAGGAATTGAGCAAAATCCCTGGGGCGTACCAGACAAGGCCTATATAATTTCTTTTAAAGGGGCCAAACCTATACAATACAACACAATGTTTGCAAACATCCCAAGTTTTAGTGCTAAAATATTCAATGAACTGAGTCGAGCAGGGGCGTGTGCGGGTGCGGGGTTGGAGGCAGAGTCAATAAGGGATAGGATATTGGGATAGGGAGGGAAGGGGGGAAGGGGAGAAAGCCGGTTGTGGGGATAACCTCCTGCAACTTCCTGGATCTGGGCATAATTGGGGCCACAGTCTCCTTGTAATTGAAAACCTTAAGTTTCCTTCCTTTGGTTCCAAAATCTCTAACTTGGTGCTTATTAGGGTTGTACAAAAGCAGTTCAAAAGAAGAAGTTCCCAAGAAAATATCGCCGTTCCTAGAAAACCCAAGGGGATGGAGGACGTGTATATGGGGACCATAAATCAAATGTTTGGTCCAATGATACCCTTCTCCCTCCATTATCCAAACTTCAATTGACTCCAAAATCATACCTTTCCATATATCTACATTGTCCAGAAACCTACCTGTATATTTGGAAAGTAAGAGAGCAATTTTGTCATTCCGCAACATAAGCTCAAAGAATACTGAAGGAGATCTTTTGGTATTACATGGTGGTGGTTCTATATCTCGAAAAACCTCCTTGGACATATCAAACATAACTATCCTCGTAAGGCTATTGTCGCCTTGGTCCCTTGACATCCAGTAATAAGCTCCGTCCAGATATGTACAGTTGCGCCCTCTGCTGGTAATTCTGTCATTATAAGTATTGAAAATGCCACTAACTGAAGGCAATACATTTTCGACTAGTCTCCAAGAGTTAGTTGCCAGGGAATACACTATAACAATTGCCATACGATCTCTTTCATCCACGTAAAACAGGATCAAAACCACCTTGTAGTCATCGGTGAAGGGGTCCAAACCAAATCCAAAATTGAGTCCATTGTAGGTGTAATTACTCGGTGGAAGATTGAAGGTGGTGCAGGGAGGTTCCTGAATTCTTTTGTAGCAGGGTTCCTTGACTAGTGGATTATCAATATCTTCATGCACAGGGAGCTCGCTTTCATTGTTGACAATAGTTTCATCATCGGGGTACAAGTCAAAAGTAGACTCATAGCGGCAGGATCGGCGCTCCTTGCAATAATGAACAAGGAGACGTGTATGATTCTTAGGGTGGTTGAAGTGCGTAGTAATAAACATAGGGCTTTCAATGAGAGCGTTCCAGTATGGGCATACACACTTGCAACATACTAGGGATTGCACAGGTAGCCTCGACAGAATTTGAATTAACAAATCTTCAGGGAGATCATGAGCACCGTAGCTCACCATAATTTAGCGCTCTCGGCTCTCAAATTTTATTTCAAGGTTTCCTTCCACTAATAAATAGTGCAATGAAAGGAAAAAATTTCATTACAATGGTAGTGGAGAATCATGTCAATAAAAGTTTATCAAACAAATTTATTATGATGAAAATGGACAATCTTTTTCTAAACAGATAAAACAGAAGTATGTAAAACAAAAATATATATAAGCATCAATATTACCCAATTCAAAAAGGCATATCTGACAAAAGATATTATGATAAAACTGAGATATACATTGATTACATATACAATAGGACAATACAATCCTTGAGATGTAAAAGCAAAAGTTTCCAAAACTAGTGAATCAGAAAGAAATCCGATTCAAGTGAATCTGCCATTCAATACAAAGACTCAAACTTTCCAAAGGGATGAAGCAAAATAAGGGAGAACTAGGATTTTTTTTTCAAAAAAAAAAAGGCTTCTTCTTTTTAACCAAAAATCACTGTAAATCGATGATTTTAAGAAATTAACTATTATTATTTTATTTTATTTTTTTAAAAAAGAAACACTGAGGAAGGCTGAGGAAGGCTGAAATTCATTATGTTGAAACTGTGTGCCTTGTCAGCAGTGTTTTAAAAAGCGTTGAAATGAACGCCCTGAGGGTGCCTTTCACCAAAACCGCCTCAAAGCTCGAAGAGAACAGCGGAATACATGTTAGGCATGAGCATTTTTTCCGAGGCCTATGCATTTTTCAAAAGGCTTTACACCTTTTGAAAAAGGCGTACGCTTTATGTGGTTTTTTTTTTTTTGGACAATCCCTAAACTGTGCCGTTTTGGTCGAAAAAAAAAAACGCTTCAAGTTTAAACCCTAAACACACTGTCACGAACAAAATCTTGAAATAGAGAGAGAGAGGAGACTGAAGGAGTTCCGGAAGAATTCAACAACTGAAGCAGAGGCGGAACTCGGAAGACAGAGAAACAGGTTGGCTGCTCTTTTTAGGGTTTCAATTTTCAGAATTTAGGTTGTGATATTTTTTTAAGGAATTTAGGCTGCCATTTGATTACCCATTAAGGCTGCAATTTTATTTAGGCCACCATTTTAATTTTTGATTACCAATTTAGGCTGCCATTTATGAATTTAAGCTGCATTTGATTACCAATTTACATTTATGTAGCTGCACTTGATTACCAATTTACGTAGCCACTTGATTACCAATTTAGGCTGCCATTTGACTACCAATTTAGGCTGCTATTTTAACTTTTAATTATGAATTTAAGCTGCATTTGATTACCAATTTAGGCTGCCATTTGACTACCAATTTAGGCTGCCATTTTAACTTTTAATTATGAATTTAAGCTGCCATTTGATTACCAATTTAGGCTGCCACTTGATTACCAATTTAGGCTGCCATTTTAATTATGAATCTGTTATCTAATATAGCAAATCTAAAATTTTGTAAATGTTTTATGCAATAGGAAAATGAGCAAAAAAGATCCATTTTGGAAATATGCATATTCAAAAGACGAGGAAAATTTTCCAAGATGCAAGTTTTGTGACAAAAAATCTAGTGGGGGTATCAACTGATTAAAACAACATTGGGCCGGCACCTATTGTGGCATTAAGCCTTGTAACAAAGTTTCGGAAGAAGCCAAAAAAGAGGCCAATGTGGAGTTGAAAATTTTTCATACGGAAAAAAGTAAACAAAATGAACTTTTGAAGGAGATTGGGAGCTGCTCCGGTAGTGATTACACTTGTGATGCGTGGGTAGTTGCCCGAGTCAAAGTAGTGGCTCTCAACCTCAATCTAAAGGTCCAATGGATGTGTTTGTGAATGTTCAAGCGAAGCAAAGTACTTTGAGTTCGGCCTTTCAAAAAGAGCAAAGGAACAATGTTTGTAGGAAGGTCGGGTGTCTTGTATTTGATTGTATGTTTCCTTTTAATATTGTGAACTTTCTCCATTTTGGAAGTCTACTATTGAGGCTCGCAGAATTTGGACCTGGGTTCAAGCCCCCTACCATGCATGAATTGAGGACATGGATCCCCAAGGCAGAAATTGATGATATTAATAAATTGAAAGATGAGCATATGAAGTTTTGGAAAGAATATGGATGTTCTATCATGTCAGATGGGTGGACAAATGGAAAAGGCCAGGTTCTTGTGAATTTTCTCGTGAATAGTCCCAAAGGGACTTTCCTTTTAAAGTCAATTGATGCTTCTAATTCGGTTAAGAATGATGAATTGATGTTCAATTACATTGATGAAGTTGTACAGGAGGTTGGGGAGGCGAATGTGATTCAAGTAATCATTGATAGTGCTTCAAATATGAAAAATGCGGGAAAAAGGCTAATGGAAAAGAGGATTAGGTTGTGGTGAACTCCATGTGCGGCGCAATGCATTGATTTAATGTTGGAGGATATAGGAAAAATGACCGTTTTTAGCACCACACTTGACAAAGCTAAACGTGCTGTGAAGTTTTTATACAGGCATTCAATTATTCTCTCTATGATGCGAAGATATATAGGTGATAGAGAGCTTCTTCGCCCGGCCGTTACGTGCTTTGCCACTGCTTTCTCGACTCTCCAAAGCATTTACAAGCAAAAGATGCCACTATCTGCTATGTTTACTTCTCAAGAATTTGCACAAACAAAATATGCTAGAACTAATGAATGGATGGCAACTACTCACACTATATTGTATGATCCGGACTTTTGGCCTCATATTGCTTTTTGTATAAAGGCAGCTGTGCCACCTGTTTGTGTTTTGAGAGAGGTTGATTTCGAGGAGAGACGAGCTATGAGTTTTATTTATGAGTTGATGGATGGAGCTAAAGAAAAGATAAAGTTGAATTTTAATGAAGCAAAGCGTAAGTAATAGGCCAATTTAGAAGAAGATAGATACTAGATGGACTCCACAACTCCATCAACCTTAACATGCCGCGGGGAAATTATTTGAACCCTTAATTGCGTTTTGAAGAGTCGTTTTCTAATTGTGATGAAGTGAGGAAAGGGTTGTATACTTGCATAGATGGAATGATGACTGAGAAGGATCGGATTATTGCAGATGTCTAGTCGGAGATGTACGACAAACAAAGAGGAGACTTTGGGAGTTCAATTGCTATAAAGACTCGAACTTTGAGATCACCAGGTATTAAAGATCACAATTTTATTTTATTTTTGCCAATTTATTTAATTTAAGAGTGTAATGTTATTTATCTTTTTCTTAGCTTCATGGTGGGTGCGCTTTGGGAGAGAAGTACCAAAGTTAATGAAATTTGCTAATCGGGTCCTTAATCTTATGTGTAGTGCTTTTGGGTGTGAGAGAAATTGGAGTACCTTTGAAGCGGTAATCTTATTTTTCTCTCTTTAGGTTGTCATGATAAAAATAAGTTCATTTAAATGACCTTATGTATTTATTTTATTTAGATTCATACAAAGAAGAGAAATAGGCTTGAACACAAAAGATTGAATGCCCTTGTGTATGTGAAATACAACATTGGATTGAGGGAGAGAAGCATTAGAAGGAGAGCTAATATGGACCCAATATTGGTGGGTGACATTGAATCGAATGATGAATGGATAGCGGAGCAAGAAGATCTAATTTTTCCAAGTGATATTACTTGGATGGATGATGAAGATTTTTTAAATGTTCCTGCTATAAGAAATGTGCCTATTAATGAAAAAACCAAAGAGTCAAACACTTAAAGTTGGTTCATCATCAGCACCTAAAAGGGAATAGAGGGAAGAAGGCTCACGACGTAAGTTCTTATGTATTTTCTATGTTTAATACGCCATCCATATTGCATAATAAGGAATTTTTAATGATCTAAGTTATCCAATGCTTAAGCAATGTTGCGGATAAAGGGAAGCGTCAAAGATTAGTTCTTATTGATGAAGATGAAGAGATTCCGAACATGGGGGATGTCGAACATTTTGACAGTGGACGCTTTCCTACTTCCATTGACTCAATTGACAATTTAGATAGTGATGTTCTTGCAGATGAAGAATTTGGCAGGGAAGGGATAAATTTCGAAGACTTTGTGGGTGTTAACTTTAGATGTGAAACTTTTGAAATTTGGATTGAACGAGAGACTTTTACTTTATGTTGAATTGTCGATTGTAGTAATGACTAGTATCTTCTTTCTAGTTTCTAAAGACTTTATTTTGATTGTAGTAAATACTTTTATTTCTTAAGACATGATTTGTTTGCTTTATATTATTTTTGTATTTTATTTTTTTAATATAAAAATGCTTTGCACGAAAAGCCTACGCCTCATCACATTGAGGCCTATGCTACATCACTTTTTAACAAGCAAACGCCTAGGCTTACGCCTTCGCCTTTTAAAACACTGCTTGTCGGCAAGTGAGGAGATGGTAGATTAGAGATCGCAAAAGTGCGAATTTTTGAACGGTGGATGGAAACATCAGGTTGAAGGATTTTTTGCACAAGTGAAATAACCAGCGAGTTCGACGGTGAATAGAGCCATTGACGAGATGATCCACTATCCTCCTATTTCCTTAAATTACTCTATTACAAACCCAAGATCTGACAAATCTATGAACCAATTTTTGAATCAAAGCTCTTTTTTCTTAAAGAAAGATAGGAGCAGATCTATGGATATGTCGAGAACAGTACCAATATATGTTTCAATTTCCTTTGCTAGGTTGCAGAATCTTGAAGAAAAACACATCGACACATATAAATATACTAGAGGTAACCCGTGCTAATGGCTCTATGACCTAACTCATGTAATTATTCAATACTCAAATATAAACTCAAAAGGACAATGTAAAGCAAAAATGGCATAAGAATTTTTGTTTTACAAAGGAAGAAAAGAAAAAATCCACTCAAGATGGCATCCTACAATACATATAATGTCGTTGAATGGTAGGAACGCACTAACCAAAATTGCACCAGAAGTTACTTGAGCAGCAGCCAAGATAGGCACAATACAAACATGGAACCAACCCAACATAAATGCACCAAGCACCTACACTACCATGTCACACCTAGCACAATTACCTTACACCATTACCATCACCAACACAATACGAAACATTAAGAAACACAATTATTGAGGCAAAGTTTTATTTAGGACCACAACATTAATTTATTAAGCCAAATTATTTCTTTTAATTAGCATGCAGAGCAACACTTCAATTATTCATAGTTCCAAATCATGCGACTTAAGAGTTCTACAATCTACAACTAAATGAGCACCTAGAGTTCTTTTGCTAAAGATTTAAGTCAGAAAATGAGATATGCTCAACACGTAACAGAGCAAGTAAAACCTTCATTAATGCATGTAAGTAAGAATGAAATGAGAAATTTTTGTTATTAATAAAACACGAAGTATATTTGTATCTATCGATATGGGCTGTTTAGTAGGCAGATCATTAACCAAATAACTATAAGAAGGCAATAACCAAAGAAATCACCTCGTGAAATGTATTATCAGCTCTATTGATGTACTCCTATACTTGGCAACACATGTTAATGGTTACTGTTAAAAGAACTTCCTTGAAGACCACTATGATTTTCATGTGAACCTTTAAAAGCAAACTCGAAATGGCAAAAATGCTCTCTTTAAACAAATTTCATTTTTTTTCCCTTGTGGAAAAACCTTCAGACTTTGTCAATTATAGAGAAAACAAAAATTGTGTCTTTAGGAACCCCGATTCTATGCCATAGAATTGGAATTGGGGTATAGTTTGGGAATTATATTGTTTGGAAGGATAAAAATCATAGTTTTGAAAATTCTAAAATCATCAATTCCAAAAGATTGAATTCTACATAAGTAGAGTTTTCCAATTCCAATTCTCAATGAATTCATTCTTAAAAAAAAAGGAAAAACCATCCTCAATCACTCCCATTGACCCCACCACACACCACCCCATCCCACTCAGACTCAACCCCCCCCCCCCCCCAACAAAAAAAATCCAACCCAACCCTTACAAACGTAAGACCCAAGTGCCACACCACCCAGCCCTTTCACCATTCCTAACCTATAGTTGTACCATCACCCAATATATAAAAATTGTGTCTTGTAGCTACACCCCTTAGCTATTGTATAGATTAGACTTCCAAAAAAAAAATGGAAGTACATATATGAAAATTTCTATATGTTGAAAGAATTAGATTACACCAAATTACACTGGTGGGTAGGTAGGTTAAATCCTAAAGGAGCGATAATTGGAACCAAACACCAAAAAAGCTTAAAAAAAGGGTCATTTGTACTTTGGCACCCAAAGTTTATATTGAAACTGAGTCTAACACCCACAATTTTATTTTATTGTACTTTGGCACCCATTTCTAACAGTTCCGTTAGGTCAATAAGTTTGATTGTTGGATCAATGTTTTAATGAGCCAAATTGTCCAAATTACCCCTAAATGCACACCAACAATTACAATCCCCCTCCCTGTACCTTTCCCATTCAAACCCTAATTAATTTCTCACTTTATTTTCCTTCTTCAAAATTTTATGGCCAATTTTTCTTTTATCCAAACAGACAGCTTTCTTGATCAAATATGTCGGAAGCTTACGACATAATCGAGAAACCTCCGATCGCAGGTCCAGTGCCCACAAACCTACCACCAACTGCACTGGAGTTTGTACTATACCCTATTCGATTGCGAATTTGTGACCCGTTTTAAAGAAGAAACGATGAATTTGGATCTGGACCCAAAACCCAAGCAATCAACAAAACAATGGGTTTAAAGATCAACCATCGGCGATGGGGATGGTACAGTTAATGCAGATGCAAAGGCAAGCTCCGGTACCGGCGAGTTCCCGACGAACGGCTTGCAAGAACCAGCACATGAATGTGGAGGGACATGGCCGAAGGATCCAAATCCACACCGAGTTTGACTCTCTCTTTGGAAAAACTCACTGATCAAATATTTGCCTTACTCAACTGTCGGGATAACAATTACCATGATATTCCGCTTCATCTCGCCGTGCATATCAAAAATGCCTTCACTGTCGGCGTCAAAATCTCACTCCAAAATGCCACCGTGGTGTGCCGTCGTTGCTCAGAGATTATTAGGATCTGCTCACTGATTACAATGGATTGAAGACTCAACTACTAATTAGAGCTTTCAATTCACTGGTGGCGAGAAAAATTTGAAGGAAAATAAAGTGAGAAATGAGTTAGGGTTTGAATGGAAAAGGTGAAAAGAGGGGGATTATAATTGTTGGTGTGCATTTGAGGTTAGTTTGGACAGTTTAACTCATTAAAACATTGACCTAACAGTCAAACTTGTTAACTTAACGGAATTGTTAAAAATGAGTGTCAAAGTACAATAAAATAAAATTGTAAATGTCAAACTCAGTTTCGATATAAACTTTGGGTGCCAAAGTACAAATGACCCTAAAAAAACCCCTAATTGTGAAAATAGAAATTCTAAAAACTCAAACTTCAAATTGAAAATGCTATTTTAGAGAAAATTTGATTTGATGAACTGTTGTGCTTTGTGAGAATAGAGAATACATACAGATAGATTCTTAAGCGACCGGACAATAGAGAAAAGATAAGCTACGTAAGAATCCAAACACCTCTTGGAGGAGAGTACACACAGAGAGAGAAAGGGGGAATACGTACCAGAGAGAGAAGTTGAATGATATTCGATCAGTCGACGGATTGTGCGCGCATTATACCGTCGTCGTCGCCTAGGAAAACCAGGAAGTATCAGCGTGAGGGAAAGAGAGATAATAGAGAATGAGACTTCTGTTTTTATTATGCCTATATTTTTTTGATTAATCATTCATATCAAAGACAAATTACATGGAGTCAGACATAGAATTATGTCGCCCTAGCTAACTATGAACTACATAATTCGCTGACCAAAGAGATGAACAAGTAAGCTTTGCTTCGCGTCACCCTCATGAGAGTCTCCCAATCGAACCGAACCGAACCGAGAGAGCAGCTTCAGCTTCCTTCTGCGTCACCAACCACACAAACCATACCATATGCATCAACAACCACCCACATAAGAGGTGGACAAATCTCCAACAAAATACAAAGAAACCAACGCCCACCAATGTCCCAAAGTTGGGACGGTCCCAAAAACCATTTTCTTTTATTTTTGGTCCACGTACTTCCTAATTTATTTTGAATTTTAAATTAAACTTAAATTCATAAAAGATTCGAACTTTCTTTCGATGGTATTTAGATAATTTAACTGCAATATCATTTATTATTTTTTTCTTTAAAATAATTTTTATTTGAATAAAACGCATATTGCATGTATGTAAAAATATTAGATTTAAACAAACAAGTATAAATACATGCCAGAAGCATTATTTATTTATTTTTTGATAAAACTAGATTACATTGTATACGTGATGTTTAAGCGACTAGGATATGTAAAATTGATGAAAATATTTCAATAATCTTAATATATGGCATAACAATAAAGTGTAAATCTATGTAAATTATAAGGATAAAATAGTTAGTTCAAAACTCTGACACAAAGTCACTTCGCTGTTGAAATCCTTCTTAGCATATATATATATTTTTAAGTTTTGTCATATAATTTTTTATCTATTTATTTTTATGTTTCTTTCATGCAAAGTACATACCCTGTTAATTTAATGAAATTTAATAATTAAGACAAATTGTGTGTTAATTGAAGAATTATTGTTTTGAACAAAATTAAATTACAAGAGAAGGATTAAAGTTGCACATATAATGGACGAGAATTTGTTTTTTGTTTTGAATTCTAATTGTAAAGACAATAAATCTTAGAGAGAAGACAGAAATCACTAGCGCCGCCCATCCTCTGGCGCCAGTAGTAAACTGCCATTACTGACGCTTCTTCTCCCTCCTCGCTATATTCTCTTTCCTCCTCACTTATTTTTTTTCCATTTTCTCTCTCTATATATATACACATAAATCACACCTACACATACCCCAAAATCATATTAAACATAATTGATTTCAATAATTCAAAATCAAAATCAAAATTTATTTGGGTTAAACCAAGAGAGAGTTGAAAGAATGTGAGATTCTAAGTGTATATATGTACACAATACACAACAAGTGAAAATAGAAGATGAAGTGGAGGTGGCAGGTGATGTGATGGGATAGTGGGCGTGATGGTCGTAGTGGAGGTGGAGGTGGAGATGGAGATGGTGGTTATGTGTGAGCGCACGCTGATATATATAATATTATGTGAAAAATGTTTAATATTTAATATTGAGTTGTGGTCTAAATTAATTCTTTTTTAAAAAAATAATTGAAATGACAAAAGTGCCCATCATTTCCATTTAACTTAATAGAAAATTAGGAAGGAAAGACTAAATGACACTCACTAATAATTTAAAGGCCAAAGTGGGGGCTTTTTTTAGTTTAATTGCCAAAATGATACTAAGCGAATAATTTAAGAGCTATTAGGGTAATTTACTCTTAATTTAAAATATATATATATATATATATGGACGAATTTTCAATGGTTGCCTTCTCTCTCTATCCATCGATGGGTACTACAATAATTAATGCACATTGGTGAAGTGGCAAATCCTTTAACCTGTTATAGAAGGTTAAGGTAACATGTTCTATTTTTATTTTTTAATTCAACTTTAAGATTTCTTAAAGATTTTATTTGCCAAATAGATTTAGGATAACGCAATTTCGGATTAGAATAAGCATTTATGGGTGTTTTCATCATTTCAGTTTTATAGTTAATTAATAATATAAGTTTATGGAAAATAACTCTTTTAAAATATATTTGACTTTGAATTTTCATCTTTATATATTAGGTTTATAAATTACATACAACTCACCTCTTTCAATAACACTTTCAATTTAGTCATTTTATTATTATTCGTGATAAATTATATCATAATAAATACTCGAAAATTAATTTGAAGCATCTTATATAGTTTGTGCTACTGGTTTGATTGGTCATTGTTCAACTAAATAATAATTTCAACATAACAACATAAAATAATATTAAAAGAAACGTATTTTCTTAATTTAACGTGTTTCAAATAAACTCAACTTTTAATAATTTGATCAGATACAAAAGTATACATACGACTTCTTAAATAACACTCAAAATATATCTTGTATAGTATTAAATAATTAATTGTTTGTTTCAATAATCAATGTGTCGTGTTTGGTAAACAAATTTTGAGATGATCATATTTTATAAGAGTGATTTTGTTTCTCTCTGCAATATCTTGCAGTTAATACACCCTTAATTTATGAAAATTTTGAACAAATTTTAATAATATTACCTTTTCAAAATTGAGAAATATATCCGCCAATTAAAATTAATTTATAATTATATTAATTTAGATTATATTTTAATTTAGATTCCTAATCGAAATCTACTTCCATTTTAATTTATTTCTTATTTTCTTTCACAGTGCATTTGGATTGTAGAATTGAATTTAGTTTTAAAATTCATAAATCTAATATTCAAAAATTACATATTTGAAAATACGAGTTTAAAATTTTGTGTGTGCTTAACAAATATAAGGAAATTGATTTCAAAATTCAAATATTATTCCACTAAAATTTATATTTAGTTGAGTAGTAGGCTACTTTTATTTTTGATACTGTGGCGGAAGTCGGGTTTGCACAAAATTAACCCATTTGACTCAATCCACCCCTATTATAGTATTTTATTCCTTATAATATAACTTAATTACCATGGGGTAGGAGTGTGTGTAAGCATATATTATTAGCGAAAGATTTAGATTTAAAAAAAAATAAAACCTACACCGAGTTAGGTTGTATTTATAAGTGTATTGGGTTTGGGTTTGCACAACACACGGCCTTTTTTCATCCCTAATATTATTGTTATAATTAATATTACAAGTATAGTTATAATAATAACAAATAATAATTTTTCAAAAAATTAATTAATTTTTTTTTCAAATTCGTAAGTTTGAGATCTATAAGGAACAACCCTAACTCTAAGATTTCAAAGTTATAACTTCAAGATAAGTGTCAAATCTCATTATTTGAATATATTTATAAATCTCAAATCATAATTTCACACCAAACAAAATATTTAGATTTGGGATTCCAAATCCAAATCTCATGTTTAAATCTTCTCTCAAATTCACATTCCAAATGCTCCCTTAAAGATTTCTTCAAAGGTTTTATTCAAAAATATTTTCAATTAACTATATTATTAATATTTTCACCCATTTCTTTCACCTATGCATAATAATAATAATAATAATAATAATAATAATAATAATAATAATAATAATAATAATAATAATAATAATAATAATAATAATAATAAAAATAAAAATTTAAGAATCAAGTATACAAATTCTTTTATGTTGACAAACACAGTAGACCTATTTCATGTTTATCAAATTTTCGATATATAGTCATATAAAGTATTCATGATCATGTGATTTGTTGACCTAGAAGGTCTTAATCTTATTTTGATAATGACAAAAAGTTAATCATGTGTATTTTACATGTATTTTTAAATGTATATTTAGTTTAAACCGATTTAACAAGTTGCACTATTTTTTTCGAAGTATCCCGGGAACTAAAACTGAAACCTTATCAAGTGTATCACCACTCCATGAGATTCTCTCTACTCTCGCATGAACTCATGCAATTCTTGAAGATCAAAGATCAAAGGAATAAATGAAAAAGTTTCAAGGCAAATGATGCAAGTGAAGATCGTATTGAAGAAACAAATCAAAGCATTCGAAAACTCGTTAATTCGATAATTGAGTAAGTGCTTAGGATTTATGTTAAGTTTCTTGATTGATCAATCTCTATGGCTCAAATGTAGATTGATTCAAACATGCTTGAAATTGAATTTATTTGAAAAACATCATTTTACAAAAATCGAGTTTCAAAACAAATTCATATTAATTTTAAATGATCATATTTTAAGCTCTAATAAAAATAGTTACCTTAGGAACATATCTTTGAGATTCACAAATCATTAGAATTGTATTTGGAACTAAATTGTTGAATTGAAAAAAAATGTTTTTCTTTTACATTTAAAATTCGCTCAATTTTCGCACAGTTTTGATCTAACGGTAAGATGGAGGCCTTCCCGGGCACCGATCATTTTAAAATATTTACAGTAGTTAGACAACATCTCTTATCACTTTTGACTAAAATTTGAGCATGATCCAACGGTAAAATTGGGAGAAATTATCAAAATAAATTTAAATTGTTTGTCAAAACTAGCTATTGGAAAGTTTGAAAATGTATACCTTTGACCCAAAACCTTTCTTAATCATCCCCAACGGCCATATGATTTTGAAAGCTATATATATGAGGTTCTAGATATGTTTTAATACACTTGAATCATTCTACAAACTCATTTTACATATATACAAAGTTATTCAAGTATTCGATTCATTTCATTGATCATATTCTTAATCTTTGAGCTTATTTATTGATCAATCTTGATAACTCTAGTGTGAGCTTCATTTGTAATCTTCAAATACACTTGAGAGTTATTTTTTATTAGTGTGAATCACCAAACTATCTTTATTCATCAATTGTGAGAGATTTATCTCATATGATAGCAAGAAGGTTAATTCTTGTGTTGAGTGTGGTGAGTATAATCATACTTGTTGAGTGTGGTGAGTATAATCACACTTGTAGAGTGTTGTGAGAAGAACAACACTTATTGAGTGTAGTGAGAAAGATTACACTTGTAAATGTTTGATTTTCATCCGGAAGAAAATCGGTTTTAGTGAAACTTCTCGGGGAACTATCCGGGCTCGGACGTATGGTCTAAACAACCGAACAGTGAGAACAAAATATCATAGTCTCATTCGGTTCAATCTCTCTAACTCAAGATCTTTATTTACTTGCATTTATATTTATTGCTTGTTCTTAAGATTGATTACTTTGCATATTTCCTTGATATTCATTGAGTTAAAATTTTATTCTTAAAACTTTTCTTGAAACCTTTTAATTCCGCATTAAGTTTTGAAAACCCTATTCACCCCCTTCTAGTGTCATTATCCAACCAACATGATTAATTAGAACTCTAATTTATAATATGAATTGTATTTTTCTTTCACTGGAATGGTTTGTGAGATGATAATTATGCAAACAACATACCATAAACCTTTGAGATTTATTTTGTGTTTCAAATTTTTTATTTTTTTTTATAAAATTATGTGAAATAAATGAGCCTACAAACAATTCTAAAAAAAATCATCAATTTTATTTTTATTTTTTTAAAGGATCATCAATGTGAAATAAATGTGCTTTGAAAGCTTATTATTGTTTTATTATCATGAAGAAGTTATTATTAATCAAATTAAGTGTTTTACACCTTTAGTTATTGCTAGAACTTGTTGAATTATTTGAATTAATCATTTAAGTTATTCTTAACTTATCAATCAATTCTCCACCAATTGATTGTGGCGTTTTTGACTTATATCGATGTTCAATTCTTCCATTCAAGGGTTGGGTGTAGGTTCCACGTGTCATCACTTCGATGAAATTCCAAGGTTCTTGCACTTTCGAAGTTCAAGGGTTGAGGATCCATTAACTTAGCTAGGAAAACGATCTGAGATCGCATCATTTGTATCAGTAATCGTGAACAATGTTGTGAACAGTGTCGATGAATAGTGCTGGATGAACAGTAATCGTTGAACAATGTTGCGTGAATAATAATTGTGAACAGTGTTTTCTACAAAAAAAAGGAAAAAAAGAAATCAAAAATTGCTAGAAGAAAACCCTAGAACAAAAAAAATAATTATTATGTATAGGGTTAGTTGTTTCGAATTGGAATACATCAAAGTTTGAATTGGTGAAACGAAAACCCTAGGTTTTTAACTTTTGCGCTATTATTGAAATTGAGGATTCCCGATGAACTTTAGAAAAATCCAATCATTTGGGTTTATTGATCCTTGTTTCATTATTATTATAGTTGGGATTCTTATTTTGCACTTTGTTCCATATAAATCTATTTTGGTTGGAAAATCTAGAAAGCCATAGGATATTTGATTTCCTCATAAATTAGGGATTTGATTGTTGCTTATCATTTGAAAGTCTGCTTGCATTTATTCTAGCAATTTTAGTAAATCGTTTGGCTCTTAATATTGCTAGAAATTGGTTTCTTTGAATCCTTGGTAAATTTCTTTATTTAACATGTCCAATTTAATTGTGTGTATGCGATTGGTTGTTAAGAATTTGTAAATAAAGGTTCAGACCTTTTAACTCATTTGCCCAAATTCTAAAAGTGAATTATGAGGAATTACATCTATTTGTGTGATAAACACGAGAGAGAAAAAAAAGCTGAGTGATATTATTTTGAGCGAAACATGTAAAGGAGTGCAGTGAGGAAAAATTATTTTCTTTATTTGTACTAATCCTTGTTTTGGCCGTATAAGATATTTCTCTAACGGATCAGGTTTTATACGAGATTTTGGTTTTGGGTTCAATAATAAAAAGGTATTTTTTTAGTTTGCCCCTATTATTAATATGAAAATCAAGATACGAGCAAAAAACAAAACCCTAAATTTCGATTTTGAGGCAATATGTTCAAATCAAAGGCCATGGATGGTGATAAAGGATCTTCTGAAGATGTTGTAGGTCGAAAAATACCCTAGAGGGGGTGAATAGGATTTTTAAAACTTAATCCTGTTTTAAAATTTGTTTCAAGAAAATTTAAAGTCTATATTAAGAATTAAGCCAATCAAACAAGCAATCACAGTCACAAGCAATAATATAGTAATAAAATAAAGAGTTTTAAATATAATGAATAAACCAAATAAGCCCAAGTCATTTTGTTCACGCGGTTCAGTTGTTTAGACCATACGTCCGTGCCTAAGTAGTGCCCTCAAGAAATTCCACTAATACCGATTTTTTTCTAGGTGAAAAATCAAACCATTACAAGTGTATTTTTCTCACACACTCTACCAATGTTGTTCTTTTCACAACACTCACACAAGATTTCACTCTTGTTATACTAGAGATAAACCTCTCACAAATTTGAATAATGAGGTTTTTTGTGGTAAACACCAATGTACAATAACTCTCAAATGTTTTAAGAATTACAAATAAAGCTCACATTAGAGTTATCAAGTTTGATAACAATTATATAGCTCAAATGAAAGATTGAATGATCAAATGTTTGCTTGAATCTTTGTAGAATGAATATAGATGAAGAATAGAGAATAAAAATGATTCAAGGTGGTTTGAAATGTGTCTAGGATGGTATATATATGCTAGGACAAAATATGGCCATTTGTATAGCGTAGGTGTGAGTTTGGTGCCAAAAATGATAAAAAAAAAAAAATCAAAAATCCAACGGCTAGTTTCTGAAGCATCATTCGACTAAGCATCACTGCCCATCAAGTCAAAATCCCAAATTCTGGACTTTTGTATTTTAACTCCAGAATCAATTTTAATGCTTAAAGAGGACATCAAAAATATGTTCCTAAGACACCTACTTTTAGGAAAACTCAAAATATGTTCAAACGGATTTAATATATGATGTATTTGAGTTATATATAATCATCAAACAAGAAAATTTACATTAATCTAAGGTACTCACTCAATTTTGAATTTTAATGAGTTTTCGAGCACTTTATAAGTTTATTTAGTTCTTCATTTGCTTGGAAGTTTTGATCCTCATTGATATGCCATTAAAAATATGCTTTTATCATGTTATTGTTAGTGAAGATGACTAATGTATTTCGGAATATCTTTAGAGGGTTGATTTCACCATCGGTTTTGTCGATTTTGTCCACTTATGATAATTGTTGAATTTGTGGCTATACTTAAAACATCACGTTAGTTAAATTAAACATGATTAATTATTGTTATTATCAAAACAAGATTAATGACTTTTAGGTTAACAGATGTATTTCCTTTGATGTACACATAATAATGATGATGCAATTGTTTATAGTGAAAACCAGGCAGTAAGTAGTGGAGAGGATAGAAATGGTGGATTATGGGATTATCTCTAATTAAGTTATTAACAATATGGGGTTATCTCTAATTTTATTAATGTAAGTTTTGTTGATTTTTCTCAGGTTCTTTTCTGTCAAATGTGTGATCTTTCAAACTATAGTGGTTCTGAGTGCCCTTATGTGTATATGAGATGCAAAAAGGGAGGATGTGATGGAATTTTGATGATTATGACCTCTAAAACGGAGAGGAATCCCAATAGGAATTTTCGAAGGTGCTCCAAAGGTGGATGTAGTTATTAGAAATGGCTAGCAGAGTTTATAATGTGCTCATATAATGAAGCTTCAGATAATATATGATGTTACAATTGTGGTTTTAAAGGCCATATGAAGGTAAAATGCCCATGTAGGAACTACCCTTGCTCAATAAAGGATGTAGTGCTACAATGGCTTTGGAGACATCTAACAAGGGACAAACTCAAGGATGGAAATATCTAAATGCTATACTTGTGGAGGATTTAAGTAGTTGAATGATATGATCAAGAACAAAAAGAAGTTTGATGTATCTATCAATATCAATTTGTCATTAGATAACTTTTGTAACCAATTTGCTAACAATGCGAATGTAATGTAAGCTGCAATGTGCCATTATAAACTGTGCCATTATAAAGTGCATATACTATATACGAGAAAACTACCAATGTGCCATTACAAACTATTTATAACCATGACAAATAATTCATAACCATTACAAACTACACAAACAGTGTAACCATCGTATTTCACATATACCATATACCATATACCAAAAAAATACCAAACTTCACAAATAGTGTAACATATACCACATACCCTATAAACTACACAATTTGATACAAAAATAACAAAAATTACTAAACTATACAGTTTGACTAAGACAAACAAAAAATAGAACTGATGTGTCTATACAGTTCACCTGCCTCTGGTGCTTGTTCCCCTTCCTCTTGTGCTTATTGAAAGTGTAAAGCTTATGCATTCCTTGGAGCTCCCTTGCATGTCCTTGTATTATAGCCGGTCAAGCCACATTTTCTACACATCCTCTGCCTCTTCCTCAGCCTCTTAGCCTCATCAAAGCCTATCTTTATATTTTTTATGGCCTTCCTGGAGGCTTGAAATGGGGGGGCGGGGGGGGGGGGGGGGGGGCGCTTGGTAACTCACTAATAGAAGGCTACAAAAACAATCAAAGGTACTAAACAAATACAATTATAATAAGTAACTGATGAAACAAATATACCTCTGGTCATGTCCTATAATTGGGAAGTGGAAATATTGCTTTTTCATATGCTGCAGCATAAATCTTCACAAGATGGAACTCACTGCAGTAACTGAAACAAATGTATGAAATTAAAACAAGGAACATAGATATGCAATAACTGAACTTTATTATAAATTGAAATACTTACTCTGCCCACTTTAGCCTCTTTTGATGTATGCCACACACTGCATGTATACAAGGAATGCTAGTTAAAAGCCAAATTCTACAATCACATGTCTTTTTTTGCAAGTTGACTGTCCAGCTCACATGCACCCCTTGTACTTGGTATTTAATTAAGTTTGAAGTCCTAACAATGTATTCATTCATCTTTTCCTTCATTTTCTCAATAAATGATACAGCTCTTTGCACAATTCCTTCTTTGTCCCATATTTGATACTTCATTATCCTCTCATAAAGCATGGTCATCAACATGTTCTGGAAATGTTCTACAAACTGATAAACTGGCTTATCCCTTATTTGAAGTAACCAATTATTAAAACTTTTTAAGAAGTTATTGTTAATGTGTTCGCATTTAATTGTACCATCATTGAAACATCTAGCCCACTGCTTCACATTGTTATCTTTTGCCAAATACTTATGTGCCCTCTTGCAATCCCTCAACATTAAAGCCATAATCTTCTTAAAATCAGACCTCATGTAGGCCCTAGCAGCCCCCCAACTCAGGTTCTCTAAGTGCTTCCCTCAAACCCATGCTTTTTTAAATTCTTATATAGATGCCTAAAACATAATATATGTGTTGATGTAGGGAATATATTGGCTACTACACTATCCAACCCTTTACCTTGATCACTGATGAAAGTAAGTAGCTTTGGATGCTTGGTTACTTGGGGTTTCAATTGATTCAAAAAATAGGTCCATGTTTCTTTAGACACTTGGTTACATATGTAAATGTCGATTGGGAACATCCTATTATTCCCAATATATGGCACATGCTGCCAAACAACCCCCCCCCCCCCCCCCAAACTTGCCTTTAAGGAAACACCCATCTAGCCCAATTAAATGCCTATAACCAGTTATAAACCCATGCAAACAAGCTTTAAAACCCACAAGCATAGCATTAAATATGTTGTCTACTTTCCTAGTAACATATGCAAGATTATCGGGGTTCTTTAAAAGGATCAATGATGCACAAGCAGTGGATTTAACACAATTGTTTTCATAATTCCTATAAATCAACTCCATAGCCTTCCACCTAGCAGACCATGCAACCTAATAACTTATTGTAATAGTAAACTTCTTCCAACATTCTATGACAGCATCCCTAAGAGTGTATGATTTGTGGTGCACCCTAACATCCTCTTTTAACTGTTTGGCGACCAAATTTGAATTGGCAAAAGGTTCTTACCACTTGGATCACCAATACAAGAATGCTCTACCCTTAAGGCTTTCATTACAATAGTTGATTCATTCCTCTTTTGTTTTGCATAACAAAGCCAATTACATTCTTTGTCATGGCATTTCAACCTTGCCTTATCATTATCATTCTTCATATACTCCCAAACAAAATTCTTAAGGATAGAATAAGTCCTTATGTAATCTATAAACTCTTTTATATTATTGAACTTCATTTTGAGCTCTAAATCTCTAACCTCAACAATTGGTTATAGATGTTCCCCATTCTTATTTTCATTGTAAACATTGGAGGTTTGTTAACAAACTCCAGGTTTGCAGGATCAGGTTGAAATTCATCATCACCGGAATCAGGTTCACCCTCAACTTCACTATCATAAGGTGCACTATGGTATTCCTCATCTGCTTCTGCCTCTAAAGGATCATGCTCATTGGTTGCATTTGGAATTTCTGGTTCATGGGCTTCATTAACGGGTGGTTATGGTGGCTGGGCTTCAGCTTGTGGTGGGATTTCATCTATATCATTCTCAGGGATGAATGATTCAACCTTAGGAGCAAAATCTTTCTAAGGTGTTAACTTCTTCTTAGCAAGAATTTTGACTTTTTTCTTAGGTGTTGAAGCAGGTGGTGATGTGGGTAGGGTTTAAGGTGGGTGGGGTTCAGTGGATGGAAGTTGAAGTTGAGGTTGAAGGGTTTGGGTTGACCCAATATCTACTAGTATACATAAAAACACATGCAAATCATCACTACCATCAATGTAATCAGCATCCTTAAAAGCCCTCAATACATCATTATCATCTACAATTTCTAACCTAATACCACTGTCAATGTACAAAGGAGGAAGATCACTATTTAATCTAATGGTATAACCCCATTGATTAGGTAAGCACTGTAGAATCATGCTATTCAATTTCATAACATTCATTTAATCCCTATTAACATATTTAATCCTAACTTCCTTGCCCTCTTATAATCACACACTGACCATCCTACTTTTATATCAGTAGGTGATGGTAACCATTCCCATCAAAATGCACTACTATATCCCTATAACAATACTTTGTATATTCCCAATTCCGGCTGTAAACACAAACACACAAACCAACAAAGAATAATCAAATGCAAATATATGAATGAAAACAGGGGGTTCAAAACCTTAAAAATTTTGTGCAAAAATAGGGGTTTAAAATCCCTACTAAATGTTGGCCAACAAAACCCTAGATATAAGTCGTAAAACCTTAAACAATAATGGCCGAAAACCTTAGAAAATTGATGAAGATAAAGCAAGAAAATGGAGGAAGATGCAGCGTATAAAATACGAAAAGATAAGATGGTTTAGTTACAAGAACTCCGCGAATGACATGGTGGTGAACTTAGTCTTCATCGCTATTGAAAATCGAGCACAATGCTAAGGTTTTTAGAATATTTTTGTGAGGAAGACAGTGATCGTAAAGGATGAGAGAACTTTGAGCAAGAAAGAATGAAAGAAATAGAAGGGACAACAAGGTTAATGACATATCAGGGGTAGAATGGTCAAAAAAAGTTAAAAAAATAGATGGAGTTAGCCATCCGTTAAAAGGAAAGGGACATCTTAAAGGATTAGTAAAATAGGGGGTATTTTGAGTTTTGTATTAATAATATAGGGAAACTAAAAAATCCCTAATACAAACTGTTACAAGATTAAGTCAGTAATACTGTAGTCAAGGGCATATCAAGTATATATATATATGGAAAAAAAATTTCACGCATCTAAGCTAACTAAACATCTTGAGGAGAGGGGTTGTCCCGGTGGTAGGTAACTTCGACATTTACTTTGAAGTCAATGGTTCGAGGTGGGAGCATTTTTTTTTTTTTAACTTTATTTGTAAGGTTAAGGGAAGGACTTACACCCCCCTTAACTTCTTTTGGAAAAAAAATCTAAAATTTAAACGTTAAAAAATGTACACATATATCAAATTTTACTTTACCCCCTTAAAAGTCCCGATCTGTATATATGGTATGTATGGTTTAGTATTTATTAAAAATGTTATATATATATACAGGGGGGTTCAAGTGCGGATTACTGTTCACGGACCATCCGTACGGATTGGTCCGTTTGGCACTCTTCCCGATGGAATTTTTTGATGAAATTTTCTAGGGATGTTCTTCATCGTGTGTAGAACATCTCCACCAAATTTCATCAAAAAATTCAACCGGGAAGTGGGTTAACTATATGATTGAAAAATATTGGATTTTATATATCTATTTCTGGACCAATATTTTTCAATCAAGTAGTTAACCCACTTCCTGAATGAATTTTTTGATGAAATTTGGTGGAGATGTTCTACACACGATGAAGAACATCCCCAGAAAATTTCATCAAAAAATTCCATCGAGAAGCGTGTCAAACGGACCAATCCGTACGGATGGTCCGTGAACAGTAATCCGCACTTGAACCCCCCTGTATATATATATATATATTAGTTTTGTTTTGTTCATCAAACAAACACATGCTTGTGACTTAACTGTGTGCACGGTTCGGTTAACGAATTGTGTAGCGTTCCGGCAAACCGAACTGACTATGTCAATTTTGTTCATTGACCAATTAAGGCTCGAACCAATGGATCACATAATTGTTAGTCTATGGCACAATTAGTTTCGGTCGGACTCGAATTTTCTGGTGAGGCAAACAAAGACGAAGGTGAATAGAAACAGATTCAAATGCATGAGTATATTCATGGAGATATCAAAATTCTATATACCAAAAAATAAAATAAAAAATGATCTACGTATAAAATAAAATAAATAAGACTAACATACCTCACTAATCACCATTGATGAACTAGATTGAGTTTCCAAAATAGAAATTAGAAGTGAATCATGAACATATAAATATACAAATGAAATATTTATATTATAAGGGAAAGAAAATCAAATACAATTTTCTTTTAAAAGCCCAAGTAATCAAGGGCTCAAAATTCTTTTCTTATTTTCAAACACAATTTATACACTAAGATGTATTGTTACTCTCACATTAAAGTGTTAAGTCAAAGTAAGATACATATACACTCAAAATACACACAATCAAAAACACCACATCCACTCCATACGCTCTCTACATTTTAAAATTAATTTTTCTCTCAACAATTTCCTTTAAAAAATTTAATATGCCATATCTATAAAATTGGAACTTAATAAAAAATTTATATTCGAAATCTACTAATCAAGATTAATAAAAGAAGATCCATTGTGACTGTAAAATTATGATTTTTTAATTTTTTTTTAAAAAAACTATTGTATATTAAATTTAAAAATATATTTCACGTGTTTGTATTAACAGTCATCTTAAATGATGCACATATTCGGTCAGACTCTCGTATCTAAGGGTGTGCATAATTTGATTAATTCAATTTTTAGACCATTTTCAAACGAGATTGACATGATCAATTTCGAAGCATGGGACCAGACTTATTATCGACTATTCTCCTATGTGACCCATCAACTATTAGGTTTAATTTAGCATCCAACCTATAATTAATGTTTTGGTACTTTTATAAAAAAATTAAAGAAAGAAGAGCCATGTGTAAGACTAGATATGTATATAAAAAACTTTTTTATAAGAATCCCATAATTTGCTAAAAAAAAATCTATCTCATATTTCGTTAAAAACAATGTTATATCCATAGTAATAGTAAGGAAAAATAACAATATGGTTTAAAGAATTCTTTTGGAAAATAAACATATCGAAGTACGGTTTGGCCGAACTTTTACTATTCACAAACCTATGACCAGATCTAAGTTTTTATTTTTTTAAAAAAATTACACTAGACTAGACCTCAAGCTACAATGAACCAACCAAAGTATGCTAATTCAAGTTATTTCAATTTGATTTTATTCCTCTAATGTGTTGTGTGTAAATAACTTGAGCATAAACTCTCTCAACTTTTCACATTTTTTATTCTTAACTTCTTACACATTCTCTTTTACTCTTATGTAAGATTTTATTTATTTTGTTGTGACGTTTGGCACGATTATACCCTAGTATTAGTATAACAATGAAAAATACCAAAAATCTCAAAATGAAATATCCCCCTCGAAGTGAATCTCAACATTCCTCTTGTTTCTCTTCTTCTGCGTTTTGCCAGTGGCAAGGAAAAGTGATACAAAATTGCCTACATGGCGAGATAGTGGTGTTTATGGAAAATTCAAATGGCCAAAAAGGTAAAGGGATTATAGGGGTTTTTTTTTTCAGAATGTGAAAAATCAAGAATGAGAGAGATTTGAGATATATATTTTCAGTTTTTTTTTTTCAATACATGTGCACTTACAATAATATTACATATGCAGCCCATTTGAACCAATAACAACCACCCACCTGTGCAAGAAATTTTTATTACAATGAAATACCGGTTCAATTGTAGCCTTTATTTTTATTTTTTTTTACTTCAATACCGTGAACCGAACCGATGACAATTGATTTTCAATTTTGTAAACCGAACAAACTAAAATAATTTTAAAAAATCGGCAATTTCAGACAGGTTTAATTTTTCGGTTTTGATGCTCACCACTAACTTGTATAAATAATCCGTCAAGTCGGATCGACAAATGAACGAGCATTGTTCCACATTTCCACCGTGACACATCACATAGAAAAGTAAGAATAAATATTACCATTGCAAATGGCATTAACGCTAAGAACTGAGTAATGGATTAGTTCAGTTCTTATAATTCTTCTCTTTCTTTAATGCGCTCTTCTTGATTCACCATTAAACCTGGTGCTAGGATAGATTCCTTCATAGTTGGCCTATCAATCATTCAATTGGGCTATATAAGTCGGGCTCGAGGTTCTTTACGCTCAGCCCGAATTATTTTAAAAATATTCAAGCTTGAACTCGGCCCAAAGTAAAACTCACTTTATGTGCTCAAACTCTGCTGATAGTTTAATACAAGCTTCGGGCCCAAGTTTGAGCCAACCCATATAAGATTTATAAGTATGGTCCGAAAAATTACAAAGCGCCAATTATTTACCCATAAATATCTGTAAATTACTAAATGATATGAAAAGTGTAAAATATTATATACAACATTTAAATTCTAAAATAACATCACATAAAATTCATCAAAGAAACTAATACATTGTTAAATCACCAAGTAAAAGTGATGTGATACTTGGGAATAATATATTACCCACTAACATAACGTAGTATAAAAAAGACTGGGCCTAATTCAGGCTGCACACTTGAAATTCAAGTTCAACCCACAATTTAAATCTAACTTAAGATTTTGTTAACACTCGGCTGAGTTCAAACTTATTTTAAGACTCAAACCACAATTTAGCAAGCCGAATGGGCAGATTTTGGGCTTTCTTGGCTCAATTGACGGGCCTACTTCTTACCCTGGATCACCAACCTTCCACCCCCAGGGCTCAAAACTTGAATCCAGAAATGAAGCTATCGTCTTCCGAAATAAGCCGATTAAAATCTCAAAAATAATCAAACATAGCCGGCAACTTAAAACAGTTTACAAGATGGCTAACCTCAGAATGACAAAGCCAATTCAACCCAAACAGTTCATATGAAATTGAAGAAATGGGGAGCGATTCAAATGAGTACAGTGATATTCAAGCTAGGTAAAATTGAGAAGGAAAAGAATCACGACAATAACAGATGTAATTAACTACTTCACGCCCATCATAAAACAATTTAATAAAAAGTTCTAACATCTGATTACATATAATAGATGGTTGCATAATTTAAAAGAGAACAAACCCTATTAGACAAAACACAAAAATAGTTCAAGAAATAATTTAAATTGAAAAGTTTACAAAATAAATAAATAACTTAATGCAGTACCCTCCCACTATTTCTCCTCTTAGTCATTCTTGGCTCCTTCACTTGCAAAATTCAGATGATGAGATTTGCACTCAATAACTGCATGATAGCATCAGCATACTAATAATATAACTTATCTCAATCATGGCTCCCTGCCTTCTTTTTAACTTAAAGCCAATGGCAGATCAGTAGTTGCTCAAAATCCCTGGTACATACCAGACAAAGCCTATATAACTTATTTTAAAGGGGCCAAACCTATACAATACAACACAATGTTTGCAAACTTCCCAAGTTTTAGTGCTAAAATATTCAATGAACTGAGTCGGGCGGGGGTGGGGGCGGGGCCGGGGGCGGAGGCAATAAGGGATAGGATATTGGGAAATGGGTGGAAGGGGATAAAGCCAGTTGTGGGGTTAACCTCCTTCAACTTCCTGGATCTGGGCATAATTGGGGATCTGGGCATAATTGGGGATCTGGGCATAATTGGAGCTACAGTCTCCTTGTAATTGAAAACTTTAAGTTTCCTTCCCTTGGTTCCAAAATCTCTTACTTCATGCTTATTAGGGTTGTACAAAAACAGGTTAAAAGAACAAGTTCCCATGAAAATATCGCCGTTCCTAGAAAACCCAAGGGGACGGAGGACGTGTATATGGGGACCATAAATCAAATGGTTGGTCCAATGATGCCCTTCTCCCTCCATTATCCATACTTCAATTGATTCCAAAATCATACCTTTCCATATCTCTACATTGTCCAGAAACGTACCTGTATATTTGGAAAGTAAGAGAGCAACATTGTCATTCCACAACATAAGCTCAAAGAATACCGAAGGAGATCTTTTGGTATTACATGGTGGTGGTTCTATATCTCGAAAAACCTCCTTGGCCATATCAAACATAACTATCCTCGTAAGGCTATCGTCGCCTTGGTCCCTTGACATCCAGTAATAAGCTCCGTTCAGATACGTACAGTTGCGCCCTCTGGTGGTAATCTTGTCATTATAAGTATTGAAAATGCCACTAACTGATGGCAACACATCGTCGACTAGTCTCCAAGAGTTAGTTGCCAGGGAATACACTATAACAATTGCCATACGATTTTTTTCTTCCACATAAAACAGGATCAAAACCACCTTGTAGTCATTGGTGAAGGGGTCCAAACCAAATCCAAAATTGAGTCCATTGTAGGTGTAATTAGTCGGTGGAAGATTGAAGGCCGGTGCAGGGAGGGTCCTGAATTCTTTTGTAGCAGGGTTCCACAAAGCCACATTATCAGCTTCTGGATTACTAACATAATGCACCAGAAATAGGCCATTAACAGGACCAAATATATCACTAAAAGAACTAAAAAGTAACTTGGGTAGTGGATATGTTGTCTTGACTAGTGGATTATCAATATCTTCATGCACAGGGAGCTCGCTTCCATTGTTGATAACAGTTTCATCATTGGGGTACAAGTCAAAAGCGGAATCAAAGCGGCGGTATCGGCGCTCCCTGTAATAATGAACAAGGAGACGTGTATGATTCTTGGGGTGGTTGAAGTGCGTAGTAATAAACATAGGGCTTTCAATGAGAGCGTTCCAGTACGGGCATACGCACTTGCAACATACTAGGGATTTCACAGGCAGCCTCGACAGAATTTGAATCAACAAATCTTCAGGGAGATCATGATCACTGCAGCTCACCATAATTTAGCTCTCTTGGTTCACAAAATTTATTTCAAAAAATTTATTTCAAGGTTTCCTTCCCCTGACAAATAGTGCAATTGAAGGAAAAAATTTCGTTACAATGGTAGTGGAGAATCATATCAATAAAAGTTTATCAAACAAATTTATTCTGATGAAAATGGACAATCTTTTTCTAAACAGAGAAAACAGAAGTATGTAAAACAAAAATATAAGCATCAATTTTGCCCTATTCAAAAAGGCATTTCTGACCAAAGATATTATGATAAAACTGAGATATACAATAGTACAATATAATACTTGAGATGGAAAAGCAAAAGTTTCCAAAACTGGTGAATCAACCAGAAAGAAATCCGATTCAATTGAATCTGCAATTCAATACAAAGACTCAAACTTTTCAAAGGGATGAAGCGAAATAAGGGAGAACTAGGATTGAAAAAAAAAAGAAGCTGCTGCTTCTTCTTTTTAACCAAAAATCACTGGACATCAACGATTTTGAGAAATTAATTTTACTTTTTTTATTTTTTTTTTTAAAAAAGAAACAATGAGGAAGGAAGAAATTCATTCTGTTGAAACTGTGTACCCTGTTGGCAATTGAGGAGATGGCAGATCAGAGATCGCAAAAGTGCGAATTTTTTAACGGTGGAGGAAGACATCAGGTTGAAGGATTTTTAGCACAAGTGAAATCACCAGCGAGTTCGACGGTGAAGGGAGCCATTGACAAGATGATCCACTATCCTCCTATTTCCTTAAACTACTTTATTACAAACCCATGATCTGTCAAATCTATGAACCAATTTTTGAATCAAAGCCCTTTTTTCTTAAAGAAAGATAGGAACAGATCTATGGATATGTCGAGAACAGCACCAATATATTTTTCAATTCCTTTTGCCGGGTTGCAGAATCTTGAAGAAAAACACACCCACACATATAAATATACTAGGGGTAACCCGTGCCAATGGCTCTACGACCTAACTCGTGTAATTATTCAATACTGAAACATAAAAGGACAATGTAAACCAAAAAATGACATAAGAATTTTTGTTTTACAAAGGAAGAAAAGAAGTCAAGACGGCATCCTACAACACAAATATTGTCGTTGAAAGGTAGGAACACACTAACCAAAACTGCACCAAAAGTTACTTGAGCATCAGCCAAAATAGGCACAATACAAATAAGGAACCAACCCAACAAAAATGCACCAAGCACCTGCACCTACACTACCATGTCACACCTAGCACCATTACCTTACACCATTACCATCACCAACACAATACGAAACAGTAAGAAACACAATTATTGAGGCAAATTTTTATTTAGGACGACAGGTCCACAACATTAATTTATTGAGCCAAACTGTTTCTTTTAATTAGCATGCATAGCAACACTTCAATTATTCATAGTTCCAAATCATGCCACCTAAGAGTTCTACAATCTACAACTAAATGAGCACCTTAGAGTTATATCAAAAAATGAGATATGTTCCACACATAACAGAGCGAGTAAAACCTTCATTAATGCATGCAAGTAAGAATGAAATGAGAATTTTTTTGTTATTAATAAAACACAGAATATATTTGTATCTATTGATACGAAATGTTTAGTAGGCAGATCACTAACCAAATAATTAGAGGAAGGCATTAACCAAAAAAATCACCTCGTGAAATTTATTATCAACTCTATGATGTAGTCCTATACTTGACAACATCATGTTAATGGTTACTGTGAACCATTATCAGTTTCCATGTGGAGTACCTTCAGACTTTGTCAATTATAGAGTAAACAAAAAGTGTGTGTTTGGCAACCCCAATTCTATGGAATTGGAATTGGGGTATAGTTTGGGAATTCTATTGTTTGGATGGACAAAAAATCATGGTTTTGGAATTCCAATAGAATTCTAAAACCATCAATTCCAAAAGATTGTTCTACATAAGTAGAGTTTTCCAATTCCAATTCTCAATGAATTCATTCTTAAAAAAGAAAAAACATCCTCAATCACCCCAGACCAACACCACCCCATCCCATTCAGATCCCTCCCAACCCACAAACCCCCTCAAAAATGGCCCTACGACCCAAGCCCCACACCACCCAGCCCTTTCACCATTCCTACCCTATACTTGTACCATCACCCAATATATAAAAATTGTGCCCCATAGCTACACCCCTTAGCTATTGTATAGCCTCAAACCAACCCCCACCCCTTCACGCCTGCTGTGTAACCAGCCCCTTCACCTGCTTACACATAGTCTACCAACTCCAACACAATTTAATATATATACATACTAAACACGCATAGTAGATATATATATATGTATGTTATTTGTATATGTATATATATGTGTACGTATATGTATGTACACTATGTGTGTATATAACTATATATATAAACTAAATCACCGCCGCTAACTGCCTCCACCACTGCCGGTTTCCAGAGTTCAAATGAGGTCACCGGAGCTCCAATAGTAGACGGTGCTGGTGGAGGTTCTTTAAAAGTATTGTCTCTTTGAAATTTCAATTGAATTTTGCAAATTAACCAAACAAACAAATTTTGAATTTTAACAGAATTGCAAATGAAAACTATGTACAATCCAAACAATGGTGTTGTAATTCTATAGAATTACCATTCTAATGGAATTCCAAAACTGCATAACCAAACGCACCCAAAAAGAAAATTCAAATCAAACATAGCATAATCCCCGCAGTCCATCCAAATAAGTAGAATAGTTAAAGAATCGACGGTCTACAACTTCAGTAAATATAGCGACCTTAAAGAATTACCAAACTAATGGAAGGTATCGAGTGAACTGATCAAAAAATTCAAAATAGCCCATAAAAACCTGAAAGTTTCATTGATTATTGATCAAACCCCTTCTCTGATAGTTATGGCAGTGGACTTTGGAAAGATGAAGTAAATAGAAGACAACGAAATTATACTTCCTAAAGACAAAGAAAGCTTTAGCTTTATATTAAACGACAAAGACATTAGACTTCCTAAAAACAATGGAAGTACATATATGAAAATTTCCATATGTTGAAGGAATTAGATTACACCAAACTAGACAATTGGAACAAAAAAAAACTAGGCTTAAAAAATACCTAATTGTGAGAATTGAAATTCTGAAAACCCGAACTTCAATTTGAAAAACCTTATTTTAGAGAAAAATTGATTTGATGGACTGTGGCTGCTTTGTGAGAATAGAGAATACATACAGATAGATTGTCTACCCACCGGATAATAGAGAAGCAGAAAAGATAAGCTAAGTAAGAATCCAAACACCTCTATTAGATGGAAGAGTGTACACGCAGAGAGAGAAAGGGGGGAAGTACGCACCATAGAGAAAGAGAGAGAAGCTGAATGATCTTCGATCAGTCGACGGAGTGTGTGCGCGCACAATGCCGTCGTCGTCGTCGTCGCCGCCGCCGATGAAAGCCAGGACGGGGACAGCGTCAGCGTGAGGGAAAGAGAGATACGGAGAGAATGAGACTTTTGTTTTTATGTTACTAATTCATGAATTGAATTAGTAATAGAAAGTTTTTAAAAAAAAGGAATAGAAGGACCACGAAGCTATATTAAAAAAATAGACGAGTCTTAAGAACCGATTATAATAATAAAAAGGGAAAAAAACAAAAAAAAACTCTGAAGTTTGGGGATATTTGCAATTTTAACTTCGAAATTTAAAACTTTGCAATCGTGCCTCCAAAGTAATTTTTCACTGCAATTTGGACCCTCCGTCCAACTCCTCTGTTAAAGTTAACGTTTTGCTGACGTGGCAATCAATTTTAATTTATTTTTTTTTTATTTTTATTTTTATTTTTTTCTGAAACTTCTCATTTTCTATTAAAATGTTCTATTAAAATGAGAAAATATGTAGGCAATGAAAACAGATCAAAAAGCCAAAAAAAAAAAGTACCTAAAATTTCTTTTGCTTCGCAAAAATGATGTAAAAAAAATACTACTAATTTTCTAACTAAAAAGGCAAAATAATTTGTTTTTTTTACTAAACCTACATGATTCTAACTAACACAATCACTTTAAAAAAAATTAAGTGTTATTTAAAGAGGGTTTAAATTCGTGACTTCTTTGCATGTGTTTATTTATTGTGTTATTTAAGAATTGTTTAATTAGGTTTTGAAATTCAAATTGCAAAAAATATCTATATTACTTATATTACATATAAAAATATTGGATTTTTGTGGTGTGCTTATAAACGATTTTGTCGCAGTTTTTTTTTTTCCTGTTCCCACGTTGACATTAAGAGTTATTTTTTTAAAAGAAATTAAAAATAAACATAATAATACATTTAATGGTGAGAACATTCATTTCTACAATAATTGCATTCACGTATACATTTTATTAAAATAAAATGTGTTCTTTATTTTTTGGAAGCATATTTATACATAAAGAACACATTTTAAAAGTAAATCCAAAAAATAAAGAACACATTTTATAATAAAAATGGATGTTCTCACCATTAAATGTATTATTATGTTTATTTTTAATTTTTTTTTTAAAAAAATAACTCTTAATATCGACGTGGGAGCGAAAAAAAATTGCGACAAAATCGATTATAAGCACACCACAAAAATCCAATATTTTTATATGTAATATGAGTAATATAGATATTTTTTGCAATTTGAATTTCAAAACCTAACAAAACAATTCTTAAATAACACAATAAATAAACACATGCAAGGAAGCCACAAATTTGAACCCTTTTTAAATAATACTTAATTTTTTTAAAGCGATTGTGTTAGTTAGAAGCATGTAGATTTAGTAAAAAAACAAATTATTTTGCCTTTTTAGTTAGAAAATTAGTAGTCTTTTTTTTACGTCATTTTTGCAAAGCAAAAGAAATTTTAGGTACCTTTTTTTTTAGGCTTTTTGATATGTTTTCATTGCCTACATATTTTCTCATTTTACTAGCAAATGAGAAGTTTAAGAAAAAAAAATAAAATAAAATTGGTTGCCACGTCAGCAAAACGTTAATTTTAACAGAGGAATTGGACAGAGGGTCCAAATTGCAGTGAAAAATTACTTTGGAGGCACGATTGCAAAGTTTCAAATTTCGGGGTCAAGATTGCAAATATCCTCAAACTTCAAGGTTTTTTTTGTTTTTTCCCTAATAAAAAGTTATATAATATAATTATAAATAAAAAAGAATTATTTTGTTAAGGAATAAATAAACAATCCGTTTAGCACGTATTCATGCTTGTTCTAATATAAATAGTAAGGACGGGGGTCACGAATTTCAATATATTAAGGATAGCATAAGAGAAGTTTAAAATCGTGTTGGACTGAAAAAGTTATCTATTAATAAATTAATTCAATTTCGATATAGAGGATTTTTTATTTGTATGTTCTCAATCGGCGGTGACTCAAATTTAATTTGAGGCTTTATTTTTTAATCCAACGGTTTAGAATTGTGATGGCCTATTGCTAATTTTAATGATAATTATGACTAAATATTTAATTCATTAGTAGATATGAGGTGTTTGAAACTTTTATAATTTTTTGTGTTACATTTTTATCCATTAATCATAATCATAATTATATTTTTAATTATTATTTTTTTTGTTCACACCGGGATATTCCGTTCAATAGCAAAATTTAATCTCTCAAGGTATTGTCATTCGCAATATTAAATATTAGAGTCTTTCAAACTTATTTAATTTATCTTTACAATTCACAGCTGAGATTTAATTTTTTAACTGTAATACTAATTAATACATAAATTTTATCTCTTTATTGTAATAATAAAAAGAAAAAAAAAACTCGAAACATATGTCAATTGAAAGTCTCTCTCTTTCATAAACATATTATCAATAACCAATACGTATTATCATATAACCCAGATTAATAATTAGTCTCGTACTAAAATTAGTCTCATAAAATAAAATTATTACTAAAATATATTTCAATATCTTAAAATTTTATAATATGTTTTTTTGGTTCACTTGAACAATTGTGAGGAAAAGGGAAATAAGTTATTTTACCATGAGTTTGAACCTTGTGTAATGCCAAGGTGAGTTAGTATTACACTAAACTGAACTAACTTCTTAACCCCCAAAAAAGTCATAATATAAAACTTTCCAAAAATAATCTTCCCAATTATTATCCAGATCTGTTTCAATGATTTAGGACAGCTAAAATGTATCTATTTTATTTTTAAGACTTATTTGATTAACCCGTTTGCCCTCACATTAATTGAATATAATAATAACTCTTTAAGGCTAAATGACAAAAAATAGTAACAAACTTTTACACTTTTAGCACTTTCCTCATGCAACATTTTTTACAGTTACGGTAATAAAAATTTTAATTACTTTCAATTAGGTCCATTCGTTACCTTCTGTTAAAAAACCTAACGGAAAGCTAAATTTATTTATAGAAACCACCCTAACTTTTAATGTATTTACACAAACCACCCATAACTTTATTTTGTTTAGGGGTGTTTTTGGTTTCGGTCAATCCATGTAAAAATTCGGTTTTAGTTTCCAAATCTTCTAAACCCAAACTCGAATCAAACTTTTTGATCCAGTTTCTATTTGGTTTTGACCTATGTGTAATTTTTTTTCTAAATCAATTTAACATAACAATTTAATACTAATAGTAATCTAAGATTGATTCATATTCAAATTAAATTCGTGGCTTTTTAGAAATAAGGAGCAAACATATAGATATCATGTTTTCTATTTAGTTACTATTTTATTTGTACATTTACAAGAATAAAGTACATTAAATAAAATGATAAATTATCTTGTCATCATGTATGTGATAAAAAAAATCTTAGCATTATGTACTTAATTCAATAATAAGGGTATGCGTTAATGAGTTTTTTTTTTTTTAAAATGATCACAATATGCATTAATAAAGAACATATTCTTATAAAATGCTCTCTTTTTTATATTATATTATAATTAACGTGTGCCCTTAGAATATATATTAACATTTTTTATTTTCTTATTCATAATTCGGTTCGGTTCGGTTTTCTTGTTTTTAGTTTTTTCGGTTTGGGGTTTTACAGATTGATCTGGATCGGTTCAGTTTTTAAATAGGTCTTAACACCTCTAATTTTGTTATATTTTATGTATTTACAAAGACCACCCTTCTACTAAAACCCTTCAATTTATTTGCTTTTAGATTAGATTTTCGCAGCTGGAGTATCTTTTCTTTAATTCAAAAGATTTTTTTTTGGTTTTTTGTTTGAGATAAATTTCATAATAGCAAAAAAAATAGAAAGCAAAATTTTCAAATAATTAAATTAGTTAACATTTAAGGGCAATTATAATTTGATTAAAGACAAACATCATGCAATCAATATAAAGTATCAATTTTAATTTACTATTACAATTACAATTAAGATTTATTGTAGCTATCATTTTTTTCAAAAAATTACGAAAAAGTTTAAAAAAATTAAAATTTACCCTGCCAATTTAAATAAAAAAGTTATTTTTAAATGATAACCTTTTTTCTTCCTTGAGAGACAAAAAATATCATATAATTACTATTTTGTGTCATTTAGATACTCTTTAATAATATCATATAATTACAACACATGAAGTGGGTTGGAACATGCCTGATCAAGTTCGAGTTTATGCATATAGTAAAAGGTACGACTTCAAGTTTTTCGATAATTTTTTGTTATCAATTGGGTCAAGTTATTTTCAATTGGTGGTTCATGTATATTGAATTCCACTATAAATATTTTTCAGACTACAATATTTCTAATGAGTCAAATTTACGAAGGGTTTTTTCAAGATCGAGCTAAGCGAGTATGAGTTCCACATAAAATTTGTATAATTGTGTAAGTTCGGGTTTGCTTCACTCAAAAGCCTCAATCAGTATATATGGAATGTATGAATTGGTATGTATTAAAAATGTAATATATATATATATACAAGTTGTATATATATATAACATAACCGAACTTTGTAGCATTCCGGCCGACCAAACCGACTGTCGATTTTGCTCATTGACCAAATGAGGCCCAAACCAATGGATCATATAACCGTCAGTCTAGGTCGCAATCAACTTCGGTCAGTCTCGGTTTTTCCGGTGAAGCAAACAAAGACGAAGGTGAATAGAAAAAGATTCAAATATATGAGCATATTCATGAAGAAATCAAAATTCTATATACACAAAAAATGATCTATATATAACATAAACAAAAGAAGACTAATATATCTCACCAATCACCATTGATGAAGTGGATTAAGTTTCCAAAACAAAAAATAGTAGTGAATCATGAACACATAAATATACAAATGCATATATTAGTATAACAATTGAAAAACCAAAAATCTCGAAATGAAATCTCCCCCACAAAGTGAATCTCAACACTCTTCTTCTGCGTTTCGCTGGTTGCAGTGAAAAGTGATACAAAGTGGCCAGCGCAGTGAGAGAGTGGTATTGGCGGAGGATTGAATTGGCCAAAAAGAAAACGGGACTTCAGAGTTTTCTTTTCAGAACATGGAGAATGAGAAAGATTTGAGATTGGATATTTTAGTTGTTTTGTTCCGATACACGTGCACCAACAATAATACTACATAGGCATTGGGAATCAATAACAACATTCCACCTGTGTGAGAAATTTGTATTACACTAAAACACCGGTTTAGTTTCAGTTGTAGCCAGTTTCTTATGACTTAAAACTGTGAACCAAACTGAGGACAATCACATTTCTATTTTCTAAACTGAACAGACCATACTAATTTAAAAAAAAAAAAAAAAAAAAAAACCCCAGCAATTTTGGGCTGGTTCTGTTTTTCGGTTTTGGCGCACACCCCTAGCTTGTGAAAATAATCTGTCAGTTGGATCAACAAACGAACGAGCATTCTTCCACAATTCCACCGTGACACAACATAGAAAAATATGAATAAAATTACCATTGCAGATGGCCCCGAGGCATACTTGAAGGAATAAGAATTGAGTATGGAGTTAGTTTAGCTCTTATAATTCTTCTCTTCTTTAAATGTGCTCTTCTTCTTGATTCACCATTAAATCTGGTGCTAGGATAGATTCCTTCATAGCTGCTCTGGATCACCAACCTTACACCCTCCGGGCTCAAAACTTGAAATCCAGAAATGAAGCTATCATCTTACGAAGTAAGCCGGTTAAAATATAAAAAATGATCAAACATAGCTTGCGACTTAAAACAGCTTACAAGATGGCTAACTAAAGAATGACAAAGCTATTAGAATATATGTATAGATATGGTATATTATAGATATGGTATAGTTGACTACTATGATTCCTAGAATCATATGATTTTATTTTTCTTTCCATGTATAGCTCATTTCATCCCTATTTAAGGGACCTTTGTATTCATTCATAATCATAACAATATAATTCATTCTCTCTTCTCTCTCTATATTCCTCAACATGGTATCAAAGGGATAGTGATATTCTCGCCATCACAACCTCCCATACATCCACCAAACCTTCAGGCTAAACTTTGGTTATGGCTAGGGGTGGTAGCGGTTCGGTTACCGAACCGACATGGTCGGTTTGCAAACCGAACCGACCAAATCGGTAATAAAATTTTCAAAACCGCAACCGAACCGACATGGTCGGTAAACCGACTTTCGGTTAAACCGAAGTTTTCGGTTGGTTCGGTCGGTAATCCGTATAAACCGACCAATGCACTTTTTCACTAAAATATGCTCATTAGTTCTGCAACCATCCATCATTCCATCAATCCATCTTATGATTTATAATAACAATTCCTAAATGCCCTAGCTAGCCTAAAACCAACGATAGCCTAAAACCAAAGAAGACAAAAAAAAATGCATTTTAGCTGCACACTTTTTGTAGTTTGCAGAGCTACAAAAGAAAGATAACAATGAGTTAATGATATTCCAAAACAACACAGCAGTCAATGAGGGAGAAATCATACGGGAGAGTCGGTGTGAACACCCCAATCCGCGACTCTCGCGTGAACCTAACAAGCATTCTGCATCAAGTCTTGAGTCGTCATGCATACAAGAGACTGTTAGGAAAAACCCTGATTTTCGAGCGCGTTAGGAATTAATCGCAACCTTGTCGCCACTTCGCTTACTAGGACGGGGTGCGGGGCAGCGCCCCGTTAGAAAAATTGAGTTTTTTGGTAGCCAGCCACACGCCCCCAACCGCACGGTTGGCACCTAGCCGCACGCCCTGCGGCTACCCTTTGCGGTTGGCCTCTTTTGGAGCGTTTTTGGCGAGATTTTTGCTATAAATAGGACCCTTGGGCTCTCATTTAGGGGCATCAACACTCAATAGTGTTTTTTAGCAAGTAGAAACTCTGTCAAAATTATTAGAGAGTCATTTTAGAGAAATTCTGAGAGAGAAAGTTTTAGAGAGAGAATTTCTAGAGAGAGAAAGTTCTAGAGAGAGAAAGGAGCAATCAAGGCAAGGTTCTTATTTCTTCTTCAAGCGCATCAGGTATATTTTCTACAACCCTCCTTAATTTCAGTACTGCATTTAATTTCACTTTTAACACAGAAAATTAGATAACTTGCAAAGAAGTTCATTGCTTTCAAAACAAATCCTTTCTAAGTTTTACAAGAAATCTAAAACCTGTTTTGACACGTTTTCAAAACAAACAAAAATAAAAAAACAGTTTCCAAAAGAAAGGAACTACGAGACTCTGATTTCATTCTACGAATGAATACGTAGGCGCTCGCAAAGCTCGAGTCTGATTTCAAAATATTGTTTTAAACTAAATTTATCCGGAAAGGACTATTCTAAAAACCATTCGAACTACTTGCAAGATATCTAAAATAGGAATTAGATACATGATCCATTAAGAGACCGGAAGGGCGAATTGGGTGCCTAACACCTTCCCAGTTCGTAACGTAGTTCCCGAACCCTAGCAAAGTAAATTTTCAAAATAATTCTCTGGTTTCAAACGTATAAAGGATAATTCATTTTCGAATTGTCCTTTGTACGATCTTTTGTTTGTTTTCTCGTAAAACAAACTGGCGACTCTACAAAACACGTTTTCAAATGAAACCGAGAACGAGGACTCTTTTCTTCTCTCGGGGTATGGGTCCGGATTCTCACAGTCGACGAAGATGGAGATTAGAGACCGGAGACTGGGGAGAGTGACTGAGTGAGGGATGGAACCACGGAGGAGACGAGGAGTGGGGGTCTGTCTCTGTGGAGTGTGGAGTGTAGGCTATGGCGGCGTGGCGCTGTGCAAGAGGAATACAGGAAGTGGATCGAGGAACGGAGGAAGTGAGGGTTTGTGAGGGAGAACCAGAGAAGTGGAGAACGGACAACGGAGTGGGGGGAAATGGGAAAGGGGGAAAATGAATTGTTGACTGACTGTAGCTTTTTACTTTTATTCTTTCTTTCTTTCTTTTTTTATTAAACTTTTATTCTTTTAATTAGTGTGTAATGTTCCTCAGTTACCAACTTAGTAACTTATTATGCTTCTGACTTTCTAGTTTCTATGTTAAAAAACAATGTAATGGTCAGTTGACTCGGTTTAGTACTAAAAATTGGCTGTAAATTTTTTTTGATCGGTCGGTTAGTAATAACCGATAGCATACATAATGAAAACCGCAATCGAGTGATGTCGGTAACCGATTGGTCAGTTTTCAGTTTACGGTTTGAAAATGCCACCCCTAGTTATGGCATCGTCGAGTAGAACACACATCGTTTTGTTACTTAAAGAAACTATTTCCCCATTCAGTTCATAAAGTTAATTCTTCTGGTTTTCACTGTGAGATTTATGAACTGGCTAAAAGTCATCGTACTTCCTTTAAACCTTCATTGACTAAAAGTTCAGTTCCATTTATGATTATTCATTCTGATGTATGGGGACTATCTCACATTTCTTCTTTAGGTGGTATACGATGGTTTGTCACGTTTATTGATGATTGCACTCGAATGACTTGGGTGTGTCCCATGAAATCCAAAGGAGAAGTTAGTGGTTTGTTTCAGAGATTTCATAAACAGATCAGTACACAATATAATGCTACTATTCAAGTTTTCCGAAGTGATAATGGTGGGGAATATATAAGTACCGAGTTACAGGCATACTTTAAACTTCATGGGATCATTCATTAGACTACATGTCCTTATACTCCTCAACAGAGTGGGGTTGCCGAACGAAAAAATCGTCATTTGTTAGAAATAGTTCGGGCATCACTAATTGGCGCAAACGCACCAACCTCGTATTGGGATGAAGCACTCTCCTCGGTTGTCTATTTAGTAAACCACATCCCCTCAGTCGTACATGTTTTTCAGACACTCTTTGAAGTTTTAGCTAAGTCTATCACAGCTCTTACCGTGTTAAATCTTCATCCCCGGGTGTTTGGATATGTTACATTTGTCCACTTACAAAAAGAGCAACGGAACAAGCTTGAACCGCGCACTCTCAAGTGCATCTTTGTAGGGTATGCATCTTCTCAAAAGCGGTATCGATGTTATTATCCTCCCACACAGAAAATGTATGTCACTATGGATGTGATATTTCATGAAAAGACTATGTACTTTCACCGAGCTGAACTTCAAGAGGAGTGTTATAAGGAAGTTTAGTTATTTGGAAATATCAATGAGGAAGAGATAAGCTCAATAGAGATGGTTCCAACGTTGACTTCGAATTCACCAACGGCGACAAAAACAACCGAAATCACGTCATCCCCTAATATGGTAACAACAGAAATCTTGCCAAGTGAAGTTGTGTCGTCTCCGTCTCCGTCACCACCTGACGCAAATAACCAATTGTCCACTTCAATTATCCCTGAAACTGAGTCCTCCCAGGTATCATATTCTTCTATTCCTAAAAAGCAACTTCTTAACTGATCAAATAGAAGTGTACTTAAACCCACATATGACCCAAACTTTACCAATAAAGCCAAATATCCTATGAATAATTATGTGTCTTATGAATGGTTAACTGTATCTAACAACTCTTTTGTGAATCAATTATCTTCTATATCTATTCCTAACAGTGTGCAGGAAGCCTTATGTGATTCTAAGTGAAAATCAGCAATGGATGAGGAGATGAATAAATGACACCTGTGAATTGACCGAATTACCAGTAGGAACGAAGAAAGTGGGTTGCAAGTGGGTGTACACTGTGAAATTTAAAGCAGATGGAACAATCGAACGATTCAAAGCGAGACTGGTTGCAAAAGATTACACAAAGACGCATGGGATCGATTATTTAGAGACATTTGCGCCAGTAGTAAAGATCAATACAGTGCGAGTGATACTCTCATTAGCTGCAAATTTAGAATGGCCTCTACAACAGTTCGATGTAAAAAATGCCTTCCTACATAGGGATTTAGAGGAGGAAGTATATATAGAGTTCCCACCTGGATATAAGATCCAGGTTAAGCATACAAATAAAGTCTGCAAGTTGAAAAAATCTTTGTATGTACTGAAACAATCCCCTAGAGCTTGGTTTGGGAGATTCACCAGATCGATGCGAAAGTTTGGGTACAGCCAAAGTAATTTTGATCATACTTTATTTTTAAAGAAAAGTCATGGGAAGATTATAGCACTTATCGTTTATGTAGATGACATGGTGCTCACAGGAAACGACCCTCAAGAACAACAAGCATTGAAGAAGCTCTTATCTCAATAGTTTGATATGAAAGAGCTTATCTGGGGATCGAGGTGTCTAGATCATCAAAAGGCAAATTCCTATCTCAGAGAAAATATGCCCTAGACTTACTGAATAAAACCGAAATGTCCGCTTGTCAACCATCAGAGACTCTAATGGAGGAAGGATTGAAGTTAGAGGTCGAAACAGATCAAGTGTCTGTCGATAAAGGGCGCTATCAGAGATTGATGTATCTAACACATACAAGGCCTGATATATCATATACATTGAGTATTGTCAGTCAATTCTTGCATAATCCAGGGGAGAAGCATATGCAGGCAGTTATGAGGATTATCAGTTATCTTAAAGCAACTCCTGGAAAGGGAATCCTATTCCAGAAAAATGAGGATATCCTGAAGGTTGAAGGATACACTGATGCTGATTGGGCAGGTAATATATGTGATAGAAGGTCTACATCAGGGTACTTCACATTTGTAGGAGGAAACTTGGTCACTTGGAGAAGTAAGAAGCAAAATGTAGTATCCCGATCAAGAGCAGAAGCAGAATATCGAGGAATGGCAGTTGGTATTCAAGAGTTATTATGGTTAACATTGCTACTGACAGATCTCGATTTTCCTCCTACATAACCCATGGTACTATATTGCGACAACAAGGCAGCATGTGATATCGCACACAATCCAGTTCAACATGATAGAACAAAGCATGTTGAAGTGGATAGGTACTTCATCAAAGAGAAATTAGAAGAGAAAGTTATTTTTGTTCCCCATGTACGCTCTGAAGATCAGTTAACTGACATCCTCACTAAGGCCGTGACAAGGAAGGTTTCGCCAAGCTGATTAGCAAATTGGGCATGTTCGATATATGTGTGCCAACTTGAGGGAGAGTATTATAATATATGTATAGATATGGTATAGTTGACTACTATGATTCCTAGAATCATAGGATTTTATTTTTCTTTCCATGTATAGCTCATTCCATCCCTATTTAAGGGACCTTTGTATTCATTCATAATCATAACAATATAATTCATTATATCTTCTATCTATCTATTCCTCAATAAAAACCAATTCAACCCAAACAATTCATATGAAATTGAAGAAATGGGGAGTAAGAGAGGTAAAATAGAAAATGAAAAGAATCACACGACAATAGCAGATGTAATAATTACTTCATGCCCTTCACAAAACATCTTAATAAAAGTTCTAAAATCTGATTACATTTAATAGATGGTTGCATAATTTAAAAAGGAACTAACCCATTAGATAAAACACAATAATTGTTCAAGCAAGAATTTAAATTGAAAAGGTTACAAAAATATAAATAAATAAATAACTTAATGCAGTAGCCTCCCCCTATCTCTCCTCTTAGTCGTTCTTGGCTGCTTCACATGCAAAATTCAGAAGATGAGATTTGCATCCAATACCAGAATAATAGCAGCAGCATACTAATAATTTAGCTTCTCTCAATCATGGCACCTTTCCTTCTTTTTAACTTAAAGCCAATGGTATACAGGAATTGAGCAAAGTCCCTTCACGTACCAGATAAAGCCTATATAATTTATTTTAAAAGGGCCAAACCTATACAATACAACACAATGTTTGCAAACATCCCAAGTTTTAGTGATAAAATATTCAATGAACTGAGTCGAGCGGGGTCGGGGTCAGTAAGGAATAGGACATTGGGGTTAACCTCTTGTAACTTCCTGGATCTGGGCATAATTGGAGCTACAGTCTCCTTGTAATTGAAAACCTTAAGTTTCCTTCCCTTGATTCTAAAATCTCTAACTTCGTGCTTATTAGGGTTGTACAAAAGCAGTTCAAAAGAACAACTTCCCACGAAAATATCGCCGTTCCTAGAAAACCCAAAGGGATGGAGGACGTGTATATGGGGACCATAAATCAAATGTTTGGTCCAATGATACCCTTCTCCCTCTATTATCCAAACTTCAATTGACTCCAAAATCATGCCTTTCCATATGTCTACATTGTCCAGAAACCTACCTGTATATTTGGAAAGTAAGAGAGCATTTTTTTCATTTCGCAACATAAGCTCAAAGAATACCGAAGGAGATCTTTTGGTATTACATGGTGGTGGTTCTATATCTCGAAAAAACTCCTTGGCCATATCAAACATAACTATCCTCATAAGGTTATTGTCGCCTTGGTCCTTTACCATCCAGTAATAAGCTCCGTCCAGATATTTACAGTTGCGCCCTCTGGTGGTAATTTTGTCATTATAAGTATTGAAAATGCCACTAACTGAAGGCAATACATTGTCGACTAGTCTCCAAGAGTTAGTTGCTAATGAATACACTATAACAATTGCCATACAATTTTTTTCATCCATGTAAAACAGGATTAAAACCACCTGGTAGTCATTGGTAAAGGGGTCCAAACCAAATCCAAAATTGAGTCCATTGTAAGTTTAATTATTCGGTGGAAGATTGAAGGCTGGTGCAGGGAGGGTCCTGAATTCTTTTGTAGCAGGGTTCCACAAAGTCATGTTATAAGTTTCTGGATTACTAGCATAATGCACGAGAAATAGGCCATTAACAGGACCAAATATATCACGAAAATGACTAAAAGGTTTCTGGGGTAGTGGATATGTTGTCTTGACTAGTGGATTACCAATATCTTCATGCACAGGGAGCTAGCTTTCATTGTTGACAATAGTTTCATCATCGGGGTACAAGTCAAAAGTAGACTCATAGTGGCAGGATCGGCGCTCCTTGCAATAATGAACAAGGAGACGTGTATGATTCTTGGGGTGGTTGAAGTACGTAGTAATAAACAAAGGGTTTTTAATGAGAGCGTTCCAGTATTGGCATACACACTTGCAACATACTAGGGATTTCATAGGCAACCCGACATAATTTGAATCAACAAATCTTCAGGGAGATCATGATCACCGCAGTTCACCATAATTTAGCTCTCTCGGTTCTCAAAATTTATTTCAAGGTTTCCTTCCCCTAATAAATAGTGCAATGGAAGGAAAAAATTTCGTTACAATGGTAGTGGAAAATCATATCAATAAAAGTTTATCAAACAAATTTATTATGATGAAAATGGGCAATCTTTTTCTAAACAGATAAAACAGAAGTATGTAAAACAAAAATATAAGCATCAATATTACACAATTCAAAAGGCCATTTCTGACGAAAGATATTATGATAAAACTGAGATATACATTAATTACATATACAATAGTACAATACAATACTTAAGATGTAAAAACAAAAGTTTCCAAAACTGGTGAATCAACCACATAGAAATCTGATTCAATTGAATCTACCATTCAATACAAAGACTCAAACTTTTCAAATGGATGAAGCAAAATAAGGGAGAACTAGGATTGAAAACAAAAAAAGCTTATTCTTTTTAACCAAAAATCACTGGACATCAACGATTTTGAGAAATTGACTATTATTATTTTATTTTATTTTATTTTTTTAAAAAAAGAAACACTGAGGAAGGATAAAATCATTCTGTTGAAACTATGTACCTTGTCGGCAAGTGAGGAGATGGTATATCAGAGTTCGCAAAAGTGCGAATTTTTGAATGGTGTAAGGAGACATCAGGTTAAAGGATTTTTTAGCATAAATAAATCACTGGTGAGTTCGACGGTGAATGGAGTCGTTGACGAGATGATCCACTATCCTCCTATTTCCTTAAATTATTCTATTACAAACCCAAGGTCTGTCAAATCTAAGAACCAATTTTTGAATCAAAACCCTTTTTTCTTAAAGAAAGAAATAAACATATCTATGGATATGTCGAGAACAGTACCAATATATTTTTCAATTTCCTTCGCTGGGTTGCAGAATCTTGAAGAAAAACACACCGACACATATAAATATATAAATATATTAAGGGAAACCCATGCCAATGGCTCTACGACCTAACTCGTGTAATTATTCAATACTGAAACATAAACTCAAAAGGACAATGTAAAGCAAAAATGACATAAGAATTTTTGTTTTACGAAGGAAGAAAAGAAATCAAGATGGCATCCTACAATACATATATTGTTGTTGAATGGTATGAACACACTAACCAAAATTGCACCAAAAGTTACTTGAGCATCAGCCAAGATAGGCACAATATAAACAAGGAATCAACCGAACATAAATGCACCAAGCACCTGCACCTACACTACACCTAGCACAATTACCTTACACCATTACCATCACCAACACAATATGAAACAATAAGAAACACAATTATTGAGTCAAAGTTTTATTTAGGACCACAACATTAATTTATTGAGCCAAACTTTTTCTTTTAATTAGCATGCAGAGCAGCACTTCAATTATTCATAGTTCCAAATCATGCCACTTTAGAGTTCTATAATCTACAACTAAATGAGCACCTAGAGTTTTTTTACTAAAGATTTAAGTCAGAAAATGAGATATGTTCAACACGTAACAGAGCAAGTAAAACCTTCATTAATGCATGTAATTATGTAAGTAAGAATGAAATGATAATTTTTTGTTATTAATAAAACACGAAGTATATTTGTATCTATCGATATGGGCTGTTTAGTAGGCAGATCACTAACCAAATAATTAGAGGAAGGCAGTAACCAAAAAAGTCACCTTGTGAAATGTATTATCAGCTCTATTGATGTACTCCTATACTTGGCAACATCATGTTAATAGTTACTATTAAAGAAATTTTCTTGAAGACCACCATGATTTTCATGTGAGTCTTTAAAAGCAAACTCGAAAGGGCAAAAATCCTAGCAATCTAAATAAGTAGGATAGTTTTAAGAACTGATGGTCTTCAAATTCAAAATATATAGTGACCTTAAAGAATTATCGAACTAATGAAAAATATAGAGTGACCTGATCCAAAAATTCAGAATAGACCATAAAAAATCTGAAAGTTTCATTGATTATTGATCAAAGCCCTCTTATAGTGATGGCAGTGGAGTTTGGAAAGATGAAATAAATAAAAGGCCAAAGAAATTAGATTTTCTAAAAACAAAGAAAACCTTTAGCTTTTAACTTTATACTAAAAGACAAAGAAATTAGACTTCCTAAAAACAATGGATGTGTATATATATATATATGAAAATTTCTATATATTGAAGGAATTAGATTACTCCAAATTAGACAATGGTTAAATCCCAAAGGAAATGAGCCATAATTGGAACAAAAATACTAAGCTTAAAATCCCTAATTGTGAAAATTGAGATTCTAAAATCCAAACTTGAAATTGAAAACCCTATTTTAGAGCCAAAAAATTGATGGACTATGGCTTTGTGAGAATATAGGCACCGGATAATAAAGAACGGATCAATGGAGACAAACAGACAGAAAATATAAGCTAAGCCAAGAATCCAAACTCCTCTATTAATTAATATATAGTTTAGAAGCCCTAAATTAGAAAGAAGAATAGATGGAGGAGTGTACACGCAGAGAGAGGGAGAGGGAAGCTGAATGATGTCGTACGTGCTATTATGGTGCTGGTCGATCAGTCAACGGAGTGTGTGCTCCTGGCTCTGTCCCTACATCACATATACATATAAAGTACCATACAATACAATACTTTAGATGTAAAAGCAAAAGTTCCCAAAACTGGTGAATCAACCAGAAAGAAATCCAATTCAATTGAAACTGCCATTCAGTACAAAGACTCAAAATTTTAAGCAAAATCAGGGAGAACTAGCCAAGATTGAAAAAAAAGCTTATATTTTTTTTATACCAAAATCAGGGACATGGACAATTTTGAGAAACACTGAGGAAGGAAGAAATTCATTTTGTTGAATGAAACTTTGTGTACCTTGTCAGCAAGTGAAGGTTTTTCCGCCCAGAGAGAAGAACTTGGTTGAATGGACAAACACCAATTTTCACCCAAATTAAATAGGAGAAAGAGAATTTCAAGAAAAAAGCAAAAAGAGAGTATGTGAATATGTGAGGGAGAATGAGCATGGAGAGAGAAAGTCCTCAATATATTCGAATTTTTGGTCCACGTCCTTCCTAATTTTATTTGAAGCCGGAAACGCAATTCGTTATAGGTTTTTGAATTTTCGAACCACATCGTTTATAAATATGTTAAGATATATTAAACCTTTAGGTCGCTTACTATTTTTTTCTCCTTCCAATGATTTATACTTATATTGCACAAGCATTGTATGCATACAAAAAATCCACTATTTGAACAAATAAGTACTATAAACATGTGTTAAAAGTATTATTTATTTATTGATAAAATTAGATTACACTATATACGTGATGTATGTGCAACTTAGATATGTATATTTATGAAAATGTTTTACTAATCTAAATAGACCTAGCAAATAAGTGTAAATTTATATTGTTTAAGATCAAAAGTATAAATCATGTTGCAACCAAAAAAGTATTTCTTAAAAGAGAAAAGTCCAAGGGTAAAATAGCCACTACAAAATATTGTAGTTAACTCACTTTTTGATTGATTTTTTTTTTTGAAATTTGGTGGAAATCATTTTCACCACGTTTCGTAAAAGAACTCATATGTTTGGCCCCCCAAAATGCCAAATATGTTACTTAAGGTTCTTTAAGTTAAGATATTACTTAAAATGTGCCATATATATATATATATATATATATTGTGTGTGTGTGTTATGGGAATTTAGGATCTTCAAATCCTTTTCGTTGCTCAACGAATACTTCTTCTTATAAGCATCCATTCAAGAAGGCACTTTTGACGTCAATTTGATACAACTTAAACTTGAGATGACAAAGTATAGTTAAAAGTAATTGAATGGATTCTAACCTCAACGGGAGCAAAGGTTTTGTCAAAATCAATACCTTCATCTTATGTGTATCCTTGAGCTACTAACCACGCTTTGTTTCTAGCAATGGAACCATGTTCATCAAGTTTATTTTTAAAAATCCATTTGGTTTCAATTGCATTCATGTCCTTTGGACGAGGTACTAACTCCCACACTTTGTTCTTTTCAAATTGAAGTAATTCTTCTTGCATAGCAATGATCCAATTTTCATCAAGTAGGGCTTCTTTGACATTCTTAGGTCCAATGTTCATCTCGTTACCTGAAGTATGTTCAGGAAACGAGGATTGTCCTAAGTGAATTGATTCCAATTGATTAGCTAAAGTGGTGTCTACTTCCGATAAGACAGTATCACCATCTTCATTGTTATCATGAGTGTTTGACTCATATTAGCTTTCAATTTCTTCATCAGATTCACTTTCGCTACTAGCTTCAAATGGATCGAAAAATTATTCGGGAGGCTCATTAAAGTTACATTTATTCTTATCAGCTACAACAATGTTGATATATTCAATGACTTTATGTGTAACCAAGTTATAAGCACGATAAGCCCGGCTAGTAGGAGAATATCCTAGGAAGATACCCTCGTCACTCTTTGAATCGAACTTTCCAAGATTTTCATGGTCTTTTAGAATGTAGCATTTACTTCCAAAGACATGGAAATAGGCCAGATTAGGTTTTCTTCAGTTCCAAATCTCATAAGGAGATTGATTTGTACCAGGACAAAGGTAAACCTGATTCACAGTATGACATGCAGTGTTTACTGCTTCGGCCCAAAATTTTCAAAGAACTTGCTTTCCAAGAAGCATAGAATGAGCAATTTTTTGAATAATTCTATGTTGCGCATCTCTAGTCGTATCAAGACTGCAAATGAAAACCTTTATCTGTAAAAATCTAATTAGGCGTAGTAAAGTGAAAAAATAAGTGGTCAATCTAAATCTCGGGGGAAGGAATTGAAAATTATAGAAAAAAACTTAAGATTGCCAAATTAAAACCAATTTTAATTTTGGAAAGTCTTTTTTCTTTTCTTTTTTAAATTAAAATTAAAATTAAATAAAAACTAAGTATCAATTCATAAGAGAGATTAATCAAATATTAAGAGAGATTAAGGGTTAAGAATCCACCGCCAATTACTTTAATTTAACTATTTATATTACCATATGTATGTGCCCAAGATAAAATAGAAATTCTAATTTACTTAAACACTTATGAGTCACCTATGGTATGTAGCGTGATCTTAATATTCAAGTAAAGTAGTAATTTCAAGATATAAATTTAAAACCAATTTTTATCTTTTAAATCTTTTGTAAAATCCAATTTTGTTCTTTCATAAAAATAATAACATGGATTAAAGTAAGCTTCCAATGAATCGCCACTTAAGAAAAACACAAAGGTTCAAAACCCATCCATATTAACAATTAAAGTTTAGAAGAAAATTTAGTGATTAAAATCAACTCAAGAAAATTCTATGGTGTGTAGTTTGTTTCTCAAATCAATAATCACACTAAATTTGATTGTCTCATTTGGAGGTCAATCAAAAGGACGTTTTTATTAAATTAAGCACATGGGTACTACATGCAATAATATAAGTCAAATTAAAGATTGGGGTTTCATCTCTCCCCTTAAAAGGAGATTAGCCTTCCATCATAAATATTGAACACAAGAATGATATTAAATAAAATTTCATTGTTCAATTAAAATATTAATCTCATTATCAAAGAGGAACTTACAAAATAATAATGAAAAAAGCAATAAATAAAACTCTTCTTGAAATTTGGAACTCCGGTTGAATGATTCTTCCGACGGTGGTGCACGCGACTCATTTTATCTCTATTTCTTCACAAGTTTATTTCTCTCTTGTGGTTGTGTGTTTAGAATGGGGTCTAAGGGCATTTATTTATAGGTGTAAGGATTAGAATTTAATGGGAGAAATATGGAAGGCTTAGAAAAAGAATTAATTTAGATGGATTGAAGAGCAAGAAAGAGGATAATTTTAGGAATGGAAGGTGCTTGATAAGGTAAATGAGAGAATGAGCTTGGTTGATTGGATGACTAAAAACATGGGCTGCTGAAGAATGCTTAGTGGGTTTCCATTATGGATAATGAGATAAATGGTTTAGGAGAGGGCCTGTAAAAGAGAAATACATTCACTCATTTCCGCAGCTATGTGCAGGCAGTAGGTTTAAGTCCTTTTTTCACCATCAAGACGCTATAATCTAAAGATCGTCAAAACTTAAAAGTTGTAGCCCATTGAGTTTTCTTTTTAACCATATATAGCATGGAAAATTATAAGTTTTGAACGCAAAGTTATGATCAAAATACCAAGCTATCACCTAAATGATCAAAAACAGATTTTTCGCGCACTTAAACATTAATGCACTTCTTCTTGGATTTGGACTTCCACACCTCTTAGAACATGATAAATCATCAATTTCAAGCTTGCCTATCCACCGGAACAATTTTCATTGGTTCTTGACACATCCTTGCTACATTGTTAGTTAAATTTGATACAAAATTGTGTTTTTTTCACTTTTCACTTATAAAGCAAACAAAAGATGATATTAACATAGTTTTAGGCAATAATAATGGACTACCAAAAAGCCTTTGGGGTATAAAATATGGCATTTTTGTTTGTTTATCATTCTATTCATTCTTTCAACAATGACATTTTGTTGCGGAGTATAAGGTGCTGAAAATTCATGCTTAACTCCAAATTAATCACAAAATTCAACAATTTCAGAATTTTTTAATTCACCATCATTGTCACTTTGAATGCAAACAATGGTGTGATTTTTCTGATCTTGAATCAATTTTATGGCACTAATGATGGATTCACTAGCGTCTGACTTATCTCGTAAGAAATGAACAAGGGAAAATCTACAAAAAATGATGCGATCTTGGATCGTTTTTCTAGCTAGGTTAATGGATCATTAACCCTTTAACTACAAAAGCGCAAGAACCTTAGAATTTTGTCGAAGAGATGGAACACGGAACTTAAACCCAACCCTTGAATGGAAGAATTAAACCTCGGTATAAGTCGAAGACGCCACAATTAATTGGTGGAGAATTAATTAATAAGTCAAGAATAGACTGAATGATTAATTCAAACAATTCAACAAGTTCTAGCAAGAACTAAAGGTGTGAAACACTCAATTTAATTAATGATAACTTCTTGATTATAAAACAATAATGTGCCTCTTTTAAATAGGAGTAAAAAAAGCCTTAAAAACCTAATTCAAAAAGGAAACTAGTTCCTACTTGAAAAAGGAAAGTAATAACACCTAGAATATTCCTAATACAATAAGCAAAATTAATAAACACTCTAAAATAAGCCTAAAATAATCCTAAAATAATAATAACTCTAAGACATTATTATCTATAAATCATGGGGCTTAAATAACTCATTAATAAGCCAAATGAAGCCTCTAGCTTGATATTCCAGCCTTTGAATGTAATCTTTAACAATTCAAATTAATATACAAGCTTTTCACAGCTCAAGATTATGATTTGGAACTTCATTGGCTGCCTTCAAACATACTTTCATCTTAAACTTCCATGCCCAATCTTTATGGACTCCATTGGTTTGGAATCTCCTTATAGCTCTTGGAGTAAGCAATTCGATAGCTTTTCCTTTAAAATCCATGCTCTATCCTTGAATCTATGCGTATTAAAGCCTTCATTCAAGAACTCACAATACTCCTAGGTTGAATTGAACGAAGGGCTAGGTAGGATCACATCAGTCGTCAACCATTACTAAGATGTACTTCTTGCCTCCGAGACTCTCAGTACGAACAGAACCTATGAGATCCATATGTAACAATTCCAAAATGCGAGAGGTGGCAAGAAATTCAGTCTTCTTATGTGAACTATGAATTTGTTTTCGCTTTTGTCACGTTCCACATATTTCAGATGAAGACTTTCATAGCGATGGCAAACCACGTACTAAGCCTTTCTTAGATAATTAGTCTATTTTTTTTTATTCATGTGGTCTAGATGTTGATGCCACAACTCATCTGAGTCGAGTGTAGCAATGTTGCAAACAACTGCCAGCTATGGAAGAATGCAGTAGCAATTATCTGCCAACCTTTCTCCATGTAAAATACATTTGTTATTATTGTTAAGGACTTCACATTCCTTACAACTAAAATTTACGCAAAAATTGTTATCACATAACTGGCTTATGCTAATGAGATTAGCTTTCAACCCTTCCACAAAAGAACATCATTCAAGGTAGGGAAACCAGATATTGAAATGGTTCATTTCCCAAGGACATTCGATTTACTCCTATCACCAAAAATGATAGCACCATCTTTAACTTTCGACAAACTAGAAAATAGTGCTTTATCTCCAGTCATATATCTAGAACAACTACTATCAGAATACTAATAAGATGTATTTTGAGCTTTGAATAGAGTATGAACCACATAACACTTAAGTGAGTATTTTCTTACCCAAATTTATTTATGTTTGGATTGACTTTTCAAGGGAGTTGCAGTATTAGTGTTTTTCTTGGCTTTTTTCTTTCTAGAATTCCTTTCAAGGAAAGGCGCCCTTTTAAGATTTCTAATAAGGCTTTCAGATTTATTAACCAGTAAGCCACATGCTTTTCAAAACCAGTCAAACTAATATAATTGGGTTGGGGGTAGACATTTTGTAATCTCCTAAGCTGAAAACAATACTCTCTTAAGTGACCTTCATTATGACAATGAGTGCACAAATATGGTCGAAAGTCCACTTTCTTTTGAGATTTCTTAGAAGTGGGAGATTTACCATTGGGATTATGAAGAGTATGCGTGATTTTTTCAGTATTCTGAGGTTTAACGAAAACAAGTTTAGTTTGTAATGTGGAAGGATTATTTTTATCAAAACCTAACCATGTTTTATTGTTAGAAAAATGAACAGGTCCCAAAAGAATCTTATCCAGTTTTTCGAACCTATTTTCAAGTTCAACCTTAACAAATTTAGCCTTTTCTAATTCTTTTTTAAGATTTAGAATTTTTGACTTCAAGCTTAAATCTTCTTTGGCAAGAGAAGCAATATTGACTTTTAGTTTTTCATTCTCTTCAAGGAGAGATTGCCTTAAGATTTTAACCTCAGAAAATTTAACCAAAAGTGTTTCTATTTCGGATTTTACGGAATCGTTCAAAGATTCTCATTTTTTAAAGAGTTCTATCTTTTCATTAAATGTTTTAAGCTTTTGGTGAATTTGATGTTACTCTTCTTGATTTTAACTATCTCATTGCACAACTGGTCATAAGCTGTACGAAGATCTAGTTCTTCTTCATTCTCATCATCAGAAGCATTAATAAATTTGTTAAACGAACTACATTCAGAGAGTTTTGCTTCTTTAGAAATTGAAGGCATTGAATATTGCTTAAGACTAGCAACAAAAGCGGCTTGATGTTACTCTTCTTCATGGGATTGCAAATCATTTTCATCGTCACTAAGAGTAGCATTCATGGAGTGATTAGTTTAATTCGCCTTTCTAAGCTTATTGAGCTTGGTAGCACATTCCCAAACATAGTGACCTTTTCTATGGCATTCGTAACACTCATCTTTCTTAATGCCACTATTCCCACCTTACTGCCTTGACCCTTGATTTACTCTTTGATTAGATGGACCTCCTCGATTATTGAATTGCTTATACAACCTAAGGAATTTTCCAAAATTTCTAGTAATTAAGGCCATCTCATCATCATTGAGTTCTAGGTCATTATTATCATCCTCAGTTTCTAACTTTTGAGATAGTTGAACTTTGAAGGCAATGGTTTTGTCCTTCTTTTGGGATGATGATTTAGAGAGAACATCGCTTCAAAAGTTTGAAGTGATCCAAGGAGTTCATTTTCTTTTAAGGCATTTAGATCTTTGCTTTTTTCTGTGGCAGTGATTTTGGGAACAAACCGTTCTGGTAAAGACCTTCGTATTTTCTTGATGACTCGATGTTCAGGAATGATTTCATCAAGAGTGTACAAGGAGTTTATTATGTCTTTTAGCCTACTATGGAATTCCGTGATAGTTTTTTTTTCTTTCATCCTAATCATTTCGAAGTTGGATGTTAGATGTTGAATTTTAGAGTTCTTGATAGTATTAGTTCCTTCATAAAATACCTCTAAAATTTCCCATACCTCCATAAATGTTTCACATGTGGCTAACTTTTTAAACTCATCCTCAGTGAAATGACTTTAGATGGCGTTTAAGCTTTTAAAATTCCATTTGGCTAATTCAAGATCGGTTGCGGTCCACAGATCAGTGGGAGTGACAGTAGTCTTTGTGACATTATCAATAGTAGCGTTATTGTGGGTGGTTTCCAACCATTTTGGACAACAAGCCATACAAATTCCTCTTTAGACTTGAGAAAAACACTCATCTTGCTTTCCAATAAGGGTAGTTGGATTTTAGCTTAATTATGTGTTAATCTCGTGAAATTAATTAATAAATCATATATTTAAAGATCGAGGTGTCACAATAAGTGTAACACTCCGTGTTTTAAACTTTTGAAAATTTTAATTTAAAACCTTAAAATTTGTATCAAGCACTAACTTTTGCCTTGATTACTTCTAGAACCCCAAATTAAGTTTCGTCTTTTTTGAGAAGTCATTTATATTTATTAAACTAATTCTGGTAAGTATTGTCATAATCCGGACGTGAAATAAGCTAGTTCAGCCTTTTTTTATTCTTGAGAAAATGTCATTTTGGTCCAAGCTGCCAGTTTTTTTTTACAATTTGGTTCAAGCTGACAGTACTGTTTTTACATTTTGGTCCAGATTGTTTTCGACGAAATTGACCAACTTTGACCATCTTCTTCACTCCTTTAAACACCATTCCTGACCTTTGAGACTAGAGGAAAAGCTCATATACTTATAGAGAGAGAAATGGGTATTCATGGGTGATTTATAGCTCAAATTCAAGGATTTTTGACCCGAAATCTCGGATTTCACTAGCTTTTCACGTGGCGGATCCAATTTCGGGGTCAATTTTCTCATTTGGTTGCTGTAGGTGGTCTATTAGGAGCTATATACTTTTGTTCAGAGGTTACTAAGGTGGGAACTTCCCTTCATTTCTTCATTCTTTGCTTGGAGATTGTTGTATGAGTAGTAATACTAGATTTTTGGTACCAAAATCTTACTTTTCTTTGCATGCATGTGGTTTATGCTTTATTTATATAAACTGAGCATGTTGATAATTATTATATGAGTTGTTTATGATGGAATTGAGGGCTGATCGTATTGCATGTTGGTATTTATGGGTTATTTTGAGATTTTGGTACCGAAACCGCTAGAAACGTCGTTTGCATGTTTAATAATAGATTTTTTTAAAAAAAATTACCAAATTTCAGAATGTTAATCATCTTAAAATCATACTTAAGCTTGAGGTTAAACACGCATGAGGCGTTCGATAAGGTTATTAGCAGGTCTAGTATTACTCATCTTACTAGTTTTTGCTAAATTGTAGAAATTGAGAAATTTTGACTAAGACAAGTAAAATTCATGGAAAAATCAAAGATTTTGGATTATGTTTTATTATTATTAATGATTTTACTGTTGCCCCTTTTCGGTATAATAACTTGATTATAAAAGAAAAGTGCTACTTTACAAAATTTTAGCGTTAAAGGGGCAAAGTGTGTAATTAACCCAAGAAGTGTATTATAAGTAAACTTTATAATCATTTAAGCATGTGATAATATATTATCTAGTGGGTAACATTATTAAGATCACATGGGATAAACTTGTTAATTTTAATGAAAAAATTATTGAGCGCTATTACTACCAGGATATGAATGACAGCAGACATATTATTGAGACCGGATTGGCACTAGTATATATATGCATGAGATCTATTTATTTATATATATTGCACTGACCTATGGTAAGATGGGGTGCCTATTAAATCTAGTTACCAGTGCAGTGACCCATGGTAAGATGGGGTGCTTATGTGATACGTATTTTCGTCTAGTACCGGCATTAGGTCGAGGAGGATGAGGAGGAGGAGGAGGAGGTTGGATGGGCGCTTATACAGTTATCATGTGAGTTTTACGTTGGCAATAAATCGACATATACTGCTGTATAATAAATGGATATTTCTTATTATTAGTACAAATTGGGAAATCCTTGTTAACGACTTTAATGTTGTAATTCCTTATATTGTGACATGTCCATACATTGCGTTTCCTTTTCCCTATAGTTTCCACTGGGCCATTTTTGGCTCATTCCCTCATTTTATCTTTCAGGTGTACCACATGTTACGGGTAGAGGTCGTGGATCAGGTCCGAGTTCTTCTTAGAGTATTCTCTGATGCCCTATGGAATTACTAGTGTATTCTCTTATTAATAAGGAAAATATGTATTTTGTAATTAAGTTTAAGTACTATGCACTATCTATGGATGTTCTAGGTTGTAATTTCGAACTTGGTTTTGTATCATGGATTTCGGTTTGTCGAGAGATTATGTTGGTTGTGTTTATCAGACTATTTTGTATTTGGATTGTAATCGAATTGAGTAGTATTATTTATTTATGTGATATTTTGGTTTGTTATACAGGATGGTATTTCCTTGAAATACATATACTTCATGCCGAATTTTTATTAGATTTCTCTACCTTGTTTAATTTATCGGTTATGTCTTTTGGTCTATCTGCTGTTAATTTGATACAGCATCCGTTAACACTTGCTTAATTAGGCAGATTGTTTTAATAAGAATGCTCAAAATTTTAGATTTAAAAAGAAAGCAAAATGTTATGTTTGTAGAAAAAAAGGTCATAAAGCTTTCTAATGTAAGTATATAAAATAGAACAAAATAAATCATCCTTCCAAAGCTAATATAGTTTTGGGAATGTCATTGTGGCAGTTGTCGCTATAGTGAATGACTTGGCAAAAACAACGTGAGCTATTACACCCAAGTGCAGGTAGTTGGTCAAGTAATAAATATTCAACAAGTCTGAGGTCGATCCATGGGGAGGAGGGTGTCTTTGAGTTAGGAATGTTTATTTCAAGAGAAAGATGAAAAAATAAAGGAAAATATGATAGACTTGGGGAATAAGAAAAGAAATTAAAACTAAATTAAAACTACTAATTAATTAAACTAAAACTAAAGAAAAATCTAATTCTAGGGTGCAAAAGTAAAGGTAATTCACAAGCGTAAGTTATTTACCTAAAAGGCTTTCTAAATACACTAAGGGGTCATGCAAATAAACCTGTAAGAACCGTAAATTTCTAGTTTCTACTTTTATATATAATACATGGGTATTATGGTAATGTTTCATTAAGTGTCTATATATTTATAATTATGATTTATTTATTTATTTTCTACATTCATGAGTTAGATAGGTTCTATATAATATTATTTTTGTAGCCTACTATATTAAACTAGTGAGTCTTATATTTTAGTTTATTTGGTTTTCCAAATCCAGCACGTATTAGGAAGTGGGCCAGGTTTATTATATAATTAGTATTTATAAGCCCTAATTTTATAAGATTTAAGTTAAAGCCTTAAACCTTAAGCCTTAAGCCCATTACCTATTTAATAATAATATATTTAGTTATATTGGGAGAATGAGAAAGAGAACAACGTACGTAGAAAATGGGGAAGAGACGACTTGGCTAGGGCGTAGAAGGAGATACGATTGCAAACGATTATTCTTGTTCCTTAGTTTTAAGATATCTTTCTCCATTTATCGATAATTTAGGTGAGTGATTTTCACCCTTTTCTAGTGGTTTTTATTCATTCATGTTTTGATTTTCTTTTGACCTAATTTTTGTGAAGAAGGGTTATTGTGTTTTTGCACAATTGTTTGTAAGTTTCTTGATAAAGAATTTCAGTCATATGCTCTTATTAAAAATCTGAGAAAAATACATAGATTAATATTATGATTTAGAAGTAATTTGGCTTTAGAATTGAATTAGTAGGGTTTTTAATTTGGGAGATATAAATTTTACAAAATAAGTGTATTAAGATACATAGTGTTAATCAGATTACTGTCTTACATGTATATATACAGATTCGTTTAGGATGTTAAACCTTCGTGTAAAAATCTATAAAAATTATAGAAGTTAATATCATGTGTTAGAAGTATCTGGGCTTTGGAATTGATTGAATATGATTTTTTTGTTGAGAGATATTGAATTTACAAAAACAGTGCACGGCATAATCTGATACTAGATAGATTGTATATCTGTCACCAAAAAATTTATAACTCCTAAAGTATAAATGATCTTTAGTTTAATCCAATTGGATATGACTCCAGACACATTAGGCTATATTGTGTAATTTTTATGGAATTTTTGGATTGTTGAATAATTCCCAGAATTTATGTGAAGTTGGTGGTTGTGTCGATTATAAACCCGGTTTGTGTTCTTGTTTTGTTTGTGTGTAATTTAACTTATGATTTTGGCGTAGTTTGAATAGGATTCTTAAAAATTGACTAGAGTCATAGGAAAATTCCTTAATTACGCCACTGCTCCCTTGTTATGATTTGATCTTGGATTTGATTCAACACTTGTGTGGATTTCCCATGATTTTTGTGAAATAAAAACCTTGGTGAAAGCCAATGGAATTTTATGATTTTGATGGTAAGCCATATGGGGGCTTGTGATGGTTGTTGTACTTGTTCTATTGTTGAATAGACAAGTGGATTATATGTGATTTTACTCGCAGAAGGGCGAGTGTTTTGGCGCGCAAACGTATAACTAGCCTTCCAAAGAAGGTCGGAACTTTAGACGATATGCCCGTGCAGGTTCCGATTCGGAGTGGCCGCTAGTTATACGGGGAGACACAGGGCAAGATGATCTGTGTAGGCCATGGGAGAGTATGGAGAGATGGCATGTAATTAAGGTGTACACGCTAACAAAAGAGTCTAGTGGATTAGGAATGTATGGTTGTTCTCTTTGTTTAATTTGTATAAAATTATTGGATCTCAAAATGAAAATTCTAGCACATGAACCTGGAAGGAAATTTGATTATGCTCATTTTTCATGTTTTGAGTTTCCTTTAATTTCTTATCATTTAGAAGTTTTGGTTGAATCTCGTTTGTGAAAAATGTCTGTATTGAATCACTGATTTGGAGTATTAAATGATCAATTTTTGCGATCTTTCGCGAGTATTTGTAGAAATCATCATTCTGGAAATTTTTAATGTTTTAAGTTTTCCCAAATTCCGCACGGTTTGGGCAGAAACAAACATTTTTACTGCAGAAATTTATTTTGTGATGTAGATATTATCCTTGTCACTAGCTTCTTATCTGCAGGAATGTATGCCTTTCTAACATTTGTGTAAGGTTGGCCTACCTTAGCACTCTTATAACTATTAATTTAAAGTTTTGTGAATGAATGTGACAAGAAACTAATCGCCACCTTTTTATCGGGAAACTACGATTTTGTCTCGATAAGTATGTGAAACTACATGTCTTGTCTCATGGTTATTTCAGTTAAAAATTTTCATTTATAATAATGGCATCATGGACATAGTTGGGTGAACGAATCAACTCATACCAGTATTTTATACTGATCCAAGTTGTCTTTGTGCTTCTTGGGTACGTTCTTTTTATGAGCGTAGCTAAGGGATTTGCAGGAATTTACGTGCTTCTTGATCGTACTAAGACATGTACTTGAAGTATGCATATTTTGTACGTTTCTTTTGGTTTGATGTACTTGGGAAGTGGGGGCAATTTAGATGTACTCTGGCCAAATATTTTTTTGTAAAGCAAATGTAATTGGATTTTTGTATATGTAAGGTTGGACATTTTAATTTTATTTATTCCGAAAAATATTTATTTATAAATAAAAGTTTTTGTTTATTAAGTTTATATTTTGATTTTCGAGCATTAGTTTAAAAGTAAATATAGTTTTAAAAATTTTCACACCCGGTAGTTGGATGGTCAAGTACGTGTGGATTAATGAGTACTCGAGGTTCAAAAATCGGGGTGTGACATAAACTAAAAATAAATAAAACAAAAAAAATCATATTAATTATAAAATAGAATACTAAATGGAATTAAATTGATGGAAAACAAGCGTTAGGGGTATCCGTAGTTAGGGAATACGAAACTAGTCCAATCAAGTAATCCAAATATAAGTTTAAACAAGATTTTTCTCTAAGATTCAGTTCCTAAACTCTCTAACCATCTAATTATATTACTATTGTAACGACCCTGTCCTACCTTAGTACGATATTGTCCGCTTTGGGTAGCGTCTTAGCCAGGCCTCAGCCCCAGGACATCTACCATCACGGCTTTATTTCTGGGAGCTCACGACCAGCTTACCAGGGAGTCACCCATCCTGGGATTGCTCTGGTCCAAGCACGCTTAACTTCGGAGTTCTCATGGGATCCGAAGCCAGTGAGCATTCCAAAAGGCCTTGTACTTAATTAGCGACCATTTTTTACTTATATGAGTCTCCGAGGATCCCCCATCTTCCGATGTGGGATGCCCCATTTGAGCTACCATTCCTCCACACAGCGGAGTACTCATCACTCGCAGGGTGTCACAACTACTACAAGTATATAATAGCCCATGTGTGACAGAGACTATATAAATTAGCTTTGAACAATAAAATTCGACGGTGAAATTTTTGACTTCAAAAAAGCGTAATTTAAAATCTAGTATTACTAGTGTGTGATAAAAATAATCTAAATTAATTAAACTCCTAAAAAAATATTAGCATAACACTCCTATAATATTTAAAGAGATTTGAATGTGATTCAAAGCAAATCATTACTAAAAAAATGTCGAAAGTCAAAACCGGCACTTTCTCGACACTTATGTGAATAAATACCAAAACAGATCTAAATCAGCCAATTTAATTAAGAAACTAACTCAACTAATTGTAGGATAAATACCATGCTCAAAGTAACCACGTTAGAGTTTTAGTGCAAAAATCCGTGAATCGACATTTTTACAGTTCTTAATCAAATAGAACTTTTGAGCTAACATATGGAAACATATTTTTAACGCATACAAAGATAAAAAAATATTCATTTATTCAGTAGGTAATATACAACCAATGGAAAAATCATCTTTAAACCTAGATTTGATTACATTCAAAGATTAATTACGCATCTTTATTATAAACCCCTAATAAAGGATTTAGCTAGCCAAAATCAAAGAAAACATGCAAATAATCTTATAAATTATGAAAAATAGTAAACACATACCTAATAATGTATAAAATTAGATTTGAAAACTTTTGGCTTTAGAATTTTGCAATTCCGATTTAAAACGAAGATTTTATGGCAAAACGGTAAATAAACTCAAAACTGACAAAAACTAAACAAAATCGACCTAAACCCTAAAAATTCTGAAAAATCATATTCTTAATGATCAATGATGAATCACACATGAATAGTATGAAAAAATTATAAACAATTTGAATATAAAACAAGAATCAAGCATAAACCGACGAAAAATCAACAAACCGACAAAATAGATCTATAAACACTAGAACCAGCCCAAAAAATGTGGGTTTGAGGTTGATTCCAGAATATATATGATCTTAAGTGACTAATATTTGAATATCAAAGAAAACAAACAAATAAAAAAAATCGAATAAAAAGAAAATAGTAAAATAGGGTTTAACCGAAACGCGATTGAGACTTGAATTGAAAACTGTATTGAATGACAAATTGAATGTTGATAATAGCAAAGTTATAGCCTCAAAAGATCATAAACAAACGAATCTAACAATTTTTTAAAAGAATTGAATAATAAAACTCTAAAATTTAAGAAAGTTACGGTTCTCTTAGCCTTTCTGTTTATCCATTCTAAATTATTGCGTACCCTAAAATATTAGATATATGACCTTTCATATGGTAAACAAGTATCTCAAGTCATGGTTTTAATAATCCTTGAAGAAACGGGCTAAAACAGAGCTTAAAATTGAATTTAGGCCCAAAATTAGGGTCCCTTTCTTTATAATGGTTTCTTCTTTTGCTTATATCTTTCTTTTTCGAACTTTAATTGATGCACCGTTTTCGCCTGCATGTAGGCAATTCAAAGCTATGCAACTTTTATTTTTGGAGGTTTCTTTAAATTTTCAATGGATAAAAACTTTGATCAGCTACAACTTTGGGCTTCTTACAACTTTTCTTCGGAAACTTCAGGAATCGATTCAATTGAGCTTCTTTTCTCTTGGAATCACTCTTGAACATTTGTATTCACTTTATTCATGCTTAGGAAGGTTCTTATTCTCTTCTTACTAGTGCTTTGGGGTAGTTTGCAGAGTTTTTTTTGCCTCGGGCCTCAAAATGGATATTGATTTCTTCTTCAAGCCGTCTTATTTCACTTTTTCGCATTTAACCTTATTTTTTGCATCCAACCTGAGTTGCTTAACCATTTTAGGCCTGCAAAATGTCTTAATAACATATGAATACAATTCAATGCCTTCTTTTCACGCTTAAACTGAATTTACATGCAATTTTTGGTTTTAAACAGTAATTAGAAGCTAATCGAGCCTTGTTTAAGAGATTAGAAATGCAATTTCTGGGCTCAATCAGTGAACATGGTGGTTGCAAAGAAAAGTTGGGTAGTTGATTTAAGAGCTACCATATAAATTTATACTAATAGAGAATCATTCTTAAATTATACACCAGTAAGAGAAGGAGAATAACAAGTTTATATGGGTGATTCAAGGCCAATCCTAGTTCTTGGCAACGGAAAGGTTCTTTTTAGGTTAACATCTGGAAAAGCCCTCTCATTGAGTGATGTCCTCCACGCTCCTGAGATTAATAGAAATCTTATATGTGTCTTTACTTGGAAAAGCTGGTGCAAAATTGTCTTTTAAATGTGACAAATTAGTTCTAACAAATAATGGTGTTTTGTAGGAAAAAAAGTATGCTAGTCAATGACTATTTATGTTAAATATATAAAATATTATCAATAAAACTATCTCTTTTGCTTACATGGTTCACTCTATTGACATATGGCATGGTAGACTAGGACATGTAAATTACTCCTATATTAAAAAAATCAAAGATTTTAGCTTACTATCTAATTTTTCTGACACTGAGATTAATAAATGTGAAATATGTACTGAATTAAAATTTATTAAAAAGACATGTAAATCAGTATAATGAAAAAATGAATTACTTGAGTTAATTTACACCGGCCTAGGTAACTTAAAGAAAACCATGACCAGAGGAGGTAAGTTTTATCATGTCACATTCATATATGACTACTTTAGATACACAAATTTGTATCTATTGAGACATAAAGATGAGGCAGTTGAGATGTTTGCAAAATATAAATCCGACGTTGAAGATCAACTAAATAAGGAAATTAAAAGATTAAGATCTAATAAAGGAGGTGAAAATGAATCGAAACTCTTTAATACCTTTTGTGAAAAACATAGCATAATTCATGAGACTACACATCCATATTCACCTGAATCAAATGGGCTAACAGAAATGAAAAATAGAACATTCAAAAAAATGGTAAATGCAATTATAATAAGTTATAGGGCACCACTAAACTTGTCGGGGGAAGCTATTCTCTCCGTATGTCATATTCAAAATAGAATACATTATAAGAAAAACGGCAAAACACCATATGAATTATGGAAAGGTCATGCACCTAACCTTAATTATCTCGAAGTGTGGGGATATCTAGCTAAAGTCCTGATCCTATAACCTAAACGAAGGGAACTGTGACCTAAAACAATCGATTATATGCTTATAGGATATGCCCAGAATAGTGTTGTTTACAAATTCTTAGTTTTACCGAATAATTTATTTGATGCTAATACTATTATGGAAACTAAGAGTGTTGATTTTCTAGCTAAAGTCCTGATCCTATAACCTAAACGAAGGGAACTATGACCTAAAACAATCGATTATATGCTTATAGGATATGCCCAGAATAGTGTTGTTTACAAATTCTTAGTTTTACCGAATAATTTATTTGATGCTAATACTATTATGGAAACTAAGAGTGTTGATTTTCTTGAGAATATTTTTCCTATGAAAACAAAAACTAGTAAATTTATATTTTATCATGAACCTAAAGTGGAATTCTCCTGAAAATTATGAAAGTGAATTAAAAAGAAGTAAAAGATTACGGAAGGCACCAATTTTGGAAAAGATTTTAATATATTTTTTTAGCTGACAATAACCCATAAACTTGTACTAAAGCAATAAACTCCCCTAATTCAACCAAATAGAATGAGTCAATAAAAAATGAATTAGAATCCATCTTATTTAATCTTACATGGGAATTAATAGACTTGCCTCTTTATGCAAAACCTATTGGTTACAAGTGGGTATTTAGGAGGGAGTTAAGGTCTGACTAGTCAATAGAAAAGTATAAAGTAAGAATGGTTGCTAAAAGGTTTAATAAAAAGAAAGACATAGATTATTTTGACACATTTGCTCGTGATGACAAAGAATAGGCATAAGTAGTAGGCAATAATTCGAAATTAAGTGACCTAGTGGATCAACCCTCATAACCTAAGAGAACACCCTCTGATACCAATTGAAAGTTGTAAACCTATGTCAATTTAACAATTTTATAATGAAAGTGGATTTTCTATTGGTGAGATGAAAATCAAGTATTAAACCTAAGTTCTACCAATTTTAATTATGAAAAACAGTTGATCTTATCTAAACAAGCATTCACAAATATAGCTGTAAGTAAAGCAAATAAAGAACAACCATGTAACATCAATATCTAACAATGTATCCTTACTTGCATAGCACTAATCCTCGGAAGCAATTGACAATAATCCATTACATATAAGAACAGTTTATAAGAACACATAAAAAAACTTACATGTGATGCTCGCTTCACACGTGCCACTCTAGTCATTATAACCTTTAAATGCATAATCATTAGTTGTATCCTGCAGCAGTTTGGGCATGTCCTTAGTGCCTTTCACTAGGTAGTTTTTGCAGCTATAACATACCGGTATATGCTTAGTGTTATGCCATATGTAGCCCCTTATATATTATCCTTGCTCGCCTTAAATACAAACAAGTTCCTCAGCCTTTCACAACCTACTTGTTTCATCAACCATTTAGATCAGTTTACGTTTAGAAGATATTCGACATAGGATCTGATTTGTTCTTTTTATCAAGAACTTTATGGCATGTAATTCCTAAACCTATGTTCAATGTATTTCTATATAGTTGGATGTTTTCACTATGAATAAGCTCTCTAAAGATATTTAGATTGGCTGATCCAAGGAGGCTTGATACTTATCATTGATTATTTATAGGTGTAGAACATCTAGAATATTCAGGCGCTTTAACCTTAGGTTTACGTTGCACGTGCGTACTAGTATTGGTAAATAGGTTCCATACTGGAGATTCTGGGTTGGAATTCAACTTTGCTTACCGCTATGGCAATTTAACCATCTATACCTTTACGCCAGACCTCAAAGAATTTCGGTTGATATTTCGGCTTATGTACATGAATACCAATATATATTGTTATTCATATACGCCTATTCTCAGTGTGTTCTTGCCATGTTAAGTTTTTATTTTACTTTCTTTCAGCATACTTCATCAGACAGTATCAAACATTTAACAAACTTTGGCAAGGCACAACCCTGGCGTATCTCAAACAAGTTTAGTTCAAACTCTAATTCCAATTTTACAATACACCATAACTTGGATTATGAATATAACTAGCCACTTTACATGACTTACCTTGAACCCATTGATTTGATTCTGAATTGAACTTGATACGACCCACTGTGATATCGCACGAAACCCGCAAACACAACAAATTGATTGTGCAAACCTCGACACAGATACACATGAAAATCGTAGTAAATTAATGAACTGGACCGTTTTTATAATCAGATTCTGGTGGAAATCAAATACGCCACAACCGGGTGCGGAATACAAATTGCTAAGTCGAATGAACGCCATAGACAAACTGATAAGTTCAAGTAGTTAGTGAAGAACTAAAGAGGATTAACATCACTCGATATTATTAATAAATAAAGTCTGAATAATACATAGCATTCACCCTCTTTAAATAGGGTGTAGAAACTTAAGCAACAAGAATCCAATCCAATAAGGAAACCTTAAAACAAAACAAATCCTAATTAAACAAAGACTAGTCTCCAAAATTACTCAAAAGAAATAATAATAATAATAATAATAATAATAATAATAATAATAATAATAATAATAATAATAATAATAATAATAATAATAATAAATGCTAAAAATGTGTGGGCTTGGCTCCACACTCTTGGGCTGCATACACATGGTCTTTTCACTTGATTTGGGCTTGAATAAGTGTAATCCAGCCTCTACCTTGTGCTCCACTTTTTTCCCCTTTAATGGGCTTAATTGTTCAATCTTCTTGAGCCTCAATAGCTTGAATCAATCCATTAAGCGTTGCATTTAATTTCTTATCCTGCGACTTTGTAATTGGGCCTGTTGGAACTTGAATGGCTTCTTTATTCCGCACAACAACATTGTCTCCATCATTCCCCTCCTCTTGAAAATGATTTGCCTTCAAATCATCACCGGCATCAAACGGACTTAAGTCAGTAACGTTAAAAGTAGCGCTAACTTTATATTTTCATGGTAGATCAAGCTTATAAGCATTATCGTTGACGCGCTCAAGAACTCGAAAATGTCCCTCTCCTTTAGGAAGTAACTTAGAACGATGTTTCTCTAGAAATCGTTCTTTCCTAATGTGCAGCCATACCCAATCTCTTGGTTCAAAAACCAACTTTTGACGACCTTTATTTGTTTGCTTTACTTTACATATTGCTCCGTCCTCCTTTCAATGTTGAGCCTTGCTTTCTCATAAATCTGCTTAACAAACTCAGCCTTTTTTTTCCATCACGATTAGTATATTGAGAATAAGGTAATAGAGATAAATCTAATGGAGTCAAAGGATTAAATCCATACATAATTTCAAAAGGTAAAAATTAAGTAGCAGAATGAACAGTGCGATTATAAGCAAACTCAAAATGCGGTAAACATTCATCCCATGTTCTAATGTTCTTTTTAATGATAACCCTTAACAAAGTAGATAAAATTATATTCACAACCTCGGTTTGACCATCAGACTGTGGATGTCAAGTAGTAGAAAATAACAACTTAGTTCGTACACCACAAAGTCTTCCAAAAGTAGTTTAAGAACTTAGTATCTCTATCTAAAATAATGGTCCTAGGCATACCATGCAATCTCACAATTTCTCTAAAGATCAAATCAGCAACATGCGAAGCATCATCGGTTTTGTGACATGGAATAAAATGAGTCATTTTAGAAAATCTGTCCACGACCACAAAAATCGAATCTCTACCATTATTAGGCCTAGGTAAACGCAAAACAAAATTCATGAAAATATATATCCAATGTTCACTAGGAATAGGTAATGGTGTATATAAACCATACTGTTGCACGCAGAATTTCACTTGCCTACATGTGACACATTTTTCACAAATTCTCTTAACGTCACTTTTCATACGTGGCAAAAGAAGTGTTTTTGCAAAATATCTAAGGCTTAGCAATCCGGAAGTGCCCCCATCAAACCTCCCACATGGGCTTCCCGCACTAATAAGTCATGCATAGAGTAATTAGGCATACATAACTTATTTTCACGAAATAAAAACCCATAATGCCTAAAGAACTTACCTACTGCATTTTTCTCACATGCTTTATACTCCTCACGAAAATTTGCATCAATTGGATACAATTCTTTTATATGATCAAAACTAAGTGATTTAGCATCAAGAGTAGTGATTAACACATACCTTCACGAAAATGCATTAGCAACAATGTTTTCTTTACATTGCTTGTATCGAATGACATATGAAAATGTCTCAATGAACTCCATCCAGTGCGCATGCCTCTTATTCAGCTTGTGTTAGCTCCTCAAATGTTTCAAGGACTCATGATTGGTGTGAATCACGAACTCCTTAGGCCAAAGGTAGTGTTTCCGTGTTTTCAATGTTTTAACAAACGCGTACAACTCCATGTCATACATCGGATATTTCAAGGCTGCCCCACTCAATTTTCCCTAAAATAAGCTATTTGTTTTCTTCTTTGCATACGAATAACCCCTATTCCTAAACCCGTTGCGTCACAGTTAAGCTCGAACGATTTAGTAAAATCCGGTAATGCAAGTACGGGTGCATGGGTCAACTTCTGCTTGATCAATTGAAACGCCTTCTCTTGCTCATCCCCCCATTTGAATCCCACGTTCTTTTTGATCACATTAATCAGCGGCGCGGCTATAGTATTAAAATCATTCACAAACCGCCGATAAAAGCTAGCAAGTCCATAGAAACTTCGTACATTCTCCACACTTGTAGGACTCAGCCACTCTTGTATTGCACGTATTTTTTCCTCATCAACCTGTATACCTTGTGCACTCACAACAAAACTAAGAAAGACAAGCTTATCAGTGCAAAAAGTGTACTTCTTTATGTTAGCAAATCATTTTTCTTTTCGAAGCACATCTAAAATTACTTTTAAATGCTCAACATGATCCTCCAGGGTTTTGCTATAAATTAAGATATCATCAAAATAGACAACAACAAATATGCCTATAAATGCACGCAAAACATTATTCATTAAACGCATGAAAGTGCTCGGTGCATTAGTTAGCCCAAAGGATATCACTAACCACTCATATAAACCATGATTGATTTTAAAAGCAGTTTTTCATTTATCTCATTCTTTCATTCTAATTTGATGATACCCACTTTTTAAATCAATTTTAGAAAATACACAAGCCCTATGCAACTCATCTAACATATCATTTAAGTGAGGAATAGGATGGCGATACTTTACCGTTATATTGTTGATAGCTCAACAATCAAAGCACATTCTTCACGTCTCATCCTTCTTGGGCATTAAAATCACCGGAACGGTGCATGGACTCATGCTTTTTCCCACGTACCCTTTCTCCATCAGTTTAGACACTTGCCTTTGTGTCTCCCCTAAGTTGCTTCGATAGGCTGGTCTGTTTGGAATGGTAGCATTAAGTACAATTTAGTGCTCAATCCCTTTAATCGGCGGTAATCCATGTGGCAATTCTTCAAGAAAGACATCTGCATAATCCTAAAACAAAGAAACAATAGAACTAAGCAAAGACGAGTTAAGCTCGTTAGTATTTAAATATGCCACCTTGCTTAAATGTACAATCATCGGATGACTTGAATAAAATGCTCTTTTAATTTCACACACTTTTGCATAAAAGTTCTTTTATTTTCTTTCTCTCTCTCTCTCTCATTCTTTTTAACTTTACTTTTTTCCCCTATTTCTCTCTTTTTCTCAATCTCTTTCCTTTGCTCTCTCTCTTTCTTTTGGCCACTCTCTTTTTGTAATTTTAATTGATTTTCATACACTTGCTTCGGTAACATGAGAACAAGAGTAATCGTCTTATAATTGAGCTCAAAAGAATATTCATCGGTGAATCCATCATGCTTTACTCGGCAATCAAATTGCCAAGGTCGCCCTAACAATAGATGTTCAGCTTGCATTAGCACGACGTCGCATAAAATCTTATCTTCATACTTCCCAATACGGAACGCGACTAACACTTGCTTGTTCACCTTAATTTCTCCACTATCATTCAGCCATTACAATTTATATGGCTTGGGATGCTTAATAATAGGAGGCCCTAACTTCTCCACCATAATAGTACTTGCAACATTTATACAACATCCACTATCAATGATCACATTACACATCTTGTTGTTCACGAGGCACCTAGTATGGAAGGGATTTTCTCGTTGTACTTCATCATCTTCTTTAGCTCGCATATTAAGAGATTTTCTTGCAACCAACAAATCTCCTTGAACCGCAAGCTCTTCTTCTTCATCCAAATTTTTCACATATTCTAATGTTGGCATAGAATTAGCCTCGGACTTTTCATCGATCTCAATTTCGCCGTTGTCTCGAATCACTATAGCTCTTTGATGGGGAGATTAGTTCACCTTATGACCCATGTCTTGATACTTAAAACATTTAATATCACGATTTTGAGGTGTATTAGGATCATTTTTAGCTCGGTTTCCAAGGCTGGTCGTCCTTTGTTTTGGCTCGGTTTTGGGCTTCAACCCGGCTGATTTCTTCTCCTTTTTCCAAAGGGGATTTAATTTTCAAGTTTTCAAGAGGGTGTGGTTGGATTTTGGTTTTGGCGTAGGCTACCCTTCCTCTTGAGTTGATGCTCAATCTTGACCGCCATATGCACTATATCTTCCAACTCAACATAATATTGCAATTTCACCGGATCAGCAATTTCTTGGTTCAAATCACCTAAAAACCTTGCCATAGTAGCCTTTCAATCCTCATCCACGTTTGCTCAGATCATGGCTATCTCCATCTCCTTGTAGTAATCCTCTACATTATGGTTGCCTTACTCAAGCCTTTGTAATTTTTGGTACAGCTCCCGGTAGTAATGGCTAGGTACAAAACGCTTTCTCATCACTGTGTTTATCTTTTCCCATGTCTCAATAGGACGCTCTCTATTTCTTCGCTGGTTCAATACTATTTGGTCCCACCACACAATTGCATAGTTAAAAAACTCAATGACAGCGAGTTTCACCTTCTTTATCTCAGAGTAATTGTGGCAATTAAACACTAGCTCAACTTTTTTCTCCCATTCAAGATAAGCTTTGAAATCATTCTTTCCTTGAAATGAAGGAATCTTCATTTTGATACTACCCATATTGTTATCTTTCTGATACCTACCTTCTCTATTCCGGCCAGCATATCTCCTATTCGCAGCCATCGGATTCCAATCATCCTTATATTCGAACCCATTATCGTAGGATTAGTCATCCTCAACCCTTGTTTCTCTAGGTTGGATTCTCTCTCTTCTACATGCATTAAGAGCATTATTTGATTGCTCAATTTGTGTGTTCTCTATTTGATCTATCTGCTCATGAACCATTTCTATCTTAGTTCTCAACATCTTCTTTATTTCCCCCCAACAAAGCTTGCACCTGTAAGTTCGGAATGGCTAGTTGTAGATCCTCCTCTTTATAGGCCGCTTCTTTACTATTTGACATTGTTTATAACCTGCAAAATAGAATCATGGACCTCACAAGCACTCCCTCACATGTTTCTCTTAAAGAATGATTCACTCAATTCATTCGTGTATCACTCAACAATTATTGGCTCACAACTTATGCCTTTTTTCTGCTCAAATTAATGCTCTATATGTTCTTATTGAACTACTAAATTGAATATCGAAATATAAATGGAAAGTTCACGCGATGAATCAATAAAAAACAAGAATCCCAATAAATATGGACGCACTAAGGTGCAAAAGAATGCGAAATAGGTGCGAAAATTTGGTCTTAGGGTAAAATGATTTTTGGACTGCTGGAACCCTATAGAACCCAAATCCAAAAAGAAATAATATTGAATTTAGAAATTTTTTTGTATTTTTTATTTTTTTTATTCTGGATCTCTCGACTTCTACTTTTTAAATTTGCAGACATCGAAACTTAAAAATGAATTAAGCGCAATCGAAACTTTGAATAGATTCAGAATTTAATCACATTTTAGGGTTACGCAACTGGGTTCAGCTAAATATTAAGCGCAGCAGCTGGGGTTTACGAGCAATTGAAAATTATTGCAGTAAATAATATTGAATTTAACGCAAATAAGAAACAATTCTAAATTGCAATCGCAAAGCACAAACTAGGGTTTATTGTAATTCTAGGGTTTATGCATACGAAATTATGAACCTAACAGATTCAGAATACACACCCTAGACCAAGACATATTCGCAATAACAGGTTCGACAATAACAGATTCGAATTGTATATAAATTAATTTTTTTTATATATAGATAATGAAGAACACAAAGAACAAACAAGATATATAAGTAAAATGAAGAACATAAACACAAAGAATAAAAGCACGAAGAAAAATTATTGATTAATGGATAGATAAAACCTGATAGTAGAACCTTCTCTGATACCAATTGATATGACCCACGGTAATATCCCACGAAACTCGCAAACACAACAAATTGGTTGTGCGAACCTCGACACAGATACACATGAAAACCGTAGAAAATCAATGAACTGGACCATTTTTATAATCAGATTCTGGTGAAAATCGAAGACGCCATAACCTGGTGCAGAACACCGATTGATAAATCGAATTAACACCACGGACAAATCGATAAGTTCAAGTAATTCGTGAAGAACCAAAGAGGATTAATATCACTTGATATTATTAATGAATAAAGTCTGAATAATACATAGCATTCACCCTCTTTAAATAGGGTGTAGAAACATAGGCAATAAGAATCTAATCCAATAAGGAAACCTCAAAACAAAACAAATCCTAATTAAACAAGGACTAGTCTTCGAAATTACTAAAAAAAAATTAATAATAACAACAACTAAATAATAAATGCTAAAAACGTGTGGGCTTGACTCCACACTCTTGGGCCGCATACACATGGTATTCTCACTCAATTTTGGCTTGAATAAGTGTAATTCAGCCTCCACTTTGTGCTCCACGTTTTTTTTCCTTCAATGGGTTTAATTGTGCCTTTTTCTTGAGCCCAAATAGCTTGAATCAATTCATTAAGCAATGCCTTTAATTTCTTAGCCTGCGACCTTGTAATGGGGCTTGTTGGAACTTAAATGGCTTCTTCATTCCACACAATGGCCTTGTCTCCATCAGAACTTTTGGTAAATTTGGCTATCTTCCTCTTGAACATTGTAGATGCTTGATCTTCAATGACTCCATGTAACATTATAATTGAAAAACTTGTTTGATTTATTTTATATTAGAATAAAGCCAACATAACAATGAGTCCTTATGGACTTTACAAGCAGAACACAAAAACCCTCTGTACTACTTCAGTTTATTCCTATACCTAAATGGAAGTGGGAACATATTGAAGATTTGACTTTGTATGGGAATCTTATTCATAGTTGGTTTTATATTTTCAAATTCCTAGTTGGCTTTGTATTGTCCAATTCCAATTTACTTTTGGCTTTACTAAATCCTAGACTAACTGGATTTATTCCTTATAAATAGAAAACTTGTAATAGGTTTTTATATAATGTATAAGTTTTTAACTAGATTAGAGAGCTTATTTAAGAGATAATACCGAGCATTGTAATTTTGCTTTGTGGTTGTACTCGAAATTAATCTTCATCAATAGTAGTTATCACCAACGAATTAGTAGCAGATTTGTCGATACCACCTAATTGATTGTGTACTTGGTTGGTTGATTTCTTCTTTAATATTTTATTTGTTCGTATTGCTTAAATATTAGTGGTGCTTGTTTATTAAACTATTCTACACATAATTGTCAAGTTGGCCCTACACTTGTGCTAAGGCTTGTTCTAGTGATATCTTAGCACACTAATTTTTCTATCAGAGCAAGGTTTATTCTTTGGGATAATTATGTGATAATTAAAGATATCTACTACTAATACTTCAGAGGCAGGTGACAAGGCAGCAAATAAACTACATTTAAAGGGGGACACATGCTCCTAAGGTGACAACCATAGTTAAATTTGATATAAAGAGTTTTAACGGGATGAAGATAAATTTCACAATGTGGTAGTGCCAGCTATCCAACATCATTTTCCAATAAAGTTTACACAGAGTATTGTTGGGGAATAAAGCTAAGCCCGATGAATGCTCCGATGATAATTAAGCTGAGTATGATAGGTAGCATGTAATACAATTAGCTTATGCCTTGCTTTGAATATAATGTATTATATGATGCATGAAATATCTACCTCTATGATTTGGAAGAAGCTCCAAGATCAGTATATGACTAATAGCATCGAGAATCGTTTATACTTGAAAAATAAGCTATTTCGATATGAATTTTAGGGGAATATCCATAAACGATCATCTCCTTAAGTTTAATAAGATAATATCATCTTTGTAGGGCTTGGACATTGGGATTGATGAGGAGGACAAAGCGATTTTGCTTTTTAATTCTCTTTTGAAATCCTATGATCATCTAACCACCATGCTTATACATGGAAAGGAAAATGTGACATTCGATTTGGTATCATCTGCGATCTTGGCTAATGAAAAATGCTTGAAGGGGAGGGGAAAATCCAACTCGAATGTGCTATTCACTAGGGGAGAAGAAATTAGATAAGCGGGGAAATCGGGGAAGGTGATAGTCAAAATCTTGAATATCGACTGACAAGAGTAAAATAATTTATCAAAAGTGCAAAAAACTTGGACACGTGCATCAAAAGTGTCCAATTAGAACCAATGGCAATGGAGAGAATAACAGTGTAGAGGGGAACGCGAAAAGGGTAACAACACCAAAATTGGAGAACTTTGAAAGTATGTTAGTTGTGACTCCGAGGTTAGCTCTTCGAGCGAGTGGATCATGGATAATTGGTGTTCCTATCACATATGTGATAAGTTCCCAAAATTGTTAATTAAACCCGCAAATAATATTTTGTTAGAATTTAATTAATGCTTAAATTATGGAGAATTAATATTTATTTTGTCTTTTTGTAGGGAAGAAGATAATTATGATAAAAAGCCTAAAAAGGTGGAAGAAGTCTATTGAAGATCAGAAAGGAAGTTAAAGAAGAAAGAATATTCTAATTGAATTCAAAGTTGTTATTTCTTCTATAATTCTAGTTTCCTAAACCTTGTAAACTTCTATCTCTCATTCATATATATAGACCCATTTTCTACACCTAAAGATATAAAAAAATATATATAGAAAATATATAGGGAAAATAGATAGAATATATATATTATTAGAGAGTTCTAGAGAGAGAAAATCCTCCATACTAGTTGCCGTGCGGCCGAAGTATTGAAGGAGAAGAAGTGGACAGCGTAAATCCGTGCGGCACACGCCAGTTCGAGCATCATAAACAGGGACGCTTTCTAGTTTTCTTTCTAATTTTTTTATAGTTTGTATTCAAGTACTTTAATTTTAATTTTAATAATGAATTATTATTTTATTTTAATGTGTTCTTTATTTAATATGCTTGGCTAAATTCTCTCCCAAAGGAGAGGGATGAAACCGCCATGGATGTAATGGGCTTAATGTAATTCTAATTGATTTTTAAGTATTCGTCCTGAATTAAAATAAATTTTAAAATTACCATTACTATAACGTGTGTTTTCTTTCTAGTACTTTAATTGTTTTTAAAATAAAGGAAGAATCTCTTGTGATCACCAATTTGGGGGATACAGGCGATGCCTATTTTTATTTACATTAGTTTTAAAGAAAGAATGATGGTGAATTCAAATTTATTTATATAGTAGGGATGAATATTAAAAATATAATTAGATACCTTTTTGTTTATATCCATGGTGGTGGATTCTCTTTCCTTGGGATTTTCTATTATTGATTACTTGCTTGTTAATTTAATTTAATTAGTTTAGTTTAATTTTTAGTTTCTTAGTTTAGATAATTTTAGAATCAAAATTTAAAAACTGTTTTTAATTTAGTTCCTAAAATATTGGATTTCGACAAACTCTCCTACTTTTAAGATATTAACTTGGATTTGGATTGACTCCTATTTATTCGCTATACTAATGTAATTAATTTTACATAAAGTAGGGTTTTTATTGCATTTAAGTGTGGAATTAAGCAACGATAAATTATTTACAAAAATTCCCCTTAAATTAATATGCCCAAACTGGGAAATGTACTATACCTTAACCGAGGTTAACCGGGGCAATGTTTTGATGGAAAACGACAATGCGTGTAAAACGATGGGGATTGGTACGATTCAGCTAAAACTGCACGATGGTGTGGTACGTACTCTTGGTGATGTTTGGTATGTTCCTTACCTGAAGAAGAATTTGGTTTCTTTTAGGGCACTTAATTCCAATGGGAATCGTGTAATACTCGATGGTGGAAACTTAAAGGTTCTCTCCGTGGCTATGGTCGTGATGTGAGGAAAGAAGAAGGGTAATCTCTATTTTCTTTAGGTTTGCTCTCAACTGCATCTTTTAATCAGTTGAATCCATCATATTTTGTGTATTAACATTTTAATGTGTTTTTATACATGTCATTCTCTTATGATATCATTAACTGCTATTAGCACGAGAGCACACTCTATTTGTGTATAATATAATACTTAATAATTCTTTAAATTATGAACATATAACAATATTTTATCAAGGGATAATTAATACTTTTTAGATGTTAAAGGTCATGAATTCAAATCTTTTTTTTGTACTAATTTAATACACGAGAGGGGTAACTTAGTTACTAATTTAATATGCGAGAAAAGTAATGTAACGCCCCATATTTTCATTTGCGAGTCAATCTTTCTGTTAAGCCTAGTTAAGGCTTTATCGCCATTAGATCGTGGACATTAGGTTCCGAGGCTTTCGTATTTGACCCGAAACCTCTAACATGTCATATTAGATATATTAAGTTTATGGGACCAATCGTTTCGTTATTTAGATGGCTCGAATCGAAAACGGGAAGTAAATCGCGTGTTTTGAACTCTTTGAAAAAGTTAATTTTTGGTTAACTTTGAGAGGCCATAAATTCTTCATCTAAGGTCCAAACGATTCCCTGTTTGTAGCCACGTCTTCATCTCAATCCCCTCTACAACTTTCGTGTTTTGGTCGAGACCTAATTCTCAATCCCCGATGGCCAAAATTGGGTGTAAAGTTGATCTTGTGACCAAACAGTAAAAATGCGTGCTGTGAATAGTGGTAGTCGACTACATGGCTTTTGATGTAGTCGACTACATGCACCTGGGCGAGATTTTTATATTTTTTTCCTCTCTTTTCCTCCTCATTTGAACATATCCATTTGAGAGCTTTTAGATAGAGTATGGAGGTGCGATTTTGGGGGTTTTGAGAGTACTTCTCACCATGATCAAGCCTTCTTTCTAAATCACCATTTCTTCACTCAAATCATCATCTTCAACCTCAAATTCCTCTATGGATACAAATTAGGGCTTTTTGGCAAAACTTGGAGATCTTGCACTAAAGTTTGGATTCATCATATCTAGCTCAAGAAAAACTTCATATAAAGGTAGGAACACTAGTATTTAAACTCCTTTTCAAAGTATTACATCTTGTACACACCAAATTAAGCTTAACTTAAGGTTTTTACCCAAATCACATGCTCATGGGGGTTTGGGGTGTTTTCTTTCAATTCTTGATTGATTTGCATTGCATATGACTTAATTATGATTTTTATACAAAAAGCCCCAATTATAAATGGATTTTGGGGATGACTCATATGCAACCTTCATATACGGATACGATAGCGACCAACAAACTTTAAAATGCATACATACGAAGTTATATATATAATTTAAAGTATGATTTGGGTATAGTTATTCGTGTTTGTGGTATTATTGTTGTACTTTAACTATTACTTCTATATTTATGAGATTTGCTATTACTTACTAGTGTGTAACTATACTGGGTAGATTTTTAAGTTTACTTTGTAGAAGCCAAGTACAGAAATCATATAGGAAAGTTTATATTGAACTTAAATTTTATAAATTATACATTATACTTGGCTTGGAGCCTATGTGACGAAAACCTATGAAACTTTCCACATGGATGATATTCTTAGCTAAGCCAATAGTTAACGGAATTGGCGAAGGGAGTTTAAGTACAACAATAATACTACTATTTAATCTACGGTATATATATACACATACAAGCTATATATATATACATATGAGACATACACATATATGTTGGAATATATATATTCTTATGGTTTATACACGTTTGACAAGATTCTTATATTTAGATGTAAATAGGATTTCTTATGTGTTATTTGAGGATTCATGCATATATACTTACATGGATTTGGGCACCATAACATACCATTTAGTTATTTCCTGTAGCGTATGGCCTTGGAGGCTACACGAGTTTTGAGTTGTCCTTGGGGGACATAACCTATGTGGCTATTGGAAATGATATAAGTAATGAGATTTCAGATCTTATTCAATTTTCTATATTTATTTTTCAATGTTGGCACCATATTGTACCAAATGGTGATTACCCTTGTAGTGTAGCCTTTGTGGCTACATGAGTTTATTGATTAGCCTTGGGGGCTTACCACTAGGTGGACCTAGTAGGGGGTCCCTGCCTTGGGGGCAAAAATACCCGAGTTGCCGGTTGTCTCTGTGCATAGTAGACTTAATGAAAAATCCTAGTTGGTTGATTATGATTATGGAGATCGATTGTGACATGTCCGTTTTTGGGGGACAAGAGATATGGTGACGATATGGGTGCCATTCATACCGAAGTATTGAACCTCTTGATGGATGAGAGAGGGGATATAATCCTAGGGTTCATAGCTTCCCCAGTTGCAGTTTAGTTTGTGTAGTTCCATCCTTCAACGAACATACCTGTATGGGTGTCCTACTAGTTAAGTATCTGGAGCGTAGTCTCTGGGAAAATGTCCTGCATGGGTTAATTCCAAATGAATTATAAGTTAGGACTAAGTCCCTGGGTAGTCCGTTCGATAGGAGGACACATGATTCGTTTAGAGCTTAGAGGCCTTAGTGGATCTAAGCTCTAGGCCTAGTTACCGTGGGGCTAAGCTAAGGCTGAATACTAGAGTTATACAAATTTGTATATGTACTTTATCGTATTATGGGTGGGATAGCATTCATATGCTTTCACGACATGGTTTTTATTGCATTCACATAGCGTACATACGTATATATATAGAGAAAGAATTATAGAATTTGAAAATGTGCACATGCATCTCATAAACAAAACTATTTTGATCATAATGCATGGCATGCACGGTTTTCTAACTTATTTTCTTAAATAAAAAAATCATATTTTCTATATAAACCCTTAACTATCCCACTGAGTCTGAATTTGGCTCATTCTTTCTTTTTAAATAGTTTTACAGGTCCATACTCGAAGCTGGCACACATTGTACGTTTATAGAAGCTCTGATGACCTCGAACTACTTTGCAGTCCTTTAACTTAAGGATTATGCCATAGAGGCTTTGACATTATATTTTAAGACGCTTGTATTGTATATACCTTGGTGTTTATTGAAAAGGGATTTGAAATTGATTGTATTTAAAGTAATCTCATATGTGGAGTGTTTTTATTAAGTGTTTGTTTTTGAAATGACTGGGATAGAGAATGTTATTTTGATTTACAGGACGGATATCAGATTTTATAAACTCCACATACCAATTTTTTTCTGGAATAGATTTTTACTTAATTTCTTATAATGTACACCCGTCGTAGCGTACGACACCGTGATTAATCGGATTCTAGAGGTGAAAACCTCTTAACGGGATTTGGGGCGTTACAAGTAATTTAGTAATTTTGTATACATGCCAAAAGTTCTCTTATTACACTGAATTTATAGTATATATACCTATATAATAAGGGACTTTGCAGTGGTTATAAACCTATGGGTATGAAAGCCCTTTGTTGGTGTATTCTATCACACATTTGACACAACTCCCTGCCTCCTCCCATTATTTTTAATTTATGTATTGAAGGAGTTTTTATTTTTTATTATTTTGGGTATATCAATGGAATTTTTGACAGGCTAGAAGCAATGTTCTAAAAGGTGCTAGATAGATCTAGGGAAGCCATAAAGCGCCTAGCGCGACTAGGCACTTAGCAGACATTTTTATAATATTTTTAAATATAAATGTATATAATACTTGTATAAAGCAAAAATTGAACCACATGTTTTTTTTTGTTACAAAGGAAACAAAACAAACAGAAACAAAAAACTGCAAATAAAAACACAAACAAGGAAGACTAGTCTCCTTTCGAATATGCAACACCTTACATATCCGCTTTCAATAGTTGAACAAGTTCATTTGTCAAGACTAACACCCTCACGTTTTGTTCTCCCTGTGCTCTTCCAATATTGGCCATGTAGTAGGCACATTTGTTGCATTCTCGTCGAATGTGGTTGAGTTCCAAAAGCATAGATTATTTCAATCTTTTACAATCTTCAATGAGTGTTTTATTCGGGTGGGTATCGGTGCTTTCTTTGTTTATGAGGTCAACATCTGTGAGAGAGTTTGTTTCAATGATAGCTTGCAGCCACGCTTTCTCATTAGCGAGTTTTATTGCTCTGTGTATGCACCATAGTTCCGCTTGAAGAGGAGTGCCATAGCCAATTCTCCCGCAAAAGCCTTCGATCCATCTGCCTTGGTCATCTTTAGCCACTCCACCATAAGAAGCCCATCCATGATTACCAAAGGTCCTGCCATCTGAATTAATTTTTATGGTCCCTGCATGAGGAAAACACCATTTGATTAACTTACTATTGCTAGTATTTGCCTCGATCACATTAGCAAAGGCGTTTTGAATCTCCTTGTGAACACCCCAATCCACGACTCTCGTGCGAATACTGATTTTCTTTAAGCATCCTGCATTTAATCATGAATCATCATACATGTAGAAAGACTGATAGGAAAGACTCCAATTTTGGACGCGTTGGGAGTCTAAGATAACCCTTGTTGCTTCTTCGCTTACTAGGACGGGGATCGACCTGCCCGGTCAGGTCGCGGGGTGCGGGGTAGCGCCCCGTTAGAAAATTTGGTTTTTTTCGAGCGCTCCTGCGCATTTTTTATGAGCCAGCCGCACCCCCCTGTCGCGCGCCCAACCGTACGGTTGGCACCTCCTAATCGCACCCCCTAGCCGCACGCCCAACCGTACGGCTACGTACGGCTACCTGCCAACCGTACGGTTGGCACCTCCTAACCGCACCCCCTAGCCGCACGCCTAACCGTACGGCTGGCACACCCCTGTCGCACGCCCCAGCCGCACCCCATGCGGCTACCCCTGCGGTTGGCCTCTTTTGGAGCGTTTTTGGCGCAAATGTTGCTATAAATAGGACCCTTGGGATCCCATTTTGGGATCATCAACATTGAATAGTATTTTTGGTAAGTAGGAGCTTTGTCAAAGTCTCTAGAAAGTCATTTTTAGAGAAATTCTTAGAGAGAAGGCTAGTGAGAGAAAGCTTTAGAGAGAGAAAGCTCTAGAGAGAGAAAGCTCTAGAGAGAGAAAGCTCTAGAGAGAGAAGGAAGTCAAGGCAAAGTCCTCCTATCTTCTTCAAGCGCAGCAGGTATAACTTTCTACCAAATCCTTAATTTCAGTACTGCATTTAATTTCACTTTTAATACAGAAAATTAGATAACTTGCAAAGAAGTTCATTACTTTCAAAATAAATCCTTTCTAAATTTTACAAGAAAACTAAAAATCCGTTTTGACACGTTTTCAAAACAAACAAAAATACAAAAACAGTTTTCAAAAGAAAGGAACTACGAGACTCTGATTTCATTCTACGAATGAATACGTAGGCGCTCGCAAAGCTCGAGTCTGATTTCAAAAATATTGTTTTAAACTAAATTTATCCGGAAAGGACTGTTCTGAAAACCATTCGAACTATTTGCAAGATATCTAAAATAGGATTAGATACATGATCCATTAAGAGACCGAAAGGGCGAATTGGGTGCCTAACACCTTCCCAATTCGTAACGTAGTTCCCGAAACCTGGCAAAGTAAAATTTTAAAATAAATCTCTGGTTTCAAACGTATGAAAGATAGTTCGTTTTTGAATTATCTTTCGTACGATCTTTTGTTTGTTTTCTAGTAAAACAAACTGGCGACTCTATAAAACACGTTTTCAAATAAAGCCGAGAACGAGGGACTCTTTTCTTCTCTCGGGGTACAGGTCCGGATTCTCACACTCCTCAGCAAACTTTAGGCTCCTAAAAGCCACCTAAATGTGGTTAGCTTTAATGTTATTGAAATGGCGGTTATTACAAGCTTTCCATAAAAACCAAACTGTAGAAGCAAAAACAGTTCCCCAAGGTAAATTAAATTTACCTTCAGCCAATTCGGTGTTATAATCCAGCCAAACATTAAAGCTGGTACCCATATTACACCACCCAACATCTGTGGTGAGCATTTTCCAAGTATTGGCAACAAAACGACAAATTCTGAAAATATGATCAATGGATTTGATTTGCCCACACAGGCCACAATAAGGATTTTTAGTAATATTTCTATGCATGCATTAGGGGTGTTGTCAGAAATCCGAAAACCGAACGAACGAACCAAACCGATCCGTTATAATCCGAATTTATCCGAACCGAAAAAAAACCAAAACCGAAATAAAAAACCGAAACCGAAACCGACTAATTCGGGTCGGTTCGGTTCGGGGATTCGGTTTTCCCGAGTTTGCCCGAAATAACCGAATGTTTTAAAAAAATAAAATTTGCTCACATTAAACGGTACCGTTTAGAATAGAAAAAGTGAACAAAAAGTAAAAAAACCCTACTAGTTCTTCACTTCTCACTTTTCTCCCATCTCTCCGCCGCACTGCTGCATATTCGCAGTACAAACAGCGTCTCTCTCTCTAATCTCTCTCTCTCTCAAGCTGACTCACCGGCCACCGCCGCACACCGCCGCATAGCGATTCACCCTCAATACCTTACAATCAGGTTTTTTTTTCTCTAAATCTATAACTACTTAGATATGTTTTTACCATTTTTTTCCCCTTGTTATGTTTTAAAAATCTTCAGATTCTATGTGTGTAAATGTGTATATGTATGTGTGTATATATGCTTTATATATATATATATGTTTTTAGGATTATTGCTGACTTGCTGTTATATATAGGGATATATATATACATACAGTATATATATAAGGGGGTGGAGACGACGAGACGTGGAGTGGTGAAAAACTTTTCTCTTTAAAGAAGTTACAATGGCCCTCACTCCCTGTTACAAATTAAAGAAGCTATCATGGCAAGCAATAATGATAGTGGGTTTTTGAGTATTTGAGTATTTTTAGTTTGATTTTGTGTGTGATTATATATATATATAATATATATATATGTTACAGGATTTGATTTTGTGTGGTGGGTTTTTGAGGTTAAAAAAGAAGAACAAGAAGATTTTTTTTCCTCTCTGTATTTTAGTATTTTTAGTTTGATTTTGTGTGTGATTACATATATATATACTACATGGTTTGATTTTGTGTGGTGGGTTTTTGAGATTAAAGAAGAAGAACAAGAAGCTTTTTCTTTTCCTTTATGTATTTTAGTATTTTTAGTTTGATTTTGTGTGGTGGGTTTTAGAGGTTAAAGAAGAAGAACAAAAAGATTTTTTTTCCTCCCTGTATTAGTATTTTAATATTTTTAGTTTGATTTTGTGTGTAGTTAATTGATTATATATAAAAGCCTTAATCACAAGAATTTTAGTCGTTTTCTATAAATTTGTATGTGAATTTGCAAGCCCCGGTATGACTCCATTTTTGTGTCAATTTGCTAGTTTTAAGTCTGCTGTGACTGTCTTTCATTAGATTTAGATTTACCACTTGCCTGCTTTGCCCATGAGGATTGTGGACGCATACAATTTACATGTTCCACCAAGAGGAATAGCTCATTTCGTTGATAGAGCAATTTGAGAACCAACGCAAGGTAGTTTTCTTAAATGCAGTTTTTAACTAAAATTTTAAAGATATAAAAAAACCGAAACCGACCGAATCAAACCGAAACCGAATTATTTGGGGAGGGTTTGGGTTCTATAGATATCAAAACCGAAACCGAACCGAACCGAACCGAAACCGAATTATAAAGTTTGGGGAGGGTTTGGGGTACCCCAATCTTTACCCCGACCGAAACCGAAAACACCCCTAGCATGCATGCCTAATTAGTGAGGGGGTTTCCATGTTTTGTGAGCCATACTAAAGTGATTATTTTTTGGAAAGTTTGAGCTTCCAGAGCTATTTCCAATTTTCGCCATTAGAAAAATAAAAGAAAAGATGTTGAAAAGAAAAGGCAATAATAAAAGAAAAATAAGAAAAAAGTTCAAAATAGGCTTAATGAAGAAAGGTAAAATGGTGAGTTTGTAATTAGTTGAAGTGCGATCTTCTTCTACGTCTTCTAGCAATGTCGTTGTTGACTAGGGTTTGATTTCAATATAAGGAATGGAATATGAGTTTACTTATGATAATTGATAATTTGTATCCGTTTTCTTATATGGCATTTTTCTAACAAAAAGAAAAACATGCAGCTTCTTAAACAAAGGAAAAAAAGATAGAAGGAAAAAAAAACCCTTTGTCTATCCGTCTAACCCCAACCCAGTCTACCTAGACCCGCCTAGCTTGGTTCGGGCTAATCTAGGCGGGTCTGATTACGCACACGCGTATATCAGCCTAGTTCATCTCGGCGCCTAGGTAACCGCATAGGCACTAATCGGAGCGCCTGGGTATCGCCTAACTCGCCTTTTAGAACACTTGCTAAAAGACGGAGGTGGTCATGTGCAAATTTATTTAGTGCATCTTCATTAAATAGTGGTGGGTTTGGGTTGATAATCCAAGAATTCATGGCATTGGGAACACTTATGAAAATTTTCTTAAAAAAAAAGCTAAACTCAACAAAAATGTAGTCTAATATAGCTATCTTATTAAATATCTTTGAAATTACATTAACTTTAGGTTTTTATTTAGAGTATGGCCAGGGGCGTAGCTACATTAGGGCGGGCACTCCCCCCTTGGTATTGATTTTTTTTTAACTATATATGGGGTATTTTTTGGAATATATATATAGAAACTTATGTGTAGAAACTTAATTATACTTGAGAAGGTACCTAAATGTATGGAGTAAAACTTCATGGGTTAATTGAAAACTTTTAAAGTTTGAATTAAAACAAAATAAGGCCATCTCTTTATCACCTATATGGCTTTGTCCTTTTTTTTAAAAGAAACTCTTAGGTTCTCTCTCTTTATTCTCTCAAAAACCATAGTCTCTCTAATGGGTTCACGGCCATCTCTTTTTTCGGGCTTTGGCCATCGGGTTCAAAGTTCAAACAAAGGTAAATTTTAGTCTTAGATCTACTTTTTAAAATTAGGTTTTATTTTAGTTATTGATTACTTGCATAATATTACTTGTATTTATTTATTAATCACATAATATTAAATGTATTTTTTGAACTGTTGATTAATTGTTGAATATTTGGATATTTATGTTGAAACCTCTAATTGTTGAATATCAGTTATATTGATTAATTGCATAATTTTAATTCTATTATTGATTAGTTTGGTAAAATGATTTTTTGGTGACACATATTGAACATGAAATTTTCAAGTGACAAAGAGAAAATGTTGCAATATTTCCAAAATATGAAAAACCGTAGAATATTATTGTAATTTATTGTAATTGTTCACATTTGCTATTTGAGTTGATGAACTATTATTGTTAATGATATTATGTTTACATTAAATTTTAAGACTTTAAATATGATTTACTGTGTTTCGAATTCCCCCCACCCCCTCCCCCGAGGGCCAAAATGTTGGCTCCACCACCAATTATGGCCATTGCCGCTCTAAATAATTGGTTTAGCACTTTAAAATCCATTACAAATACAAATAACGTGTCCATGAAAATGCATAAGACAATATTGGAGTGCTAAAAGACTCGATTAGAGTATTAATAACTATACCATTTAGTTGCATATATGAACAAATTTTTTTGTACCCACACACTAATAATAAATAATTTATGTATCAAACTAAATAATCTCAACTTTCTCAATACGTTAATTAAAAGAATAACTAAACGCAGACTTCCAAAAAATTAAAAACACTCAGACTTCACTAATATTTTCATAATAAATTAATTTCAATCACCAATTAAAAACAAAAAATGGTTTGAAGAAGTGAAAAAGAACATGGGGTTAGTTTAAGAAAGTTGAGATTATTAGTAAATTATTACTTGTGTTGTGATAATTTACCCTTAAAATGCTTTCACACGGTTTGCTCGCGCTGATCAAGCTTATAGTTTATGTTTTTGGATGGAGATGGCCGAAGGGAGTTGATTGAAACATATCAGAAGTTTAGGGTGCAATCTATCGTAAAATTTAGTTTAGGGTGCGAATTAAAATGTTCTAATAATTTGGTGGGCACTAGTGACATTTAATCATAAATTTCAATAAGGATGTGTTTTATTGGCTTTTTCTTCCTATGAAAAATACTCATTTTTCACTTGATTTGACAACTCAAGGTATTTGATTGGCTTTTTATTTTAGGAAAAATATTTTTCTACTTTTGTTCACACACTTACATTTTCTTCCAAAACAAGAAAAACATTTTCTTTGGGGGCGCTTGTATTTTTTTCAGGCAAATGCACAGTTTTCGAGATAATATTTTATCTATTTTCTACATTAAAAATACTATAACTTAAAATACAAAATTTAAAATTTAATATTTAAAATTTACTAATCAAGATCAATAAATCAAGATTCATTGTGACTATAAAATTATATAAAAAAAAAATTAATAATCTTTTTTTATATTAAAAACACTACAATATAATTAATATTTTTTAAATAACAAATTAATATAATTAAATACATTTAATTAAATTTTTTATATAATTTAATTATAAACAATTCAATTACTTCAAACTTAATCTCTTTCCATACAAATTGAATGCTCGCAATGCAACGCACACTAAGCTCGTGTCATTTGTTTCCCTTGCTTTCCCTCCCTCCCTCCTTCACGTAACCTAAACCCAAAACCCTTCTCGCACAATCATGAAATCTCTGTGGAAGAGTAATCGACATACATCTCCACCGGCGATTGAAATGGTGTCACTTCATTCGCCAAGCCCGCCTATGGAGGAAGAGGAGGAAATTGCGAATCTTGTTGTCGATCACCCTCCACAGTCTCTGTTCTCAAGCTTCAACCGCTTCAACTTTTCAATGTCTAAGGTAACAGGGTTTCCAAAACCTTATCAAGGGAATTTCAGGGTTTTGTTATGATAAGATTTTCAATGCGAATATCTAAACCCTAATATGTTGAACAAGATAAGAGAAACAGTAGAAAATAGAGTAGTAGAGAGATAGAACGTCTTTCCCTCTTTAATTTGCTGATCCTTCTGCAATGTTTTCTGATTATAGAGCCGTTTTGCTTTATTGTTTGGTCTACCTGGTCATTTTTTGGAGCAAATAATGCTTGGGTCAACACCTTTGCTTCTCCTGTCCGGCCTTCCCTCTCTCATCCTGCTGGGAACACGATCACGCTTCTTACCACTCCATGCTGCACCTTTGACAAGCTTATAAAGTTGCCCTTTTTGTTGCTGTAACGCTGTATCCAGAACAGAGCATATGACGCTTGGTATTTCCAAAAAAACTTGCTATCCCTTAGACTTTGCCTTGCCTAACCCTTCAATCAACCAACTCCTCCGAAATCTATTGCTAGTGAAAAAGTTTTGTCGCGAATCACTTCTCAGATGAGATGACTACCATCATTCCTCCGTCATCTATCTCGAACTGAAAAAGTTTATGTTCAAATCTGAAAAGTTTCTCTGTGCTTGAAAATAGTACCCCTTGGAATCGATTGGATATGGTCTGCATCCATTTCCTTTGTGACCTTAGGCATTAAGGGCTCTGTTGCTGTCCAAAAAATAAACAGAAGAATAAGGGCTCTTAATTAGGCTCTGAATTGTGATTTACCAGTTTCTTTTTTTGGGTTTAAGTGATTTAGCTGTGAATTTGATATTTCTAACCCTGTTTGGCTCTTACTGTAATGGTAATTCATGTTTTCAGGAAAGGGCTATTGGTGCTGTGGTTGAAGCGTGGGACCTTGTCACGGTTAGTAAATACGTTATGTTGTAAAGTAACATTTAGATACTCACGAAAGTTCTAATTGGTGGGAGAGATCAAAGAACACATTCTGAGCAGGTTGCAATTAGGTTATTTAATGAACCACGTGTCACAACCCAAAACGATTAAAGGTAAACAAGGGGTGCGGAGAAAGATGGAGGAGTTGAATAAGAGGATGCCTTTCCTCCAATTTCTCTATCATGATAAATGGTAGACCGAGGGGCATTTTTAAGGCATCCAGGGGAATTAGGCAAGGGGACCTTTTATCACCTTTTCTTTTTGTCTAGTAGCGGGTGTGTTTCATAGATTAATGGATAGGGCAAAAGAATAAACACAGTTGAGGGCTTTGAAAAAGGGAGGGATTAAGTTAATTTAACCCACTTACAATTTGCTGATGACACTTTTTCTTTCTTTCAAACAATGGGGACAAATTCAAGAACTTGATTGGGATTTTGGAAATTTTTGGCCTTATTTCGGGCCTTAAACATGTCCAAAAGTGTCCTTGTGGGTATTTATGTGGAGGAGATCTAATAGACGTCCTTGGCCAATGAGATTGGATGTGACATAGGCTCTTGGCCGTTGTCATATGTAGTACGGACCATCTGTGCATGGATTGGGCCTTTATCGATAATTTTATGATGCCAATACATTGGGAGATGCATTTAGCAAGATGGCCCATATAGGACACTGGTTGTATGCATATATATATTATAGGGTATACATATAGAGTTAGACTATAAAGAGGGATTCCCCACTTTAACAAAAAGAAGGAATGCTCATTTGGAGGTGTAAATAGATGAATTTTTGTATGAAATTTCGTAGAGATGATCTATATAGTGAGTAGATCACCTCCACCAAATTTTATAAAAAAAATTCAACCCAAAAGTGGGTGTTTCGAAAAATTATATATATATGTGCATATTCGGCCGTTGAAATTTTTGATGGTCATCTCACCCACTCCTAGCTTGAATTTTTGTATGAAATTTGTTGGAGGTGATCTACTCATCATATGGATCATCTCTACAAATTTTTCGTAAAAAAATTAATCTATTTACCCGTCCAAATGAGCCTCCCTTCATGTTTAAGTGAGGGAATCCCTCTTTATAGCCTAATTATATATATTGAATGAGAAATGCTTTAGCTTATATACATATATATACACATACATACATGGATGCATGCATGTGTGTATATATGTATTATAAGCCGGTTCTATGAACAGCAAAAAACCCCTTTATGGCGAAGTGCAATCAAATTTTCCGATTCTTCTACCAATATGATTCATAATTATATATCAATACAATTGATTATTTGTCCCAAGGTCATGTGTTTATACATACATCTATGGTGTTTTTAACTTGTAATGCTAAATGGAATTCTATTGAGCATAAAAAGTAGAAATGGCATTTGCTTTCTCACCTCTTAAAACTGAATTAGATTAGGCAAGTACCATGTTGAATGCTTAATTTCACTTAAATAAAATTTAATTCAATTGTGCCCCTATTTCTTTTCGTTCTTTAGCTATTGATATAAATCATGATAATAAAATTTATAATAACCTAATAGTGAATCAATTTGATAAAAAGTAATTAAATTATATACAAGTGGTACTTGAAGTTAGTTGAAGTCAAAGTTTAACTTTTTCATGCGTGTGGCAGGATTTCTTCATTTCTGAAGAAGTCCCCCTTTCCATTGAGGAATGGGACAGTGTGAAGGGGGAGCTTAGCCTGGTCGAGTTTATCTATAGCCAGCCCAACGAGTTTAGGGAATGCCTGAAACAGGGCATTCCAAAACAGGTTTCTTTTACTTTTCTAGTAAGTTAATTTCATTAATCACAAAAAACACATTATAATCAAACAAGGGCAACCCCCAGCAACGACGTACTCAACAAACTACACGCTTTACAGTTTACATTATTCACAATCTCCTTCATTAATAGAACAATTTTGCAGGTTCGTCTACAAGTTTGTAGGGCTATGGTTGACTTGGACGGGTTTATAGAAGAACAACCGGAATTTTCTAAGGTATATTAACATCTTTCCACTAATTTGAGTTTTTAACCTCATTTTATTAATTACAATGTGTCAAGAATGTCTTTGGTTCCCATCAAAAAGAAACCGAAAAAAAAAGGTAAATAGGAGGGAAGGGATCGAGTAGGAAAGGTTTGGGAGAACTAAAAAATATAAGTTTTGGTGTCAATTATGATAAGGATGGGATTATGTACAAAAAATAGTGTTGATAATGATTCTTAATGAAAATATTGTTATTTTTCAAGAAATCAAAAAAGAAACTTTTAACTGGGCAGTGGTGGGTGCTGTATGGGGGATTAGGTTTAAAGATTGGGTGTTTCTTCTGTCCGTTGCGAGAGGGGGATTCTAATAATTTGGGATGTGAGAGTCATAAAAGTTAAGGATTGTATCATGAGCAATTTTTATTTGTCTGTCCAATTGACCCCTCCACAAGGGGAAAGTTGGGGGCTTTTGGGTATGTAGGGGCTGTGTAGATATAGGGAGCAAAAGGAGTTTTGGGAGGAGTTGGCGGGATTATACGGTTTATGTGGAGATAAATGGTGTCTTGAAGGGGATTTTAACATTGTTAGATTTGCTTCGGAAAAAAACCGGGAGGGTGACGAGGGTGGATGACTAGAAGCATGAAATATTTCAAATACTTTCATCAAAGGAGCTGGGTTGAGAGACTTGAGCATTAATAGTGTATAATTTACATGGCCAAATGGGAGGTCTCGGTCAAGGTTAGAAAGATTCTTGTTCACATCGGGGTGGGAACACTTGGTCCCTATGGTTAGACAAGAAGCTCTAGTGGGAGTCGAATTGGACCATTTTCCTATCTTGTTGGATACAACTCCATTCAAGTGCGGTCCATATCCTTTTAGATTCGAAAACAAGTGGCTATCTCATAAGGAGTTCTTAGGAAGTTTCGAAAATTGGTGGGAGGAAAGTGATTTGCAAGGTTGGGAAGGATTTAAATTTATGAAAAAAATTAGAAAATGTGAAACATAAAATTAAAGAATGGAACAAAGAGGTTATTAACTTATTGGGGATGCAAGAGTGGCAAAGGGATAAATTTCAGAGCGAATCCGAAAAATGGATGAAGCTGAGCAAAATTAAGTTCACAACTTCCTTGTGGGCTTTCTCTTCTGAAAAATTCAGGTACTTATCCCATTCAGACATCAACAACAATTGGGAGGCTGCAATTTACTAGTTTTTGTGAAATTTGTTTTTCAGAGTTATCTGATTCTCTCGGGTCATGCAGATTGTTTTGTGGAGCAATGTTCTGTTTCTGTTTCTGATTGTTGATTTTCTTTTCTATTACGGTAACTTGCTATTTATAGTTATCAATAAAGTGGGTTTGTTTCTGATTAAAAAAAATGTGTCAAATGCAGCTCGAGCGAGTTTCTGATTGGACCACGATAATAGACCAGGACTACTACAGAATTCGCAGATCACACCCTTTTTTCAGAGATGAGGCAAATTAATTAGTACTGAGCGAGTTTTTAATGATTGTTGCGGCTCAGTATAACGTGACATCTTCAGGTATGTTTTAGTTATAGCTTAATTAAAATCCTGTTGTCCAGTTTAAGGTTTCAACTTTCAATCAAAACACTAGACTGAGGTTCCAAGAGAACATAGCAAAATTACAAGAGGGACAAAAGAAAGTTGCACTTAACTTTTTTTTTTTTTTTTGATCAGAAACAAAGCTTATATTGATTGGCAAAATCAGATACAAGCAAAGGTGCTGGAAGTGGATGAGAAATCCACCACCAAGCACACCAGAAAACAAAAACAAAAACAAAGAAGAACAGCTCCATCTTCAATCACAAAACAGACAAAAAACCTTACAACAAATCAAAACTGATCCCATGCCCAAAAAACAAGCAGTTGCCCCTAACAACAACAATCATACTCCTAGGCACTAGGCAAACCTCTAAGGCCTAAATAAGGCTACTGCATAGCCAAGCCCCAATCCCTAGAAATCTCTAATATAGTCCAGATTCCAAAATTCTTAGAAGAAAATGCCCAAAGTGAAGCCAGATTCTTGATTCTATCCCAAGTCTTTTCTAATTCTTTTTCAGTTTCTTCAAAAATTCTCTTATTTCTCTCTCTCCAAATACACCACATCACAGCCATGCAACTACACCTCTATAATGTTTTGCTTTTCTTTTTGTCACCTATGAAGAACCACTTGATAGTAAGCAATTCATACCAAGAACCCGGAAATACTGCAATCAAGTCGAATTCCTTTCGGACCTTGTTCCAGATTTCTTGAGCAAAAGAGCAGTGTAATAACAAATGATCAATGTTCTATCTGTCCCGCTTGCACAACACACACCATGAAGGAGATAGATGCATAAAAGGCCTTCTGAATTGAATTAAATTCGCTGTGTTGACTTTCCTTAATGCAGCTAACCAAGCCAAAACACGAACTTTAAGAGGAATGCCTGATTTCCAAATCATATTTGCTGGAGCAAAGATATAACCTACATTAGATTTAGTAAGAAATTAAAAAAAAGACTTTATCGAGAACATTCCATTTCTATCTCCTCCCAAAACTCTACTATCCTCTTCATCACGAGCCACTTCAACACCATGTAACCTTCCCAACAGAGCCCTATATTCCTCCTCCGATTCTGTAACATTCCTTTGCAATATCAGCAACCATAGCCCTCGGATTCTGCACTACTCTGAACAGACCCGGGAAATGATCCTTTAAAACTATATCACCAACCCATCTATCCAACCAGAATTTTCTTCTTGACACATTGCCAACTCGATAATTCACATTAGCCAAGAAGGTCTCCAACCCATTTGCAATTGCCTTCCAAGGGTTTCTAAAAGTACCTCTGCTTGCTTTATTCGCATCCCAACCATTCTCGAGTACTCCGTATTTGCTTCTGATAATACGGTGCCAAAAAGCACTATGTTCATTTGGAAATTTCCAAAGCCATTTGCCAAGCAATGTTTCGTTCCTCTTGATCAAATTGCTAATGCCAAGCCCTCCCATCTCTTTGCATTTGGACACTGTTTCCTAATCAACTAAATGATTTGTTTTTCCTTTATCCATTCCTTCCCATAAAAAGCATCTCATTAATTTTTCAATCGTCTTAGCCACTAAAACCGGGATCTTGAACAATGAAAAAGTATGTAGGTATACTATCAAGAACTGATTGAATGAAGGTCAACTTCCCCCCCTTAGATAAACATCCCTTGAACCATCCTTTGAGCCTTTTAGTAACCTTCTCTATCACCGGATTTCAAAAACTGACTTTCCTTGGATTGTCACCCAAAGGAAGTCCTAAATAGGACATTGGCCAACTACCAACTACACACCCAATTCTCTCAGCATGGGCTCACCTACATTAATTTCCACGACTTCCGTCTTAGACAAATTGATTTTCAATCCTGACGCATACCCAAAGATATCAAGAATTCCCATCAAGTTATTAATTTTATGTTCATCATTTGAGAGGAAAAAAATCGTAGCATCAACAAATTGAAGATGAGACAAACTTACACTCTCTACCAATTGAAAACCCTTTAATAAGCCCTCTTGTTTTCGCCCTTTCCACCAACAAATTGAGCACATCCACAACTATTACAAATAAGAAAGGTGATAACGGATCACCTTGTCGTAACTCTCTCGAAGCTTTGAAATTCCCTCTTGGTTTCCCATTCATCATTACTGAAAAATTCACTGTCGACAAACACCTTTTGATCCATTTCCTCCATCTCTCTCCAAAACCCTTACGCTCAAGAACATGGTCCACAAAATCCCACTCTATGTGATCGCACGCCTTCTCGAAATCAATCTTCAAAACGACTCCTTTCTTCTTCATCTCCCTATATTCTTCCACTCTTTCATTAGCAATGAGTGCCAAATCAAGTATTTGCCTATCCTTAACAAACGCACTTTGAGCCATGCCAACAGTCTCGCACAACACCTTACGTAACCTTAAGGATAAAACCTTAGCTAAGATCTTGTAGAGACTAGTGACAAGATTAATAGGCCGATAGTCTTTGAGCTTGAATGATGCTATCTTCTTCGGGATTAAGCAAATGTAAGTAGAATTTGTACAAGCGTTGACCACTCCATTCTCGAATAACTCATTCATCACCTTCATAATATTCTCTTTTAAAACTGCCCAACACTTCTTGAAAACTTCCATTGTGTACCCATCCGGCCCCGGAGCTTTGCTACCTTCACAGGAATCAATTGCCGTTTTCACTTCATCCTCTACAAAAGGCCTCTCCAACCAAACCTTGCTCTCGGATCTAATGGGGTTCCAATTTAACCCCTCAAATCCCACTTGCGTTCTTTGCTTTTTTGTGTACAACCGCTTAAAAAAATTCACCAACTCGCTCTTAATTTCTTGCTCTATATTTACCACCGACCCATCTTCTCTCTCAAGCTTGCTTATAAACTTATTGGCATTCTTTTGATTGACAACCCTATGTAAGAGCTTCGAGTTCGCATCCCATTCAATTGCACCTTTTATTCTAGCTTTTTGGTTCCATGATATCTCCTCCTTCAATAACAGACTCTCGAACTCCAATTTGGTTTCTTTCTGCTTTTTTGTCAACCCCAATACTTCCCTTAGCTTCTTCCTCGTCAATTTCCTTGATGCGCTTCGACAATTGTTCTTTTTTTATTCTGATATCCCCAAACACTTTTAGATTCCATCTCCTGATCCTGAGTTTGGTTTGTTCCAATTTTTTCATGAACTTGTAGCCTTCCCACCCATCTAGCTGGCTCTCCTTCCATCCCTCACTAAACATTCCCATGAAATCTGCATTGCTTAGCCACATATTCTCGAATCGAAACAGCGAAGGACCCCAACTAAAAGGGGTCGTATCCAACAAGAGAGGGAAATGATCCGATGTCAACCGCATCAAAATTTCCTGCCTAGCAATTGTCAACTCCTCCCACCCTCCTGAAAAAAGAAATCTATCCAATCTTGAGTGTATCCTCCCATTTGACCAAGTAAAATCTACGTTGCTTATATTTGGGTTTGCTAGTTCGCATCTCGGATATATGAATCAAATTTGCTCATACCCTTAGTCCATCTCCCAATCACTCCACCTTTTTTCTCTGACGGAAATCTGATTGTGTTGAAGTCGCCCCCTAAGCACCATTTATCGCTGCACAAACCGGATAAATCCGCTAACTCCTCCCAAAATTCCTTCCTATCTCTGTATCTACACGGCCCGCAAATACCAGATAGCCACCAACTTTCCCGTCGTTTTGATTTCAACTTGATAGACAAGGAAAAAATATCCTCAACACACTCTTCGCACGTCACCACTCTAACATCCCAAATAATGACAACTCCTCCTGATCTACCCATCGAAGGGATAAACGCCCAATCTTTATACCTTACCCCCCAAACAAAACCAACAATATCCCATGAGATCTCAGCTTTCTTTGTCTTTTGTAAAATAACAATGTCTGGCCTTTTTTTTGAAATTACTTCTTTGATGCTCCTCCTCTTTTCCTTCCCCCCAAACCCCGTACATTCCAGGATAAGATCTTCATCGAAAACTTTTGTCACCCCTTCTACTAGAACTCTCGTCCCCTTGTTTATCATAGTTCACTTCACATTTTAAGTTGTGTAACTCCCTCTCTCCTTTCTGTCTGGATCTTTTTTTCACCTTTGCATATTTCTTCTCCTTGCCCTTAGTAGCATACATTGTGATTCCCATTTCTTCTAATATCCCGCAAAATTTTTCCTTATCAACTTCACTTAACCCAAACCACCTCTCAGTATTGCCTAACTCCCTAGTTGCCATTACTAGTCCTTGAATAGGTGTTGACGCCTCACTATAGATCTCAACTGGACTCTTTGATGCCACAGCCCCTTCCTTATTTTTGATTGGAAATTTTGCTCCATCTTCATCTACTTCTGTAACAATCTCTTTAACTCTGACATTACTATCCTCAAATTTCTCCGCCCCTCTACTTCCATCTACCAAAATCTCTCGTTGCTTATTTTGGTGTTCTTGAAATTCCGCTCTTGCCCTCTTGCTAATGCACAAATCTACCCTTATATCTCCTGATATAATTGTAAATAACAACCCAAAACTACACCAGAACTGAAACGATGTTGTAGGATGCCCATTTTCCTTCGTGTATGACCAGCTGATGGTTAAGACTAGGGATGGCAAAAAAACCCAACCCGGTGGGTTTCCGACCCGACCCGGATGGAGCGGGTTTAGATCGAGTTTTTTTGAGGGCGGGTCGGGTTTGGGTTTTGATAGTTTTAACCCGACCCGACCCGACCCGACCAGCATGCTTATATATATAAAAAAAATATATGTTAATATTAAATATATATATAGCCTTTTAAGAATCTCTAGCCTCATCCGGAAGAAATATATTTATATATAGATAATAAATCTGTTAGTGAATTTTGTAAATAGATAAAATAAAGACTATTTTTGTTTGTTTAAGAATAATCAAGATGGAATATATATATGTGTGCGCTATTGTGTTTTTTATTTAAAAAAAATTTGAAAAGCAGTGCGCCAATGAATAGTACATGAACATATAATGATATAAAAGCATAAAGATTGATTTTTTTTTATGAACTTACGAATTCGGGGCGGGGCGGGGCGGGTTCGGATTTTAAGGCATAAACGTGGAGCGGGTTTGGGTTCCAAAAAATTAACCCGCATCGGGTTCGGGGCGGAGTATTTTAGATGCGGGTCGGGTTTGGTATTGGCCAAACCCGCCCCGAACCCGCCCCGTTGCCATCCTTAGTTAAGACCAACAATCTCTTGCTTTTCTGTCACTACGTTGTTACTGATACCAAGAGCTTTATCCTCCTTATCAAACAGATAACCACACCAACCTACATTGCCATCATGATGATTGAGACTATTCTGGTCACTAGAAATTTCATTCTTTGGTTCCTCACTGTTTGAAACATACTCATCGTTGCTTTCTGATGTCACTTTGTATGTTTGTCTTGTTTCATTATCCGTTATTTCCATGTTATCGCCATCACTCATAAACTCAATGTTCTCTTCCAAATAATTATTGTCAATCTGCTTGTTTCCCAAAAGAGTTTCCGCCCATTTGTCCTCGATCATATCTTCCTTATCTGAATCCTCCCCATCACTAGCTTTTAACGTAGCACGGCACTATTTCTTTCGTCTTTTGTACGTCTGGGTTGGCTTTGGGGACCATTTAAATCTGGTGAGCTTACTTTTCTTGAGTCTATTCCAGCCTTTCAATTTAGTGCCACAACCTTGTACCAAGTCCTCTTCAACTGGCCCTTTCACAAATTTCCTTGGTCCCTTCATCACCCATTCTTCCTCCTCATCCGTTTCCAGCGATGAATTGCAATGACTAGACCCAACTTCCTCCTTTCGGACGACCTCCTGAGTCTCCTCGATTAATGTTCCTTTCGATGAAACAACATCCCCAAAGGAAGAGATCGCATAATCTGAATCTTCAGGTACTTCAGCCTCGGCATACTCTTGAATTTGGTCTGCAAACGACACATTTTTAACGATAATTTGATCTTTTCTTGTTTCATGCAATCTCCCTTCATTTATCGTACTCCGTGAACCTTCACCTTTTTCCAATTCCGACCGTATGCCCTCTTCCTTCTCATTATCAAAGTACCCTTGCTTAGTATCTGAAATGATCAAAATGTCCTCCAAATTCTGATAATTGTCTTTGTATTGTTTCATAGACATTAAATACTCCTTTGGGCTACGTTGTCTAAGATTTAACTTGGAAGTAGAGGAGAGTCTTAAAATGAAGGGGTTTGAACAAGAATCCATTTTGAAACAAAAGACTGAGTAGAGGAAAATATATTTCTTGTATATTGAAGGATGAATAACACACATATATATACACAAATGCATTCACAAAAGTCCACAACCCTACCTAATTACTTTGACATTCTATAACACTCCCCCTCAAGCTGGAGCATAGATATTGATCATGCCTAGCTTGTTACAAAGATAATCAATCCGAATCCCATTTAAGGCTTTCGTGAAAAGATCACCCAATTGCTCTCCCGTCTTTAGATACTTTATAGAGATTAATCTTTGTTGTATCTTCTCGCGAACGAAATGGCAATCAATTTCGATATGTTTCGTTCGTTCATGAAACACGGGATTATATGCAATATGTATGGCAGCTTAGTTATCACACCACAATTTTGCTGGTACCGAAGTCTTAATCCCTATTTCGGTTAAGAGCTGACATATCCACATTATTTCACACACGGACAGAGCCATAGCTCTATATTCTGATTCTGCACTAGATCGGGACACAACAATTTGCTTCTTACTTTTCTATGAGATCAAATTTCCTCCAACAAAGACACAATAGCCTGATGTGGATCTTCTATCCACCTTGGAACCCGCCCAATCAGCATCTGAGAAGCATTCGATACGAGTGTGTGCATGATCGATGTACAAGATACCACGTCCAGGTGCTCCTTTCAAGTAACATAGAATTTGTTCTAATGCTGCCCAATGATGAACTGTTGGGGATGACATAAACTGACTCACTATACTAACAGAGTATGCAATATCCGGGCGAGTCACTGTAAGATAGTTCAACTTTTCCACCAATCTTCTATATTTCTCGGGATTCTCAAATGGTTCACCATCTCTTGTCAACTGTACATTAGGAATCATCGGAGTACTACTCAGTTTTGCCCCCAACTTTCATGTCTCAGCTAATAAGTCAAGGACATTTCCTCTGAGATAGAAAAATACCCTTTTTACTCCTTGTGACTTCGACACCCAAAAAATACTTTAACGTCCCTAAGTCCTTTGTATGAAACTGATCATGAAGAAAGGACTTAAGAGATAGGATTCCTGCAGTATCATTCCCAGTAATGACAATGTCATCTACGTACACAACCAGCAGAATAATGCCTGCTTCAGACCTTTTGTAAAACACCGAATGGTCAGACTTGCTTTTCTTCATGCCAGACGTCTCAATGGCCTGGCTAAACTTCCCAAACCAAGCACGAGGACTCTGTTTCAAGCCATACAAAGATTTACGAAGGTGACAAACTTTCCCATACTCCCCTTGAGCAACAAACTCAGGAGGTTGCTCCATATAGACCTCCTCCTGAAGATCACCATGAAGAAAAGCATTCTTTATGTCGAGCTGATGCAGAGGCCAATGATGAGTAGCTGCCAAAGATATAAATAGCCTGACAGATGTTAATTTAGCAACAGGAGAAAAAGTATCAGAATAATCAATTCTATATATTTGAGCATAACCCTTAGTAACAAGGCGGGCTTTTAAACGAGCAACAAACCCATTAGGATTGACCTTGACAGTAAACACCCATTTGCATCCGATAGCTTGTTTTCCTGCAGGTAAAGTGACCAATTCCCATGTACCATTTGTATCTAAAGCATCCATTTCCTCTATCATTGCATTACGCCATCCAGGATGAGAGATTGCCTCGTGAACAGTTTTAGGGATAGATATAGAATCAAGAGATGCAATGAATGAATAAGATGAATGTGACAGGTGATCATAAGAGACACAAGAAGAAACAGGATAAGTACATTGACGTTTACCTTTGTGTAAAGCAATAGGAAGATCTTCACTCATCTCTGAATCTGATGAAGAAGAAGATGGTGGAGGACAGGGATCAGGAGGTCTTCGTCTGGAATATACCTGTTGAATTGGAGGTCGGACTGGTGCTGGTTCTGGTTCTGGTTCTGGTTCAGTAATGGGTTCAGGAAACGAGACAGTATATACTAACAAATCATCATCCTCCCCCCGACTCTCGGAAGTGGAGGACGGAAAATATGGTGTTTCTTCTATGAATGTAACATCAGCTGAGACAAGGTACTTATTCTGACTCGGACAATAACATCTGTATCCTTTCTGAAGGCGAGAATACCCAAGAAAAACACACTTTAAAGACTTTGGGTCTAACTTACTAACTTGTGGACGGACGTCCCGAACAAAGCAAGTACTACCAAATATTCTGGGTTCAATAGGAAACAGTGGCTTCTTTGGAAAAAGAATACTATAAGGAGTCTTACCCTGAAGAACAGACGAAGGCATTCGATTAATGAGAAAGCATGCTGTGGAAACCGCATCAGCCCAGAATGGTTTCGGAACATTCATTTGAAATAATAGGGCTCTTGCAGTTTCAAGAAGATGTCTATTCTTCCGCTCTGCCACTCCATTTTGAGACGGAGTATCAACACAGGATGTTTGATGAAGAATACCATTCTGAATCATGTAAGTCTGAAAAGTTGAAGATAAATATTCTTTGGCATTATCACTGCGCAATATATGGACTGGAGTAGCAAATTGAGTTTTAATCTCAGCACAAAATGCACAAAAATGAAAAAATAATTCGGAACGACTTTTCATTAAATATAACCACGTTGTTCGAGAATAATCATCGACAAAGGTAACAAAATACTTAAACCCAGTTTTAGATATAACAGGACATGGACCCCAAACATCAGAATGAACTAATTCAAACGGAGCACTTGCTCTTTTATTAACTCTTGGACTAAGACTACTACGATGATGTTTGGCAAACTGACATGACTCACAATCTAATGAAGACACCTTGCTAAACTGTGGACACAACTCCTTAAGCAGAGGAAGAGAAGGATGGCCTAGTCTACAATGAGCCTTGAAAGCTGATGTGACACCTGAACAAGCAACAGATTTAGGTATATGTGTGTCAAGGACGTAGAGGCCTCCCGATTCATGTCCTTTACCAATAATCTTCTTCGTCATAAGATCCTGAAACAAGCAATAATCAGGGAAGAATAAGACGCAGAAATTAAGAGTACGAGTAAGTTGGCTTATAGAAATCAAATTAAATGACAATTGAGGTAAATGCAGGACAGATGATAAGGGAAGCGAAGAGGTTGGTGTTATTGTTCCAGACCCTAGACGGAGGATAATGTTCCATCTGCTAAAGTAACACTAGAAGGGGATACATATGACTGGAAGTTAGAAAAGAGACTAGAATTACCTGTCATATGATCCGTAGCACCGGAATCAATGACCCATTTGGATGAGGAGGAGACAAGGCATGTATTTGGTTTACCTGAATCGGCAATTGCAGTGACAGAGGTGAATGGTGGGGATGAAGACTTTAGAGATTCTTGGTACTTAGAGAATTTGGCATACTCGTCTGCAGGGTTAATAACTGATTTTTCAGCCATATCATTGGTAGATGCAATATGGGCCGAGTGAGTTCTCTGAGTCCTGTTCCGAAGCTTTCTACAATCCCGCTTCAAATGCCCTGGATTATGACAGTAATGACAAATGATTCCTCCAGAGCCCTGTCCCCGAGTTACACTTCCTCCTGAATCATGTGCGTGAATATCAAAATTGTTACTATTCGATCCTCCTCCTCGATATCCTCCTCCTTGATATCCTCCACGATACTGTGATCGCCCAAATTCAGACTCATTATTTCTACTAACCAAAGCACTATTTAGCGGAACTGGTGGAGTCTGAACTGATGAAGCTCCCTCTGTGCGAAGGACTACTATAAGCTTCCTGTAAGGAGGAGATCTCAGGACTAGAAAGAATCTGGTTCTTAGCTGTTTCAAATTCAGCCGGAAGACCAGCTAGAAAACTCATAATTGCCATCTGCTCTCTCTGACTTTGCTGAACTTTGACATCAGTGCTATACGGCAATAGCATAGTAAGTTCTTCATAAGTTTTCTTAAAATCCATAAAATAGCTCATAATAGACCTGTTCTGTTTTTCTGTACGGTAAAAGGCTTTGCACACATCATAAATACGAGAGATATTGCCTTTTCCAGAGTATAAAAAATCCAGATAATCTATTAACTCCTTAACCAATTCACAGTGGTTAATCAAGCTAATTACATTACTATCAATCGAATTTCGAATTTGTAGGAACAACCGGGCATCCTCCCTCAACCACGTCTGTCTCGAATTATCTGAAGGTGGATCACTAGTCATGTGATCATCCTTATCGATACTACGCAAATAAATTCGAATGGTTTTACTCCAATCAAGATAGTTGGAGCCATTAAGTTTATGTTCAGTGATTTTTGACATTACAGAAATCACATCAGAAACAGCTGCTACCTTTTGCTCTGACACGCTTAAGTAATTTTATAGTAAGAACCAAAAAATTACTACGAACAAAGTAGGTAACAAATTACTGCACAAATCACCCTTATAAACCAGAAACGAGGCAGTAACACTAGTAAATTAGAGACGAAACGGTACCGAAATTCGTCGTACACGCCTGAAATCTCAGATAAACTGAGCAAATCAAAGAACAAGTCACAAATCTGGAGTACTAACCAAAAAGGAGGCAAAAAGATCAAACTGAACCAAGTCACCAGGTGTTTGCGACGAAGACCAAGCCGAACCAAAGTCAGATATGCATCAAGCCGAGGCAAACTGAACCAAACCAAACACATATACGTGCTGTATACACTGAGACGAGTCAAACGAGAGTGGCCGGAGGGTGAACGGAGCCTCCACACGCCTCCACGCGCCGGCGCGTGAGGTCCACGCGCAGGGAGTTTCGTCATCGGATTCTGGGCGAGTGCTGAATAAGGGATGGCACTCCTCCCTAGGCCGGAGGTGAGACTAAACGGGCACTGTGGACTGCCGAACGAAATACCAAGGACGAAACCCTAGCTAATCCTAGTCTGCTGTTAGATTGCAGACTGGAATAATGAGAAAATACCCTTACTCTAGTTCCTCTGATACCATGAAACAAGAGACTGAGTAGAGGAAAATATATTTCTTGTATATTGAAGGATGAATAACACACATATATATACACAAATGCAATCACAAAAGTCCACAACCCTACCTAATTACATTGACATTCTATTCACAAAAGTCCACAACCCCACCTAATTACTATTGATAATTCAGTATTATTTATTTTAGTTATTTATGTTATTTTATTTGTGGGTAGAATCTCATCTTGATAGGGACTCTAGATTAATTAGGAGTTGTGTTTATTTCCTATATAAGGTGCATTGTTTTCGTTCATTATGATTATGGAATAAAATAATTCTTTCTCTCTAAATTATCATGGTATTAGAGCTAGGTTAGGAAGGAGTTAGGAACTCCATAGGCAGGATTATTTCAGCAAAAAAAACCCTAGCCGCAGCAAATTTATTTACGCTAGAAACCCTAGCCGCAAACTACTACGGTGCACCATCAAACCCTAGCCTTTCAATCACACCACCCACACAGTAGTGCTCGGAATTCTCAGACGAGCTCACGGCAAAAAACCTCACCGGAAAAAGAACCCTCACGCGCCTACACGCGCCGCCGGCTTTTGTGCGTGGATCTCACGCGCCGACCACCATAACCGCGCGTGGCAGCGCGTGGAAGCTCCGACCACTGCCAAAATTTACCGACCAGTTAGTCTCACCGTCTCTCACTCTTAAAGATGTCTTACATGTCCCTAACCTATCGTACAATCTTATATCTATCAGCAAATTAGCTCTTGATCTCAATTGTCAAGTTAACTTTTGGTCTTCTCATTGTGAATTTCAGGATTCAAATTCAGGGAAGACGATTGGGGTTGCTAAACAGGATGGGGGTCTTTACTTCTTCAATTATGGGTCTACCTCTGGAAGGCAAGACCGACAAACTTGTTTTAATTCTATTTCTATTTCTAATGATAGTCAGATTTTGTTATGACATTATAGATTAGGACATCCAAACTTTCAGTATTTAAAGCATTTGTTTCCCAAGTTATTAATGAATAAAAATTTGCTTAAATTTCGATGTGAATCTTGTGAATTAGCAAAACATCAACGAACGGTTTTTCCGTCTCAACCATATAAGAAATCACAACCTTTCACCTTGATTCACAGTGATGTTTGGGGTCCCTCTAGAGTGCCCACTTGGTCGGGCAAACGTTGGTTTGTGACTTTCATTGATGACCACACTAGAGTATGTTGGGTCTTTCTTTTAAAAGAAAAATCAGAAGTTGGGAGTGTGTTTCAAAACTTTTACATCATGATACACACACAGTTTCAAACCAAAATTCAAATTTTTCGGAGTGATAATGGGAAGGAATTTTTTAATAAGATGTTAGGGGACTTTTTCGTCAAAAATGGGATAATTCATCAAAGTTCTTGTAATTATACTCCCCAACAGAATGGAGTCGCCGAAAGGAAAAATAGACATCTACTTGAAGTTGCTCGTGCTCTAATTTTTCAAACTAAAGTTCCAAAATACCTTTGGGGAGATGCTATTTTGACTGCTACTTACCTTATTAATCGGCTTCCAACACGAACTTTGAAATTTAAAGCCCCTATAAAATTGCTTTATGATCTATTTCCCAACACTCGGTTATTAGGGGATATTCCCTTAAAAATATTTGGCAGTGTTGCCTTTGTTCATAATCATGACCCCAAAAATTCTAAACTTGATCCAAAGGCACACAAATGTATTTTTGTAGGCTATCCTACAAATCAGAAAGGGTATAAATGTTTTGATCCGATTTCCAAGAAATTATACATTTCTAAAGATGTTACCTTCTTCGAGGGGCAATCCTATTACAACTCCCATCTTCAGGGGGAGAGCACGAGTGAAGATGGTGGTTGCGGTTTTGATAATTCAATCGTTGATGTTTTGTATGAACAAGTACCTAATTATTTTAACACACAATCTGGAAAAACAAATGAATTAAATATTGAAGATACTTGTGTTGGTAATGGTGAACAACCAGGGTTAGTGTCATCCCAAAATCTGACTACAGATGGACCAGAGATGTGTGCAAAACGGTATAAAGGTCTTGTTTATTCTAAAAAAAATCCAGAACAAGGAAGGAAAGAAACTATCCCTCTGCAACCCCAAGAATCCAACCTGGAGGTGGATCATGATACTCACGATGACTCTTTCGAGATACCTGAAGGTAGTTCTCAAGCTAAAAGTAGATACTACAACAAAATACAAGTCTTTAGCAAACAGCCATTAAATTTGCTATACTATATTAAAGCCTTAAATTGCTAAGTAAATGGCTATGTAACAAATAGCCTAAATTTAAATGTAACTAGCAGGCTAAATATAAAATTGGATTTTATACATTTTTAAATTTTATTTAAAAAATTATTGCTACTTGATACCTTTGTTTTTTTTTTTCCCCGAAAGCAAAGTTAGAGACATTAAATATAAAGACTAAAAAGCAAAGTCAAAATGGGGAGAAGGGCAGAACGGACTACGGAGCACAAGGTAGGGGCATAAATGGTTTTGAATTTTTGATCAAAAAAGAAAAAAAAAAGGGAAAAAGGGTGTTATACGTTAAATGAAGATCCAAGAATGGACTGTCGTCTCCTTCGTCTCTCCTGGTAAGCAGCACTCTGTCTCCTTCGTCTCTCCTTATTTCTCCTTCGACTCTCTTTCTTGCTCCTTCGTCTCTTCTTCGTCTTTCCTTCGGCTCTCCCTAGTCTCTCATTTGAACGGCACAAATCGGGTTCTAGGGTTTGTCTTTCCCGTTTCAATCGATTATTTGATTTAACAAGTTAGGGTTTTTTTTTTACCCAAAACAACGTCGTTTTGGTGTTGGGGGGATTACACAAAAGGCGTAAGCCTCATGGAAAAAGCGTAGAAGGCGTACGCATCGCCCAAAAGGAGTAAGCCTCGTCAAAAAAGTGTGCGCAAAGTGTGCAAAACGCTGTTCTCATTGAGCCTTACTGCGTTTTTCCGCCAAGGTGCCTCGATGCGCGCCCCGATGCGCTCCTCCGGACGCTTTTAAAAGCACTGCTCATCAGTAACGTCTTTTCTTTTCACATGGGATTCACCAATAAGGTCAGTCCGTTCTTCGTGGATGGTTTTGGGTGATGGGTATTCAATTTCAGAACCAGAAATCAAATATAAGAACATGGAAACAGGAACTTCATATTTGAATACAAATGAACCAATAGAGTAATGCTCTGCAAATTCTTTCCAACCATCTTGAAGCCAAACTTCACCTTTCGAAATACTCAAGTTCACCGTCCACATTTTACCATTTGGAATCTTTAAATATGAGTGGTTTGAAAGATTCTTTGCATATTTTGCAACAAACTTTTTTGGGATCCTTGTATGAAATTAGCCTTAAGTTCAATTTGCTACATAGTGATTTCTTCTCAGAAAAAAAACCCACAGAAATTATAAGTCCAAAAGTATGGTTTTAAGGCGAAAGGCATGTTAGACCGTTGGTCCTTCTTAGAAGAACAATGAGCAATCTCATCTTTAGTTTGATGAACATGATATTCTTTTAAACAAGGTTTCTCTTGATGATCATATACATGTGTAAAGATCTCGTTAAACATAATTTTTGCACGAGGAATGGATTAAATAGCAATTTTTACCGCTGAGCTCCAAATTTGGTTATGACACCAAATTTGTGGTTTTCCAGTTTTTGATTCAAACCTTCCATCTATTGGTTAACAATAACAATGTTTACAATTGGGCTAGCTAAGTCATTTATTATGTATGTAATGTAATCATTTTATTATAAAAATCTAATATTAACAAAGTTATATAAAAAGCTATTTATCGAGATATATAAAATAAATAAGATTAACGACAATTATTGCTCAACTTTCAGAAAAAAACAATTTGTTGTGGTTATAAAATTACATATACAACAGAAATATCTAACAAAAAAGACTTTAACCCAAAAACTGATATGAGGGAACTAAAACCTGATACTAGGAAGAGCAGCAAATTTGATAGAGGAGGAAGATATTTTCTTCATAAAAATATGAATAATTCAACTCTCTGGGAACCAAATCCTTTGAAAATGTGGCTCAGATAGCTCGTGGTAGCCCATTCTATCTCGATCCTCATTCTAATATATTGTATAACTAACTTCTGATTTTTCTTCCCTAGGGCATGGGATCCCTAGCTGCCATATTCCTTTTGGTCATGCCAACCAAAATGGATGCGTTCTAGGCGTATGCCTCCTTGATAGCTCGAGGTAGCCCAAATCGGGCTCTATTAAAACCTTTGTACGAGGTACAATTTTTTATTTTTTTTTGTAATAAGAATGTGCTTGGTTACTGGACAACATAGCCTAATCAATATTATGTTAACTGTAATTAGGGTGGAATTCCAGAATTTCTAACCTTGCTTGCACGCTTTGATGCGTTGGTGTCCATCCATATGCCAGAGCTGAGAAATTTTTTTGATGAATTCAAAACTAAGAACACAATGTACGCTCTAGCTTGGTTTGTCAAGGTTTATGCAAAATTCCCATTTGAGATTGTGGTCCGTGTTTGGGACGCATTTTTATACAAGGTTTTTGATTATGTATTTTTACTTTGCCCTGTTCTGTTATATCTTTTTTTTTTTGGTAAATTCATAACTTCATATGACTCATTCAGAGCAGTTGTAGTGCTGTACAATGTTGGGTTCTTCAACAGAAGAAACCTAAGTGCTAAATGGACCACAATGTACAGCACTACAACATTGAAGAACCCAACATTGTACACTACTACAACTGCTCTGAATGAGTCATATGAAGTTATGAATTTACCAACAAAAAAAGTATAACAAAACTGGGCACAAGTAAAAATACATAATCACTAACCTCGTATAAAAATGCGTCCCAAACACGGACCACAATCTCAAGGGGGAGTTTTGCATAAACTTCGACAAACCAAGCTAGAGCGTACATTGTGTTCTTTGTTTGAATTCATCAATTTTTTTCTCAGCTCTGGCATATGGATGGACACCAATGCATCAAAGCGTGCAAGCAAGGTTAGAAATTCTGGAATTCCACCCTAATCACAGTTAACATAATATTGATTAGGCTCTGTTAGTCCAGTAACCAAGCACATTCTTATTGCAAAAATAAATAAATTGTACCTTGTACAAGGGTCTTAATGGAGCCCGATTTGGGCTGCCCGAGCTATCAAGGAGGCATATGCCCAGAACGCGTCCATTTTGGTTGGCATGACCAAAAGGAAGATGGCTGCTAGGGATCCCATGTCCTAGGGAAGAAAAATCAAAAGTTAGTTATGCAATATATTAGAATGAGGATTGAGATAGAATGGCCTACCCTGAGCTATCTGAGCTACATTTTCAAAGGATTTGGTTCCCAGAGAGTTGAATTATTCATATTTTTATAAGGAAAATATCTTTCTCTATCAAATTTGCTGACTCAATATTTTTCTTTTCACACCCCAATATACTCTTCCTAGTTTTGGGTCGCTCATATCAGTTTTTGTGTTAAAGTCTTTTTTGTTAGATATTTCTGTCGTATATGTAATTTTATAACCACAACAAATCGTTTTTTTCTGAAAGTTGAGCAATAATTGTCATTAATCTTATTTATTTTATATATCTCGATAAATAGCTTTTTATATAACTTTGTTAATATTAGATTTTTATATTAAAAATGATTACATTACATAATAAATGACTTAGCTAGCCCAATTGTAAACATTGTTATTGTTAACTAATAGATGGAAGGTTTGAATCAAAAATTGGAAAAACACAAATTTGTTGTCATAACCAAATTTAGTGCTCAGCGGTAAAAATTGCTATTCAATCCATTCCTCATGCAAAAATTATGTTTAATGAGATCTTTACACATGTATAGGATCTATCATAATAGTATCGTCTCTTTCATTAATCTCATATATATAAAGAATATATTTACTCAATTATTATTTATTGTATGATATCAATGTGACCATAAAATATAGGTTAGGTAAAAATTTGTCATATAAATTTAGTATATGACGGGTTGGTGTTGTCCAAGCTCAACCCAAATTAAATTTAGTATGCTTAATTTTGAACTCGGCCCAATGTAAACGTTCATAATTTATTAAGGGTTTTAGGTATAAATTTAGGTCAAGAGTATACAAGAGAATAAAGTACTCCCAATCAATGTTTTAAAAGGCGAGAGCGTAGGTTGAGGCATTTTCTTGTTGAAAGGCAAGGCAAAAGCCTCAAGGGGCTAATGCGCAAGCCTTTTGTGCATTATATATTTAAATTAAAAAAAACAAAAAATAATTAAAAGACGCGTCTAACACTAAAAAGAAAGAAATAACAATCATATAATCATCTTTTGAAGTAACAAATAAAATTCAAATAAGCAAATAGATAAATATACGCGTGGCACTTTGTCCTGTAAGTTTTCTAATGGTAATAAGAGTGCTTATAATAGCAAAAAGTCTAAAATTTTAAGTTGAGGTTTCATACATATAGCAAGAATGAGTATAATTATCAATTTATATCTATATTGTGGCAATCAATATGAATTTACAAACAAAAAACTATATATACATGTGAAAGTTGCAGCAAAGAGAAAAAATGCAAAAAGAGTCCAAAAGGCGTAGAATGCGCAAAAAGCGTATGAGGCGTACAAAAAGGCGTAGTAAAGCGCAAAGAGGCGTAAGCCTTTTGTGCATCACACACTTATTAATGAGTTTTGGTGCGTTTTCTAGAAAAAGAGCCTCGAGGCGAGCATCGATGCGTAAAGGTGAAAGCCTTAAAACACTGCTCCCAATAGACTTTATACACCTTTATATAGTGACACATTTGTAAAAATATAAGTGCGACAGGCAAGTGTGAAACAATGGATTCACAAGAGTTGGAAGAGAAAAATAGTTTTGAGTTTGAAGAACCTTAAGCTGGGTTGTTGTATTGGTTTAAAATTTAAAATCCAGAATGAAAGTAGGTTTTATAATGGATTAATTTACATATATGTCATAAACTTAGTACATATAAGTGGGTTGGACCTAATTCGGATTGAACTCGTTCAAGTTTGAGCTCGACTCAAAATTTAATTTGAGTTTGAAAATTTATTCATAGTCGTCCAACACAAACTCAACTAAAGGATATATCTCTCAGATTTGGGTACCACTTCCTCAAATAAATTTGTTATTTCAAATTGTATTTTTTTTGATAGGAAACAGAACTTTATTAAAAACCCAAAAAGTACAAAGACAACAAGAAGAAAAATAGAGCACAGAGGACAAGATATCCACCGAAAGCTCTAACAGACTGAGCAAGAACAAATAGAGACATACAAAGAAAAAGAAAAAAACATATCAATCAACCCCCTATGGCATTAGAACAGTCTAAAGAAAACAAAAACCGATCTGAAATATCAAAAATCCCCAATGCCTTGCCCATTGCCCAACCTGCAAACATGTAAGCTCCCAAATATCCACCGGATTTCTACTTCTATCTTCGAAAATCCTTTTGTTGCGTTCAGACCATATCATCCACGCTACAGCCAAAAGAAAAAATCTCCACAATTGCTTGGTTTTCTTGCTATTCTGTTTGAAACACCACTTAATAATAAGGAAAGCACTCCATTTCATCGGGAAAACTCCCATAAAACCAAACAATTCAAGTATTCTTGACCAAATAACTTTAACAAACTCACAGTGTAACAAGATATGATCAATACTCTCATATGCACTCCTACACAAGGCACGCCACGAAGGACAAAGAGACATAAAAGGCCTCCTAATTTGAACCATGTCACATGTGCTCACTTTCCCCAACGAGGCCAGCCATACAAACACTTTGATTTTGGTCGGGACTCCTTGTTTCCAAATAATGCTGAACTGAGGGAGAGTGGAGTATGAAGAAGGATGAGAAAGAATATCAAAAAATGATTTACAAGAAAATTCCTCCGAAGAATGCCCCATCCAGATTCTTTTATCTGAAACCTCATGATCAAAGCAAATAGAATCAATGAAATTTAATAAAGAAATAAATTCATCACTATCCCTATCATTGAAATTCCTAGAAAATGACAATCCCCATGAATGATTATTCGACTTACCCAAGAGTAAACCGATTGGATACATATATTACGATTCAAGGAAAGACGATATAATCGAGGAAAGGACTCTTTTAAAGGACAATTACCTACCCATGAGTCTTCTCAAAAACGAACTCTATCTCCTTTTCCAATTACCCATTTAGTGTTTTCCGCATAAGATTCCCACCCTTTTGCTATAGACTTCCAAGGAGATCGAAGAGAAGCATTGGAATTTACATTCACATCCCACCCATTCGAATGGGAACCATACTTGCTTGCAATAATAGAGTGCCATAGTGAATCTTGTTCTAAAGGAAATCTCCATAACCATTTACCGAGCAAAGCCTTGTTCCTTAGACTCAAATTCCCCAACCCAAGCCCCCTAAATTTTTTAGGATTGGAAACAATCTCCCATTTTACTAAATGATCTTTCTTTCCCTCACCCTTTCCCTCGCAGAAAAAATCCCTCATTTTTTTTTTCTAAAATAGATGCCACCTTTGTTGGAATTTTGAATATTGAAAGGAAGTATATGGGTATACAACTTAAAACCGATTGGATCAAGACCAACCTACCTCCTCTAGAAAGACACCCTCTATACCATCCATCCAACCTTTTAGATACCCTCTCCACAACTGGATCCCAGAAAGAAAAACTATTAGGATTACCGCCTAAAGGCAAACCTAGATAGTTTAATGGCCACGACCCACTGACACAACTAATCCTTTGGCTATGGTGGACAAGTTCTCAGGATTTATGTTAAGACCAGCCACAATGCTCTTAGACATATTAATCTTTAAACCCGATAATAATGAGAAGAGGTCTAACACACTTACTAAATTCCTAATACAACTCTCCTTACTTGATATGAAGAAAATGCTATCATCTGCGAATTGTAAATGTGAAACTTTAACTTTATCTCTCCCAATTACAAAGCTCTCAATCAACTCCTTATCACACGCCCTCTTCACCAATCTACTCAACACATCAGCGACCAAAATAAACAGGAAAGGAGACAGAGGATCTCCTTGCCGAACTCCTCTCGACGCCCCAAAGTGCCCTCTCGGCTTTCCATTTATTAAAATAGAAAAATTTGCCAAAGATAAACATCCCTCGATCCACTTTCTCCATCTTTGCCCGAAACCTTTCTTTTCTAACACAAAATCTATGAATTCCCAACTCACATGGTCATAAGCTTTTTCAAAATCGATTTTGAGTACTACACCTTCCTTCTTCTTAATCCTGTACTCCTCAATAACTTCATTTGCACTTAACACCAAATCCAAGATATATCTACCCTGAACAAAAGCACCCTGTGGTTTATCTATCGTCTCTCCCAATACCTCTTTCAATCTTAAGGACAAGACCTTAGCCATAAACTAATGGGTCTAAAATCCTTAATTGAAATCGAATTCACCTTCTTAGGGATCAAACAAATAAATGTCGCATTGGTTCTTGCGTTCACCCTACCATTATCGTAAAACTCCTTAAAGACCATGAGAAGATCTTCTTTTATTACTTCCCAACCCTCTTGTAATGCAGCCAAAGAAAAACCATCCGGACCTGGAGTCTTGTCACCTTCGCATTGAAATAGAGCTTTTTTTATTTCTTCCTCCTCAAATGGTCTTTCTAATTTTTCCTCATTTTCGACACTAATACCCGCCCACTCCAATCCTTCAATACCGAAATTGTTATTGACTTGCCCATTATATAACTTTTCGAAAAAGCTTGTAATCTCTGCAACTATTTCCAGTTCAGATTGTAAAATCGATCCATCAGAACTTTCAATCTTATTAATAAATTTATTGACCTTCCTCCCACTAGCCACTCTATGAAACAACTTTGAATTATTGTCTCATTCAATCACTCCTTTTGACTTCACCTTCTGGTTCAATGAGATTTCTTCCCTAAGGATTATTTCCTCTAACTTCTTTTTCAATTCCCTTCTCTCATCTCTTCCAAGATCATCCAATTGCCCGGAAAATTCCTTTCTATCTAATTCCTCTATTTGATTACATATAGCCTTTTTTTCTAATCTAACATCCCCAAAAACTTCCTTATTCCATTTCCTAACTTCATTTTTAACAGCCTCCAATTTACTCATGAATTTGAAATCCTCCCATCCTTCTTGTACGCTACTAACCCACCAGTGCTTAAACTTAGAGCTAAAATCTTTATGTTGTAGCCACATATTCTCAAACCGAAATGGAGTTGGACCCCATTTAAAATTATTAGAATCCAATATGATTGGACAATGATCCGAAACCATCCTTACTAAAGCCTCTTGCCTAACTGATTGGAACATATCTCCCCACCCCTCCGAAAACAAAAACCTATCAATTCTTGAGCACACAACTAGTTCTCTCATGTTGGACCAAGTAAATTGTGAATTATTTAAATCAAGATCTCTCAACCCGGTTTCTCTAATAAAGGAATCACAATTCCTCATACTTCTCGACATACTGCCCCCCTTAGACTTTTCTGAAGAGAATCTTGTTACATTGAAATCCCCTCCAAGACACCATCTATCACCACAAAGACCATAAAGACTTGCTAGTTCCTCCCACAAATTTTCCCTATCCCTCACATTGCATGGACCATAAATCCCCGAAAGCCACCAATTAGACCCTCCCCCCACTGGCTGAAACAAAATTGAAATTGAATAAACACCAAGTAGAACATCTACTCCTCTAACTATTTTGGCATCCCAAACGATGAGAATCCCTCTCGACCTACCAACTGACGGTAAAAAAGACCATTCCTTAAATCTAGACCCCCGAACACTCCCCACTAACTTCCTTTCAATATTTTCTTTTTTTGTTTCCTGAAAAATGACGATGTCAGGATTTTCTTTACACAAAATTTCTTTTATTAACCTCCTCTTTTCCTTCCCCCCCAACCCCTGCACGTTCCAACTTATGATCTTCATCTAACACCATCAAAATCCCGGTTAATGAGTTGCCTCCTAATCCTTCCCTCATAATTAATGCCACTCTCCAGGTTTTTTAATTCACGCTTCCCTTTTCCTTCTTTTTTCCTTGAACTCAATGACGCCCCACTATTATTATTAACCAAATGAAAATTTTTTTGAACGTTTTTCCGAAAAACTTTTCTGGTTTTATTATGAATGGGAACTAAAGTTAAATTCAAATTGTTTAACAAATCTGAAATTTTCATCCATTCTTCCTTGCTAAAACAATTACTCAATGTATCTATATTGACCTCTTCCCCCCCACCAATTTGCTCACAAAAATTAGTATGTGGTTTTCCTGAGCAACTAATATCACCATGGCACTCACTATTGTTTAAGTTATGACCCAACATAGATGGACTGTTTTGTGCATTGGAGTTACTGCCCCCTTTCCCCTTTTCAATCAAGCTAACAGGTGAAATGAATGTGGAATTAACACAAATATTAGATAATGGAAAAGAATTACCCGGAATGCCCATATTTTTGTGGAGAAGATAAGGAGATGGATTTGATGTAACTTCAGCAAGATTTGGAAAGCAATTAGGAGAATCCTTCCTTGGTGTTCTTGGCTGCCTTTCAGTTACTAGTAAGCACTGATCCTTGTTCAAAGATGGCTGCCCCTGTGCCTCCTCAAAGAGCTCCTTCACCTTTTCCACCGGATCTACACATGGGTGTAATTCATTATCCGAGTCATACTCTTCTTTTTCACTATCCCCCTCCAGCTCCTCCTCACTTGTTAATAACCCCAAATTCTGATAGTTTGTAAACATATCGTTCTTTTCTTCAGAATTAATAATGCCTTCTTTTTCAAATGGTGAATCTACAAACGTGTCTCTCGTCGCTTCTATATCATTGCTAAACTGTTCTTCAAATTCAGCCAAATGAGTTTGTTCTCCCTTACTATCCTCCTCTCCCTCCTCCTCGTTGTACCACAGGACTGATTTGTGACCAGTCCCTGCTGGTTGATGCCTCAATCCCTTATCATCTAAGATCTGCCTTATTTCTCCATTGATGAAATAGTTCAGGCCTTTAGCAAAAAATTGTCCTACTTTATGCATAACTTCCTTACTAACTACAAAATTACAATTCATTTCCCCAAATTTCCTCAAGCAACCTCCTTTTTCTTCATTGTCATTTAACCCATTCCTTAACGTATTAAAAACTTGCTTGATGCTAATCGTATTTGAACAAATGATGGGAGTGTTTCTTTCCTCTTGCCTCGGAATTAACTGATTATCATTAATATTGTCCCTTCTTTGAATCTCGGTTTCTCCATAACCCACATCCTCTTCTTTATTACTTTCTCTTGCTACTTGGCTGTGACCTGGCAGGTTCTCACACTTATTACCTTCTTCCATCAACTTCAATTCGTCATCTTTCACCTCTAGATCAATATAACACCGATCAAATTCATCAAGCTCCACTGGTGTTCTTCCCTTCCGCTTACTAAAGTCTAGTTTGGAGACATTCTTCAATTTAATCGTAAATTTTTCTGACACAATTGCCATGTCTATTTCATCAGGAATGAAACCACTTTCTCTTCCTTTGACCTTGATTTTTGCCGAAAACAAGTGTTGCATCAATTTTGTTCGATAGTCAATTTGTAACAACCCGCCACACATACTCCCAATTTCTTCAAAAACCTCTATGCTCCACCACTTTAGAGGTAAGTCTATCACCTCAATCCAACCACCAATGCATAATACTTTCTTATCTATGGATAGATCACCATTGTTCCAGCATTGCAACTTGACCTTGAAGTGTTCTCCAATGTTAACAATACCTTTATGTACCAATATATTTGCCTTCTTTATATCTTTACAGCAAAAGGCAGCCTTGTCTGGCTGAAAAGGATGAAGAACTATATTGACTTTGAACATTTCATTGAGAGACTTTTGTATTTCACACCATTCATCCCATAAACGCTCCTTGATGCAAACCACTACCCTATACCAATTGTTATTTGTTACAAATAAACCGTGTTCTGTTTTTTCATTTCCAGAAACATACCTTTCCTTTGCATTTATAACATTTGCATTGCAGTTCCCAATTTTCCTTGGCTGTCCTTTTAAGACTTTAACAACTGAAGCATATGATGCTCTCCCTGCAAACTGTTCTCGCCCATATGAGTGTTCTTCATACTATTTGAAGGTTCATCATACTTGCCCTTTTTTGGAATGAAAAGAAGTCGTTTAAGCGAGTGCGAAACCCCTGTCCAGCCTTCCCCTTTCTCGCCTGCTGGAAACACAATCACCTTCACCACGACTCCTTGTTGTAGCATAGATAAACTCATGAAACTGCCATTTTTATTGCTGTAACGTTGCAGTAGAAACAGAGCATACATTGCCTGATACTTACTGAAAAATCTAACTTCTCTGAACCTTTGTTTCGCACTGTCCAGTTCTGTCATCAACCAGGCCACTCCCCCAAGATCAATAGATAATGAAAAAACTGAGTTACGTATCTTCTCAATAATAGTAGCCCTGGTACCCACGTTCTCTATCTTGAATAAGAATAGTTTGTGTTCAAATCTGAATCTTATCTCTCTGTGTTTAAAAATATTCCTTCTAGGAACTACATCCCTTTGCTGGTTGCCCTTCATTTTAACACTCAATGATGGTTTGACTGTTCAACTTCCACTTGAAAACGGAAGTGGAAGACGTTGTTGACAGAAAACGAAGATGAGGAGATGATGAAAAAAAGGTGATGAGAGATATTGATAAAAGGAACGATTAAAAGGGATGAAGATCAATGAGATTAGAAAGCTACGAAGGAAGAAAGAGGAAGATGGGTGAAGGACGATGGTGGAAGAAGGATGAAAAGATGATGGTTGTGGTCAGAATAAGGATGAAGGTAAGAGATGGTGGAAGAAGTGGTGGAAGACGGAGGTTAGAAGTGGAGGAGAGGAGGACCTTTCATCTTCTAGAGAGAGAGAGACCTTTTTTGATAATTTATTGATATTCTGGCTTTTCTATAATCGGTCAGAGCAAATACAAGTTATTTCATTGCACGTGCCCAAATTTTCCAGCTTTAGTGCCTTAGTAGTGTTAAATTGCACAATTTTCATGAAATCAATTCTATTGTAGAACTTGATTTACCCTAATTTTTCATTTCCATGTCATTTGAAAACCACCTCCATCCAAAGTTTATATTTTCCACAAAACCATTCCATGTAAAACAGTGCCATGAGATTCCATGAAAAATTATCTCAGCATCTCAATAACAAGTTTACAATTACTTGAGACAATGATAAAAATTAAAATATTAAGGAATAATGCTTCTAATAATTTTATCAAAACTAGTATTCAGCATTGTGCACAATGGCCACGCCAAGGTAATATAGATTCAACATAAAAACATTAAATAGGAGCGACGTCAGGTTTCAAATACTTAGAGTCATCCATAAATAACTAAAAAGAAGGTGGGAGAGACAAAAGGACCCTCTCCAAGGTCCAAAAAAAACCAAACAACAATGAGAGTAAAATAAATTGGTTAATGGACTTAGGTACACAAGCCTAAGTCCACTATCCAATTTAAACATACTACCACCTAAAACATTGCTAGCTATTGTAATGTGAGAAATGTAAATATTACAAGAGGTGGTGCAAAAGACATCAACATCTAAAAACCAAATTTCTGCAGAGGTGGATCTGTGTACAGTAAATCTGCAGAAAACCAGAGAATGAGTAGTAGCAGTAGGGGCTGGATTGCTGCTTGAGAGAAACTTAAAGATATCCTTGTGATGCTTCTTCAAACTGGAGGGCCAGAAGAGAGGGGAGTAGCAGAAAAGCTTGCAGAACTGAATTCTGCAGGTGTGGATTCTGCAGATAATGGAGGCAGGAAAGTGGGCACTATGAGGCTGGTTTGATATACTCCTCAAAACCATTTCTGTCCCTCAAAATCTCCTGGTTATTAGGAGACTTATTAACACCATTAAACTGAGTCTTTGAAGTCCAATTCTCTGGGCAGTTGTAGCAGGAATTGTTGCTGTGGTTAGTGTTTCTGCAGAATAACTGCAGAAACTCTGGGCAGTGTGCTCCAAATTGCAGAACTTTGAGGACTGGAAACCAGTTACTTGAATCTGTAATTTGGTAAGCATGCATAGTCATGGGCCAGAATGTTGTTTATTTGAGGGGGATAAGAATCCCACCAAGTGAAATCATTGTGACAAAGGCCCATTTTAGAGAGAGCATCTGCAGCTTGATTGCCTTCTCTGTAAACATGTGAAGCATGATGTTGGATCTGCTGAAGCTGGCTTAGACAATTAACCCATTCATTGTGCAGTTGCCATGGAGGCTTAAAGGAAGGATTGTTTATGCATTTCACCACAGTTTCTGAGTCAAGTTCAAACCAGATTTTCTTCCATTTCTTTGTCCAAGCTATATTAACACCAGTAATGAAGGCCATCAATTCTGCAGCAAATGCATTCTGGATTCCTATGTATTTGCAGAAACAGCCTTTCGAGAATCCTCTGCTTGTTCTGAAAATGCCCCCTATGGCTGCCTTACCTGGAGATCCCAAAGCCATCCCATCAGTGTTGACCTTGATCCACTGAGTGTGTGGAGGAATCCAGAGAACTTCTATGATCCTGGGGGAGCTATTGAGATTGCCTTTGATTCCAATTTTGCTGAGAATTGAGAGGTCCACCATGGAGTTGTTCATGGTGCCATTCATGAGGTATGAAAGATCCATGATCCAGCCTTTGAGATGATGAAGAGTGCTAGAAATAGCAGAGATCTTCTGTTGAAACATAGCTTGGTTTCTGGCTTCCCAAATTAAATGGAAAGAGATAAGGCATCCACTAATCCATAGATTGGATAAAATTTTTATTCAGTACTAATCGCTCTTGTTAATTTAAACTAATTTATTAGTGTACTTTAAACTCCCCCTTTTTTTTTTGATCCCTATTATTACAGCTTTATTTGGGATTGGATAAAATTTATTCATATTAATCTTATTTGGATGGGATGCAATACATGCAAGGACACTACATGCCAAACTAGAGAAATGTCAAAAATGGCTACCAATCAGATAGAAAAAAATATAAGACCGACAGAACATTGACTGATGTCAGCTGTGAATTTATTTAACTTATATCACTTCTATTTAAACATAAAATAAGTATATAAAATAATATACAAAAATAAAACGAGAGTGGCATTTTCTTATCCCGAACGCAATAGAAAGTGTATGAGAAAGAGAAAGCAAGAGGGAAAGAATCTCCTTTCAGACTCACGAATTTGAAAACAGAAGCGGCAACCGTTTAATTTAAAATTAGATGGTTCAACTCTTAAAGGGTAAACTCTACTTAAATGAGTCATTGTCGCAAGAGACAAACATAACATATCAGCATTCGAGTCATCTCATCTAATCCCCTCTTGAATTGATAAAATAAAACCGGTTTATGACAGTGTTAAACTACTTGCATCTCAACATTATTCCAAAACTACCATGAAACAAATGATTAGCTATTATTACTCTTATCTTAAGAGGTTTTTACAGCCACTGTCTCCTCATGAGCCAGTGCTGATACTTAAAAAAGAACTAGGGCACAAATGCAAATATCATTGAAGGACCCGATTTTTGACACATGCCTTGTTGAGCAATAAAGGAATGCGAACGACATTCAAGATTTAAACAACTCTTTAGTTACTCCTTTAGTCTCAAATTAATACGATGAACAAAAAAATGTACACGAAAATTTTATATTGCCACATACACACAAGCTAACAGAAAAGAGTGAAGTACAGGGAAAGTTCCACCATATATATATATAGCTAATCAAGCCCATTGACAACAGTTTTATTTCCTTTTGTTCCCTTTCATTCTTTCTTTTTATGTAATTTATTTGTTTAAAGGGCCAAATTTATTTGTTTTCGGGAGTTCTGCTGTCACACCTTCACCAATCACCAAAAAATTCCAGTCTAGCTAAAAGGTCAGAGGGCCTCACCACATTACCATTACTTTTGGATATAGCATTTTTGTTCGGAAAACGTGCCCAGCAATTGTTGATATTAAAACAAACCTGATCCCATCAAATTTGAATGCTGCAACATTATTGACCTTTCTTAAAGTAGAGTAGTAAGTTCAACAATTGGAAGAAGCCAACGGGTTTGTCCTTCGGGCCTCTAAGTTTTGTTTCCTCCTTATTTTTCTTCCTTTTCTTAGAACCCTAACTTCGTGCATCTTTTATCTTATTCTTCAATCTAGTGAAAATCCCAAACATTTAGATCTAGGGTTTGTGTTGAATAGATCTAATGGTGTATAAATCTTCATTATATCTTCAACTTTTTTTTATATATTATATATATCAATATGCAGATCGACCTCTCTCTTTTTCTCTGTCTATCTCTTCCTCAACTGCATTTTATTTTTTTCGTATTTTTTATTTCAATAGTTTTGCCCTTTTCATTTGAGGAAAAAAGTTTTTTCCTTTTCAATTTTCAGTTTTTTTACTGAACGCCACCTAAGAAAAAGAAAAAGCTTACTTTTATTTAGTGGTTCACATTGAATAGACCTAACGGTTCAACCTTGAGGCAGGGGAAGCTTGATAAGGATTTGCTTCAAGAATATATGAAGATTTTTGGATATATCTAATGGATGATGAAGAAAAATAATTGATGATATAAAATGGGTGAATAAATTCACAATAGATCCACCTTTTTATTGTTGAATAAATTTACCACTCAATATATTCTCGTCAATTAAGCAGTTGATTCTTTTCCATGCAGAAAAAATAAAGTGGATCCTTCTGAAGGATTCATTGCTTAAATTGCTTCTGGTATGCTTTTCAGTGTTGGTTGAACGTGCACAACTATTTTGTGCTAGTTTACATCTATTCAAGTTCTTTTCTCTATTAAACCTTGGGTGGTAAATTCTATTGAGAATATTTTATTATAGGTGGTCCTGCATTAATGAGTACTAAATTATCCATATTCGTAAGGTTTAATTCATTAATGCTCCTGAACCTGTAGCCATATTAGACTGATTAGCATTAAGGTAATTGCTCGGCCATCGAGTTTCCTTTAGCAGTTGGAAATTGTCTATTATTTGAAAGAACAAAAACTTAAACAAAACGAGTACTTATACTATCTATACATATTGATTTTTGTTGTGAGAAGCTTGTAAATTAAACTGAGAGTTAAGTTAATGTTTGTGAAGAAAAGTAGTAGTTCAGATGAGAATCTATCATTTGTAGTTATTACTTCTCCTGGAAATCTTGCATAAGCAGTGGAGACTGGAGACCATGTACTAGTTTTCTCCTCTCTTTTTTTTTGACAATAAAAATATATTCACAAACAAGAACTATTGGTGAATTGTTAGAAAGGAGTTCTATTTTTCAGTTGATGAGCTTCCTGTGAAGGTAGATACTTGGATTTCTAAATACATGGATTGCTTTTGAGAGACTAGAAATGTGGATAATTATTGACAATCTGAGTGAGGGAACTACATATAACTTGAGGGGGGAATCATTTTATTAGTTTGAGATTATATTATAACCACGTCATTATTTTAGTATTCTTTTAGTTTCTAATTAAAAGTCTCACGTTTTTTTTATTAAGATGTCACAAATTAAGAGATGGTTTGCTCCTCCCCACCAACAATCGTCCTGAGGTGAGCAATGCTTTCTTTTTAGCAAAAAAATAAAAAATGCGAATCAATTAATACAATGAGTACTTGTTAAATTCTGATTTTTTGATACATGAAGGACCTGAATTGTTGAATTAGGACTGAAGTTAGGGCAGATTATTATAGTACAAGTGTTAATATCAACTGGTTTTCTTGCTCGGGGGTTTGATCAAGCGCAGGTGCTTTCTCTCTTTATCATTTTTCCTTAGGCCATTTCCAATGGTCCTTTTTACCCCCGTAAATTTTTATCTTTTTTTGCTGTTCTTAATATAAGCATCTATTTGGTTACGGAAGTAAATGTTAGAAATCCACCCTTTACCCTTTGTCTATTATTTTTTTGCAATACTTGGTCAAAGCATCTATTTGGTGCTTCAGGCTTGTAATTAGTTTTTCCCTTATTTGAATCGTGGATTATTAGTTTATTGATATTATCTTGGAAACAACAAGTGTCCGGAGCACTTACAATTGTAGAAACAATAACGGTCCACATCATTTACACGAGTAGGAGTAACAATCGTGCCGTGTTATGTGAGTTCATCATTATTAAAGAGGTCAAAACTAACCCGACATGTTTAATTTAAATGTGTTATGCGGGTTGACCCCAACCCAACCCATTTATTAATCGTGATGAGTGGGTTGATCCAATTTTCACACTAGCTCGATTAAGCTCAACCCTAACCCTCTAAATCAGTGTTGGGTTCGAGTTGTGTTATTGTGTAGTGTCACAAATTGCCACCCTACACAAAAGTGTTATGGTTGACCATTTAATAAAGGTTTATAACACATAAAAAATAATTACTAGTCCAAATATAAGTGTTTATAACCTGAATTTTTAGCAAGTTAATTACTTATCTTGGTTAAATGATCTTCATGAATTTCTAATTTACGGGTTAAGAGCAAAACCTATCTTAAACAAGAACATTTTGTTGTGTGTATGTGAGTGAAGAGTGCGTAAGTGAGACTCTGAATTTTTTTGGGGAAAAAAATATTGATTTTATGTAATCAATAGCTTAACTAAATGTTTTTATAGTAATGGATTTTTAATTGAAACTTGTTGAATATGAAAGCGAAGCTCTTAATTAAAGTATTTGTTGACTGTTATGAACTTTCTATTAATAATTAGTGGAACAATAGTGCTTAATTCAATCACATATACAGCAGGCTATGCGGAAAATTGCATTCAGTGGGAACAAATGGTTAGTTAAGTTTCTTGTTTTAATTTTGGGTGTTTATTATATATATATATAGTTGGAGCATCTGGTTTATTACTGCACCTTGATGTGCATGTATATATAGTTATCAAATTAGAATTCATAATTAAGAAGTTGCAATGGAGTTCCATTTCTCATTCACAACAACCATTGTTAGCAAATTTGTCCTCTCTCCCTCTCTTTCTTTGCAGTGTTCTGATATCTCTATTTTATCTCTACAAAATTGGCACCAGCGGAAACCATTTCAAGCGAAGACGGAGTAATGAAACTGAGATCACCAAAACATGGTGGCTTTGAAGTTTTTTTTACATTTGGTGCTAAGTTGAAACAATAATGATAGTTGCAGTCTAAGTCTGACACCTTGCATCTTTATTAGTTAGTCACTTGTCTAGTTAATTATTGGTGGTTTGGTCTTTAATTGTATTATAGTTGTGATTCAGTATAAATGGTTGGGTCATTATATTTTGTTGTTATTCATAATTAGTGGTTTGGTCAGTAAATAGGTCTCTACGTTGATGATGGTTCTTGCGGTAGTAAAATTTAGTAACTTTCAGATTGTGGGATTGTTGCAGGTATGTATTAGAAAACTTTTTGAAATTTCATTTTCTAATTTATTTTTTTAAATTCATAATAATATTGTCACGGTTTAAAACTTCATGTCAAGTTAATAACACGATAGAAACCGGTCTTAGTTTGTAACCGTGACAATTGATTATAAATAGCAATCTCATAGGAACATTTAATAGGGTTTAAAAAGGTAATTGTTTTGTTTCATGACTGGGACAAGATATACAACCTTGGCATGGTGTGAAACCATGACAAACCTAGCCATTTAGAGTGCCCCCCATCCTTATAAGAAACTGCGACAATCCTACGCTAGCCATTTAGAGTGAAATCAAAACCGAAGGTAATCCACGAAAACCTATCACAGCCAACCATCCATCCAATCTTATGCTAGGCTAACTCCTAAATTACCTAAGTAGGTACAATGGCCATTACCTAAGTAGGTGCAATGGCCCTCTTGGGAACCCGAACTTTTGAAACATGAGGAATTTTATCCTTTCCATACCCCCCAAATTGTTTAACCCTAGAATCATCAGCAATGACTAGTGCCCTAAGCTCATAGATAATCTTAGTAGACTTGAAAACTAGAACTTGAACCCTATCCTCAACTTAAACAGATCTAGCCTTGGGTTTAGATTAATTTAGGTTTAGTGGGGATAAACTTTGGCAAATTCCTTGGAAACTTTTTCCTCGCTTGCCAACAAAATTCTTTTAAACGATCCTTATGATTGCAAAATGCACACCAAAAAGGTTGAGGCAACTCATGTTTGTGATTCGCAAAAGCAAAATCATGTTGGTCATTCTTCCTGAAAATACTTTTACCAGCCTTCTTTTCAAAATTTTTTTGGCCAAAAGACCGATTCTCTTTTTGAACATTCTTGATCAATTTTGGATTATGAAGAGTTCTATCAATTAATAAAAGCCTTAGATTTTGAAGAACTAGCACCATTAGAACTTGAAGCATGAGTAATGGCTTTCACAAAGATGGCATTGGTTTGCGATTTAACATCAAAATATGAAAAGACAAGTCCTACTTTGCCTTTAGCACTCTTTTGAATTTAAAGCATATTTTCAAATTTCTTAGAGCTAGTTTCTAAACAAACTTTAATGGCTAAAGCACTTTCAAGTTGTTGAGTTAGATCAAAAACTTGTTTTTCAAATTTTTTTATTTTCTCCTCATTCCAATTTTGATTTTTCAACTGAATTCAAAATTCCAGATTTCTCACTTTCAAGAATTTTAATGTTTTCTAAAAGAGAAATATTTCCAGCCTTAGATTGTTCAAAAAGTTATTTTTCTTGAAAATCTACCAACTTTAGGATCTTATTCTTTTCAATTTCAAGCTGCATATTCATCTTCATAAAATAATAATACTTTATGCTTTGGTTTGCTTAAAAATTTCTTTTTCAAGTTTGAAATCATTTTAACTATTTTTTGTAAAATTTTACTTTATTAAAAAGGATTATATTGTTTTTACCGAGCTTAACAAATTCTTCAACGAAAGCATCATAAGCAGTTTGAATATCTGTATAATCTTCATCACGAGAGTATAATGAAACCTTGGCAATTTCAGTTTCCATCATGTCCAAAAAATAAATCCAAAAGCAAAAGGCAGATAAATCAACAAAACCTAGGTTAGGATCAAACCCTAGCAACTAAACGGAATGTGCTTTGATATTAAGTGAAAAAGTAGGGGTCTGTGTGCGAAAGCAATTAAAAAATTAAACCTATGTTTGTTATTTGATGGTTATTCACATAATCAATTTTCCTTGGTGTGGTAACAATAATGAATTTAACATAAGTCAAATTAATTTTAATTCTCAAAAGCAACTGTTCCTATGTAGCATGCAGAAGCAAATATAGCAATATAAAGCAGATAAGAAACAATATCCGAACAACAAGATCTGATGAGGTATCCCTACTTGCATAAGACTAATCCTCGAGACTTATTGACAAAATCCACTATGAACAAAACGAGTTTACAAAGATTCAAACTCGAACTTAATGACTCGAATCACACGAGTGTTAATTTGATCGTCAAACTCTGGCCATAGCAATTATTGAGTCACTCATACAGTTTAGCAATGAATCCTCTTCAAGTCGGCTCTTCTAATGCTTGCATCTACGATCATTGTTCACCCCTCCTGTTCGAACCATATGACCAGGATACATAATGCCTCACATGCCTCGGACTCGCTCTGATATGGTGGCCTTTTTACTCCTTCAGTATAGGCTTGAAGAATCTTGATTGGGATCTCTTTTATTCTTTAGCAACGAAGAACAATTACTATGCAAAAAAAACCTTAGTGGTGGATTTTTCTCAAAAGTGTTTTTGAGGTTTTCATCTATCTATATGGATTTGAAACCTTCCCAAAACCTTGTGTGTAAGGCTTATAATATGTTGAAAAAGCTCGCACCAACAAAACACATTGGCCAACTTGTCTAAAGAATTGTTGAAGCGGTCGGGCAAAAATTTTTTGTTGAACGGTCTAATGCTTATTTGTTCTTTGGCCGGCGTGCGGTACACTCTTGAAAGTGTTCATGTGTTTGTACCATGTAAATGCTTATGGATAATTTCCTAAATTTCGAGTATTTGCATACTTTTTAAATAATTGCATTTTTGTGTGAAAGCTTAATTTGTGAAAGAGGCGTAAATCTTGAGTTGCGTGATATATGAAGTATATTTCGTTACTCAAAATTATCTAAGTGCAAATGTATACATGAAAGACCAATTATTTTATGAAAATATAGCAACACTTAAAAAGCAAATATTGATTTCCGATCAATTAGTGAGTGAGTGTGATGAGCCCAAGGACAACACTGGAGCTGGGTCATGGAGTGAAGGCTATGCCGATCCCATCCGGGTTCTAAGTGGCCCAACCACTAGAGCTAGAGCTAAGAAGATTAAGGAGGCACTTATGACCATGGTCTAAGAGATGATGAGCAAAGCTGAAGTATGAAGGAGCGTTGAAGGAGATCGGGCTCAAGAATGGAAGACATTGCTTAAATGCCCAATAGAAGATGTTACATTGCAAGTCCAAGGCAAAGAGAGTAAAACTTGTAGTTAATAAAAGGCTAGGCTAGTCTTTATTTATTTTATGTTTATGTTATGTTTTAGCTTTGTTTGGGCCCAATTATGTGAAAAACCCATTAAATTTTGTTTTTGTTTATTTTCCTAAACCTCGTATATTTAATTACTCCTATTTAAAGGAGTTAACTCTTTTGTTTGAGAAGCCTTTGATTAATACGAATTTAAAGTGTTTTCACCTCTTGTGTTCTAAGAATACATCGAACAGCTAAAATAAAATTCTTGTTGTTCATCGACTTAGCAATCAATTAACCCATTGATTGATTGTTTGTCTTCGAATATACTAAGGTTCATTCTCGTTCTAAGGATTAGGTCGATGTTCCACCTTCATCAACCTCACGTGATTCCAAGGTTCTTACATCTTCAAATGTTAAGGGTTATGGATCCATCTTGTTTTGGATAGAAATACGATCGCAGTTCACATCAATTGGTATAAGAGGGAATCTTTTATCCAGGTTTTATCTTAGTTTAATTTTTTATTTTTCATTTTTCATTAATTCGTGCTTACCTGTTGCTGTTCATAGTTTCATAATTTAGGGTTCTTATATTCGACTGGGAAAAAAAATTAAAAAAATAATCAAAGTTTTCATAATATCGAATCTGTTCTTGCTAAGTAGTTATCAAATCTGTTCTTGCTGGGTAATTTTTGAATATAATTAATCTTCGAATCTATTCTTGTTAAGAAATTGTCGAATCTGTTCTTGCTAAGTTGTTGCGAATTAAACCCTAACTGCGAATCTGTTCTTACTAAGTGCTTTTCGAATATGCTCTCGATTGTTAATACTGTGATTGTTAGGGTTAGTAGAAACTTCGATAATTCCATATAAACCTTAGTTGCTGAGATTCGATTTTTGTTAAGTTTCGATTACTGCGTATAAACCCTAGTTGTTGAGTTTCAATTGTTAGGATTAATTAATTCTGATTGCTCCATATAAACAGTACTGATTTCTTTTTGGATTTGGGTTCTATAGGGTCCAAGGATTCCAAAAATCCTGTTTTCACGAGACTGAATTTTTACTCATTTTTTCTCAATTTTTTGCTTCATATTGTGTCTATAATTCGTTGGGATTCATGTTTCTTGAGTTCTTGGTGAAAACGTACTTGTCCTAGCATACAATTGATCTGTTTGGGTTGTGATTGGTCTGTTCGGGAACCAAGAAAAGAGTTCTTACTTTTCGATTCGTTTGAAGTTCCAAAAGGTGAAAATTGAGAGGTATATCATTACTTTTGAAAGCTAAACACGAGCGGTAAAATTAAAGTGACATATTTTGAGTGAAACACGTAAGGGAGTGTAGTGAGAAAATTTTATTTCTCTATATTGTGCTAACCTCTGTTTTGCAGCAATATGTCAAGTTTCGATCCTATGTTATTCCAAGAAGACCTGATGAGTACATTACAAAACATGATAAGAGAATAGTTGGGTGGCTTTAAAGAGCAGGTGGATGAGATGAGTGAGGAGTTGAGACAAATGCGGGTGAAAGTAGATAGAGTTGAGAGCACTCGAAATGAACAATCCGGCAAATCATGTAGTGCTCAAAGAAGTGGTAGACCACAGCCTAGAGAAAGGAGGGCTGATAACGATCTTGATAAATTTTACCGAGATAGCTTTAACGATGGGGATAGTGACGTTGATTCTGTATTGCTAACTGACGGAATAGTAGGTGGGTTGGTAGAGGATCTAATTGGGAGGATGACAACATGAATGTGATCAAAATGAAGATTCCATCCTTCCAAGGGAAGAATGACCCCGAGGCCTATCTTGAGTGGGTCAAGAAAGTAGAGTTTGTGTTTGCTTGCCATAATTACTCTAAGTCCAAGAAGTTGAAATTAGAGGCTATTGAATTTTTTGATTATGCACTTATTGGTGGGATCGTTTGATGACGGAGCGAAGGCGTAGTGATGAGGGGACCGTCGAGACTTGGGATGAGATAAAGCGACTGATGAAGAAGCGATTTGTACCCGATCACTATTATCGAGAATTATACCAAAAATTGCAGGGGCTTACACAGGGGAATCGTAGTGTTGATGAGTATTACAAGAAAATGGAAGTGGCCATTATTCGGGCCAAGGTTGATGAGAATAGAGAAGCTACCATAGCGAGGTTCTTGAGTGGTTTAAATCGAAAAATTGCGAATGCGGTTGAATTGCAGCCTTATGTCGAGATTGAAGATATGGTGCATACGGCAATTAAAATAGAGAGACAGCTCAAGAGGAGGGGTAGTTTCAAGCCAAGCCAAAGTTCTTATTCTACTATATGGAAACAAAGTCCGTGGAAAAAGGACGACAAAACAAACACTCCAAAATTGAAAGTTGATTCGAAGCCGGAGACGCATAGTGGTAGTCAAGATAAGCTAAGGCAGCCCTTAACACCACTAATACTCCTACTACCTGAAGCAGGGACATTATTTGTTGGAAGTGTTAAATGAGAGGCCACGTGTCCACTCAATGCCCGAATAAGCGAGTAATAATGCTTCTGGATAATGGGGAATATGAAACGGATTAAGAAGGCGCTGAAGCTATGCTACTTTTAGAGGATATTGAAGAAGAAGATGGCTCTATCCAGGGCAAGTTGTTGGTTGCAAGAAGAGCCCTTAGTGTGCAAGCAAAAGAGGATGAGGAGCAGCGCGAGAATATTTTCCATACTAGGTGCCTAGTGTTAGGCAATGTGTGTAGCTTGGTGATAAACGGAGGTAGTTGCATTAATGTGGCTAGCACGACAATGGTGGAGAAGCTAGCATTGTATACGACTATGCACCCAAGGCCTTACAAACTGCAGTGGTTGAATGATAGCGGTGAAGTGAGGGTGAACAAGCAGGCTTTGGTGTCCTTTAGCATTGGTAAGTACGAGGACCAAGTGCTTTGTGATGTGGTTCCCATGCAAGCCGGCCATATGTTGTTGGGGAGACTATGGCAATATGATAGAAGAGTTAAACACGACGGCTTCACCAATAAATATTTGTTTGAGATGAACAAGAGAACAATCATTCTTGCACCTTTACCGCCACAGCAAGCCTATGCCGATCAGTTGAAGTTGCAAAACGAGGAACAACGGAGAGCTAAAAAGAAAAAGAGAGTTTGTGGCGAGAAAAAGAAAGAGAGTGAGCGAAAAAGAAAAAAATTGAGAAAAAAGAAAGTAGAGTGAAAAAACTAGTGACTATTTAGAGCAAATTTAAGAGGAGGCAAAAGAATTTATATGCGAAAGTTAGTGAAGTGAAAATAGCGATATTTTGTAATCAACTTCTTGTACTTGTGCATAAAGAAGCGCGCTTTTGAACACCAACGAATTAAATTTTTCTTTGCCTAGTGTTATTATCTCTTTGTTGCAGGATTTTGGTGACGTCTTTCTAGAGGATACGCCAAGCGGTTTACCACCCATCCGAGGAATAGAGCACAAAATTAATTTCGTACTCGGAGCATCCATTCCAAACTGGCCAACCTATAGGAGTAACCTGAAGGAGACGAAGGAACTTCAAAGGCAAGTGACGGCTGCTGGAGAAAAGCTATGTGAGAGAGAGTATGAGCCCATGTGCGGTGCCAGTGTTGCTAGTGCCGAAGAAAGATGGAACGTGGAGAACGTGCGTGGACTGCTGAGCTATAAATAATATCACGATGAAGTATCGTGTAACACCCCGTGTTCATGTTAGTGTTAAGTATATTGTATTAGGTTTCTTTGCACTCATGTGAGTGATCGTTTAGTGATTCGGGTGGTCTGAATCGATTTTGGTTTGTAAATCATGAGTGTTGATCCTATGTGATTTTCTTGTTTTTAGCCAACTTTGGATTATCCTAACTTTCTCATCTTTTATCCGATTTGACTGTCGTTTGTTCCTACTTCTAGATTTTATACCATTCTACAACTTTCGTGTTTTGGCCGATGTCCAATTCGCACTCCTCGTTGATCAAAACAGGACCCGAAGTAGGTCCATCGCTAAATTCTGGTCATTCGGTAGTGCTTTGGCAGAGCGCTGTCTTCGGTGAATTTTTGGGAAAAATATATCCCGAATTTGGGAAAACTTCCAATTAAGAAGTTGTAGATCTTTGAAATACCTTTCCGTGGACATAAAGAATGCATCAATAGGAGTTCCGAGTCAAAAGTTATGGCCGAATCAAAAACAGTGCATCAGAGCACCAAAATTACACGCGGACCGATCTGGGGAGTCCAGACTTATGTGCGGACCGGTATGGGATTTTTCAATACCGGTTCGGCAGTGGGCTAATGTCGGTTTAAAGCATTTTTAAGCATTCTTTTGATCCCTTTTTGCCACAACTTCAACCCAAACACTCCTAAACATCCCTAGAGAGTTCTAGAGAGCTTTAGGGAGAGAGAGAAGGGGATTTCTACACATCTAATCTCTTGATCCAAGGATTAAATCTTTAAACCAACCAAATCTTCCTCTCCTTCACTATTCATCATCTCCTACCTTGTTATAAACCATATGAGCTCTAGCTTGAGCGTTGGATATGGGAACGAGGTTTATACATCATTGGTTTGAAGATCTTGCCACGCCAGGAGCGTGGTGACGCGAGAGCTTTAAGATTTCACCGAACGGAACTTCGGATATGGATTGATTTCTATGGTTAAGGTATGGAAAGTATTTCGTATGCATTCCGTAAGCTCTAGAGCTATTATTTGATATTCGTATTATTGTATTCATCTTGTTATTACTTGTTCCTTGGCTCGGTTATGTTATAGCTGGCTTTGCTTGCTATATGTGATGTGTTTGGCTTAAGTTCTTTGGTGATTGATTGGTACATGTTTAAGTACACCTACCGGGGATTTGCCAACAATCCAACAGCCCAGTTTGCAACGTCCGCGGAAAAAGAGTGGATGAGGTGAGGCATGAATTGGTATGGTGGTACTTGGCATGTAGCCATGAGAGAGTCGGATATGAGGCCTTGTATGGTGATGAGCTTATGTATGTGTATTTGTTATTGTTCTATTGATTCACAGATTCATCTTTATCCTCTGTATACGGTTTACTTCCCCATACATGTTTTTCATCTACAGGTGCTCGCGGTGAGGACGCAGGATGGGACAGTGAGAGCTCATGGGAGAACTTTAGGGATTATTATAGTTTAGAGGTTGTAGAATTTGATTCCGTTGTATTTTGGGAACTCTATTGTAATTAATGAATAATTTGTATCCTATTTATTCATTTCTTATCGCCCCCAAGAGCGGGGCGTTACATATCGTCACCCCATTCCACGCTTAGATGATATGCTTGATGAGTTACATGGGTTTAATATATTCTCATAAAATTGATTTAAAAAGTAGGTATCATCAAATTAAGATGAAAGAAGAAGATGAATGGAAAACAACATTTAAAACTAAATATGGGTTATATGAGTGGTTACTTATACCTTTTGGTTTGACTAATGCTCCTAGTACCTTTATGCGCTTAATGAACCATGTTTTGAGATTATTTATTGGCAAATTTGTTGTGGTCTATTTTGATGATATTCTAATTTATAGCAAAAATTTAGATGATCATGCTATGCATTTGAAATCTGTTTTAGATGTCTTGCGTAGGGAGAAATTATATGCTAACCTGAAAAAGTGCACCTTTTGCACGAATAAGTTTGTGTTTCTTGTTTTTTTTGTGAGTGCACAAGGTATTCAGGTTGATGAAGGAAATATGAAGACTATTCAAGAATGGCAAAGTCATACAAGTGTTGGACAAGTGCGGAGTTTCCATGGACTTGCTAGTTTTTATCAGTGGTTCGTGAAGGATTTTAGCACAATTCGGCGCCATTAACTAAGGTGATCAAGAAGAACGTTGGGTTCAAGTAGGAAGAGGAACAAGAGAAAGCATTCCAATTACTAAAAAGCAAGCTAAGTAACGCCCCCGTGTTATCTTTACCTAACTTTTCAAAGATTTTTAAAATTGAATGCGATGCTTCAGGAAATGAAATTTGTGCTGTTCTTATGCAGGAAGGGAAGCCAATAGCATACTTTAATAAGAAGTTAGGTGGGGCGACCTTAAATTATCCTTCCTACGACAAGGAGCTCTATGCATTGGTGAGAGCATTGGATACATGGAAGCACTATCTGTGGCCAAAGGAATTCTAGGTTCACACGGATCATGAATCGTTGAAGCACATGAAGGGGCAACATAGGTTGAACAAACACCATGCCAAATGGGTGAAGTTAATAGAAACTTTCCCATATGTGATCAAGTACAAGAAGGGTAGGGAGAATGTCGTGGCAGATGCTTTGTCGCGCAGGTATGCTTTAATTGCTATTTTAAATGCTAAATTGCTTGGATTTAAATACATTAAGGATTTGAAAAGTTGGGTTGATATTCAATGCATGTGAAAAGTTGGTGTTTGATAAGTACTTTAGGCATGGTGGATTTCTAATGCGTGAAAACAAACTTTGTGTGCCTAAATGTTCTTTGCGTGAACTGCTTGTGAAAGAGGCTCATGGTGGGAGTCTAATGGGACACTTTGGTATAACTAAGACTTTAGGAGTATTGCAAGGACACTTATTTTGGCCTCACATGAAAAGAGATATTGAAAGAATTTGTGAGAGATGTGTTACTTGTAAGAAAGCAAAGTCTAAGTTAAACCCCCATGATTCATATACTCTATTGCCCATTCCTAGTGACATTTTGGTTGACATTTCTATGGATTTTGTATTGGGTTTGCCTAGGACTAAACATGGGAATGATTCCGTTTTCGTGGTGGTTGATAGATTTTTTAAAATAGCTCATTTAATTGCTTGTCATAAAACTGGTGATGCACCACGAATTGCGAATTTGTTCTTTAAAGAAATTATGCGTTTGCATGGCATGCCTAGAACCATTGTTTCTGATAGGGATGCAAAGTTTTTGAGCTACTTTTGGAAGACTTTGTGGGGAAAGTTAGGTACTAAATTGTTGTTTTCTACTACATGTCATCCCCAAACTGATGGTCAAACGAAAGTAGTAAATAAAACTCTGTCCACTTTATTGCGTGCCATAATAAAAAATAACTTGAAAGAATGGGAATAATGTTTGCCTCATGTTGAGTTTTCATATAATCGATATGTTCATTATGCATCTAAGTTTTCTCATTTTGAGATTGTGTATGATTTTAATCCGTTAACTCCTTTGAATTTATTACCATTATCTATTAAACATGTTAACCTAGATGGCAGAAAAAAAAGCTAAGTTTGTTAGACAGATTCATGAGAGGGCGAGGCAAAACATTGAAAAAAGAACTGAGCAGTATATGTAGCAAGTAAACAAAGGAAGAAAAAAGGTGATTTTTGAACCAGGAGATTGGGGTTGGCTGCACTTGATGAATGAACGCTTTCCGGTTCAAAGGCGTTCTAAGCTTTTACCGAGAGGAGATGGACCATTTAAAGTTGTGCAAAGGATCAATGACAATGCATACAAACTTGATCTTCCAGGTGAGTATAATGTGAGTGCTACATTTAATGTTGCTGATCTAAGTCCGTTTAGTGCAGTGACGAATTGAGGACAATTCCTTTTCAAGAGGAGGGGAATGATGAGCCCAAGGATAGCACTATAGTTGGGTCATGGAGTGAAGGCTATGCCGATCCCATTCGGGTTCCAAGTGGCCCAACCATTCTAGCTAGAGCCAAGAAGATTAATGAACTTATGACCATGGTCCAAGAGATGATTAGCAAAGCTCAAGCATGGAGGAGCGTTGAAGGGGATCGGGCTCAAGAATGGAAGACATTGCTTAAAGGCCCAATTGAAGATGTTACATTGCAAGCCCAAGGCAAAGAGAGTTAAAACGTGTAGTTAACAATGGGCTGGGCTAGTCTTTATTTATTTTACGTTTATGTTATATTTTAGCTTTGTTTGGGCCCAATTATGTGAAAACCCCATTAAATTTTATTTTTGTTTATTTTCTTAGACCTAGTAGGTTTAATTATTCCTATTTAAAGGACCTAACTCTTTTGTTTGAGCAACCTTTGATTAATACGAATTTAGAGTGTTTTCACCTCTTGTGTTCTAAGAACATATCGAATAGTTAGAATAAAATTCTTGTTGTTCATCGGCTTAGCAATCAATTAACCCATCAATTAGTTGTTTGTCTTCGACTATACCAAGGTTCATTCTCATTCGAAGGATTGAGTCGAGGTTCTACCTTCATCAACTTCACGTGATTCTAAGGTTCTTGCGTCTTCAAACGTTAAGGGTTGCGGATCCATCTTGTTTTGGATAGAAATAAGATCTTAGTTCACATCAGAGTGCAACGTAATATCAGTCATAAGAGAAATGGAGTGCTTCCATCTTGGGATTCTTTTGATCCCGCGTTATGCTTTTGACAAGTTTCTCTCTGCTTCTTGATTCTTTAGCTTGTCAGAGTCCATTTTTATTGCTACTTTTGTTCATACTCGCAGTCTCAAAAGGATTACCAGTGTTCTTTATTTTTATGAGTGGGTGTGAATTATTTGATTCTGGTTTGATCATTGAGAAAGGTGGAGGCCTTAAGTTGCTAAATAATTGATTTCGTTGACTTCAGAGGTAGAATTTTTAGTTTTGCTGATAGGATGACTACGGGGTTGTGATGGTGTGGGTTAAAGCATCCTCAGTGCGAATGATGAATGAAAAGGCTAGTCTTTGGAGAGTTGTTCGGGTTTTCTTGTTTGCACCCTCAGTTTATCATTTATCTTTTAATACTTTTGATACCTTCAGTATATGCTAATGATGGATTGAGAAGCTAACCCTTGCAAGCTTTAATTTATACTAGTGATGATGGAGAGGCTAGTCTTTGAGGAGATACTCCGGTTTTATTGTCAACACCCTCAATATGTACGAATGATAATGGAGAGACTAGTCTTTGGGGAGTTGTTCTGGTCTTTTTGTCGACACCTTTAGTGCATACATCCTCGGTACCCTCAATGTGTGCAAATGATGATGGAGATGTTAGTCTTTTGGGAAGTTGTTCTAGTCTTCTTGTCGATACCCTTAGTGCATGTACCCTTGGCACCCTTAATGTGTGCAAATGATGATGAAGAGGCTAGTCTTTGTGGAGTTGTTTTGGTCTTCTTATTGCCACCCTCAGTGCATATACCCTCGGCAACCTTAATGTACACCCTTTGCATCCTTAGCATATCTATGGCAGCTTTATGCTCTTCGATTTAGATTCGTTGCCCGTTCTTTTTAGGAATATTGTTTATGAATTCGGGCAATCATGAATTAGGATACTCGAAGAAATGATTCAATTTTATTAATGAAATGAATAGGTACATTGATAAGAAATTCCTCATCCTACCCTTAACCCTTATAATTTTGCACCATTTCTCTCTTAATTCCCCCTATTTCTAGGATGGTTAAGCTAAATTGGATTAATGGTGTCTGCCTCTGCTTCATTCGATATTTAGAATAAGGGAGCGTAATCTTCTTAGAATCATCAAATCTTGGATAGCATACTTCAAGGCAGACAAATTATCAATGTTATGTCTAAAATCTTGGTGATAAGCGCAACGTTCATCAGCCTTCCAGTCAGGGGTAGCTGGGTTGGGGGTGCCAGAGGAGCTAGTGCATTTAGAATACCCTCAGCTTGTAGCATAGCTAAAATCTGACTCAATGAAACCGGTATGCATGAAAAAGAATGATACTTCTTTCTACTGCTCTGCTTTTTAGACCCTTGTTCTTGCGGATAATGGAAGCTGATTTGTTGATGAGGACTTAAGTTTTGGTAAGACCAGACTTAGTTGATGGCCAGGGTGATTTTCTCATATTAAAAAGAGGCTTTCTTAACTTCAGCAGCTTGGGAAAGTTCCTCCTCAGTCTTATTAGCCATATGCATCAGGGCCTTATATCGTTCAGATTTAGGACTTGAAGTTCTTGATAATCATTCCCAGCTACTCTTATTCAGGAATTCTATTGACTAATTGAGATGTTAATTCATTTTAGCGAGTGATGAAGTCATTGACACTCTCGTATTTTCTCTATTTCATCATCTCAAGGTGCTTACGGGTGTCTTTGAGCTCCTCATTAGATTTGTAGTGTTGCATGAATTCTTTCATGATGATTTTTTAGTCGACTACCCGGTGCTTCTCTAAACTAAAAAATCAACTGTGGGCTGGCCTAGTGAGAGTTCGATTGAAACTTTGGGCCATATGGGATTCGTTCAACCTATATAATTGCATGGTTCGGATATAGGCTCTGACGTGCAGGTGAGGCAGAGTGCTTCAAGAGAACTTCTCGATGTGGAAACGTTTAAAACTAATCGACAAATGGGCATTTGGGTATATGGACATATTTTGGAGATTGGCGATGTTGTTGGTTTTTTTGACCACCCTACTACGGTTTAGGGCCTTCATTTGGTTTTTAAGTGTGGTAATGGTGTCATTATCTTTGGCTTGATTGATTACGGTCTCAAGGTATTGTCCCTTGTATGGTTCTCCATCGAGGATGGCTTGGGGATTACAGTTTTAAAGAGGTTGGTTATGTTTGGGGTTCAACTAGGCGGCTTTGGGATACCGATGGTACATCGAAGTTGGCAGGGGCCATAAAAAGTGGATGGTCAATGTTGGCATGAATTGGGAGAATGTGTTGGAGAATGTTAGGTAGATTTACCGGACCTCAGGTTTGGTTGCCTTCGATTGCGTATGGCTTTGGATTGGGTTGGTTTGTTTTAACAGGTTTTCTTGCAGTAATTAGTGTGTCAAGACGGGCTTGGGTGGCCACTTGGTGATTATTCATGATGGCAACAGACTGGTTTAGATCATGGATTAGATAGTAGAGATGTTTAAGGGTTAAGGTACCACCCTCAGTTTGCGGGAGAACAAGACTAGGCGATGGATCCGATGCATAAGAGGTTTCACTATGATTAACCTCAGTATTATTGACTCCGATTTGATCGATTGGTAACTTGGTGTTGCAACGAGGAGACATGCCTGTTGGTGAGTTTGATCTCGTGAGTCGTCTAGTTTGATCTCTCTAGCCTGGCCGGCTAGTGCAAAAAAAACAAGAAATGGAACCTCATGGCTAGGGTCTAGTCCCCCTCTCTGGTTGAAGCTTTACCAGGTTCCCACAAGTACATGTACAATGACATAATGGTAATCTGACCCATTCAATAAGCCCATCCCTAAACAATTCAGCGCCCTTGGTTTTTGTCCTTAATGGTGTTGTGGCTTTTCTTTTTTTCTTGGCTTTGCATTGTTTATATTTGCCTAAAAAACTTTGTTTTTCTTTCAGGTGACAGAGTATTCGATAAGCACACAGACTCTTCCATCCACTCTGAGGAGTTGAATGCTAGTTCTAACCACTGGGTAATTGGCAAACCCCCTTATTTGAGACATCCAAGGTTGTCAACGCCCTGCTCGGCTATACCCCTGTCACGACCTCTTTCATCAGGAGGACTCTTACTACTCATTCGGTGGGAGGAGACCCACCTAATTGGCCATTTTAATACAAGTTGTTCAAAAAGTACAAAATTCTTAACGACAGAGTTCTGAGAGGGATAACTTAAGGTCCAGTTGCGTTGCTGAGAAAAACTCTAGTGATTCCCAGAGCAAAGAGAATGAGAAGAATAATGAGGAGAAGGAGGAGGAGAGAAGAAGAAGAAGGAGAAGGAGGAGGAGAAGGAGAATGAGAAGGAGAAGGAGATGAAGAAGGATAATGAGATGAAAAAGGAAAAGAAGAAGCAGAAGCAGAAGCAGAAGGATAAGGAGAAGATAAAGAGGAAGAATGAGAAGGAGAATAAGAATAAATGAGGAGGTGGAAGAGGAGGAGAAGCAGAAGAAGAAGAACAAGAACAAGAACAAAAAGGAAGAGGAAGGAGAAGAAATAGCAGAAGGAAAATGAGAAGGAGAATGAGAATGAGAAGAAGTAGAAATAGAGGCTCTTTTTGATGAAGCCTTTACTCTGTCTCCACACTGACTAGACGAAGCTGAACAAGAAAAGTTGACTCTAAGGCGCACGGTCACTCAAGCGCTGTCAACCAAAGGGAAAGCTGTTAGGCAAGCAAATGCACCAGAGAGTTCGGCAGCCCCCCCCCCCCCCCCCCTCCCAAAAAAAAAAAAGGGGAAAAAAAACTATCCAGATCATTGAAGTCTCCACCTCTGCTAGGGTTGAGAAAAGGGTGGATGAGTCACCAAGCGAAACCCTACTACCACCCTTACCTGCTAAGAAGGTAACCAATCAGAGGAAGAAACATGAATCCACTCCTTAACTGTTATTCATGATGTTGGGGGTTCTTCCCATGGTGAAGACCGTCATATTCCTTTTTTTATTCTAAGGCCATACATCCCTATGGAGGATATGATGGTGCACGTTGAACATATCATTATTATCGACGATAATGTGGCCTTTGTCCTAGCCAATAGTATTACTCTGCCTAGAGACAGAGAGAGTTTAGAGCAGGTAGATACCCCAACACTAGGAATCCTTAGGTTTCAATGCCTTAATGTTTTAAATTACCACTTCTCTACCTATTTTTCCTTTTTCTCTTTCTGCCTTATTATTTTGGTTTTTGCTGCTTTTTTGTGTTAGTTTGTTTAGCATTTTGCGTAATATAATGTTCGGCAAACCAAGGACATCAACAACCTAAAGACCCTTAACAGGGAAATTGGGAAGCAAGTTGAACGGTTGAACAAACAGGTCAAGAACCTTAAGTCTTCTGTTGACAAAACAGGCTAAGGAGGCTTTTGATGCTAATGAGTCTTATGAGAAGGAGCTCCAATCTTACAAGGATCTGCTGGCCAACTTGCAAAAGTCGTTGGATGAGGAGAGGAAAAGCAAAGAAGAGACTGGTTAGGGAGGAAGCCCAAAAAAGTGCCGAGGAGCGCATCGAAAGGCATAATAAGAAACATGAAGATGTGTTGTGAATGTTCTAAATATTGCAAATGCAGGAATCACATACTAGTATAGCTTAGGAAAGAGCGAGGTCAAACCCTAGGGATCTAACGGATGGAACGTAAGTATCTCACTCACTAATTCTAATTAATTCCTAATCTAGCTTAAAAATTAAGTGATATGGTTTATCAACTATGAACACAAATAAAATAATCAGTTAATAAAATACTAATAAAATAATTAATTAATAAAATAATAAGGTGGTGGAGTCATATATTTGATATCATGTTCCTAATATTCATGCCCAATAAACTCTACCCTTTGTCTCGCATTTGGTCTCTCGACTCTATTAGATGCATAAAAAAACATTAATTAAACCCAATTAATTGATAAAATCTAATTATTAATTATTCCATAGCCAAACGTATGTATAATAACCTGCTAGCAATAGGCTGAGGGAGTGGGATTGGTTTGTTGTCTTAATTGATTTGAGCTTGTGCATTTAGTAACTTAAAATATCATGTTCCTAATATTCAAACGTATGTATAATAACCCGCTAGCAATAGGCTGGGGGAGTGGGCTTGGTTTATTAATTAATTTATAAAATATAATTATTAATTCTTCCACAGCTAAACGTAATGTTCTAAAAATTGCTAGGCGCCCCTAGGTCGGCCGGGGGGGGGGGGGGGGGGGGGGGGGGCTAACGCCTAGGGGATTAATCGGTCAAACAAATTTTTATTAAAAATATTATTTTAAATAACATAATACTAACAAAACATAATATACCTTTCAAATTAACATTAATTTTCCAACATCCAACCAATAAAACATGCATTCTAAAAACAAAACAAACAAGTTCAAACAATCAAACCTAAGTGAACATCCCAAAATACAAGTCCAAACGTTAAAAGCATAAATAAATAAAATTAACAAAAAGAAAGTAATTAAATTAAACTAATGTTCTAGGTCTCTAGTTCTTCTTCTACATATCTTTCTAAGACCTTGTCCTGATCGGATTCAAAATCAAACTCTTCATCTCCGTCTTCTTCTGACTCATCCTCCGACACAAAATCTTCTTCATGAAGTTATCTAACTTCAACATTTCTAGCACTTCTTCTAGGCTCTAGCACACTATCAGCCCCACTTGCTTCTCCAACTATTTCACAAATAAGGTCGGAACTAGGGAAAAGTTCTTCATTATCACCACATTCTACTATTCATCCTTGTGCTTTACTAGTGTCACTTGCTAGTAATACATCAACATCTTTCTTCTTCATCTTTTTCTTCTTGTTGATAAGTTTAGAATTAAATTGAACATAAACTAGATTGTTCAACATTGTTGCATTTAATATATTTCTCTTCTTGGTATGTATTTACATAAATTGGGAAAAAAAAGGGGAGAGAACTATTAGTATGCTACTAGTTTATATTCAAAGCTTTTTTAAAATTATTTTAAACTAAACTACTAAAACTACTTACTCCTTCAAAAGTACTCCAATTTCTCTCACACTCGGATGAACTAGTAGTCAACGAAAGAATCTTCAAAGCCATCTTTTGCAAGTGAGGTACTCCATTGCCATAGATAGTCCACCATTCAACTAGTCATTAAAGAAAGCTACTTAATAACAAACTAACATTTATACAATTAAATAAAAGTGTAAAGTAAAGAATACTCATACCCGGCTCAAATTTATTATCATTCTTGGGATATCCCGATGCCGCCAATTGTTTTTCAAAGCTACCCTCTTTTTTCAAATACTTCCATATCTCCACATTGCTAACTTCAACTTGAATATCATAATCGTCCCCATAGATAATTTCAATACAAGTTAAAAATGAATTCATGACAATCGGGTCTTTTTCTATGTTAGTATCTTTGAAGAAGTAATATGAATTCAACAAGTAGGCCGCCACATGTAATGGAGTATCAAGTTGACCTTCGGATTTTGCATTAATAATAGCTAGGATTGGACGATAGTTAGTCTCCACATTCTTGAATGCCTCATTGATATCTTCTTTTGCTTGTTTTAGCTCTCCATATAAAAAGCCTATAACCGATTTTCCATCCCCATCGACAAGGAAAAACACATTTACTAAAGGGGCAAACACCTTCAAACACATAGTCACCCCATTCCAAAAGGCCAAACTTAAGACTGTGGCACTCGAAACTTCCCCTTTTGTTTGTTTCAACCATTTACAAGTTGCCCACTCATCACTAGTAAACTTAGCCTTAACTTTTCTTTCTTTTCCATTATACTTTGTAAAGTAAGAAAAGAAGTAACAAATCTTGTAACTCCCGGCCTAATAATATCCTTTTTTTTGGTAAACTTTCTTATAAGTGTCAAAGTCTTGTGATGTGCATAAATGAAGATGGTTAATGCCTTTGCCTTTTTAATTACACCTTTAAACCTTGGTTGCTTGCCAATTCCTTCAAGCATAAGGTTCAATGTGTGAGTGGCACAAGAAGTCCAAAAAATGGCTGGCCTATTTGCCTTTACTAACTTCGTCATAGCCATATTGTTTGAGGCATTGTCGGTCACCACTTAAACGACTTATTGTGGTACAATTTCATCAATAAATTGATCAACATATTCGAAAATATATTTCCCTATGTGCGCCTCCTCCGAGTCTTCCTTAAAAGAAAGAAAAGTATTGCTTTCCTTGCAATTGACACATAAATTCATGGCACTCATTCTCTTCTTATCACTCCAAGCATCGGTCATTATTGAACAACTAATCAACTTCCAATATTCTTTTTTGTTTTTTAAGTGACTTTTTTGTTCTCTCCACCTCTTCCTTTAATAATGGTTCCCTTAAAAGGTATTGACTTGGAAGTTGGTAACCCTGACCAAATTGACCAACCGCTTCATAAAATATTTTGAAACTATCGTTATCAATTGCATAAAAATGAATCATGAACTCATACACCCACCTAGCTAGATGTTTATGCACACTATGTGTTCTCTCCTTAAAAAGATGCTCGCTAATGTTTGATTGCCGCATCTTCTTCCCTTGGCCCATAGAAGAATCGGGATTTATAGTAGATGTAAATTTATCAATTGGCCCAAGGAAGTGCGAATTTTTTCTTGATCCCATTCCTTCATCTTATTCATCTCCCTCATCAATAATGTTTACCTCTTCCCTCATTTCTGAATCGTGTTTTCTCTTCTCCATCTGTTTAATTTTTTATTTATTTAAGTCATTTAGGCACCTCTCTTTATCTTCTTTAGTTGACTTAGGGCACTTGGATACGTTTTTTTAACGTGTGCAATGTGTTGTTTGATCCTATATATCCCTCCACTCATTTTCTTTACACACAGTTTACATTTCACCTTATCCTTATTGGGTAGATTTATCAATGTTCTGTAATCCCAACCAATATTATCCAAATCACATTTTGAAAAGGCAGACGCCTCAACCGATGTTGAATTAGAGGCAGCGAATGATGTTGAATTCATGCTACACAAACAATAACAATTTTATAACCTAATAACATACTTCCATACATAAATAAAACAATGTATGGATTAAAAAATGTGGTATTTTTTTACGAAATTTGGTATTTTCATTTTTTACGAAATTTGCTACACACAATACTCAAATTTAATTTAATTTTTATTTATGAAATTTAGTATTTTTAACCTAATAATATATTAAACAAGTGTCAAAATGATTTATAACATCTCAAACTAACAACTTTGATATCAAATAACAATATTTAAAAAAAACAAAAGATAACTAACCTTAGTCCTTAGGGCTTAACTGTGCCACTGTGGACTGTGGACAGACAGAAAGTAGGGCTTGACGGCGCTGTGTGGATGGTGAGGAGAGGAGATGGAGATCGGAGATTGAGAGGGGAGGATGAGGAGAACGAAGCATAAGGTCCTGTTAGTAACCATCTATTAGTAACCATTTCACGCAAAAGCTTAAGCTGTTAAGTAGTGGGCCAACAATGTATATTATACTCTTCAACACTCCCCCTCACGTGCGAGCCACTCGAACGTGGATAGACAAACGAAACCAAAGGCCAAACTGGCCAAACCAAAGGTGCACTTCGCGCACAAACAACAACATGCATATTGCACAAATACAAAGGAGGAAACAAATGCAAGTAGGAGAATTCGAACCCGAAACCTTGCAGAACCTGACCTCTGATACCATGTTAGTAACCAGGGGCGGATCCACAGAGGAGCAAGGGTGGTCAATTGACCCCCGCAACCTCAGAAATCATCCATTAGAGCTGCCCAAGTTGACCCCCGCAAGGTGCTCGACGAAATGCCTGAATGGGGCAACTTTTGTGCTGGGGTAAAGGCGCAGCGCGCAGTGCTGGCGCGCGCGCGCGCGCATCTTTTTTTTTTAATTCGCCCAACGTAAAACGACGTCGTTTTGTCACATTAAAAAAAAAAAAAAAAAAAAAAAACAGGCTTATTTTCTTTTATTATTAAGGTATATTCATTAATTAACTCTCTATTGTATTTTTCTTTTATTATTATTATTATTATTTTTAATCGAAGGCCGTCCTGGCTTATTTTTTGCTTTTACAATTATGTTTCGCCCGCTATTTTTCCTTATTCGATCATTTCGGTCTTTATATTGAAATGTTATTCTCTTTGCATTATCGCAAGACATGCTAGGCCCTGCGCTTGTATAATCATGTACTTATTTTCTGGATGAATTATGAATTATAATATTATCGTTTCATTTTAATGAGTATATTTTGCGTAATTTTTTTTCACCTTTATACGTTGACCCCCGGAAGAAAATTTTCTGGATCCGCCACTGTTAGTAACCATCTCACCCAAAAGCTTAAGCTGTTAAGTAGTAGGCCAAAAATATATATCATACTTTTCAATAGACTGAATAAGGATAACGGCTTAAATGTGGTTTTTTTTAATGAAACTACGTCGTTTTAAAGAAAAAGGGGAGGGGGAACGGCCCCTAAAGACAAAGGATTAGCCTTATTTTTAGAACACTGGCCAAACATATGTATTATAACCCGCTGGCAATAGGCTGGAGGAGTGAGCTTGGTTTGTTGTCTTAATTGATTTGAGCTTGCCAGGAGTTGAACTCAAGTCCAACATGTAAATAATTGATGCACTGACTAACTATGCTAGAACCTTCCTTGTGTAAGTAATTTACTTCTTTTTCTTTTGAATCCAAAATGCCTAGCTTTCCCATTTTCTTCACAAATTTTCTTTTCACCATAATTTTTCCGTTTTAACTTCAAATTATTTCGTTCAAAAGCCAACTTTCTCCATTTAATTCTAAGCACTTGAAAAACACTTAAAACATAGTAAATATAAAAATATACGCTTTCCAAAGTATATAGTAGTGGGTTACAATGTACCAATTTCTTGTACATCATGATGCCCTTATGCAAGCAAAGGATGATGGCTATGATAAGGCCATCACTGCTTCTACTGATGAGGTGTCCGAGCTGAAAGACAAGATCTACAGAACCGGATACAAATTTGACTTGGACAATGCCGGTTTGCCGAACAACCATGAGCTTTATATAAAGGTTGTCCTCTGCTCTCCTGGTATCTTTTTCCTTGAAAACAACCGAGGTTAAAGAAGAAGTGTCCAAGGCTTTAGAAGAAGATGAGGATGGGGAGTGGGAAGTTCCCCAAGAAGGCCTAAGCTTTTTTTTTTTTATCTTTTTGTAATGTAATTCTTAGGCCTTGAAGTCCTTCCATTTGTAAAGATTTTCTTAAATGAATGAAAGGTGGAGTTTTTTGCCAGCCGCTATTCTCTTTTTCTTATTTTGTAACCGATCAAGTTCAATTGATAGCATACATAAATCCCATTAGAAGCAATAACTTTGATGTCATTACTGAATCATAGTTAACTTTGACAACTAGAATCTTAATTAGCTTACCAAGCCTTAAAAATCTTTATTTAAATTTTTTTGCCAAATAAGTAGAGTTTAAATTTAATTGGAATAGCAATAGTAATATAAAAATATATTGAGTTCTATAGTTTTATTTAATGTAAATCTTAAAATTTTTTGTTTACAATGAAAGGCCATATTTTTCTTTACAAAAAAAAAGAGGAAAAACACTTAAGTTATTCGTACTTTTATATATATATATATATGGGGCACATTTCTCCCACGGACTCAATCCGCACGGATTGAGTCCAAAACCCCGGAGGCCCCACCAAAAATATGCTGCCCGTTTTTTTTTGTTTTAACCTATCCCTGTTTCCAAACAGCCATTGATTAATACTGAAAAAACAAAAGAAAAACACGGTTGAAGCTCAGTGCTCTCTCTCTGCAGTTCATCTCTCTATCTTTTTCTCTCTGTGTAACCCATATCATTGAATCCTTGCAAAATTTTATTATAACCGAGATCTAAATGTTGCCTTGATCTCGAAAAGAAAATCCAAAACGCATCTCGAAGGAAAATTGAAACTGAAAACCAATATGGACATGAAATCAAAATCGAATTGGATCTAACCATGATTTGAGTGTGTCCAAGGTTAGATTTTTCCAAATCAAGCTCAGCCGTGGAGGAAGAGCACAGAGATTGTGTCCACACATTATATATTGTGTATTTCATTCAAATTGAACAATGGAATTCTTATATAAATATATATGTATTTTAAATTAAGCAATGAAGATTTGTGTTACAAGAGATGGACAAATGAAGACTTCTCTAGGTATTAATTTTAGAAATATAGAAAGAAATTTAGTTTTAGATTTTATGGAGTTTCAAATCTGAAGATTAACAATCATGATTTTACTTTCATTCAATGAAATAGAAATTTAGAGAGAGAAAGATGTTAAAGATCTTAGTTCCTTCTCATTTTCTTGTTGACGGTTTTGTTCAAGAAATTGGGTAAGAGCAGACATGAAGAAATTGAAATGAGTATGTAAATGGGCTTTTGATTTACTTTAATGGGTCTATGAAACCGATTAGGGAGGGGGCGGGTGGAGGGTTTACAGAGAGAAAATACGTGGAGATGGAGCCAGCAGTGACCAGAGATGGTGGTGGAGGTGGTGGCCAGAGATGAAGTTTGAGAGGAGGTTGGAGTGCTGGACTGTGTAGAATGAGAGGACTGCGTAGGAACTAGAGAGGAATCTCTTTTTTATCTTTTAAAGTTTTAATTGGTGACTGTTTGGAAATGGGGATAAGTTAAAATAAAAAAGGAGCTAGCATATTTTTCGTGGGGCTTTCACGGTTTTGGACTCAATCCGTGCGGATTGAGTCCGTAGGAGAAATGTACCCTATATATATGTACATAAAATAATTACTATTCTTAGCACCCACCCCTCTTTGAGTAATTTTTTTCCTCATTGTACTTTTACTGTTAAGTTTGCTTAGATTTTCTGTAATTATATATTTTCAAATACAAAATGAAGGTTATAGATCAACATACAAAACATAGGGACACCTACCGTAGCTCTTAACTTGTACTCAAAAGAAGCAACTGTCAGAACAATTCCACTTTTTTCTGGAGATAATAATGATAAAATATCTTTTGTAAGCGAACTAAGATCCACTGCGGCAGAAAGGCCAAATAGAACTTGCTATGTAGAGAAGTTAGAATGATGAAATAAGGAATAATAGAAAAAAAAAGAAAGAAAAAGGAAGTACGTAAACTTCATTTTCTTTTCCATATAACCAAATGTTTCTCTAAAATATATGTATATATATAACCGAATGCTATGGATCGTAGGCAAGCAGAGTTCAAATAAAATATACACGTGATTGCATATAGTTCAAATAAATTTTTCTATTATACCAAAAGGAAACGAATAAATTCAAGTTGTAGTGCAAGGAGCGCTTAACAACGTAAAAGGAAAATAAGGGATAGTGAAGTAATATGATCACTTAGCATTGTACAATGATTAAAATGTACCGAGGCCAAAACCTCCCCCAAAATAAAAGCATTCACCATTTTGATGGCAAACACAACTAGTTACTAAGCCTAAAGTCCCAATCATTGCTGTTTGCATGTTTCTCAGATTCTTGGAAACTATTACCAGTCAATATATGCGTGTTAATATATATGTTTGCTGCATTATACAGAAAATCGACCGGCCAAAGTTGAGTAACGTGCCTTGGTGATATATGAAAACATGTAATTCATGGGATGGCAAATGGTGGCAACACCATTTTGATCACAAACTTCCACACGTGTTTTAAAATCAAGAGTTTAAATATAATTGGCAACAATAGTGGTATTAAGCCATGGAAGAAACATACATTCATGTGGTATTATTTTAAAAACGTAATGTATGGTTATCAGAAAGTAGGGCTTGCGATATTTGACACGACACATCAACCCAACATAAACTCGACATGAAGTTAGCAGGTTTGGGTCAAGCATAAACATGTTTGGATTAATTTCTAGTTAGACACGCTTAATTCGCAAACTAAACATGTCTTGGTTCGGGTTAACCCACTATTTCGAAATTGACCTATAATTAACAAGATTATTTTTGCAGCTATATATAAAGAATATATAATTCATATATCTAACAAAGCTTGGTGTCAAAATTTGCTTAATGTCAGTGTGCTTTACTAGACCCATTTGTTAAAACAACACCTCCATATTCAGACTTCGTCAACTGCAGGGGGACATTTTCAAAATCTAGCTCTCACATATTCCATATTGCATAAGATATTGTTGACTGTTCAATATATTACAAGTGTTTAATTAATGTTGCAATGTTAAAGGAGGTGAATTATTATTTTTAATTGTATAGCTTATGTTTTTCACATTAAGTAAATCCACTAGTTTTGGAGTATATGAGATAACAAAAAATACATAACAAAAATACACAATGCACAACCAAACTCAACAACAAAATCAAACACAAACAAATACACTTAAATTGGTTGGGGCAATTGATCAAATACCTTATCTGCATTGTTTATATGCTCATGTATATTATATTATCATACACTTAAATAGGTTCTAAATATTCTACTCCAATGCACATTTAAACCCAATAGCAAAATCAAACATATACTCAGTATAAAGCACTATGAATACACGACACCACACACACACACACACACATATATATAATGCAAAGAAGTAAGGAAGAATGTCTTGCCTTATGTTGAAGTTGTGTTGAATTAACGAAAAAAAGATGCAAGAAGATGTCGATGAAGCAAAGAGAGAAAGTCGTGGGTTGAATTGAGATATTTGGGGTGCCCTCAAAACACAAATCCTAACTATATGTATTACTTTTTTGAGATAATGGGTTACAGGGCCTCGCTCCGTAATGTTTTATAACTCTAAGGACGGACTCATGTTTAATAAAGAAAAGTAGTACTAATTTCATAATTTGGTTTTATAATAAGGACACTTTTCATAATATTAATATATTTTAAGGAAAATGATAAATGTTGATGGACAAATATACCCCTAATTAGTTTAAGTTAATGTTAAAAATAACAAAACACTCTCTCTTTAGTTCTCACTTCTTCTCTCTTCTCTCTCTTTAAAATCAAATACATTGCTCTCTCTCTCTCTCAAATCAATAAACCAACTTTAGCTTCGACCAACGATCTCACTTCCTCCTCCACCACCACCACCACTTGACTTTTTGATCGTTTCGCCGAGAAGATCGGAGCACCGTTCTCATCTTCTTCTTTTTTTGCAGAGGTAGTCATAAAACAGATATAACTTTTGATTGAACCATTGGATCTAGCTGATTTTCGAATATGTTGTTCAGAAGACCAAGTTACTATATCATCGTGAAAATAAAGACGATCAGAGGTCGTTTTGTTATCAAAATCGACCAATTTCAACAGCCCAGCGGGATATTGAAAAAAATAAATTCTGATCGTAACTTTTTTTTTTACGATCCCTACGTCGATCCATATATATATGTACATGTATATAAATAGAGTGGATGTTGATCTCATCAATTTTGTTATTCTATATTTTGTAATGGTGCTAAAATTATTTTAGCACATTTTGGTTGTTATTCAAGCGGTGCTAAATGCATTTAGCACCTTCTGGAGCGCATTTAGCACCTTCTGGAGCGCATTTAGCATCTTTTGATTGCTATCCAGAAGGTGCTAAATGCATTTAGCACCTTTTGGTTGCTGTCCAGGTGGTGCTAAATGCATTTAGCACCTTCTGGAGCATACTTAGCACCTTTTGATTGCTGTCCAAAAGGTGCTAAATGCATTTAGCACCTTTTGGTTGCTGTCGAGGTGTTGCTAAATGCATTTAGCACCTTCTGGAGCACATTTAACACCTTTTGATTGCTGTCCAGAAAGTGCTAAATGCATTTAGCACCTTCTGGAGCATATTCAACACCTTTTTATTGCTATCTAAAAGGTGCTAAATGCATTTAGCACCTTCTGGTTGCTGTCCAGGTGGTGCTAAATGCATTTAGCACCTTCTGGAGTGCATTTAACACCTTTTGATTGCTGTCCAAAAGGTGCTAAATGCATTTAGCACCTTCTGGTTGCTGATAGTGTCATAATTAGATGTGAGATGTTATAAAGAAAGGGTATTAGTGTCTTTTTTGTACAGTGTCCTTAATTTACATGTCTAATTTTTAAATGTCCTTTATAATTATATTATTATTAAAATGAGCCCTTATGTCCAATTGCCCTTACTTTTTTTTTGTAAAAATGGTGTTTAATTTGAAATATCAGGGTGCTTTTACAAGCACCCTAAAGATTTGTTTTAATATTGGCAAAATTTTTCAAAATGTTTAGTGACAAAATAAGGGGTTGTAAATTAGTAAGTATTTCTTTGTCTTAATGGCAATATGCTAGAAATAAGTACTTTTTGATAGAATTATGTCTATTAATTTTGACACGTTTGTCACTGATGTATATATCTAATTAATAAAAAGTTATTTATCTGCTTCATCTATATTATTATATAAAGCCAATACTAATTTTAACTGCCATGAAACTGTGTCAGACTTCTGAATTGCCTATTTTACCACCGTGGTCTCTTTTTTTATAAAAAAATATTCTTGCAAGAAAATTCAAACCTTAAATCTTTGACAAAGTAATCTACCACCTTACCACTCAACCATTTAACATCTTTGTTTTACATTTTCATTTGAATTAAATATATTGACCAACTTCACGAGGCGAAGGTCTTCATAACAAAGTTATGCCTTCGATCCTCATAAAAGAGATTATCGCCCTTTTAAAATAGCGCAATTCAAGTGAATTTCATGTGCTTAAATTCCCCTCCTTGGCACCAGCCAACAACAAGAATATAATAGTTTCATTTCTAGAATTGAAAACATGAGGAGGTGACTCATCTTTAAAATTTCACTATGATATATATATATAGTATTATATAAAGACAAGAGCAATTTCAAATGCCATGAAGATTTTTGAATTGCCATGTGGTCTATTCTTTTAGACATTTGACAAAGTAATATGCCACATAACTACTAGACCACTTAACATCTTTGTTTTACATTTTCGTTTGAATTAGGTATTTTCGAGTAGCACATGCATCGCGTGTGCATGTGATCTAATGATTAATTAACTTTTTGCCAACAATATAAGTAATTTAAAATGAAATTAATGTATGGATAAAGTAAAACAAATAAATTTGGTCAGTTTAAAAGTTCAGAATGTACATAAATTTTAGGGATAGATAAATTTAAAGATAATTTAATTATCTATTGAAAAACTCAAATGAGGTTAAAACCGGAAAAATTAAAAACACATTAAAATCAATAAAAGATAAAAATAATTAATAATTATCGTCTATTTTTCATCATTCTTTAATTTTTCAAAAGAGGTTAGGCTAAAAGACATAATATTTTTAATATTTTTATGTTAAAAAGAAAACCCCAAATTTTAATGTATTACTATGGGCATTACGGATTGAAGGTTTATACAATTTTATTTTAAATATGTTACTCAATGCACATGGGTTGCTTGTGCCACCATTTCTCTGGCTTGCGTGTAATACGAGTAGGAAGATCTAGAACCAGGAAGCCCATAATACTTATGGTTCAAGATAAGAATCTCTTCTTAGAAGTTCACCGGTGCCACAAATTTCTCTTCACATTGTTATACACACCTGGTCGTTCTTCGATTTCTTCAACTTTTTCATTTTCTTTGATCAATGAAGATGAAAAAGAAAGAGAATGAAGAATAATCAGGTGTGTGGAACAATGTGAAGAGAAATTTATGGCACTGCTAGACTTATATGAAGAGTTTTTTATCCTTTGAACTACCAAGTATTATGGGCTTCTTGGTTCTAGACCTTCCTCCTCGTACTACACTATCCCCACATTCCATCTTCTCCGGCATCACCTTTTCTTGACCTTCCTCCTCGTACTATACTATCCCCACATTCCCTCTTCTCCAGCTTCACCTTTTCTAAGGTATTAGGGTTTCTGACCCTTTATTAACAGGCGCAAGCAATGTATATCCAATAATCTTGTTGACCTTTTTGATTTAAAGCCATTCTAGAGTTTTTGTTAAGATGTTCAATGTAAAGAACTTAACCCTAATTTATTGAACAAGAGAAGATCTATTTGATTTAAAGCCATTCTAGAGTTTATGTTAAGATGTTCAATGTAAAGATCTTAATCCTAATTTATTGAACAAGAGAAGATGAACGAGAGAAAATAACTTCCTAAAGACCTTAAGCCACAATACTGAAAAGTTCATTTTACGGCGAAGGTTCATTTTTATGATTATAGTGTACTTACCGACTTCCTATTATATATTATATATATTTATATATGTGAACCAACCACAAACACTTGTTAATTGACTACTAAATACTAATATATAATGTTTATTATTTCTTGATAGAGAGATGTTTTTCTATTAAAATTTGGATTGAGTTATCAATATAAACAATTGGTTAGGATTTTGTTCCTCTTTATATAGGTAAACTATTTTAACGAACCACTATTATCTCTACAAGTGTAAATAAATTATGTAACAATCAAAGGTATGAATAAATGTCTTAAAACATTTTCATTCTATATCTAGAATAGTTTATAAAAATGTTGAAGTCCATATCTATCCAAAATAATCTAGAATTTGTATAATTTTATTTGTGGCAATAAAAACATCCAACTTGTATAAGCACACTGACAGGCTTAAACAATTTTTTGGAGTCGAATAAGCAATACTTGAGGCATCAAATTAATGTTTGCTTAAAAAAATCTTATGTTGTCATATATATTTATGCTCCCTTTTGTAACAAGTTGAAAAATCTAATAACTAGTATCTAATAATAGAAGTTGTAACACTCTGTATTTGTATTAATGTAAATTATATTTGGTTCAGTCTGTTTAGTGTGGAAATGGTTGTTAAATGATTTTTGTACGCTTTAGATTGCATTTTTGCAGTTGTGGGTGTAATAGGCGCCTGTTGTGTGAAATAGGCAACTGTTTGGGATGGTTTTGGATCCATTTTTCCTCACTGTTGAAGAGGCGTCTGTTGAAGGCGAACAGGAGACTGTTGGTCAGTCGGTTGCACAATTTTTAATGATTCCAGAACCATTTCTTCACCACTTTTCCTCCATTTTCACCCCTAAACTAGAGGTTAGGCTATTTCTTTTTTCTCTCTCTAGATTTCATCTTTATTTATAATCCGGAATTTGATTCGACTTTAGGAGAAATTGTTCTACGCGACGTGAGGATCGCAATGACGTAGGAATTTTAGGATTTCACCGAACGAGGTTTCTGTTTTCATCTCATTCTCTCCCTTTTGGCTTGTTGATTTGATATAGGGGTTTAATTATTTTTTAAAACCCAATAATATGGTTTTATTCTATGTAAATCATCATATTTTAATTGTATTTGTTTCAAGAATTATTACACAATGAATATGATGATACTTTATGATTTATAAAGCCATGAGCATGTTATTTGAAGCAAGATATGCCATTATACTTTATATACATGAGATATCCCTTGGATGTATAGATGTTGTATGTTGATGAAATTGATTAATTGATGAATTATATACATCAAGGGACGTGTATAGAGATTTGTCATAGTTAGATGGCATAAGTTGTTTCAAATGTTCATTTGTGAGCATGTTATGCATATTGTGCATCGTTATTGTGTTAACCGGATTCTTTAAAATCTTTCGGCAAGCTCGGACTATTCTTATGGCCTATCATGTGGGCATATATCTCGTATTTATGGTGCCAAAAGCTTCTTATGCCTATTGTATTATTCTGGATGTGATATGATTCTGTGATGAATTCGATTATGATTATATCTTAGCACTTCGATGATGAAGGGAATATTTATTGATTGGTGCTTGTCGGTGTGAAAATAAGTGGGGTTTGGTGCCTTTGAGTTGAAAATCCTTAAACCCTTGTAGAACAACAATGAGGTCGGCTATTGAGAGCCAACGGTGAGTAGCCCGAAAATTTAGACCTCAGCAAAGTACTTGTAATTCTGTGATATGATATTGATCGACGTGTGGTTTAGTTCTATTATGGTGTGATGATGATCTTTTATGGGCCGAATGATGTTATATTATGACCAAGTTCAGTTTATTCTCTGGGGCAGTCAGGCCGATTCTATTAACGTGATTATAATTCGGTCCAGCTTCAGTATTCTATCAGTATAATGGTTGACACCAGGGGGGTAATCTGCATATGCACATGCATTATCGGTTAAGCCATGATTTGTGATTAAACTGCTAATTACATTTTAAACATAATATTACCTGTTATTTTCCCCCTACTGAGCTGTGAGCTCACCCTGTTTTGTTTAACAAATCCAGGTATCCAGGAGACGGATAAAACTGAAGAAGCGACTAGGTCGGGAACGAAGTAAAGAACTCTGATACCGACTCATTTTTGTTATACATATATTTATGTGGCAAGCTACGACTAGCTTTAGTTGTTGTTTATTTTGTAATACATGTTGATATGGTTTGTATGCTTTTTGGATCACATGTATGTGTATAGATATATATTACACTCCTATTTTATATTATCACCCATAGCATGAGTATCAAGATTCTTTATTCCATGCTATGTGATTTTCATGGATTTGCTGTTTCATTATTTTTACTAGACCTACTTTAGCTAGTCTAGGATGGGTTAGTGACAGTCCATGTCTTAATTACTAGTGTTATCATACTAATTAAGGCGGGGGTGTTACAGAAGCTTTTAACGTATGGCTGCCAAGTGTTAGGCTTCGTTGCTTGCTATGTGGCTTAATATAAATACGGTAGTTTCAATTTTACGTTCCTTTTTTCTAGTGGCAATTTTGATATAGGCGTCTGTTTGGCCAGAATCGTCTTTTACCCGTATTTTGTTCTCTTTCTCGCTTTCTCTTTTGTTTCTCCTGTTCTCTTTCTTTCATCTGAATCTATGAGTTTATGTTCTCAAAACCCTAACATCACTATTTGTATCCTAATATCAGTTATTGTCTTTGCAAGAAGAAAATCAATGCTATTATTGCTTTCGGTCAACCCACCGTTACTGTCGTCATCGATCGGTACCTTGCTAAAATTTTAAAAATAATTCTTCAACAAGGACTCTCTTTTTAGGACGCAAATCAGATTACACAATTGCCATAAATGTAGCAAGATCGAAGTAGTTAACGATTTAAAATCAAGGTTTGTTAAAATTGTTACTGTTGATTCTTTGTTTTGATATTTCTCACGACTTTGTATAATGTAAGCAATCTCTAACAAAATAATCGGTTTAGTTTATAATATGTGGCGCGTATTTAGTCTCCTTATATCTATCCATACACTGTGTACTTGAATTTTAAATTTCATCACGTTGAAATCAAAATTGAAATTAACCCTAAAGTGGTAAATTTTTTGACATAAGATAAAAGATTAAAAATGTATTTGGATTAATTGTGATGATAGGTTTAAATTGCTTGAATGTATATACAATTGTGTCACTTTGTAGACTTCTTCATACATATATATATATATATATATATATATATACATAATTTTAGGCGTGTGGACGTGGTGTTTAACTACCGCAGGTGGTGGGGTGTTTTTGTTGTCTTTAGTTACCTTTATTTGTTTTTCAGAATTTTCAGTTCCCTATTGAATTTTTTTGTTAAACTTTTTAAGAAAATGGAAAATTATTGTTTTCTTCAAATGATGTATTTTTTTTATTTACGTTGTGCCTATCTAATCACCATTGTTAAACTTTAAGTTCCCTTAAAAATCATTCTCGATCAATTATCCCAAATAAAGAATTCAATGATCATGTGGGTCTTTGGATTTCACAATAAGAAAGGGTGTCGAGAAAGGAATCTGATTACCACTGCAATCTACTATTTTTGTTATCTTTTTTTGTCGCTCTCAATATCGCTTTGTTACAAGTAACATGTTTTTCCCTTTAATTTGGAAGGTTAGTTCGTTTTGTGCGTTTAGGTCATCTCTAACTGCTTTTCTTATGATTTTCATTTTTATCTTATATGCGATGCTTATACAAATTTATTGTTATCATGCATGTGTGATGATTTTGTAGGAGGTTTATTTCTCTATTTGGCAATATCACTAAATTGTGGAGAAGTTTCAAATGGTATTTCTAAGAGTTCTTTTTGGGTGATTTTAAATGCACCCACTAGATTAGGCTTCTCACCCCACTTTGAGAAAACTTTCTTCTCACCCCATTAAAAGTAATACCTCTATAAAAATGAACATTTAGTGACGAATAATTTGCCGTTACTTTTCACAAAAATTCAATTGCATAGAATTCATTAGATTATGAGTGGAATTTACATGGAAATTAATTCTAAGCAAGTAAATGTTGAAAACTAATTTTTTTTGGAATATATTATTTTAACTGGCGATCTTCATTACCTATAAAAAAAAATCCATCAATAATTCAGGCGAAATAGCGCTCGACATAGCCGAAAAAACTGGCCAATCGAAAATTTCATTCTTACTACAAGAACACAGAATCCAAAGTGCTAAATCACAAATGTTCCCCAAGACATAGAATCTAGTAAGGATGATTTTAAATACACTTTATCAAAACAAATAAATTAAATTAATGAAGAAAATTTACATACTTTTGAAGTGAGAGACAAAATCATATTCTTCAATCTTCTTCCAATTAGTTTCGCTGCAGATGGGATGAAAGAATCTACCGATTAGTTTCGCTGCAGATGGAGAAAAGAATAAGAGAAGAAGGGGATGAAAGAATAAGAGAAGAATGGGTTTTATTGTGCTCGGGTAACAGCGGCAATAGCGTGGGATTTTTGGTGGGGTGAATTTACAGATCTCAATTAGGTTATTTTAGGTAAAAATAAAATTTTTAGGTGGGGTGAGAAGCATAATCTAGTTGGTGCATTTAAAATCACCCTTCTTTTTCTATCCTACTTTTTTAACTTAGAACTTTTTGTATATTTAGATATCATCAAATTAGCAAAAAAAATAAAATAAATTAACAGTGAAGTATATTACACAAAAAAAAAAAGTAGTGGGTTAGTCCCAAAAATTTGTCTCTCTCTCAATTCATGTATGAATTTTTATATTTACGTATCATCCTTTGTCTCCCACAATCCAAAACCAATTATATATACCAAATAAATTACACATAAACTATGCATAAAATTTACTGAACCTTTTGAACAAAGAAGTGGGTTAGACACTTAGACCCAAAGATTCATACCATCTACACCTCTCTCTAGATTTTCTACCTTAATTTCTTTAGGGTCTCTTTTTCTATCATATTTGTACAACCCATTCATACTTAAAAACAACATCAAATGTAGTCGAATTGAATCAAATATAGAATTAAAAAGTATTATGAATATTTAATATTCACCAACAGTTTAGTAATATGATATATACTGTAAATAAATAGTTTATATAAAAATTGGTTATTTCATTAATTCTTGCTAAAACACCATGTATTCATTTACTGGTTTATGTATTTGATTAGTTTCCAATTTCTCAAATTTTTTCTTACAGGTCGATCGATACATCTCCCTTCTCCTATCGCTGATCTTTTGCATAACTTATCCACTATTATTGAATTTTCTTAGGTTTGTTCTCCTTACTTCTTATTTTCTCCAATTTATATTTATTTACTATGTAAACAATATAAAAAAAGAAATGTATCAAAATTAGAATTTGAAAATATCATTCCACATGGGCCACGGTTAGGAATTAATAGCGTAGAGGTTTGTGGGTAACTTTTGTATAATTTGTTTTCAATTTACACGTTTACCTATATATATATACATAATAATGTACAAATTATTAATGTTACATCATCTTACTATGTCCCACAAATTATATATATGGTTTTAATTGAATATATCTATATACTAAATTTATAAACTCTACACTATTCTTTATTTCTTTTATTATTATTCAATCTTCATTCTTCAGCACATCAATTTGCAATTGCTTTCCCTCTTGGCTCTTCATTACTTTCATGTTCTCGCCATCTAGGTTGTTAAAAAAAATAAAAAATTCCTCTTATATTATTTTATTGGCTTTGCTGCTTTGGAAATCATTTAGGTATATATACATACATACATACATACATATATATATAATGCTTTACAAAATTAGTATTATATATATGTAAATCAGCCATCATTCAATCTTCTCATAGCATTAAATGGATATCAATTTTTTTTTCTTTCATTAATTTAATTATAGTGTTTATTGTAGGGTTCTTGCAATTGGGAATTTGGTTTTGGGAAATTTATTCAAGTTCAATCGGTACCCAATACTCTCTCCGAATCTAGCAGTGCGCTCATGTCAAATCCAAGTTTTATTGTTCTTTGCTTATTATTTGCATAATTATGTTATCACTTATTTATTGCTAATTGTGAAATTTGTGTTTGTATTGATTTTGTTTATACTAAGTTTAAGAATTATAAGGCTTCCTAGGAAACAACTCTTTGGGTATTAAAAAAAACGACGAGGAGATTGCTCAATCTCTAAGAGGGTCTTTGGATAAATTTGTTGTAAATAAAACAAATGCTTCATATGTAAATGATGTTAATGAAGATGCTTTAACTAAATTTGAGCCTCCAATTGGTGGAGAACATTTAGTTGAGAATGAAAATGATGTGAATGAAGTCGAAGATGTCAGTGATCTAAGTGATAAAGAAACTGATAAAATGGAAGATGTTGATCCTTTTTGCCATAATGAACACATGGAGATACCATTAGTGAAGCTGAACATGTGGAAAAAAGATTTAATGTGAATATTTATGATCCTGCAGTTTGGGATTCTCTTGATGCTAAAATGAGATGTTTACTTGCAGAAAAAAGGTCCTAAAAGAGAAACTAATATCAAGTATCCTCTCTATGAAATCTCTAGACACTTTTCTGATAATTATTATGTTCAAATAATATCAGGTGGGGAAGCTTGTGATAGAACATGGTTAGTGTACTGAAAATAATTAGATAAGGTTTTTTGTTTTTGTTGTAAGTTGTTTAAAAAATGCATTCTAAAAGTCAATTAGCAAGTGAGGGAGGTAAAGATTATAAACATATTGGTGAAAGGCTTATTGAACATGAAAACAGTATTGAACACCTTGCCAACATGAGATCTTCGGCTGAATTAAAGGCTAGATTAAACAAGAATCAAACAATTGATAAAGAATTACAAGACCAAATTAAGAGAGAGACTTCACATTGGAGGGATATTATGCTTAGAATTATTGAATGTCTTGCTATAAATAATTTGGCATTTTGTGGAACAAATGAAAAACCTTGTGAAGATACGAATGGTTACTTTTTAGGCCTATTAGAAATGATTGCAGAATTCGATACAATAATGCGAGATCACTTTCAACTCATCAAAGATAAAAAAAATCATTATCATTATCTTCGCCATAAAATTCAAAATGAGTTAATAGCTACTTTAGCATCAAAAGTGAAAAATGCAATCATAGAAAAAAATAAAAAGCGAAAAAAATTTCAATGATACTTGATTGCACTCCTGATGCGAGTCACAAAGAGAAAATGACTTTGATAATAAGATGTGTAGATGTGCCAAGTAATCCAATACAAGTTAAAAAGTACATCCTAGCTAGAGTTTATAAATGTGGAAGATACATCTGGACTTAGGCTTTTCAATAAATTGCAAGATGTACTTCAATCCCTTGATCTAGATATTAATAACGTGATGGGACAAGGCTCTGATAATGGTTCTAATATGAAAGGTAAACATCAAGGTCTTCAAAAAAGAATACTTGACATAAATGCTAGAGCATTTTACATGCTGTGTGGTTCCCATTGCCTTAATTTAACACTTTATGATACGGTTAACTCTTGTCTTAAAGCAAAATCAAACTTGTCATTAATTATCAATTATCAGCTGTTAAACCATTTTCTCGCAAGTGACAAGTTCCCTCTCCCTCAGAAGAAGTCAATGTTCCAGCACCTCTACAATGCAAAGGTTTTCTCAAAATTTCATCTCAAAGCAGGATTTTGGCAATTAAGAATTCATAAGGAAGACAGACCCAAGACATCATTTTGTATTTTAAATTACCATTTTTAATGGACCATGATGCCCTTTGGTTTAAAAAATGCCCCTTCTTGTTTCCAAAAAGCCATGATCCAGATCTTTTAGCCTTTGTTGTCGAATGCCCTAATCTACATTGATGATATCCTTCTTTACTCCCCAGATGAAGCCTCGCATTCCCATATCCTCAACCAATTCCATGAAATTGTCAAGTAGTACGGTATAATGCATTCTGAGAAAAAAATGCTCATTGCTTAAACAAAGATTGATTTTCTTGGCATGACAATTTTTGATGGAAAATTCTAGCTTCAACCACATATCTCCCAGGATTTGCTTAAATTCCCTGATAACCTTAGCTCGACAAAGCAAATTCAACAGTTTTTTGGCCTTATTAATTACATGCCAGATTTCATTCCTAAAGTTTCAACTTATAATGCCCCTTGTCGAAACTCCTCCAAAAAAATCCCCTATGTTGGAGTCAGATTCATCGTGGTTGTGTGGTAGCCCTTAAAAAACTCACCTTCAACCTCCCACCTTTATAGATCCCATCAGAAAGAAAAAGAGTCCTTCAAACTGATGCAAGTGATGAATTTTGGGCAGCAATTTTACTTGAAGAAATCAGTAGAAAAGGAACTGTTTGTGGCTGCAAGAGTGGAAAATTCAAGTCAACAGAAGCACATTATAATTCAACGTTTAAAGAAATCCTCGCCATCAAAAGAGGAATTGAAAAGTTCCAGTTTCATCTTATTGGTCACATATTTCTTGTTGAAATTGATATGTCTTCATTCCTCCATATGCTAAAATTCAAAAGGAAGATGCTCATCAACTTTAACTTCTCCGATGTTCCAATTGATTTTCTCAATAGTCTTTTGATGTCAAGCACGTGAAAGGAAAATACAACATCCTTGCTGATTTCTTTTCCAAGCCACCAGACCACCCAGTCTCCACCATCATTCCATGCATTTATCTTCTTTTTCCCATAAATATCCAAGGAATTAAAAATCTCCCTCCAGATGTCCAAGAGTTTATCCTTCAGAAACTTTTTCAATCTCGAAGTTTTGATCAATACAAAAGGTTTTTTAAAATCACCATTCGTCGTCATGGTTTTGTGTTTCGTGGTCTCAAATTTCATCCAGATTACCCATTTATGTCATTGTTTCACATTCACATGCCTTATCACCTCCCAAAAGCCGCCTTATGCCTCTTATGATATCTCTGTGAAAATTTTACGGTTGTCTTTCTGTTCGATGCTCCCACGTTGCTTTATTACCTCAATGCCAATGACATAGATCATGACTTCAGTCACATTATCTATAGTCAACCGTATAGATGCAACACTGCAAAGTTTCTCTCATGGTTCAAGCATTTCCATCAATGGCGTCATAAGCTTAGGATCTATAATGCAAGATATGTTATGATCAATTTCAACAAACCTATGAAACAGCTTCCTGAAGATGAATTAGAACAACCTACAGATTCCTCTACTTGCAACAATGTTGAAATTATTGGTTGGTACAGTTATAATCTTTCAAAGTACCAAAGGACGGTCAATAATGAAGATTGGCTCCAATTTGTCTACTTCATGTATAAATATAACAATGCTGACATGGATGCCATCCCAACAGAGATTTTGTATGGTCATTAACCATGGAATAATTCCTCGCTCTGTAGAAGACTTGCAGATCATCTCTTTGATTATGCAGAAGAAACTTTGAATTGGGACATATAAAAAGATAGTTCAGACACGGATTATGCTCACATCGGAAGATTTGGCGACTCGAATTCGGATTAATGACTCACCTGGTTGGCTCAGAATTCACTCAAGAGTTAACTCAGGGTCGACACAAGAAGACAAATAGCCTCAGATGCCATCACCCGTGAAAGACAACCTTTATTAAAGTTATGTAATAATAGTCTATAATAGTGTTCTCCCTGTACACTTTATTAAAGTTGTTTGTAAGGTTGTCATTATAAGATTCCATTTGTTTCGTCTGTTTGTAAGCCTCATTAGTTATATAAAAGAATGGTAATTTCAGTTGTAAGTATGTTGTTTTGAGTATAAGAAAGAGTGTGTAAGTTTGTGAGATGTATGATGTATCTGTATCCCTATCATAATGTAACATACCATCATCATCATCGGGATGAACAACTTCAAGTTGGGGTTTAGGCTATTGAAGTTGTGGAGGTACAGGATTGGTTGTAAACAACTTTTCAAATTGGATGAATGGATCTTCGGAAGTAAATTCAAAAGATTCAACAGGGGTATCATAAATTTAAAGGGTTTTAGCCAATTTTTTGAGAAATTAGGCTATGTGGTTTGTAGGTTGGTTTTCTTGTATTATGGAAAACATGTCCATTTGATATGTGGAGGTAGAGGAAGCACTTATGGTTGGGTCTAATGGGTATGTAACTGATGGGACTGTGGCAGCTGTAGAAATAGGTGTTGGGTTTTCATTGGTGATGATTGGGTTATATGGGGCACGAGGACAAAGGCCATGTGGTCTGGGATAAGTTCTTGAGGGAGAGGCAGCAAATGAGGCACTATGTGCAACTTGTAATGGTTGTGGACTAAACCATCGGGGTAGCACTTTCTTTGGAGGGCTTAACGGCTATAAATCTCCTAATGTCACTGGCAGTGATGAGCTAGAAGTAGAAAGGGCTTGACTTTGAGGAAGAGACTAGAATGCTAATTAAGGCACTTATGGGACCTGAGGGTTTGATTCTTGCTGTCTCCTTTCAATATCACGAAGCTGGGTTTCTAAATGCTTATTTTTTCTTTCTTTTTCACTAATGAAATTGTTGGCAACAGTCAAATCTTTAACTATAGTAACAACGTGAAGGAGCTGTTAGTGGAAAATTTGAATATTCTATTTCCATTCATTAACTACAGTATCAATTGTTGCAAATATGGCCATCCTTGATTCTATACGATCATGGGACTGAGCAATTCTTGTAAGCACCTAATTTTGAGCGACCGTATTCTCAGAATGCCAATTGAGGGTAGCTTCTGCAGGTGAAACTGACTTTAGGTGTCCATTGGGATCTGTAGAAACAGGATTCTTAATCTTCCACACATGTTTGGTTCTTTGACAAGCATTTTAAAAATCATCTAAATTGGGAAACTTTGATTTATAATTTGCAGAGGTTGGATCAAACATGTAACAGGTGATAAGTTCTGGGGATCTGGCTTAGTTTTTCTGTTTGAAAGCTTTCTGGTAATATGGTTGAAGCATAGGGGGTCTTGGAAAAATTGGTTCTGGTGGAGAAGGATAAGGTGAACATGATGAGATTCCTGGAGATGGTTTAAATTTGTGATCTCCATAGAGGACATAGAAATCAAACTTTTTTGAGGGTTTTCCAAGCAAACCTACTGCTGGGTCTTTTGCTTCATATCTCTCATTCAAACCATCCTAAGAGGATTTCTTTTTGCCTTTTTTCTTAGGTACATCTTCCATATATTCAGCTTTATACCTGTCATTTTCGTAATCTTTGCAATAATATGTGTCATACCAGACATGGCTAGATTTTGGATCACGGGCTTGGTAACACGGGGTTCCATTTTTATCAAAGAACAAGATAGGTATTGGTTTGCTTTCAAGCTTGGGATCTGTGGGATAGAGGAACAAAGGTTCCAACATATGAAACTCAGTGGTGAAGGGGCCTGGGGATTGAGCACTGATGGATAAGGCTTTGGGAAATCGGAGTTCAACTGACTTATCATTCTTTCGAATAAAAATCGGACCAGTGGAGGACACTAGTTTAGGGTGGGTTCTTTCATGAAATTTTTCATAATTAGTTACCCAATATTCAGGTAACAACTTTATGAGTTCTTCACGGGGAAATTGTCTAGGGATGTAGGTATGTCTTGAAGCTTGTCCTGATTCAACCTTTAATCACAAGGCATCTTCATAATGTGGATTTAGGATTGAGATATTGAATGCACGGTTTTGGATTCAATAGATCATTTGGTGGTGGAGGATTGCAATAAAGGTGTTTGGGACCTGAGAGGCTCCAGTGATATGGATTTGGATTTTTAAGGTTGTTTGGAGGCATGGGTCTACGAGGGGCACATTAAAATTTGGGAAAAAGGTGAAAAAGACTGTTTCGGCATTCAGAGTGGTCTGAATTTTACCAATACATGCATGTTGGTATTCTGGGAAACGGCTATCATGCAAAGCTATATGAGACACTGCAGGGATACCTTTCCTACCATGGAAAGTAAGCGCTAGACGAATAGCACCAAAGTAGATGTGGGTGTATCCTTGAAAGATAGCTAGATGCACAAGATCATCCAGAAGAGGGATTTGAATGAACTGTTCCTGGGAACTTGCTGGAATATGATTTTGATCCATCCGAGAGGACTGAAAAAATTCCTTAACTGGAAGTTTTTTGGTTGGACCAAATATCTTTTTGACTGTTTTGGAAAAAGTTTGGGTATTTGGTTTACAAAAGACATCACAAGGGTTCACCAAGGGCAACTTTGTTTCAGAAATTTTTTCATTTTCGGGCAAATAGGTAACTTCATACAAAGCACTTAGATCTTTTTTAAAAAATCGAGCTAAGGAGGAAAAAGAGACTGACAAACTACGAGAAATAGCTTAAGAATTATTAGGGGGTCTATTTAAAAAGCGTTCCATTTTAAACAAAACCTAGAAAATAATTTTATAAAAGATTTCAAAAAATACTGTTTTAAAAGATAGAGTTCTTCCCACAAAGTTGGCAAACCTAATCTTTCTTTTTCTTCAAATAACCATTTTAAAAGTATCAACTACTTTGGTAGATAATAATTGCTTTCTACACTTCATATCAGTGCTTTCTCGAGACGCAATAACAACGACTCACCTTGGCCTTACACAAGATCTCAAGGAACTCAACTACATATGATTAGCTATTATTATACCATAAATTATACAATTGTTTTCTGAACAAATTAATCTCTTAGTTTTTTGATGTGAGAGATCCATGAAAAGTGGCAATCACAGAGCATACTAATCAAAGAGTTTAATTTTTCATACTAATCTATGTATAATTATCACTTGCTTTGGCTATTGCATGACCCTAGAAAGATTTGGTTAACCATTTGGGTCAGAACCCTAAAGAGGACTACTCACAGCTTACTATTTAAAAGCCTCTAATACTAATTATGATGATGATGCTGATGTATGTCTTTATTCCCCAATATCCGAAAACTTTAAGTAGTGTTATCAAACAACACCTTAGACAAAGTAATGTCAATTACATGTGTCCAATCGTCATTTGTTATTTAATGAAGTCAAAAATTCTTTATTATGCTTGGAAGCTTGTGAACTCAAACTTAAAGGGAATTTTTAGTCCCTTCATAGGGCATAAGGAATGTGGCCTATAGGGGATTAACCACCCATTTGGATTTGGATTTGTTTTCCTTTTTCTAAGTGTAATATTTTTTTTCTTGCAACGACTTTTATGTAAAGTCTGAAAGTACAAGGTGGTTTGATATTTCTTAACACTTTGGGGGTAGAATTACAATTATTATTATTTAAAGGGAAAAAAAGTGCTTTGTGAAGTACTTCAAGCCATCTACATTTGTCATTTATATTCAAAAAAATATTCTATGTTAGAAAGAAAAAAAGGAAAAAATATGTTCTAATTGAATTTTCAATAGCAATTTCTAAAGAACGCCGCTATTTACACACAGCACACCACTTCCTAATACTCCATCTCTCCTAACACTTCACAAGTATGATTTTTCTCTTCTTAACCCTCCCATCATTTCTCTATTTAATATTTAAACTAATTAGTATTAGTATTAATTAATATTACTTTTCCTAACACTCCCACCATTTTTCTCACAAATACTCCACCACTTCATCAACCTTATTCCTCCACTACAATACCTCTGCTTTTGGCCGCCACCATCTTCACTCATCTGGTCCTTAATCTTCTTCCTCTTCATTTCATTCCTTACAATAGCGTTGCCACCACCATATGTATATGTGTGTATATATATACACATGATTTTTCACTTGCTTTTCTCTCATCAAACACACATCCTTTAAACCTTAATTGGTTTCAAACCCACTTAAAACATGTTTAGAACCTTTAAATTGAAAGCTGCCATAAATGATCTAAAATGAAGTTTTACTCGGTTTAACATAATCGAGTAAATCAAAAAGTGCTCTGTACATATGAAACAAGCAAAGTTCTTTTAATTTGCCACAATTCCCTTTATTTGGTTATTTCCACCGAGTAAAGGTGCATATACTCGATTTTGTTCTACCAAGTAGGGGTGCACATACTCTTTTTTATTTCACCGAGTATATGCAATTTTTTCTCATCTTTCTTTCAATTGCTTTCTACCGAGTAAGGGACAAAACGCTCGGTTTTATTCCAACGAGTAAATCTTCATACATAGTTTTTTCTCTCTTAGCTGCATCAATAGAAGAATGTTTGTCAGAAGAGGAAAAATAAGACATATATGAAGGTGCTCTATTAGAAAGGTGATGGACTCTACTAATGCGAAGGTGCTCTATATTGCAGCACCATGTTATGAAATGAGGACTTTCACATATGATGAGGATGAGGGCATAAACAACCTTCAAAGGGCCATCGAGATTCTCAAGGTGGCAATTGAGTTTCATAAAGGTAAGATAGTGGTCAAAGGATCACCCACAGTTGTTAAGGATAAATATAGTGATAAAGCCTTTAAATACAAGCTATTGAAGGATGAGGTTGCCACTACTTATGCTTTATTTTCACCTAGAGGGTGGGGAGGAAGGGTGATATTATTAGATATTTAGATCATAGAGATAACCCTACAAGACCCTGCTATGAAGATTGAAAATACCTCCCATACTCGTGTATTTAGGAAGCTTATGAGGAAAACAACTACCATCACCCCACCCCCACCCTAGATCCCCTACTACAACCATAATTCCATCTGTAAGAACCAGAGAATATGTTTCCATATGGGTGAGAGTTGTGCTCTTTTGCTGAGACTTATACAACTTCCTTCTGCTCTTTTGCTGCTACATGAGACTATAGTTTTGCCAGAGGGACTACAATTTTTTGCTCCTTGTATTTTCTTATTAGAGAGATTGCACCTAGCTTGTATTCCTTCTCTTATTGATGCATTTATATAAGGGACTGCACCTTGTACTCCCATAGTCGTGTATTTAGGAAGCTTATGAGGAAAACAACTACCATCACCCCACCCCCACCCTAGATCCCCTACTACAACCATAATTCCATCTGTAAGAACCAGAGAATATGTTTCCATATGGGTGAGAGTTGTGCTCTTTTGCTGAGACTTATACAACTTCCTTCTGCTCTTTTGCTGCTACATGAGACTATAGTTTTGCCAGAGGGACTACAATTTTTTCTCCTTGTATTTTCTTATTAGAGAGATTGCACCTAGCTTGTATTCCTTCTCTTATTGATGCATTTATATAAGGGACTACACCTTGTACTCCCCTTATTTGTGTCGGTATTTGAAAGACTGATTGTACCTTATATTCCACTTTATTGGTCCAAAAAAAAGTGAAGAAGAAATAGTGGGTGTGTTTGGATCAAAGGGTTGTGTTTGGATAGAAGATTTGGCTTGGAGTGGTAGGGTGAGTTTGTGGGTGGAATGATAATGATCGGGTTATTAATTTGAGTTATTAATGTAAATAATGAGAATTATTAATTTTTAAGCACCAGGATAACTATAAAAAGGACGAGTGTGTAAATAGAAAGAAAACTTATTTAAATAAGATGGAGTATTAGAGAGTACGTGTTTTGTTATGTGTAATTAGCGTTGCCCTTTCCATACGAGGTGGAAAGTGAGTCGAATAGAGAATTTTTATAAGGCCATCATCTCAATCCAATGGTTATTTCCATCTTTGTAAATTTCTACATCAGAAAAGATTAAAGGAAAAAATTTGCTCTTGTAACACCCCGTTCTTCTGTTTCCTCGTAGCTGCCTTCATGTGTTGGTAAATTTTGCCTCGGGTGGTGAAATCTTGTATTGAAGAACCTCGTAATGTTCTAACATTCCGTATTAGTCATATTAACCTCCTTCCACTCATGTGAGTGTTTGTTTGGTGATTCGGGTGGTCCGAATCGGTTTCGGTTCGTAAATCGTAAATTTTGGTCTTTCGCGATTCCTTGTTTTTATCCAACTTTAAGGCATCGCAACTTTCTTGTATTTTATTAGATTTGGCTGCCGTTTATTTTTACTTCTAGGTTTTGTACCATTCTACAACTCTCATGTTTTGACCTTTCATCCAATTCGCACTCCTCGTTGGTCAAAACAGGGCTCGAAGTAGGCCTATTGCTAAATTCTATTCATTCAGTAGCGCTTCAACAGAGCGATGTCTTCGGAGAATTTTTGGAAAAATTCGTCCATAATTTGAGGATGCTTCCTTCTAAGAAGTTGTAGATCTTTAAATTAGCTTTTCATGGACATAAATATTACCTCAATCGGAGTTCCGAGAAAGTTATGGCCGAATTATGAACGGTGCTGCTCCGGATCCAGAATGCCTATGCAGGCAGTAGACTCCATGATCGATTATGGTATACCAGAAAGTCAGTTTTCACCATTTATACGCCATTTTAAGCCTCCTCTTTTCCCATTTTCAAGCCACAAGTTTAAAGAGAGTTAGAGAGAGGTGAGAGCTCATGGGAGAGAGTTCTTTTAGAGGTTTCTACTCATCTTTCATAACCCATCAAAGATTTAAGTTCCAAGTCACATAAATCCACTTTCAAGTTACTATTCATTATCTTCTTACTCCATTGGAGCTCGAGCTTGAGCTAAGGCTTCGCGATACGGCTTCTACACATCATCAACTCGCAGATTCAGCTTGTTTAAGGTGGGAACACTAGTATTAAACATGTTTCTTAAATTATTACTAGTTGAATTAGAGTTTTGAACTCAAATTAGGGATTTTGGGATTTTTGTGTATAAAAAGGATGATTATGGGTTATTAATGATATAGATACACATATATGCCATTAAATGTGATCGTAGGGTATTATCTATGGCATGTGTAGTGAGAACCCACTACGGCGGAGTGATAAACCATAACGTATGGGTCTAGTGTCTTGTGTGGAGCGTGCTAGTAACAAGAGTTTAACCCCAATACTCTTTAAGAACACATACAACACAATTATTAGGGTGTGGATTGCCTCAGTCATAAACATGAACATCTATGTGAGTTGTATTGTCATGCCGCTTGAACTAGAGGCACACTAATCGATACTTGGCTTAATGATATAGCTAGAGAATCATCATGAAACACATACGGCCTTAGTTTGATACACATAACACATAATGAGATATACGACGCGAATAATGAACTAATTGGCCTTATAATGTGAATAACCACGTGACAATAAATATATGGCGTATACACGTGATGAAGACGCTTGTAGAAATGATCAACAGTGATGCTAATGATGATAAATGGATAGTGGGTTATTGTATTATATTTGTACATGTTGATTAACCATATGTGTGATGTATGATTGATGATGATGATGATATTTATTATGGAAATGAATGAATATGATGTTTGCTACTACAATCACACATATGAGCTGGATATGATTGACCGAGTATCGGTTAGCTCCTGGTGACTCGAAGACGGGTTACCTATTTACTGCCCTTGGGTGAAATTCCCAAAACCGTACACAAAAAAAGTCGAAGGTGACTCCACCCGTGGTTGAAAGCCCACAAAGGAGAGCCTACTCTGTGTATCTTGCCTTCCCGTTAAATTATGTGTTCTGATCTATAGAGTTTCCCCTGCTAGCGGAGCAGGTCCCATATGACATTATTTACCTAAATGGTGAGTCCCCAAAAAGTAGTTGGGCTACTAACGGACATTACCCTGCTAGGGTGTCTCCTGGTGTAGTTCCTCTAGGGTGTCGTGGAAGCTTGTATGGGTGTTCTCCTCGTTAACTATTCGGAGTGTTGTCCCCGAAAAAGTGACCGTCGCATGGGTTATCTCCGAATGACTTACCTGAAGAATCAAATCCCTAAGCTGCCACCCCACTTGGAGGAGATATGGACAAGAACCTTGGATCCTCCAGGACTCGCTGATTCGTTGTTTTGGGCCTGGACATACCGCTAGGTGAAACCGAGGCATTATACAAGAGATAAGATATGGATCGATCTGTTTTGGATGTTTATTACTTATATTATCATTATTATTGTATCATATCATATCTTGTATAGCATGGTTGATTATATATTACCTCGGACGAGTGTACCTTTAGTAAGAACTATGGAGATACTATCATACATAACATATTATGCTTAGGAAGGCGTTGGCCACTCATAATATACTAACACATAAAGTGGAAAGTATTATTAGTTAATGGCCTTTAAAAGCACGGTATATGAGCGTGAGAACGTGGCTTAGCTGTGAGGATAAGCTAGTGATAAAGCCTTGTAGATGGCTAAGTATGGAATCCATAACGTACTATAATTAAAGAGAAACAACAGATACTTGGCTAATAGTCCCAACTTACAGTATAGGTACCTAAAGTCATAGTATAGCATTGGGTCACACTCGAAAGAGAATCCACGTAGCATGTCGAACCTTAGGAAGTTAGAGGTTGTGTTGAAGTAGTTTTATATCAACGATTCCCTAGTGATGCGAGGTTTGACTTAGGGTATTCCATGGGAAGTCTAAGGACGAGATAGGTTGATCGAATAGCTAGCTTCCGGTGGCTAGGATAGGATTCTTAATGGGGTTTATATGTATGTGTGTGTGAGTTGCATTGCACTGCCCAGTTTCCCAATCTATCGCATTAATGTAAAACAATTATTTTATATATAAAACTTATATAGTTCCCACTGAGCCCAGGTTTGTCTCATCCCGTTTTCTTAACAGTTTTGCAGGTCAAGCATTAGGGAAGGGCGCATAATCTATGAGTCTAGTGGCCTCTGATGTCCGATAACTTTTGTAGTCCTTGAGTCAAGGACTAAGTATATATATTGTATATGGACATTGTTTAAAGTATTTCACAATGGTTTTATTGTAAACTTGTATTAAAAATGATCTTCATGTGTGGAGTGGACTTTATACACGAATGGATGTGCTTTTATTTTTATGAAACGATTTTGATATCACAGGGCAATTTGCTATACCAATAAACTCCACATGCCGAAATTTTCTGAAACGAGATTTCTTATAGTCATGATTTTATGTCACAAACTCGCCGTCGCGCACGGCATCCGTGATTAACCGGGTCCCGGAGGTGAAAATCTCAGAACGGGACTCAGGGAGACACAACTCTAATAGGGATTTCTATAACCATTTCTACATGTATAAATGGTGAAGAAATTTCCAAGGTAATTTGGCACAATCCTATTGGATTTTATGAAATCCACTAATTCTCTTTCTTCTTAAATAAATGCAAAGTAAGGAAGAAAATAAGCACCATTTGGAGACCAATTTTTGAATGTTTTTCCACCCATATAAAACATTTGCCAACTAGATACAGAAGATTCATTAAAAAACATTGATACATGACAGAAATGTAAATATAGAAATCACCACCAGAGATGGCCTAAGCATTGTTAAGTGTATAAAGTAGATAAAAATTCTCTATATGGCACGAACAATATATCTTATTGGATAATATTAAACTAATTGATTTTCTCACTTCTTAAATAAATGTTTAGTAAGGAAGAAATGAAATACCATTGGAGACCAATTTTTTGTACTTTTTTACCCATGTAAATATATAGCCAATTCAACTAGAGATAGAAGTTTTATATAACAAAAATCTTGCACATAGGAGAGGGATGAAAAAAATGGAAATTGTCATTGGAGATTGCCTAAGTCGGCAGTAGCAAGACGTAACTGAAAAAAGAGAAATGAAAGGTTAAAGGTGCTTTTTGCTAGCAGTGGATTCTCTTAGAACATCTGTTACAGCGGGGTTGCGTAGTTTTGTTTTGTTTAACATTTACATGACTCGTAAAATATTTTGTCTTCAACTATCTTCTAAATGTGAGTTCTCTATAAAAGGAATGTACAAATACAATTCCAATTCATAATGTTACATCAGCTTTCTTTATCTTCAATTGTTTTTATAATACTTTAAAATGTAATAACTTTTACTAAAAATATAGATTTTACTAAAAATTATATATATCTATATCTATATATATTTAAAACATACTTATAATCAAGATCCGCTATAATTATGTAACTATGTATAGAAAAATTCACAAGAAGAAAATTTACACAAGAATTTTATAAAAATAACATTGGAGAAAAAAAAATTATACTTCAACTTTGTGTAAAAATGATTATTGCAAATTTTACACAAACAATTATAAAACTATCATTAGAGCAAAAAAAAAATATAATACTTCAAATATTGTGTAAAAATGAATTGACACGTCAAATTTATACATTCATATTTACACAATCGCTAAAAATCCTCTTAGACTTCTTTGCCCCAATTTTCTGTGAACGTGCCTTAATTTTTTTAATTTTTTTGCCCCAATTAGTTTTTTTATCCCATTTACATAGGTTAATTTTTTAGTTTTTTATTTAATACTAATAAAGCTCGTCCTATTTACATAGATTAATTTGCTAGTTGTTTATTTAATACTAATCAAGCTCTCATTAAGTTAAAATTCTAGTTATGCCTGTATTTTTGGCTATCAAAATTTAGATTAGATATCATCCCATTCGTTTTCTTCTTCTTTTTTAAAAAATAACAATAAATAAATCAAACACACCAAAGCTTTAAATTAAATCAATGTAACCAACAAACACAAGCCTACTTGGTAGAGGAGCTTCCTAGACACAAGAAGAACATAATTCCAATGCCTTATTGGCAATAACATGAGCCACGTTTTTGGCTGATCTAAGAGAGAAAGAAATATATGGAAACTCATGCTACTGAAATTCAACTTTAATCTCTTCCAGCAACAAGCCTTCTTATGCTATTTATTGCACCAAAGTGAATGCATCCGAGCAACATTATGCTATTTTCCAACCCCGGTTCCTTGCTAATTTTAAACCTCAAGCATTGCTAAAGCCTTTGCAGAACGCACCGAAAAAGCACCGGTTTTACAAATAGATGCCATAGTCAAGACCAACCTGGCATCATCTCAAATCAACATCCGCAACCCAATAACCGGATTCAACTCATCCATCGTTGAGTCCACATTTAATTTAAGATGTCTTAATCGGGAAGGCACCCAACGGTTAGAAGGCAAGGACTGATTGTTGACGGAGAGATTCGAGCTTTTTTAAAAGAGAGATGGTCACACGTGCTCAAAGAAATCCACTTTGCATCCCTCCCTTCAGCTCCATGCAGAATTCTAATTCTGTCTGACCAAATAGCCTAGGTTAACACAATAAAAAGCTCAAATAGCTCCCTACGTCTTCTCTTCAAAAACTCAACACCGCAGGTCACAAAATCCTGGCCAATGAATTCCCTCACCATCTCAGCCAAATGACTAGAAAGCCAAATACCAACTGCACGAGTAAACGTAAATAAAGCATGCCCTACAGATTCCACCTCGCTCCTGCATAATGAGCAAATATTATCCCCACAAACTTTCTTATGCAACAGGTTATTATAAGTAAGTAGTGCATCCTAGCTTGCCCTCCACGTAAAAGTTTTCACTTTATTAGGGATTTTTGCCTTCCACCATTCACTGAGAGTTTGAAAACACCGATCCATTAAGACGCGGTACCCATTAAGGCAAGAGAACTCCCGTGAATTATCAAAGTGCCACACAAACTCATCTTTCCAATTCACTCCACCCTTTAGAATTTTCAATATACACATCCATCTGGATAAAATTTCTTTGAATAAGACCAAGGCCCCACTCCCCGTTAAGTAACATAAGATCAGCAACTTTAAAATCATCTAGTAATTTATGAGTTGAAATAACACTGAACGTGATTGGCCTCAGAACCCAATTATCATTATAAATATTAACCAATTGACCATTACCAATTCAACACCTAATGCCACAATTAATAAGTTCCCAACCCTATAAAATACTATGCCACAAATGAGAAGGTTGGTATCCACAAGTAGCATCTAAAAAATTTGAGTTTGGGAAGTATTTCCTTTTTAAAACATCGGATAGAAAGGAGTTCTCATTTTTTAAGAGCCGCTACCATGTTTCGCTAGCAATGACTTATTAAAACTCTGGATATCCTGAAAACTAAATCCACTATCCTTTTTCGATCTACATAACTTTTTCCAAGCAATTCAGTGCACTTTCTTCCCATTCGGAGACGAGCCCCACCAAAAATTAGAGAAGATCGAATTCAATTGTTGACAGAACCCATCCAGTAACATAAAACAACTCATGACATAACTGGGGATAGCTTGTAGAATTGACTTTATTAACACCTTTTTTCCCACCTTTTGAAAACAAATTCCTAGTCCATTGCTGCACATGTTTCCATATTTTTTTCGAAATAGCTTTGAATGCATCCCGCCGTTTTAGTCCCACCACTGTGGGAAGACTCAAATATTTAGAATGGTCCTCAGCTTGGCTCATACCCAGCACATTAGCTAGATTATCCTTCATCTCAACATGTAAATTCGAGCTAAAGAGAATACAATACTTCCTCAAATTTATGGATTGACCCGAAGCTTTCTCTTAGATACTAAGAATTCGCTTCAATTCTAAACATGCATTCATTGTGGCATTAATGAATAGGAGACTGTTATCGGCAAATAATAAGTGTGATCACTTCGGGCTAGGCTAAGCTACTTGAATGCCACTAATTTTACCATTCTTGACACTACGCCTTATCAATCCCGAAAAACCCTCGATGCAAAAAATAAAGATAAGTGGGGAAAGGGGGTCTAATTGGCATAGCCTTCCTGAAAAACCCTCGGTGCAAAGAATAAAGAGAAGTGAGGAAAGGGGGTCTCCTGACCACTCAACGTGGTTGTAGGCTTTACTAGTATCTAATTTAACAGCAGCAGACCCTTTTTTACCCGACGATCTATGACATATGGTATTAATGGTTTCAAAAGCAATTAAGCTGTTATCATGGATAAGCTTTCCAGCAACGAAAGTGCTCTAACATTCATCAATTATATTGGGCAATACGCTACGCAATCTATTACATAAAACTTTAGAGATAATCTTATAAGATACATTGCATAAACTAACAGGACGAAAGTCCATCACCTGCCTCGGGGTTTTGGTTTTCGAGATAAGCACAATGTATGTATGATTCAGATCACCAAGAGGCCTATAATTATGGAAGAAGCCCATATAAGCACCCAAAACTTGGTTCTTAACAATAGACTAGAATTGTTGGTAGAAGGCTGCTGAGTAACCGTCAGGATCCAGCACCTTATCGGCTCAAATTTAGAACAGTGACTCTTTAATCTCCTCGCATACATCAGCAATCAATATCGAATTCATATCTGTATTGATTTTTCCCCAATCTCTTGTAGAACCCGGTTTATATCCATATCCAAATGCTGAGAAGAAGATGATAGAACATTGTAATAATTTGATATAATAGTCGTAATCGATTCCCCATCATGTTTCCATTCATTTTCCTTATTTAATAACCCAAATATTTCATTTCTCCACCTCCGATAATTTGCATTATTTTGGGAAAATTTAAAATTAAAATCCCCCTCCTTTAACCAATCAACTCATGATTGTTGACGCCAATAAATTTCATTTTGGCGTCGAAGCTCATCACGCTGCAACTCTGTTGTGCGAATTCTACTTAAGACATCACTATCAAGTCCGATAGACCCGGAGATCTAGAATTACCAACCACCTTCTCTATGTCATTAATAATCTCATTGAAATCCCTAAAAATAATCCATGGAAAATTGGATCTTGATCGCAAATCTAGAAGATCCCAGCCCATATGCTTATTTTCTACTTCAGGGTAACCATATATAAAAAAATGTAACGCGCCAAACTTTGTCTCCGTATTTAACCTGACAATCAATATGGCAACTAAAGAAAGATAAGATCGAAACATCCACTGCATCCAACCAAAAAAAGCTAAACAAGCGCTCAAGCCAGCTCTATAAATAATAAAACAGTAAGCAAAGCCAAGAGAAAACTTTAGACTTTCCATCGCCCTTTTATCCCCTTTTGTTTCTATCAAAAACAACATCTCGGGATTATGTTATTCTAGTAGACGATGAAGATTAAAGAATGTACGTAGTTTCCGGATCCCTTATACATTCCAACTTATGGTTTTCATGCCTCTCGGTGGGGCCACTTAGAAGCCTCCTCCGTTTACAAAGTAGTTTCATCAATAATGATCTCATTTTCCTTACCAATATCATAAGCACGTTCAATTTCATCTTGGTCATTTATTGGCTATTTTGAGCCAATATTAGTGATATCGCCCAGCAAGTTATTACCTTGTCCCTCTCGGGCAATCTTCTTCCATTTTTTCCTCCTAAACCTTGTTTGACTACCAACATTTTTTGATTCCCTATAACCCATGCCGCTTTAGGTGCCTTCAACATTCTCATCTATTTGGAGACCCAATTTCCTTGCATTTTCATTATTGACAAATTTTTGAATTCCCTACTTGAAGAGTATTGTATATGTTAGAGACACTATTGCAGCACTAAGGGAGCCCTCACTATTCATCTCCATAGACTCGTTATCTATATGTTTGTCCCCAGCATTCTTGTCAATAGACGAGTTATCTATATTTTCATTCCATTTACTACAACATTCATCTCTTACCATTCCATCGTATCCTCATTACCCTACCTATCAATATTGCAATGTTGTTGCTATCTATTATGTTGCGCCAAACTGCTCACAACCGAGCACGACGCAACGTCGAGGGATCTCACAAGCCCAAATGGTTTACCCGAAAGAAGAACCGACACAAAAAGCACACCCACAATAGATGAAAAAAGAAATAAAGGAACAATTGCGCAAGACAAGGTTTTACCGTGGTGTCGGCGTAAAAGCCACTAATCCACACAGACGATAGCTTTTATTGATAATTGGAACAAAGAGTTGATTACAAGCACACAAGAAAAAATTCTCACAAAATTTAGCTCTCAAGTTAATTCTAGGCAAAAACAAGCATAGTGCACAAATGAGCCAAAATGCAGAGCTTAAAGGAGATTGCCTAGGACCATGATCGATCATGGGTCCTCTGCCTGAAAATTCCACTTTCATCAAATGTGAGCCAAAAAACCCACATATTAGTCATTGGGACACACCATCAGAAACTCGAGTACCAACCTATCTTCTCGCATTTAGCATGTTCCTTCCACGACCTGAGCTATTTGATCTTTCTTTCTGGGAGCCCCTCTTTTTCGTATTTGTTGGAGCCCTTAGCCAAATCCATACTCATTTTCGAACCGTTTACTGGACTATTGGAACGACACCATAAAATCTCTTTGTAGATGACTCACATGCCCACACATACAACAAAAGTCAAGTATTTTTTCATATGCTATCGGAATCCACCGTGCTTCCTCCCCTGCCGCCAACTGGATCTTCACCCCACGGCTAAGAGGGTTAAGAACATCAACCTTTACCCGCACCCTTTGATATAGCGTGATAGAATCACCAGGATCACCTTATCCACAATCAAAACTTTCCCAATTTTTCATCTGATAGCCTATCCATTTAGACAACTAGTAGGGAAATTATAAATTCTAACCCAGAAAGGTGAGAATTGAAATCAAACCTGCTATAGCTGGGTATCACCTGAAAAGATTTCGAGTGCAAGAAAAGATTTTTCGAAGCCCCAAGGACCCCTACCAATACCCGCTACATTTCCATCGCACATCGAAAGGAAAATAGAAACGCAGGAGTATTCAATTGAGATTTTAAAAGATTATTTATGGATAATTTAATTTAGTGAATTTTAAAAAAATATTAAGAACGTAATAACTTATAAAAAAATTTTAAAAGATTTTTTATATTCATAATTTTTTATGTTTGGATTTTAAAGATTATATCATTAGAATTTAAAATATTTGAAACGTCCACATATATTTTTTATACTCAAGACTTTTTATGTTTGGATTTTGTGATGAGTAATATTTAGTTTAATGATGCACGAATTCTTCAACATAAGCCTCTACAATTCAAGCTTTCCAAATGATGATGGAATTTTTTCTTACTAAAGGTTCTATAAAACCCGCTACCATTTCTTAATAAAAGAAACGAAAAAAAAGTTAATAAATATTATGATTCTTGTGAAAGGTAGAGAGTGCCGATTTTGGTGTTTATGCCCATCAATGAAATTTATTTAAAATATCAATAAAATTATGCAAACAATCTTCAAAATGGGGTTCAATTGAAAGGCCCACTCTTCAATGGCAAGAAAGCACTAAAGGGAAAAAATAAATTAAAATACATAAAAATAGTTCAAATCTCAAAGAATATGAAAATATACACATACATACATATATGTATGTATATATAAAGAGATAGATGATATATACATACCCATTTCATAAACAGAATCATTGGTGAAGTTGAGAAGGAAAATGGTGAAAGGAAGAAGTAAATGTAGAGATAAGAGAATTGGTAAATCTATAGCAGAAAACAAAAGTCTCCCGTGAAAAGTCTAATGAGTTAGGGTGAGATTCTTTATAGGGTTTGGTATTTATACTTTCCACTAAAAAGTCACACAAATTCCTAATTTTAAAAAAGTCCATTAAAATTAGCAAGTTTTTGAATACCAAAAGACTTTTTCTACTTGTTTAAAATTCTGATTGAATACCACTAGATTTGGACACCCTCTTTAAAATATCCGAATAGTCCTGATTGAATACTACAAGATTTATTTAGATTATTTAAAAGTCTTAATTGAATACTACAAGACTTATTTATCTCAAAATAGTCTTTTAAAATCCTAATTGAATACACCACCCCCCCCCCTTATTGTCACCATATCCTGAGACATTCAATGATTTCTTCAAGGTCTATACATGTGCCATTGTATTCTTGAGCGCCTCTTTATTCACAAATTTGGCGTTAAATAATTTCCCAGAAAAAAGGTTCCTTGGTCCCTCTGTTCTCTTTCTAACATCACTTTCCTTTAAGATCAAAGCCCCATCTTCTTTATATGTCAAAGATAGGCCTTTCCATGCCTATAATTTGTTTTCTATATTTACACTTAGATCCAACAAACCCTAAACTTAAATGAAATTGGGTACATTGATATGTAACAAGAAAATAGGAAAGATAAATAAAAAGAGATAGAAGAGCAACTAGGTATTACAAAGCCTTTAACTCTTTCTAGAAATGAGAGGAAAAGCAAAGTTAGACCGACGGCGAAAGAAAACTCTCATAAGAACCCTAGAAAGAAATAGTAGTTTTTCATCCAATTAGCTTATTGGTTCAATTTTCCTACAAAATTTAATAGTTTGCTAGTTGAATTCCTTTTACAACGTTTGGTAATATACATGTCTTTAATATCATCTCCCCTAAATTTAAAATAGTATCTCTAACTTATTTAGAAGATGGACACTATTTTGAAGGGTGGTGATGTTGGCACCTCACAAAATTCTTGGTAACACTCTCACTCTTACTAATACTTTCACTTTTACACTTTTATCTTAATAACACTCTCATGTTATACCTACTACTCCCACTTATTTTTAGGAATTAATCTCATACTTAATTAATTAATAACATGATTAAGTAATTAACTACATAATAACATAAAACAAATTACCCCAAACTAACCCCAAAATTTCTCCACCATCTCTACCATCTTCTTAAACAAGCAAAAATACCATCTTTACCATTTTCTCTATCTAGCAACAAATTTTGGTAACACCAAAACAACAAATAAAACCTCCATTAATGCAACTTTAAGTTTGGAAAGAATGGTATAAGCAAGAAAGAGTTAATGAAAGAGAGACATACATGTTTTTATTTTGTTTTATTGTTTATATGATTTTTATAATATACCCATCAAATATATACAAAAAAAATAAAATTTTATGTTTAAAACACGAAGAAGGCTTACTCGGTTCTCCGTAACCGAGTTGCAGGCTTGTACACTCGGCTGCTCTCAACCGAGTATGAAATCCCATAAAATGTCATACTCTCGGGACCTTCATTTGGTTAAGAGCGGTCGAGTGTTGTTATATTATGCTTGGCTGTAAGCAGCCGAGTGACACTAATCACACTCGATTGCTCTCAACCGAATGAATGTCCCAAGAGCATTACATTTTATGGGATTTCATACTCAGTTGAAAGCAACCGAGTGTACAAGCCTGCAACTCGGTTACGGAAAACCGAGTAAACCTTCTTCGTATTTCCTTTCATTAATTTTTTCTTACTTGTTTTTCTTTTCCTTATTTTAAAGGCTCTCTCTTTTTTCTACCATTATTCTTAACTTTTGAGTTTTGCATTAATGGATGTTTTGTTTTTATACCATTCTCCTCAAATTTAGAGTTTTGCATTAATGGAGGTTTTGTTTGTTGGTTTTCTTATCTTGTTCCAAAGTTTCCTTTTTTCCTTCCATTCTTCTCAGCTTACCCTTTTGCATCAATGGTGGAGATCAAAGTTTTGTTGCCTATTTTGGTAGAATAGAGGAATTTTGGAGGAAAATTTAATTTGGAGATAAATGTTTGATTAACTTTGGAGGGAGATTCATTAATTTTTATTTTAAATTAAAACAAGTGGGTAAAAAAGTAGTTTAGGGTTAATTAACTTTTTTACTAGATTAAAATAAAGTGGGATGAAAATAACAATTTACCTTTTTTTTTAGGTGGGAATGTTAATAATAGATATTGGAGGTGCCAACATAACTACCCATTTTGAAGTCAGCGCAATAATTAGTAATATAAATTTAGAAAATAATAGCTTAAATGATAAACTAAAAGTAACCTTACCTTTCAATACATAGCTTAGTAGGACAATACGTCATCTTACTTTTACGAGAGATACAATATATTTTCTAACTTCAACAATTTTGAGACTGTATGTAGCCTGAAAAAAATCATTGGGACAAAGCATAGAACATCATCCCAAAAATATCCTTAACTAATCAAAAACAAACAATTTTAGGGGGGTGTATTGGATTTAGACTCTACAAGATTTTTATGGACTTTTAAAGTTCATGAGTATTTAATTGAGAGTTTTAAAATCATGATATATTCAATTGAGATTTTAAAAAGTCTTTTAAAATCATGATGTATTCAATTAAGATTTTAAAAAATCCATCTAAATCTTGTGGTATTCAAAAGTCTAATGACTAAGTAGGATTTTAATTAGTGGTGGATTTTGGTCGATTGTAAAGCTTTTCTTGTACATAAAAATCCATCTTAAAATCTTCTCAATTACTTAAAGATTTCAGATGGATTTCTATTTCTTTTAAGAACTTTACTCAATATTATGTCCCCCTCTTCTCCCTCCCCCCTCTCAAATCCGAATTTCTTATTATGTGTTCACCTCCCCCCTCTCAAATTCGAATTTCTTATTATGTGCTGAACACGCATTATAATTTTTTCTTCGTCCCTGTAATGTCTTTATTCTCTCTTTTACTAATGTGATTATTATGCATTAACATAATTTCAAATGGTTAGACCGCTAATTATCGTTCAAATTTAAAAAAACAATTCATGTCAATTTCATTAAAAAATACTAGTGGGGTGAAAAGCCTAATTTAGTGGGTGCAGTATGAATTTTTATAATATATTTCGTTAATTGTCTTTACATTTTTATAATGTTATTTTAAACTCGTAATTAATTTATTTTATTGTTTGTCTTTTGTCTTTTGTCTTTTGATTTTTTTTTTTTGATGAATGTATTAAAATCTGCAGAAATCCATGGACTTGTTAAAATCTGCAGAAATTCAAAAAAGTTCATGCACTTAAAATATGTCAAATTACAGATTCATATAAGGACCAAACAAACAAATCCATAGACTTATTAGAATTTAGAATTTTAAAAAATCAGTTAGATCTTTTAATCTCTGTTGAATACACACTTCTTAGTTGGACGACATTCTAAATGAAATAAATAAATAATAATAAAGAATCACACAAAGAAATGACACCAGAAGAACTGTCTTATACGCTAAGATCATGAATACTCCACCAACATAACATTCCAATACAAAACCCAAAAAATATCTATCCTCTTTCCCTGTACAATACAGTATCATCAACCAACTAAAAACTAATCTTATCCTTCCCCCAAAAAAAAAATATAATATAAATATGATATTCATTAAAATAGTAAAAAACAACTATACAACTACTATCACCGGACTCGACTGCCCCGACCCGAATCCGCCCCCAAACCGACAAGACCGATAAAAACCAAATACTCATCAACTAACTCATCCACATCTCAGTTTTTTTTCTCACATCAACCGCCATCTTTGTACCTACAAACCGGCACGATCCGTGGATCCCCAACACACTTCTCGATACAATCCGAATGATACTAAGCTTTCTTAGCTTACCTCGGCATCTCCTTAACCTTCACCACCGACTTCAAATTCCGTAAACAGATCGATCACTCCGTTCCTTCCTCCGTTACTTTCACGGCCGGCATCGCTTCGATCGAGGCCTTCGATGCCGGTGCTGCCCTCCCTGTTCAGAATATCGCTCAACAGCGATTCGGAATCGGAACTCATCCTATCATCGCGACGATATTTTCGCCGGATTGTGATTTTCCGTTGCCGGAGGCGAGATTCTTCCGAAGAGAATCGATAGGATTCTGTTTGGTGATGTGTTGAATTCTTGGAACTCTTCCGGTTCTTCGCGAGAGGGAATGATTGGGGGGATGACATTGTGGTAATCGAGGAGTTAGAGAGAGAAAATTTTTAGAGAGAGAAGCAGAAGGGATTAGATGGAACGAAGAGAAGTAGAGGAATTGATAACTGATTAAAAAAAGGGGTAAGAACGTTATAGAATACTCTAAAGAACTTATATTTGTTTCAGTCTTGAACTGAGACTGAGAGTAGGTTGTTCTTATTATATTAGGAATTGCCTTCCTTGAGCATTGAGGTTATAGTTTCCAATTTCAATCTTTACTTATAGATTCTAAATGCACGGCTAATTTACATTTTAAATTTTTTTATATAATATAAAAAAATAATATTTAAATTTAATTATGTAATTTGATTCGTGAATGTTGATACAAACTACAAATCATATGATAAAAAAAAGAAAGATATATAAAACACATATTCTTTACGATGATTATTTTATTAAAAACACTTCATACTATTTACTTGTTAAATCTCCGCCTTTTATAGAAATTACTATGTGATACTTTAAATAATAAATAAATTATGTTAAAATTATATTTAATGCACAATTAAGTATGGGCCAAAGATTAGATATTTTGTTGATCTAGAACTCCAATTTTAAAAGAAATTAAGGAATTAAAAATCAGAGTAAAGTACCATTCTACGTAACATTTTACTATTATATTTGTCTATTTGTATTTGCTAGTTTTATGGACAGCTTTTCGATTATAGTTCTTCTTTGTTAATAATAATAATAATAATAAATTTCAAAAACGCTAATAGCAAAATATGAATTGGAAAATAAAGAAACTAAAATAATAAAAATATTGATTTGTCATATTAAAGAAGCAGTTGATATTTGTGTAGGGGAATACATCAAAGTGCAAATAAGTTGTGCATCGTATGCTGGTAAATTTGACAAATTGGAATGATATTTTCTTTAGAGATACACGTGTAATATAATTATAATAGTTGTAGAAGAAGAGATAAAGGACAGAGAAATCCGCAGAAGCTTATATTGATTGGACTACTATTCACTAGATAATTATAATTTTTGAAACCCTCAAGCTTTAAAGGATGAAAGGTAGAAAAAGGAAAGAAGTATCGTGAATATTGCATTAGTTATTAAAATATAGTATATATATAATTAATACATATTAATAACGTATTAAATAAAGGAGTTATATATATATATTTTTTTTCCCCAATTTTAGCCTAATAATTTATATATAAGGTACCTCAAAAAAACATTTTCTTTCCTTTCTGCTGGGGTGAGCAGAAAAAGGAAAATTAATATAATTACGAAATGTCACAAAATAATATGGACTATTAAAAAAATTATATAAATATTTTTTTTTGTGTTTAAACTCATGATTTTTCTAATAGATGCATTTTTTTTAATTAACCTCACTAAAAAGTTTGACCATAGAAAATAGAACAGCAAAGCAAGGTAGGTAGATTGGGCTCTACCCGAATATTTATAAAGTGTGATAATTTATACGGAGTGCTAAAATATTTAAGATATATTAGTATTTTTATACATAAAAATATTAATAATATTTCAATTTTATTGCGGGTATATTGAGGAAAAGAAAACATGTGTGTTTGCAGGGACGGAGCCAGGATTTTAGGTTTGGGGGACGAGAATATAAATGAATCAACAGCAAGAAATAATTATTACAAAAATTATTCAACCTAAATTTTACCATCAAATAATAAAGCAAGTTAACGCAAAAATATAACATAATATATATGTCAATATATATACAATTACAAAAAATACACACACATATGGATATTATATATATATATGATTACCCATCCATTGTGACGTAAGTTACATTAAACACATTGACTTACTTAATCTTTCAAAATAATTTGAGGGGACGATACTTAATCTTTTCAAATAATTTGAGGAGGCATACTTAATCTTTTCAAATAATTTGAGGGACGAGCTTTTTATATTTTTTTTATAAATACAAAATTACTCTATATCTAATCTATTTTTAAAAGAATTTGGGGTGGCGACCGCCCCCGCACCCCCCTAGATCCATCACTGTGTGTTTGATTTGTTTTCATAAAAAAATAAATAAAAAATCCTTGTTTTTTCTGTTTCAGTGGTGTTTCTATATTTTATGATTTTTCATAAATAAATTTGGGTGAATTACACCAAGACCATCTATATTTTAGAGAAAGTGCAACTATTCCTTGAATTCTCATAAAACATCAAGGGACAATTTTATTAAGAACCATTAAAAACAAGCCCAAAATACCCTCATGCCTGATATAACAAATTTTCTATTTTCAAAACAATATGTAGCGAAAACACAATTATTAAATATGTTTATATAACAATCTTTCTCAAAAAAAGATATAAAACACATTCTAGAAGTTAGTTCATTTATAATTTTTTTTTTAAGATGTGTTCCTTTGCAATTACTTTATTTATATTTATATAAGTCAATGATTATGAGCGTGGGGGGGGGGGGGGGGGGGGTTCGATGTTGGCACCTCCACCACAATCTCTTTGTAACACTCTGATATGATCCGGTCTAGCTCCAGTTTCTATTCAACCATGGTGGTTCATGGCATTCTAAATGATGATCCACACATGCTGAATACAAGGATAAGGCATGGCATTCAAATTAAAAGGAATTCTCATAGAATTTCACATGTTCGATTCAAGAAGCTTAAACGATGATCATGCATTCCATGGGATTCCTAAAGATTGGGGTGGAAGTTCAAGAGGGTAGAACGGCAAGGTGGCCCATTGGAATAATCTAGAAGATATTAATTTAAGTTGTTTTTAAATTAATATGGTTCTTGAGTCTCATTATTCAATTAGGAATTAGATTAGTAGTTTCTTATTATTTATTATTAATTTCCTTGTTGCATTAGGAATATTCTAGGAGTCTTATTATTTTCCTTTTCTATGTAGGAAATAGTTTCCTTTTTGAATTAGGATTCTTCTGGCTTGTTTACTCCTAATTAAAAGGAGGCACATTATTGTTTTATTAAATTAAGTTTGATGATTAATTAAATTGAGAGCTTTCTCTTTGTGTTTCTTTAAGAGCATGTTGAACATGTTTGAATTGAGTAAATTCAATTGTTCTTGACTTATCAATCTAGCATCACACTAGATTGTGGCGTCATTCATTATACCGAGGTTCGCGCTTCTTTAAGCGTTGGTTGAGGTTCTTCTTCCATCTTTTCGACGTATTCCAAGGTTCTTGCTACGTTTGTAGTTCAAGGGTTGAGGATCCATCAAACTGGTAGAAAAGACGATCCGAGTTCGCGTCACACTCCCACTAAACAAAGAGCATAATTTGTTATTCCACCCAACTTGTTTTAATTTAACACAAAGGTTAATTAACTCACTAATCATATAATTAACTTTTATCTATCTAGCAACAAATTTTGGTTGCACCAAAACACCAACAAAACCTCCACTAATATTGCAAAACTCTAAGCTTGAGAAAAATGTCAGAAATAAAACTTTCATTGATACAAAACGTTATGTTTGAGATGAATGGTAGAAAAAAGAGAAATTTTGAAACAATAAAACAAAACAAGAAAGAGTTAATGAAAGAAAAGAAGACATGTTTTTATTTTGTTTCATTGTTAATATTATTTTCATAACATACACAACAAATATATCAACAAAAAACATAATTTTTTGTTTAAAGCACGAATAAGGTTTACTCGGTTGCCCGTAACTAATTGCAGGCTTATACACTCGGCTGCTATCAACCGAGTAAGAAATTCCATAAAATGTGAAATTGATATGCTCTTGGGATCTTCATTTGGTTGAGAGCAACTGAGTGTGATTAGTGTCACTTAGCTACTTACAGCCGAGCATGATATAGCAACACTCGGCTTTTCTCAATCAAATGAAGGTTTTGAGAGCATATCAATTTGACATTTTATGGGATTTCATATTCGGTTAAGTGCAGCCGAGTGTTTAAGCATGTAATTCGGTTATGAGGAATCGAGTAAACATTCTTCGAACTTTAAACTGAAAATTGTGTTTTTTATTTATATATTTGATATATGTGTATGTTATAAAAATAATATAAATAATGAAATAAAAATCGAATAAACCTCAGGCTGCCTTCTTTCATTAACGCTTGTGAGATGGAGGTGTGTGAGAGATGAATTATTTGGGGTTAGTTTGAGGTCCTTTGTTTTATGTGTTTATGTTATTATGTACTTAATTATGTTCTTAATTAATTAAGTAAGAGATTTATTCACAAAAATAAGTGAGAGTGGTAATAATAAAAGGGGGCTACTATTGACACACACCATTTAATTCACTAACACTCTATATCTCTCTAACACTCCATAGGTACATTTTTACTCTTCCTAACACTCCACCACTCCATATTTAATTTTAAGATTAATTAACATTAATCTAAAAAACACTCCACTCTTATTCTCTACCACTCCACTCTCCTTCATCTTCAATCTTCTTCTTTCACAAATCAACACATTTCCATTTAGCATTTTTTTGAAATTCTGGTTGGAATCAAGCATTCTATTCTCTCTAAAATTCAAAAAAACAAATCACGCCACTCACTCTACAAATCTCATCTTCAATCTTGGTCTACTAACTTTTTTTTTAACAATCTAGTCGTTCCACTCTTTTTCTTCTGAACTTTTTCGTTATTGGTTAAAAAAGTTTAATCGGTGCACACACCATATCAAAAAGAAAATTCTGCCATGGATGAAGGTTTACTCGGTTCTTAGGAACCGAGTGTTGTTCATCATACTCGGCCGAAAGGAACCGAGTAAAGCACTAGTCACTCGGTCCTAAGGAACCGAGTGGAATTGAAAAAATAACCAAAGCCTAACTCGGTTCCTTAGGACCGAGTAAGCTGTACATTACTCGGTTCCTTAGGACCGAGTAAGCTGTACAACACTCGGTTCCTAAGGACCGAGTAAACATTCTTCGTGTTTTATTTTTGTTTTTTTATTTTTTTTGCATTCTTTTGTATCCAATGATTTATAAATGAAAGGAAACATAAAGGAATAACAAGAATATAAGTATCCTACTTCTTTTGGAGATGAATGATGATTTGGATGGTGGTAGGAGCAACAATGATGGAGGTGGTGGCGGTAATGGTGATGGTGGTGATGATGATGATGAAGAAGAAGAAGAAGAAGAAGAAGAAGAAGAAGAAGAAGAAGAAGAAGAAGAAGAGGCGGCAATGGTGGTGGTGGCGATGATGATGATGAAGTTGTTTAAGGGAGTGTTTAATGTTTTAATTACTAATTAAAAATAAAAAAAATGGTGTGTGTCCATAGAATAGTTAGATTTTTTTTTCAAGGGAGTGTTACAGAGTAAAGTGAAGTGTGTCAATAGCAGCCCCCTAATAAAATGGGAGTGTTATTAAATTAAAAGTGTAAAAAGTGAGAGAATGTGTAATAAGAATGGTAGTGTTACCAAAAGATTG